>CM042043.1:9222500-10472500 GCA_023525975.1 Smallanthus sonchifolius
CCTTTCGATTTGGAGAAGGCTTTCTAGTTCGCCGGAGGAAAGGCTGTCGGAAAATCGAGCGGGGCGCTGCGTTAGTTCCCGAGGCTTCAATACATGATCGTCGAATCTCTGGGATTGGAGAATCTGTTTGATGGCTTCAATTCATTATTTATTTGATTGGGTTGTGAAATCACCGGTAAATGAGGGGGCAACGATCTTGAGGGGAAGAAGAGTGACATAATAGTTTTTTTTATTATAAGTGGGCCCCACTAATAAAGTTATTTAATTTAGGTAAAATTAGATATGACACCAATTTTCAATCCTAACTAGAGGATTTACCCGCCTCGTGTTGCGGCAGCGTCGAAACGTACAGCAACTCGAAACGACTCGCGTTGCGGCGGTGACGAAACGTATAGTAACTCGAACCACCCCACATTACGGCGACGCGTCGAAACGTACACATTTCTCCGATAATACCAATACCATTTAGAAAATGAAACTGGTTAAAAATGTATATCATACAAAGTAAATGAAACAGGTTAAAAACGTATATTATACAAAGTATGAGGGTGAAAAAAATACAAAGAGAAATGAAACGGGTTAAAAATGTATATTATACAAAGTTCGAGGGTCAAAACAAAAATTAAAAAAATAATAAAAAATGTTTTTACTATTCCTACTATTCATTTACCTTTGTTTTTCAATAACAAGGTCAATTAGTAATTATATATTAACCAACCTAAAACTTAAATTACATATATCACCTCTTTTATAAAATTACACTTTTAACCTTACAAGAAATACGCCTATTCTTATTCCATCGAACACAACCCTAACCTTCTGATTCCCGCTTCCGATCGATTCCAACATCCATCGTCGCTTCTGATCGATTCCATCATCCAGTTGGATATATATGTAATTAATGAATGGGATACACGTAAATAAAACTTTCAGTTAGGTATATATGTAATTAATAAAGTTTTTAAGGGGATACATATAATTACCCTTTAATTTATTATATTTTAATATAATAAATGATATTTTGGTCATTTTATAAAAGTTAACAGCAAAAAATTAACGCCATCCAAGTCAGGAATCACCCGAGTGACAAGATAGCAAACTTATAAATAAACTTTCAAATATAATTTTTTAAACTTGACCAAACTTGTATTTATCGAAACCACTAGCTTAGAACCCGTGTTTACACACGGGGTGAAAAATATCAATACATAAATTTTTCTTAAATTTTTATGTATATACTTATAAAAATACTTTAATTAATATTTAATGTAATTTGACTTTCATTTACTATTTAATTGAAAATTAAAGTTACATAATTAGATTTCAAAATTTTTTATAATAAAGGATAATTTAAAATAAATATGTTTAATAGTATAATTAGTATTCTATTTAAATATATTATTATTATTATTATTAAGAGATGGAAATGTATTTAATAAAAGAGAGAGACAAGAAAAAATTAATAAGAATGAATATGAATGTGACACGTGACATTAAAAAACCTTTATTTATTATTATAATAGGTTAAAACTAATGTATTACATGCGTTTAATAAATACAAATTGTTTTTATGAAAATTTGTAAAATCTAAAAATATATAATTATTTTTTAAAAATATTTTATAAAAAGAATTAAGAAGTGTTCAAATTAAAAACAATGTTTTATGAAAAAAAACCTATTTTTTTAAATAAAAAACGTTTTATAAAAGTAATTGTAGAAATAATTATTATTTAATAGGATAGAGAGGCGGGAAACAAAAATTATAAAAAAAATTAAAGAAAATTTTATAATTAATATAAGAGATAGTCGGGAAAAAAATGTTGAATATGCATGTATGAATAACAAGTATTATCTTAAAACCTTTATTTATTATATTTATTATATAGTATAGATAAGCACCATCCAAATTAAATCTTATTTATTTTAGAGAAAAGTCTAGTTTTCTATTTTTATCCAACCAGAAGTTGCCTTCACGACTACGAATGCATCATAAGTTGTACCTTTTGCATCAAAACATATACCCTGATTTGAGAAAATTCAAAATTCAACCACAACTCCGTCAACTCAAACCCCTTCCGGTCCACATATACTTTCAAAACCCCTCTTTCTCAACTCTCATCGTTCATTTTCCGGTGACCGTACTCGTCGGTGTTCCTCCGGCGGCCTGATAGAAGAATCTCCGGTTTTCTTCCCTCTCATCTTTGAACTTTATATCGAGCGTTCAGAATGTCGGTAAGTATAAATCACGTCGAAATGTGTATTTATTTGTTATTATCGTTGACGTTACCGGCTTATTTGTATTATTATTATTCATAAGAGCTTAATTCATCATACTCTTTGAAATAGTGTAGATCTGTTTAGTGAATTTGATTTATATTCATTACCTGAAACCCTATAGTTTAGTCAAACATAAATCGAGATAATTGAGAGCTGCGAATTTGATTTTTGGATGATTTTGTTGATCTAGATTCTTTTGAGCCTAGATAATGAAGTTAGCATCCTTCAATTGAATGTTTGTTGATGTTATCATGTATTTATGTAAAATGATTTGATGTACAGAATTTGTTGATATGAATGAAAGTTGTAGAAATTTGATCCAGCAAAATCTAATAGCCATATCATTTCATGAAAAGTTACAACGATTCACTGTGACTCTTCGTATATAGGATTCATTTGGTCTGGTTTAAGACATCGAATTCAATACAAATTCTGGATTTCTGGTACAATTTTCACAACAGAATTTCCATACTCGTTCATTGACAATTTCACTGTCTTATCCAATTGAAATTTTGTGTACCAACGGAATATTTCGATCTGAAAGTGTCTAACACAAGCATTCATAGAATACAATACTTACAGTATTCGAACCTTTTGGAACAAGTTAATCAGCATATCATATATTGTTATTGCTTGGATATGTTATTTTACTGGTATGTGTAGATTGTACTACTTTTTATGTGATGAAGATTGTAATTCGCCGTTCGTGCAGGCTAAAACTGTTAAAATTAGCAATCTTTCACTAGGGGCTTCTGAGCGAGATGTAAAGGAGTTCTTTTCTTTTTCTGGAGATATTGTTTATGTTGAGACACAAAGGTTAGTATGCTAGATGACTTTTACCTTCAGTTTTCTTTACTTACAGTTAACATTTAACACCGTTGTAATGCACTGTTTGCAGTCATGATGAACGTTCTCAGATCGCATTTGTCACGTTTACAGATATTCAAGGAGCAGAGACTGCTGTACTCCTTTCGGTAATTTGCTTTTTTATGTAGATCTAATCAAGGGTGAACCTTCACGCACGTGTCACATGAAACCTCGTGATTTTGGTGAATTTTTAAACATACCGATGTATAGTACTATGACATGCATTTAATTTTGAAATGAACCCACAAAAGAGAGCCATAGACCCATAGTGTTTTTAGCTTGAGTAGTATATGAAGGTTTTTTTTGGTATTGAAGGTATGTGTTCGATTCATAGAGATGATCCTTTCTGGGTTTACATTTATCGGCTATATAAGATGGATAAAAAAATTATATATTTTTCACATACTTTTACCAAGCACATCATATTGGTTGCAATTTTCTAATAAACAAGATTCAATATTGTAATATATTTCTTCCTTGAGTTGAGATTAATATTAGTTTCCTAACTCAACCTAATTATTAAGTACTTTTTTACCGGATGATCCAAAATTCTTGAATGCCTTGTTTTTCTATAGATACCATTTTAAAAGAAATCTTAGCCTGGCTAAATATATTTATAGTTGGGTTGTTTCATTTCTGCATGCTTGTACACATGATTCTAGAGCTACTCGATTGTTGCACTCAATAGTTTCAACTCTAGAAAAAAGAATGCAGTGTCACTGAGTGATTGAATGTTCATATTTTTTCACTTGCATGTATCAGCAAAGAGTTATAATCACATAAGTAGATATTTACAGTTGGAGCAATTACATCACGTGATTTAAATTTTCAAACATTTGGTTTATATCAGGGTGCAACAATAGTCGATACTACTGTCACTGTAACCCTAGACCCAGATTACCAGCTTCCACCAGCTGCAACAGCTGCATCTCCTGTAAGAATAATTTTTAAAACCTTTTTAAATTAAAATGATATTCCGCTTAGAATTAAATACATTCCTTTGTAGCGTTATGGAAGCAATGTTCCAGATGGAAATGGGTCCACGCTACGTAAAGCCGAAGATGTTGTGACCAGCATGTTTGCAAAGGGTTTTGTCTTAGGTAAAGATGCAATTGGTAAAGCCAAAACCTTTGATGAGAAACATAATTTGACTTCCACAGCATCTGCTAAAGTTGCTTCATTTGATAAGAAAATTGGGTTCACTGAAAAAGTCAGCGTGGGCAAGTCAATCGTGACTGATAAAGTCAAAGTAGTTGACCAAAAACTTCAGGTTTCCGAGAAAGCCAAATCAGCTTTAACGGTTGCTGAGAATACCGTAAGCAGTGCGGGATCAACCATAATGAAAAACCGGTATGTATTCACTAGTGTTTCTTGGGTCACCGGCGCTTTCAATAAAGTTGCAAAAGCAGCTGGGGAAGTTGGGCAACAAACTAAAGAGAAAGTAGAAAAGGCTGAAGACGATAAAAGAAAGAAAACGGTTGATGATTATGCTCAAGTCCATTTATCCGAGCCTCCAACCGCTCCTGATTCTACTCAGCAACCTCATGCTTCCAAGCCTGCACCAGTTACAGGTTTGGTTCTCTAGAACACCAATTCTGGTTCTGTTTATACAAATTTATCTGTTTATACATGTTATATACGGTTAGACCGCGGATATGTTTACTGTTTAAATTGTCATGAATTTGGGGTATGTGCAACTACCAGTTGCTGCTCATGGAACATGATCTCCATATTCTTGTATGATATGAGTGGTATGAAAGCTATGAAAGCAATTGGATATGTAAAACTGTCTTGGTTGATCCATATTCCATCTCCTCAGAATCATTTTTATAATTTTTTTTTCCTTTTAGTAAAGTTTTTATAACATCTTTTGTAATACAATTTTTATAAAGTAATCATTTTTTTGTAAAATTTTTGTTGCAACAATTTTCAACTTTTTTATAGAAGTTTAATGACATTTTTATTTTTTTTGTTTATTTTATATTTTTTTGTTTACTTTTTAGGATGAGTCATGGATTGATTAGACTCGAATCTTGATTTAATAACCTGAAATATTGGGGCTATAAATTATATATTTTGATTTTGGTGTTCTTCATGATCTACAAATACTAACATACATTATTAACATATGATTTTAGAAAATATAAACAAAAATCCAGAAAACTATATTTTAGTTAAAGAACTATAAAAAGCGCCACTGCCGTCGTCGTTCCTGTCGATGATCGGAATATTTCTCGGAGCTCTGCCAGCTGGTCGTTGTCGTTGTTCCTGTCGAAGGATGAACGTGATGCTCTCCACATTTATTGGATCTATCGAATTGGGCAGAGGACTGTTGACGGATTTATTATACAAATTTATTATTATAGAGGGTGTTTGGGAGTGTGGTGGGAAAGTGTTTATTGACTTATTAGCTTTTCAAAAAGCCAATAAGTCATTCTAAAAGCCAGAATTTCTTGGCTTTTAAGAATGACTTATTGACTTATTTGCTTTTTAAAAAGCTAATAAGTCAATAAACACTTTCCCACCACATTAGTAATAGTAATAATAAGGTAAATAATCACTTATAATTTTGGGTAAAAGAAAAAGAGAGGAAAAAATCCAACTTTTTTTCTAATATTAAAGTCTCTATATTTGTTTACAATGCGTGACTTTATCCATATCATTAACTCGTTAGCATTAAACTCGTCACAATCAAATTATATATATTTAAAAAAAAAAATTGAACATCACTTTATCAAATTTTTGAAAATTTAAGAGGTGCTTGTTCATTATTTAAAAAAAATTCACATGTATTCAAATGTATTGTATATATATAAGTACATGGACTTTAATACAGAAAAATAAAATTAAAGGGATTTTTATTGGTTTTCTTTTACGTATTGATTTTATACGTTAAAATATGTTGTTAAATAAATATGTTGATGAACTATTTCGTGAAGAAGGAGAAAACATGTTAGTTTTTTTTTATGATATTAACAAAAATTAAATATATGAAAGTAAGATATTTAAAAGAAGTTAAATTCGATTTATTTGGTTTGTTTATGAATTATAAAAAAAGAAAGCAAAATTAATTATAAAAAAATATTAATTTGTCATTTTACAATGAAAAATAAGAGGCGCCAATGGCGCGAAGGCGCGCACGTGTTTGTAAGCTAAAAAGATTTCAACAAGTCAAAACCACAAGTCTACTGAGTTGAGACGGAGGCAGAGCCACCTCATATCTCATAATAGCTTTAGCCTTTTAAAGTTTAAACCAGAACCAGAAGTCCATTGAGCCAATTAGCCAAAGACTTTGAGGTCCACACGAAATTTTCAAATTAAAAAGTATGTTAATGTCACTACCGGGCACAAAAAGGTGGTTCATGTGATAACGCAAATTACGATTTGGAGTTTATGGAGATTGCGGAATTCGGTAAGGCTCGGAAATGGAGCGGTGTCATTGACTAATACAGTGGAAGAGATTAAAGTGTAGGGATTTTTATGGGTTCGAAACAGGTCCCGATTGCTGACTATGTCCTAGGATCAATGGAAAGATTTTGACACGGTGGCTCTCGGATAACTACTTGGAGAGAATTTTCAATCGTTTGTATTTTGTTGCTTGTAATCTGTATTTTCCAGTTGTTTGTTTAGATATGAGTGTAATGATGTTTTTGGCTAGCTTCTGGCTGGCTCTGGTGGTAATATACCGGTGATTTTGTTGGCCGTTCAAAAAAAAAAGTTGCTTGATTGTAAACTTTTTTTTTTAATAATTTAATTCTAAGTTTTATTTTTTATTTTTATAACTTAAATTTTATTATTATTAATTTGATTATAGTTTGTTATATAACCTTTTTTAAATAATGTATTTAAACTTAACACACTACATCCAAACCAGTTATAACGGTAACAATTACAATGATGCATCTAAATCCTCAGCTCTGACTCTGTATTCACCAGTATTTATTTGTACTCACCAATGTATACAAAATACACTATATATTTATATTTACATATAGTTTATTCACCTGTAACTACATGTTTTTATGTTGACTATAACCACATAAAAAAACAACATAACTTGAACAAAAATGAGAATAATCAGTTTGATACATATACTTCAAACTGCTTATTAAAACAAGCAAACACTTTTCTACCTAAACACTTAACAATGTGTCTATTTTAAAAACCATCAAACAAAAAAACTATTTAAATAAGAAATCTTAAAACACCCCATAGAAAGGTGGGCACAAAAGGGTATACAGAGCAAAATGAGTTTCCACATGGTATAATATACAACAGAATTTACACATGAAAGTCCTACAAATCTATTAGCCTTTCAATACATGTTTTCATCTCTATCCAATAAATATATGATGAATCTATAAGCTTGTCAATCCCTTTAGATTCATTCAACCGTTTGAATCGACTCCACCTTCAATCTGTCCAATATAAAGAACATTTTGAGGGATGAATTCGATTATTTGTAACCGCCCACAACAGGGTATCAACATACTATGAATATCAACATTTTGACAATGATAAGTTTGACCTAAAAAGTCAAAGCTTACCTCTTTTCAGGAATTGGGTTGTATTAGAAATTTAGAATACCTGATCATTGATCCAAAAGAGGACTTCCTTCTTTAGCAAGAACAAATAGGCCACCATCTCCTCTTGATATCCTCAAATCTTTATCAAGGAATGTAATTAGAAGCCAGGACTTTGCCCGTTCACCCGGAATGGGAATCTTAAGAGGAGATTGACCCGAAATAGCACCAGCTAGATTAGCCACAGCCTCTTGCAAAGGGTTGAGAGACTGCTGTACAGGTGACAAGTTGACATTTTGACCAAAAATGTCAACATTCTCAGGAAGACTTACATTTGAATTTATCTTTGGAGGTTGAAAACTCCCTTCCCTAAACTGTACCTGAAAAGCTCATGACATATGTCTAAATTAACCTTTTCAGTGACAAAAGCTCAAATCTTGTGGATCAAACATCAATGGGTAAACAAGTCATTTTGACAAAAGAAAACAGGGTACCTGTATTCTAGACGGGCTTCGCACTTCAAAGTCTGCAGATGCAGTGGATGTGAACGTAGCAAAAGGGCTTGAAAACGTAATGGAATTATCAATTGTAAGGCTGCTGGTAAATACTTCTTGACAAATTTTGTCAACCTTTAATAACGGAGTCGTGCCCACTGCAAGAAGCGGTAATAATTCAAAAAATGCAGTGTACCTGATAGATTCAAACCCATGGTTAGCACACGAGCAGATATTACTTATTTGCCACTTTATCGACATAAGAATATATACATATAATAACATTGATTCATTGGTTGTGAATTTGTGATATTGGCTAAAGGTTGAATCATGTGTACCCAACTTGCATTTACGCCAAGGAGAGCAATAAACAAGGACTACATGACAAAAAGAGCCAAAATTTGATAACACCAGCAATCTTACAAGTAAAACCATCAAAACTGTAAGCCTCTAATTCCTAGGTGTCTAATAAGATTATACCAAGGTTTTAACTTTTAAGTTGTAAACGAACTGAAAGTTCAGTGAACCTTTCAGCAAGAAGTTCGTTTAAATAAACGAATGAACACGAACCATGGTTGGAAAAATCGCTAGGCGCTAGTCGGGCGGTGGGGTGGGGCCTAGGCCTAGGCGGGATTAATCGGATTGGAATTTTTATATGTAATTTTTAGTTTTTTATATATATACACACATTTTTATAAGTAATTTTTATAAAAATGTTCATTTTTAAATATTTATACACATATGTGGCTGGAATTTGAAGGGGTTGGCTGGAAAATCCAAGGCTTTCGCCGGAATTTGGCCGAAAATTTCAGGTTTTTGCCGGAATTTTCGCCGGAATCTGCCCGCCTAGGCCCGATTCCGATTAATGGTCCGCCTGGCTCAAAATTACAAGTTAAATGGCCGCATAGGCCCGATTTTTACAACACTGACACGAACACAAATTTTTGTTCATTAAATTAAACAAAACTAACATGAACACATGTCGCGTTCGTTTGTTTACGCTTGTTTAAATATTAAAGGGTCATTTACATATATCCCCTTCCTAAGTTCATTTATTACATATTTACCCAACCCCTAATTTTAATTATGTAACGAACCAAAATCCGGGTCTCGTTATAAATAAATAAATAATTCTAATAAATATTATGGTGAAAATAATATTTTAGAAATAAGTTGAAACAAGCGGGTTTCAAGTTAGTAACGGGGATATACTAGTTTTAACTAGTTATGGAAGGAAATGGAAAAGATTGAAAGTAGAGAGACTAAAGGTGAAACATGGCAAATTTGCCATATTTGACCTTTAGAAGTCAAAATTGACTTCATTTTGGAGTTGGGTCGTTCAAGAGAAGAGGAAGAGAGGAGAAATCGGGTTGAAGCCAAAATTCGTGTGTTTGACGCTTGTAACTTGAAGGTGTTGGCTCACACATCACCTTTCTAACATCAAGTAAGTGATTTCTTCCTCTTTGATCCACCATTTATGGTGTTCTTGTTGGGTTTTGTTGAAAACCCGAAATTATGGTTGCATGTGGTAAAATGGTGTTAGATTATTGATAATCTAGCTAAACTAAAGGTGTAGGAAGGTGAACAACACCATGGAACCCTTTGATTTTGATTTTTGAAAGTTAGGGTTCATATGGAGGAAATTGGGGGTTTTGGGGTTTTGATAAAAAATTGATAAATTGATGATGATTAAGTGTTATAGAGGTGTTAGACACTTAAACAAACCCCAAATTAACTTAAAGAAACTAGTTTGATAAAAATTAGTGTCAAGGTATTGGAAAGAGAATTCTAGTGGTTGAGATGAGTTCTTCATTAAAGGGGGTGTTTGGATATGGAAATAACCCAAACGGGTCAATTTGGGTTGAAAATGGAAATTTGGGTGGTAAACTCAATTGTATGTGTTTTGAATGAATGATTAGATTACTAAACTAGGTGTGTATGTTTAGGCAATCAAATTGTGGGTCTAGAAGGTGGAGCGGAGTCGTCTAACCCAAAAGGTAAGTGCCTATGCACTTACTTAGTATTGATGATAAATGGTGAATTTTATGGATTATGTGTTATGTGATTGTGTGCATACTTGTGATATGATAAATTGTGAATGATTTAGTATGTGCAATGAATGAATGTAGTTATAGTGTTAACCTATAATGGTAATGGATCATGTGTTGATCATAAATGAAACGGAGATATGGCCTTGTGCCATATTGGAAATGGATCATGTGTTGATCATAAATGAAACGGAGATATGGCCTTGTGCCATATTGGAAATGGATCATGTGTTGATCATAAATGAAAAGGAGTTATGGCCTTTGTGCCATAATGGAAATGGATCATGTGTTGATCATAATTGAAACTTGTAGTAAGGGTGCAAGAATATGTAGCCTAAATGACAATTTGGGTGGAAACGGGTCAAATGGGTGAATGGGTGAAACAAGTAGGAATTTACTTGTTTGTTATGAATTTATCTTCATTACTAATGGTGATATGTGTGGTGAATGTAGGAAAAGCTCCGAGGTAGTCGAAGTCAAGTCCAAGGCGTTGGCGGATCCTCGTATGCATATTTTCATGTTTTGATGATTTGGTGGTATTTCCCCCTTTTTGATTGTAATTTGATAAACAAAACATGTTTTTGGGTTGTGATCATGTTGTTGAAGGGGTTTTTGGTTAAAACCCATGTGTTGGGCAAAATTGTTGTCTTGTATTTTGGAAAAAGTTGGAAAAATGGCTAAGTATGAAAACCTGCTGAAACCTGAGAAACTTTCTGAGTTTTTGACTCCCTCGCGTATCGCGAGGGAGGAAGCTTGTTTTCTCGCGCTACGCGAGATGGTAAAAAAAAAAAAAAAAATATTTCCTGGGTTAAGACTTCCGCGCGTTAAAGTTTTGTTTTTTTTTAAAGTGGTGTGTTTCAAATTACATATTTCCCCTTCCTAAATCTTATATATTACATATTTACCCAATTCATTTAAAATAACTTATTGAATTACTATTTTACCCTTAATGAACCAATTAAAGTATTATTTACATATATTCACTTCCTAAATATATCAATTTACATATAAGGGTAAATAGGTAATTGTGTAAACATTGGGTAAATATGTAATTGATTTCTATGGTTGGGTATATATGTTATTAAGGAGGTTAAGAGGAGGAAATATGTAAAAAACTCAATATTAAATTATTAATACAAATTTATTTATCACTAACATTAATTTACAATTAATTCGATTTTCTAAAATTTTATTATGCTTCAATTTAGATATCTTTGTGTTACTTTTGAAATGTTGTATGTGAGGATCATAGTACTTTAGACTTTAATTTGGACATTCACTTTTACTTTTAATTGATGCTCGTGTGTTCGTTTATATTCATTTCTACTCGTTTATGTTCGTTCGCGTTCATCTATGTTAGGAACTATTCGTTTAAAATATTAACACACACGAACATGTTCATTTTTTTTAACGAACATACACGGACAAGAAAATCCTTTCGTTTAAGTGTCCGTTTCCTTCTGTTAAAATTAAACAAACGAACACGAACACGCCCGTTTGTGTGCATTGGGCTTGTTTAAACCTGCTTTGGGGGTTGGTGCAAGTTATCTGTGTTGTGAACTGCATCAATATCAAAACACACTTACAGCAGAATCCAGTTGCCATCAAGAAGCTCCAACGCACCAGTAGGCGCCGGTGTAGGATTAACCGCTTCCAGTTGAGTCACCAGCTCCATAATCTCCGCCCGTTCCTCAGGCGAAGCACTAAACCCTAGACCAGTCCCATACACACTATCCACCAAACACCTCTTCAGCTCATCAATTTTACCATTACCTTCAACTACCGGACTGACGGAAACCTCCACCTCACTTCGCTCCGTCGGACCGTTTCCCCACTCGTCTTCTTCCACCGGAGGATCTGCCGTTGACAATTTCGTCAATTGCTCGATTTCAACCTCAGATTTCTCGCCCCACTCGTCGGTGACGGTGGGATATTGTGAGCCGTCTGATTCCTCGTCGTCGTTGACGGTTCGATCGGTAGGGTTCCATCCAGGGGAGGTTGGGGGCTTGTTTGAGGAAAATCGAACGGATGTGGATTTGATTCTTCTGGAATGGAGATTGGAAGATATAGAAACGGGGGAGGAACGGTGGAAGACGGAGGAAGTGGCCGTCGTATTATTGGTGGCGATGGGGCTATCGAAGAAGAGTGATGAGGAGAAGAGGAGAACCATGGTGGTTTCTGGTTGTTGGTGAATGGGTTTCTTGTTCACTTATTTTATCAATTTTTCAAAGGATATAAAAACGTTTTTGAGAAATGTGTCTCAATTGTGTGACTGGCTAAAAATGAAATTATTTGAGCTTAAATTTACACATGTCGTATTTTTTTTGTATGCCGTTAAAAATAAAAAAAACGACATGTGTATTTCTAATTAAAATATATTTAAAATTCATGTGCATTTATTTAAGGTTATTAAATGGATTAGCGGGTTATTTAATGACCAAAATACCTCTAATAGTGAATACTGTTAAAGGATTATTTTTTAGACCAGTTTGATTATGCTGACCAGTTTACTTCTCCTGAATAGTTTACTTCTCAGGAGTAAGTTTGTTTCTCCGAAGTAAGATTGCTCATCCAGAATAGAATGACTTAATAATTATGGATTGGTGACGGTTGTGGAGGTTATCAACCAATAACTGTGATGACGTTCCATTGCATCTGTTTACCCCATATATGCATGCAAATTTGGTTAGTATCAGAATATGATAGACACGAAATTCTTAACAGGTTTTCATATTTTATGTTTCTTGAATATTTGATTCTTATCCGATTGAATATTCATGTAATCGCGATATATTTCAATATGAAGGCAAACCATCATGATTGTCAGAGATTTCAAGCCACATCATGTAGATGAATCACCTAGAAATTTCCTACAAAAGATAGTCTTCTAAAACAATGTGTATTGCCCAGATTCAATCTAGAATCAGATTACGAGTGGAGAAATGTTTATCGTTGTGAATAGCTTTTAAGTTCCTACACCATAATAAGTTACGTTCTTTGAGCGCCCTCCATTGCCATTTGGATAGTAAAACCAAGTTTATGGACCGGATACTTCCCATCCCTAACCCTCTATGATTCTTCGTTCTTACCACATTGTTCCAAGATTCAAGTGTATTTCTTTTAACATGTTCATTACCTCGCCAAAAGAAGTTGTTTCTTAGACTATCCAAAGTTTCAAATACCATTTTGGCACCTTAAATAATGAGTTCTTTTAAACTGCATCTTTTTTCATCCTTTTCTTGCGGACAGGTAAATGTTTTGACAATAGTAGCATATTCGGGATAAATACCGTCGCCCAGGTAATAACCAAAACTGTATTCATTGTCATTAGCAATAAAAGAAGACCTGGTGCAACGCCGTTCTCGATGTCGTCGAAAACAGGTGACTGATCATTGTTTGATCCCGCAACACCAAAGAATGAATGCCAAATCCAAAGACCGTTCGATGCAATGGCCTCGAGCATTAATGTGGGCCTAGGATGGTCTCCACGTTGGTGTTGACCACGCCATGCAGTAGGATAGTTTTCCCACTCCCAATGTATGCAGTCGATGCTACCAAGTATCCCCGGAAGGCCATGGACAGACTCATGTACGTCGTACATTTCTGTATATTACCTTTCGTTGGTTTCCTCAAATATTTTTTCCCATACAAGCTAATTATACCTACACGTTACAAAAACTAATTTATATTTTACCATACTAAATTAGTTTATATAAGTTTAGAAATACCTTCACAAAAATGGAATAGACTATCACGCGATGTTTTCTCCGCCATATTCAAATATTCATCCATCGAGTCAGCTGCCTTCCCGTACGCGAGTTGTCGTATTGCCGAAATACACTTTTGTAAAGCAGTGAACCCAAGCCTCCCTCGGGCGTCATATATTTTGTTGAAAATATTCGAACTCGCGTTCTAAATCCCCAACTATTCGAAGGAATAACGGGCGACTCATTCTAAACCGTCGTTTAAAAGATTTATCGTTATAATTTTGATTTTTCGTAAAATAATCTCTCACTAGAAGATCGTGTGCAGTCGCGCTATTCCGGTTAACTTGGACTCGTCTTGAAACTCTAGAGGATTATTCGACTAGATGATTTATAAACATCACTGATGCTTGAACCGCACTCATGAAAATCTATTCACCATCCGATGAGTCGGATGATGAATCCGATGACGAAAATGAATCCATTGAAACTTGAAAAATATAGATAATAAATATGAGTATATAGAGTGTAGGTTTTTAAAGAATTGATAATTGGTTTGTGTGTGTGTGTATATATATATATAGAGAGAGAGTGAGAGAGATTAAAAAAAAATTATTTAATAGCCAAACGGCTATTTTGACTCTTCTTCCCCCCATCACGCCGTGAACACCATCACCCTCACCCCTCACGCCCACGCTCCACGCCCGTGATGAAATGAGATGACACCATGCCATCTTCTCACGAGCGGTACTACGGATAGTCTAATATAATCTCTCGAACACTATTTTTGTATATCGTCAGATACTAATTGAAAAACCCTTGACTTTTAATGGTCATCTTGACTTTTTGGAATGGAAAAACTAAAAATGTGTAATCCTCAGGAAGACAAATTGGTTTTTGTGTGGGGGAAATACGAAAATGGACATTTGATCAAGAAAATACTAAAAAATAGACATACTTACTTAGCCAACTGTTTCATGGACATATTTTATATTAGAAAAAACTATAAAACATATCCATTTAAAAAACTATAATATATTAATATGTATTCATCCATATTTTATATCAGAGAAAACTATAAAACATATCTATTTATAATCATACGTGTGTATATAAGGTTATCCTAAACATACATTCCATCATGTTTTTACTCAATGCATCCATTTTGAATACAGGCGTATAAGAAGTAAAAAATGCATGGTTAAACATTCACATTAGCTTGTGGTTTAACCGTATCATGATGTAGTAAATGTGTTTTTCTCTTTCAAATAGTTAAGGCTCTAGTCCTATAATAAACATTTGTGAGATTATGAAAAAAATAAAATTTACTAAGTAGTTTATCACAATTAAACTAATGAGCAATAAGATTTTCATTCCATACATATGATATGACATTAGTTTTGGTGGTTTTAGACGCTCAACTATAACAATTATATTTCAATTAAATAACATTTATTATTATAAGTGATTTATATAAATATATCATATTATGAAACATTAAGGCAAAATAACATTTGTAAACCACTTTTAACCACTAACATACTAATTAAGTGATAACTAATTTTGCAAGTAATTTATCACATATATATAATGTACTTTAACAAACATTCTATGACTTAAGCACCAAGTTCTTCCAATTATAAGTATATACGAGCTTTTTAAAATTTAATTCAACATGTTACTTTACTATAGTGATTTTAATATATGAGAGTTTTTTAAAATTTATAAACATATATAACATATTTGTAGACATATTGATATTATACTAGTTTGACCAATATTCACCAATTTGTTTTTATGCTATTAATTAATCATATAAAATCTCCTGATAACACATATACACGTGTATATAGCATATTATGATATTAATGGTTATAAGTTGTAAATTAAAACAGAAATATTAAATATGTTATGAGGCTCTTTTTCCATTACATCTTTTAGTTGACTTTGATATAAGAAACGCACGCATCATCAAATCAGATCTTGCCATGTGTACGAAACAGCTAAGTAGGTCAAGAAGAGTCGATCGGTTTCACTCTATTTAAACGACTCCGGTGACTTCATAACTCTGTCTAAAATGTACGGAGATTGTGAAGTGATGTCAAACATTGGTGGCGAAAATGGGATTTTCCCTGAGTTCAACTTCATGTCTTTCACCGACTTCTCTTCCATCATCCCTGTAATCTCTTCATCTCTCTCGATCTCTATGTGTATATATATAGATATATATCGTGCTGCAGTAGCGGAACCATAACTTTTTAGTCAAAAGAAACATTATAATTAGGTTTTCTTATTTACTGAATACAATTAAGGCGTCTGACTTATGTATTTCTTTAAAGAAATTAATTTTTATATGAAATATAGACAAGTTTTGTTGACGGAAGGTTGATGGACCCTCTTGACCTTCCACCGGATGTGTGTGAAAGTGAAATGTTGAATTTTGATTTTGTAGAAAGAGGAGATGAAGAGCATGGTGAGATTAGGAAAGGAAGAAATGGAAAGTGGGTCGGGAAGTGATCAAATCGAAGGAGGATTGTCGGGGAACGAGCTTGAAACCGATCAACAACAGCCACCGGCGAAGAAGAAGCGTTATCATAGACACACTGCTCACCAGATCCAAGAAATGGAAGCGTATGTGTGTATATCACTACTACAAAATAGTAGGATTTTCGACTAGATTTTTGTCGGAAAATCGTCAAAATACAAAAATTGAAAAAAGCTTGTACGAACTTTGAAACTGAGACTTTTTTTTAAGTTTTCTTAATAAATATTAAAGTTTTTTAAAAATGTAGTTGTATAGAGGTATAATATTGATGTTTATGTCAAATGTTGTTACAATAATACCATAAATAAACCCTTACTTATTTTTTAATCTTTTAGTTTAAAATATATATTCAAATGGTTTTTAGTTTTTACAACTTTTTTAAAGCAGTTGCTTGTATTGTAGAGACGTCGCGTCGAAAACTTTTTCAAACCAAAAAAATTTCAATAAAAAACTCCGAAAATATATAGATATATCTTTCTTTTCTTATTCACCATTGTTACATAAAGAATATAGATCAAACATTATTGGCATATATAGATATGTGTTAATAGAGAAATTGTTGATTATATATTTAAAGGTTTGAATTTGGACAGGTTGTTTAAGGAAAGTCCACATCCAGATGATAAGAGGAGGATGAAATTAAGCCAAGAACTTGGTCTTAAGCCACGCCAAGTTAAATTTTGGTTCCAAAATCGTCGTACTCAAATGAAGGTGCGCACGTTAGCATACACATATTCATTCTTCTTTCAATGGCATGTTCTCATCACTTTGGCTAAACCTAAATTTAATGCCAACCGTTGAAACGTACGTGTATACCCACCACAGTTTTCAAGAAGACGTGTTTTGACTTCTTTTTGTGTGTGAATATAATATATATGGAAAATTAACAAAATAGACATTTCATAAAATGGTTTTCTAAAATATACATTATACGAATTTATAGATATTCTCTTTAAACAGACAGGTAAAGCCGACCTAAATTTCAGTGCACAACAAAGTTCTGGTCCAAAAACACTTGACACGTAGCAAATTTCACGGCTAAAAATCGCCGGCCCGTCTAGGCTATTTAGCATTAGCCGGCCGTTATAAGACCCTTAGCCGGGGGTTTCTGCACTTAGTCGGCCGTTATAAGGTTTAGCCTTAGCCGTGAGTCTGGGCGCCGGCTTAGCCACCGTTATAAGGTTTAGCCGACCGTTGCAAGACCCTTAGCCGGCGGCTAAGCCACGTGTCATAATTTCATTGGACCGGAACTCTGTTGTGCACTGAATTTAGGTCGGCTAATTAGCCGGCTTTAGCCATCTGTTCAAAGAGAATGTCTATAAATTAGTGTGTTAAAAAGTCAATGTCTATTTTGAGAAAACCCTTTGGTCAAATGTCCATTTCATTTTCTAACATTAACTCTATTAACTTTTTTTTTATTAAGTTTAAATGTATTTCAGGCTTGAATTTTTTTTGACCTTTTCCATAAAAAAACTTATTTTTAACTTATTTAAAGAGCGTTGTTTAAAACTTTTTTTTTAGTTTTTTTATTTTTCATAAAAATGTTATTTTTACCTTTTAAAAAACATTTTTTATAGTTTTTTTTCATAAAAATGTTTTTTTTATAAAAACCGTTTTTTAGCTTTTCCAAAAAAATGCTTTTTTAACTATTTTAAAAATACCTTTTTACCTTTTCAAAATGTATTTTTTAAATTTCTTCTAAAAATTTTCTCTTATATTTTTTTAGATAAAGTGTTTTTAATCTTTTAAATTTAGTTTTAAAAGGTTTTTTTGAAAACAAAATGACTTTCTAAATAGAAGGTCATTGTTCGAGTCTCGTTTGGGACAAAATGTTACAGGTTGAGCCAGATGGTTTTCTCAGTAGTGAGTTTCCTTTTGGGTGGTGTGGGGCCGGGTCACCACACTTCTGTTCTTCGGGCGGAAGGATGATCTGTTTGCCAGGGTGATCCCGGGTGTCCGGGCCTTTGCTGTTAAAAAAAAATAAAGATATAAATGATGTCAGACTAGTTTATAATCAATTTTGTTTTTAATAAATGTGACAATTGTCACACCCCCAAAATCCACTAACGGAGTTTTACCGTTAGGAGCGTGACATACCAGAATCTCAGTCATTAGTTACGTTGAACGACTCTATATGAGTTTAATAAAAAAAACCACTAGCATTGCTCATAGTCAAGATGCAACACTAGTAATGAAAACACTGATTTAATGTAAGACTGCAGAAGCGAAAAGTTAAATGAAAAGCATGCGCCAAAACAGTCATGCCAAAAATAAATAATTCAACAATAAATAAAGTAAATAGTTCTTGAGTTTGAAAATGATGGACTTCGAATGCATGCATGCCTTAGCTTGTGCTTGTACTTTAATGACCTGAGAAAACATGCTAAAACGTGTCAACACTAGGTTGGTGAGTTCACAGGTTTCAATGTTTGTAAAGTTTACTAGATAAAACCATTTACAATTTATATCATAGGTAGCTAACCTAATTACATGTTACTAAAGTGTTTCGACACCGAAGCTGACTGTTTATGTTTGAACTTGCCTCCTACCATGACTATCATGATCAATGGTAAATGTTTAGGTCAATGTTACACCCGTTCGACTACCTGTCGTGTTAGCGCGACTAACGTGGGTGGGGCTTGTCAATGCCCAGTAGTACTACTCAAGATTACCTCGCTATCCCATATATTAAACTGTTCGATATGTAAGGACTTGCATGATATGTTTGCGCTTAGTACAACACGTGATATAATTGAAATGTAAAATCTAAATGTTCGTACCCATGTTTTCTCCCCCAAGTTTAAATCATAAGAAAAGGGGCCGTGAAACTCACCTTAGAGTGCGTGCAAAAGAAAGCGAACTTAGAATGCTTGACGACTAACTGCCACCTATAAACACCGGTTTATAAGTGTGTGTTTGTGCAAGTTGATACGAACCCTTAGTATCCAAACAATACTATTGTTTAAGTGTTTAGAAAAGGTTTGACTAAGTTTGACCAAGTTTGACTCGACGACCCGTTTAGTGATTAAATGTTTGACTTGTATAACAACACGCTTAGCACACAAATAATTCACGTTTCATGCTACCTAAGTCATAACTACTTAGCATGGCAAACTACGTCAACAATACACGTTACATTAATTTATTATTTTTAAAAATATATAAACTCATGTTTGCTTTCAAATGAATCACATTATCTATAACACGTTCGTATCATCATTCCATGTCTATCTACACATGCTAAGACATAATAGATTACCATAACACACATCATTAAGTTTAGACATCAAGTTCCAAATCACAAAGTTTCCACTTTTAGTAACCTATGATCTATTTAAGCTATTTGCTAATACATAATAGATTACCATAACATACTAGAGTCAAATAATAGCATCATACACACCTAGAAACCTTCACATTCAAAAATCATCTTTCAACAAAGTTTCCTCTTTTAGTAAGTCATCAATTACACGTTTTGTTTACACAATTAACACGTCTAATCACTCCCAAATCTTTCAACTAATATAATTATAACTATATTAATCATAATCCACGTATAGCATGCAATTCCTATACTTCACATAATCAACAAATCTCAATTTACACTTCGTATGGAAACTAGGGTTTCACATATTTTCATAAAATCACCAATACGATACAATACTACAAATCAATTAACCAATTCATCAATATATTTCGAAAATATCAAGTTTGGATGAACTAGGGTTTCGATCATAAAAATCATACTGAAAAAGTGACGGAATTCGATGAAACGACTTACGTAGGAGTAGAGGTGCACAAAAGCCGGTTTTTGAACCGAACCGGTTTCGAACCGGCCCAAACCGGTTTGGTCAACGCGAACAGTAAACCGGTTTTGACCAAAACCGGTTCGGGTTAAACCGGTTTAGTAAGTATAAAACATCGAACCTGTTGAACCGGTTCAGTTCGGTTCTGGACCGATTCGGTTTTTTTTTTTAAATTATAAAATAAATTAAAAAATATTACAAAATTACAAAACATTACAATACGAGAAAAAGAAAAACATAAAGTTCAACGTTTATTCATATTGTAGGGGTTTGGAAATCACAAAACATTACAAAATTAAACATTACAATACGAGAAAAAAAAAATATTTTTATTTTTTGGAGTTTTTTTGTTTAATATTAGCCGTCATTCTCGGAGTTACTAGTGGATCCTCGTAGTCTATCATCTTCGGCGAGTTCTTCATTTGTAAGTGGGCTCGCCAATCCTTGGTTAACCTCAGATTCGTGTATGAGTTCTTCAACTTCAATTTCGTCTTCAAGCGAAGCCCTATCTTGTTTCCTATCTACCGCATCCAAATGGTCTTTCAAGCAAATGCACATTTCCATTGCCGCGGGAGTGAGTCTAGTTCTTCGAATAGATAAAACCCTGCCACTAAGAGAAAAAACGGATTCCGAAGCTACCGTGGAAGCTTGGACGGTTAGTAAATCACGGGCCATGGCGGAAAGGACCGGAAAAGTAGATTCGTTTCCTTTCCACCAAGCCAAAATATCAAAGTCCTCAAAAACATCCGGACTCATAAATGATAAAAAGTTTGTTCCCGTATACCTTCCGAGTTCGCTACTCGGGGTGGACCCTTTAGCCCGTTTAGTAAATTCATTTCTCATTTCGTTATACAAATTTAAGTTCACATTCCTCGAGCTGCTACTTGATGCGCCCGTGCCCATCGTATCATGTGGGGTTTGTGTTGTACCATATTTATGTAAATAAATATCAAACAAATCTTGCAAACATTTGTTAAAATAAGTTTTTGTTACGGTTGAAAAATGAATATCTTCGGCATTCAAATCCAAATCGTAAGTTATTTTATCAATCAAGGTTTCAACACCGTAAACATTAATTGTAGGGTTTAATGCGGCGGCACAAGTTATAACCGGAGGCATTTCTTTAAAATATTTAACAAATTTTTCTTTCATCGGTTTTATCATTCTCGTAAAAAAAGTATTTTTATTTTCAAGTTCGGCTAATTTGTTACACATTAGAAATATTTGTTTAAGAGCCAAGGGACTTGTGGGGTAATAAACCCCGGATAAAAAAGTAGTGGCGGTTTTGAAAACTTCGAGCAATTCAGTTATATTTTCAAGAATGTCCCAACTCGTAGACGGAAAACTTTGAATTTTACGACGCGGTTTTGAGGAAAGCATATCATGAAAAATTGATAAAGTATCTTTTTGTCGTATAGCACTATGAAACATTTTATAAGTTGAATTCCATCTTGTTGGGAGGTCCCAATTGGGACCTAAGCAAATCAAACCCGTATCGTTACATAATCTAATATATTCATGGTATCTTTTTTTACTACTACTAAAAACGTCTTTAACCATGACTCGAAATGCATTACTTAATTCAATAACGAGTTCAACCGCAAGCCCGTCTTGCACGGCTAAGTTGATGATGTGTGCAATACATCGACTATGGAAAAAAACGCCGTTGCAAATCGGATTATATTTTAATATTAATTTTTGAACCGCATTTGTATTATTTGAGGCATTATCAAAAGATATTGAAAATAATTTATTTTGTAATTTAAAATCGGTTATCACATCATCTAAAATGTGAAATAAATTTTGACCCGTGTGAGGATATTCAAACATATCAAACGCGATTGTACGTTTCATCATTTGCCACGTATTGGGATCAACCCAATGAGCGGTAACGCAAATATATGAGTCGGGAATACCATGTGGAGCCGACCAAACGTCGGTGGTTAAGTTCACACCGGTTTCCAATTTTTCAAAACCTAAAATTAATTCTTTTTTTGCTTTTTTCCACATTTTAAGACAATAACGTCTAAGAGTATTACGACTTACTTGATGATAACGTGGTTGAAGGGCTTCTTGAATCATCCTCGTCGTGAGCGGGTTGTCGAAGTGGTTGAACGGCAAACCTCTTTGAATAACTAATTTCGCCATTCTATCTCGAACAATATTTGGATCGAAGTTCCAAATTCCACCCTCGCTTGTCATAGATGCTTGACCCTCATCCGGAATTTTCTTCAAACTCGGGCAAGATTTTTCCATATGAGTTTTTAAAGTAGAGTTTGAATCCTTTTTAAAAAACCCACCACATTTTTTGCAACGAGCACGTTCCAACCCGTTAGACATCTCACATAGATCGTAGTTTGATCAAATTGCGGGGTTCCTCGTTGTTGGTATGATTCTCACAACGCTAACTTCGGAAGAGGAAACACCAAAACTTGAAGAAGTTGCCATAGTGTTTTTTGAGCTTTTTTAGCGTTTTTTGAGCGTTTGAAAAGTGTGATTTAACCAAAACACCCACTACCTATTTATAATGTGTTTGGGGGTTAAAATGGGTGAAAAAAACGGTCAAAAATAGGGTTTAACGGTCAAAAACGGCTATATAGCCGTTACCCAACGGTCATTTTTCGGATATTACCGTTAAACCGGTTAAAAAAAACCCGGTTCTAAACCGGTGTCTCGTACATAACATTAAACCGGTTCAAAACCGCCGGTTCAAACCAGTTTGAAACCGGTTTCGACTAAACCGGTTTGCATCCGGGTCGGGTTTCGGTTCGAAACCGGTTTGGATTTCCAAACCGGTTTTTTTGTTCACCTCTACGTAGGAGTGTTAGGAATGCCTAGACTAGCACGTATTCACTTCCGATTTCGTGATTGAAGCTCGATCGAAGGTCCTTTGGGTGCCTTGAAGATCTCGGCCGAATGGGGTGAGGGGTGGGAGTCGCGACGGCAAGGGTGGGGTAGGGTTTATGTTTTTATTTTTTTATAAAGTTCCTTATATACATTTTTGCATTAATGAGTTTTTAAGTTGGACTTCAGGTTTAATTAAGGCCTATAAACTCTAATTAATTAACTAACACTTAATTAGTAATTAACAATTTCAATTTTTACTTTTATAAAAACTCTAATATTTATAAAAATACTAAGTACGATTAATACACGATAAGCACGTACGATAACCATAATATTCACATAATTCACGTAAATTCACGTAATCACATAAAATTCACATAATTTATATTAAATATAAATTATTAAATATTCGAAATATTTATCCTAATTAATCACCAACGTTCCGGGTTAGACTCGAGTGCGATTCGCCGTGTGTGAACTAACTGACACATTTAATTAACTTAATTAAATGCCATGCACGTGTGACTAACTGAGATAACTGAGTTTGCAATGAATAATGTTTGAACTAACGAGGTTTGAGTTAACGGAGTTAACCTGAAATTGCCGGATGTCACAACACCATTTACTCTTTAGTTCTTGAAATGGTGAAACTTGATGGGGGGTTCGACATAGTTGTTTGTAAGCAGTGGCGAAGCTTGAAGAAAAACGCAGGGGGCTGTGGCGGAGTACGTATAACTTAACACTTTGGGAAAATACCAGGGGGACCGGAACTTAATACCTATAAAATTTTCGGCCGAATACGTATAAATTAACACTTCTGAGCGAATAATCGGGGGGAAGGGGGTGACCGGAACTTAATACCTAATGAAGCTGCATCACTGTTTGTAAGCGTACGTTAACAACAACCATGCGCTTTGGTGACTGTTGAGAACCATTTACTGAATTTCATTGCTTTCCCATTAAATCATTGTCCTTACTGAATTTGTATGTAACACATGCCCTAGTGCAATTATTGCTTGTATATTGTGCATTATTAGATGCACATTCAATGTTAAATTTTTTTACATAGGCACAACAAGATCGGTCACATAATGCTATTCTTCGAACCGATAATGAGAATCTAAGAAATGAAAACAGTCGACTGCAAAATGCATTGCGCGCACTTGTTTGTTCTAAGTGTGAAGGGTCTCCGTTATCTTTTGATGAACAACAACTTCGCATGGAAAACGCTCGGCTCAAAGAGGAGGTACCTAGTTATCTTTATTGTTTTTGTTTTGAATAACCATATCAAACTAGTAATTAAAAAAAAGATGTGTATTGTACACCAAAATATTAAAAATGTTGCCCAGATTTTAAAAGCAGTTTAGGTCATAAAAGTATTCATTTAATTTAGAAAACTACAAAATGAGACAGTTAAAAAATTAAAATAATATGAATATTAATTAAAATTTATATAACCCAATTTAACTCATGATCCCTAAAGTTGAACTCTTCTTTTTTGTCTTCTGGATTTTTGAGGGCACTTTTATTATCAGATAAGTTTTAGAGGGATTAAATTGACATAAATAAACTAAAATGATATTTGGGTGATTTGTAACATTGTGTTGATATTTAGATGGACTTAATTAATTAATGTAATTTTAGTGTTAGAAGATGATAAAAAATTAACCAAGAATTAGATTATAATTTGATTGTAATTAACAATGAAATTAATGAATGTTTTCCTGCAGTTGGATCATGCCTGCCTTATTGCAACTCAGTTCTGTGGGAGTAATCCAATGCAAACACAAGGACAATGTCATTCACCTCCAATGATGCCCTCTAACCTGGACTTTGATATGAATATCCCAATCCATATGATCAAGATGCCATGCAGCAATGAAATGATGCAGATCAACCCTTTGATGGCACCTGAAGCTCCCAATTCCGATGTTGCTAATGGGCTAATCATCATGGACGACGAAAAGCCTCTTGCAATGCAATATGCAGTATCGTACATGGATGAAGTTGATAAGATGTGCAGGCTTGGAGAACCACTTTGGACTCAGGTTAATGATGTTGGCAAAGAAGTGCTTAATCTTGATGAATATGTTAAGATGTTCCCATGTACGAATAGCAGGAAAAATGATCCGAATTTGAGATATGAAGCTTCTCGCACTAGCTCAATTGTGATCATTAACAGTATCAACCTGGTTGATGCTTTTCTTGATGCAGTATGTCACTTGTTCATGTTACAGTTATGTTTTTCTAGTTTGAAGATAGATATTTTGTTTGTTTCTAATCCTTTCCTGATTTGAATGTTATTGGATAAATGGATGGAGTTGTTTCCCTCAATTGTCTCGCGCGCGAAAACGCTTCAAGTTGTTACTTCTAATGTTAATGGAACTCCAAATGCTTCCCTGCAGCTGGTGTGTATGCATACATTTTTAGTTAGAGGTGGCAAAATAAGCGTGTCGGTTTGGACGTGTTGAGTTGATTAAAACACTTTTTGTGCCATATTTTTCAAATTTTCTATAAGTTAGTAGTGTGCCTAATTTTGTAAGTACTAAAATAACATTTAATAGGCGGAACCAAAGGAGGGTCAAGATGGTCCAATGACTTGTTTTTGCAGAAGTATTTATTGTATTTCTTTTTGTTATGAACAGATGTATGCTGAACTGCAAATGCCATCCCCACTTGTACCAACAAGAGAAATTCACTTCCTTCGTTACTGCACTCGAAACTCCGACGATGGAAGTTGATGGAAGTTGGACGATCGTTGATTTCCCGCTAGACAGCTTTCACGAGACCTACGAGTCCTGTTTTACTAGATACAAGCGTCTCCCCTCGGGTTGCATTATACAAGACATGCCCAATGGCTATTCAAGGGTGAGAAATCTATATCATTTTTAATTTACATAATTTTGTTATATTCTTGTGAACCCTTTAACTGATTCAGGTTACTTGGGTTGAGCATGGTGAGGCTGAGAATGATCCGGTTCACAGGATCTTTACTGATTATGTTAGCAGTGGAATGGCATTTGGAGCACGTCGGTGGCTAGCTGTTTTGCAACGTCAATGCGAGAGACTTACAAGTCTTATGGCCCGAAATGTATCAGCCAATGTTGGAGGTACCATCAAACTTATTATCTAATAACATGTCATGATAACTAATATGACTGATTGATATAAATATATAATGTATGTTTACAGTTGTACGATCTTTAGAAGCAAGAACAAACATGATGAATGTAGCTCAAAGGATGGTAAGGATGTTCTCCCTTCACGTCACTGACTCGTGTGGGCAATCTTGGACGGCCCTTTCGAATTCAGTGGAGGGGACAGTTCGTATAACGACTAGAAAAGCCACTGAACCAGGCCAGCCTGACAGCAGTATCAACAACCTGGCTTCCTCATCCTCATTATCAAGTTTTTGATCTTTTGAGAGATGAACGTCGCCGATCTCAGGTACATTTGTAAATAAATGGGACAGGACTGGTGTATGTTTTCGTTTTAATCTAACATGTTGGTGTATATTGCTAACTGCAGCTTGATATTATCTCAAATGGGAATCAATTGCGAGAGGTGGATCACATTGCGAACGGCTCTCATCCAGGAAACAGTATCTCGTTGCTTCGTGTGAATGTAAGTTTATTATTCCCGGCTGATGACTCGTTTGTGTCTAATAACTCAAGTTTCTTTCCATCTGTATCTAGAAAGACCGAGAAATCATACAAGTGGGAATAAACTTATTTTGATCCCAAAAACCTTGTCTGCTTCTTTCCAACTGTATCTAGAAAATCATACACGTGGAAAGAAACTTATTCCCAGAAACTCTGATGAATCAATCTGCTAAAGTTTCTTTCCACCTCTATCGGGAAAGACCAAGAAATCATACAGGTGGAAAGAAACTTTAGAGATTGATTTCAATAAGTGTTAAAACTTGAAACTCCTCGTATTTTGTGAATAGGTGGCTAGTAACTCATCCCGGGATGTTGAGCTGGTGCTGCAGGAGAGCTGCACCGATGACTCTGGTAGCCTTGTGGTGTACTCGCCGGTTGATGTTGATGCCGTTAAACTTACAATGAACGGTGAAGATCCATCGTGCATCCCTCTCCTCCCTTAAGGGTTTGTCATTGTCCCAGTGGGACAAAACCCTAGTGGCAATGTCACAGCCCCCGCCACAAAATCTGGAGGTGGCTGTCTGCTGACCGTGGGACTACAAGTGGTGGCCAACTCCATGCCTACCGCCAAACTAAACCTCTCGAGTGCCAACACAGTCAATAACCACATTCAAGCTACAGTGAAACAAATCGTCACCGCCCTTGGTGGTTATAATGATGGCAACAATGCTGATGGATTTGACGAGCCATCAACTACTCGATTATCCAAGAAACGCGAATCAAGCCCCATTAATTAAAAGGCTAATTGGTTAATTAAACTATTAGCTAACCAAAAAACAGATTATATATAATCCCTTTTCTTTTCCTTATTTTTGAGTCAAAAACTTGAAACTTGATGGGCATGCATGGAGTGTGGTTTACTTGATATTTTGGTGGTCCGGAAGAGTCAAAGTGTAATGAAGAGAGGTGGTTGGTTGGTAGAGGGAGATGGTCTGTAAGATCAATCAATGGAAGGTGGTGGGAGACATGGTTCATGCTAAGAGGGTAGTCAAGAGCGCACCAGATAAGTTCCTTGGGTGACCTTTTAGGGGTTGTAAACTATGCAGTCACCAGCAAGGAAAATGGTTCGGGAATTGACTTTGTTTGCATTTTGTTTTTTCATGCATCCCATCCCCTGATGTGTTTGCTGACTTTACAAACATATACAATATTTTATCTTTTTTTAAGTCTTTATGGATTCTGGTTTGAATATATATATATATATATATATATATATATTAGGTTAGAAACATGTGTTTTTCATAAGTTAAATAAAAAAATATTAAACAGTTACTAATAAAAATTTGAGAATTATAAAGGAAATATTAAATGTCAATGAAGATTTAGTAATTAATAAAATAAATATTAAATAGTTAGTAATGAAGAAAAAATAATCAGAAAAAAGAATCTTAAGTTTACAGAATTATAACATATAAAACAATCAATTACTTATTTATTAGGTATAGATATATGTATGTATACTTTATATATGTATGAGGGTGGTTAAGAGAATTACAAATATTATGAGAATGTACTCACGGAACCAATCAAAATTATTCATTCATTTGTGTATTTATCTAAGATTCTAACATTACTATTAAAATATGATTATTATTTGTGTATCTTTGAATTGATATGTGTATTCATATATCACACCCCGCCCAGGTCGGGTTCACCATAACCGATTGATACACAACCATAGCACTGAAAACATATCTGAAGGTCAAATTTTCATTTCATATCTTTGAAGTGTTGGAGTACAAGCTTAAATCAAAGTACACTTTGCTACCAGACACCTACATGTTCCACAAGCTCGTACTAGCTATCTCCAAATATTGGCTAATCCATAGCCATAACTGTGCTTTACCTAAGATAAGTTTAAAAACATTTTCGAGTCAGTTTTCATTGGTGAGTTCCCAGAAAATAGTTTTTTTTTTCAAAACACTCACTCAATCGAGTCAATCAGTTATCCTGGAAATGCTTTAGAAATTAACAAGTAAAATCATATACTGGCAAATATTCAATTCAAGGTAGTGTGATTTGCAGCATCATCACTACCAAGACTCGAAGAGTATACTTCAAACCAAAAATAGTGTGGCTTGCATCACCATCACTATTTTAAGATAGTGTCGCTTGCATCGCTAGCACTATCAAAGTCCATTCAAGATAGTATCGCTTGCATCACCAGTACTACCACAATTTGACATGTCATGTCAGTTTCATTAACCTGTGGTAATTTCACATTTCCATTCGGACGTTTTTATCAAAGGTTTACACATCTTAGCTTGAAAACCAATTTCAAAAGAACTTATGAGAATGTGTGTTAGTCCAGTCTTTTCATTTTGCAAACTTCCAAGGGTTTGCCATTCAAAACCTATGAACTTGGATACCATTTCAATCGTGTATTCTAGCCCAACATTTATAGAAAAATGACATAGTATAGAATCTATCGCAAAACCATTTATAATATTCCAATGCGCCCAAACCATTTAAAAAAGGGCTTATGGAACTCACTATTGTTCAAATAAGTTTATGACATATCTCATAGCCCAAAACATTTAAAATAGTTTTAAAAAGTAGGCATGAATAGTTCATGTAAAACTTTGCATTGTGTGTATGACCCCAAAGCAAACCATTTAAAACACGGGCTTCAAGAACTCCCCTTAACAACTTAATGTTCAAAGCATACAATCGGACAGAACCGATACTAGCACAATCACTTGACTTGAGGTCCTAAACCATACTCATATTACTTCGGTCAATATACCTGTTCCTAATCATAAATAGTGGGTAGAACCTAACCTCCGAACTATCTACTACGTATTGCGAACGAAAAAGCTTTAATGCATAGTTGCGAAACACGTACCGGGTCGGATTCTAGGTTCTTAGATCATATGTGTGTAGGGAAAGTGTTGTGAGTGTGTGTTCTGGGATGAAGTGGTACACATTGCCTTCTATTTATAGACTGATATCGGGACCTGTAGCGGGTATAATCAAGAGTAATTGGGCCAAGTGATCTGGGCCACTTTTCTTAAACTTCGCGTTTTCTGGGCCACATGATTCAAATTGACGAGTTTTAAAAGCCCAGTTATTTTTTGTGTACCCAAAAAGGCAATAGAGTCGATTGCAAACATTACCGTTCATCTTCTCCCGTTGACTCGATTGATCATACTCTCCGCTCAAGTCGCCCGTGACCCTATATATGCTGCCGTGACTTAATCTTCTTATTCGCTCATCGTTAGCAACCGACTTCACAGAAACCTCATGATTTTAGAGCAATCACTCGATTTAAACCCTAAAACCTGAAGCTAAAACGGTCTCACGATTTCACTCTCCGCCGCCGGCACCATCAACGTTCCCTTTCAGCTTAATTTAAACTCGCTGCACGCCTTTTTGCCGCCTTGCGACCGTCTGACCTATTTTTCAGATCGTTTTGATTCGCAAAATCAGGTAATCGTCTAATCACTAATCACCTTATTCAATAGTTTTTATCCAACTTGTACTTATAATTGAATTGCATATCCCCGTAGATGATACTTTATAGATTTCAGGATTTGTGTGATCAATTCAGTATCGGATTTTCGAATTATGTGATTAGTTCAATATCATTTCCGTTCTCAGATATTATTAGTCATTATGTGGTTACCATCTGTTAGTCTTTGCTATAGATTTCAGTTAACTGATTTCTAAATTAATGATAAGAGATAGGTTTTTGGTAAGTTTATATAAACTATTGGAATACTTCCAGTCTTGAGCTCACAATTATATTACTCATTAAACTCATGAATTCTTGTTGGAGGTTTAGTACCTAACCTTAGACAATTACTTAATTTTCATAAAGTTAAAAGAACGTTTTTAAATCTATCAAACTTTAAATTTTAAACTCTCATCAACTTTATAAGTATGAATTAGCAGATAGATCTTGAAAGTAAATGATTTTAGAAAGATAAAAGTTTTTTTTAAAGAAAACGTGTTTTATACATCCGTGAGCTTAAGTGGTGAACCAAACACACCTTGTTTTGGCTATCGTATTATTTGAGCATATTGTCACATATGTGCTATGTTTGTTCCATTTATTCGTTTACTGGAAAATTTGCTCAGACGTGCTTTTGATTTCTTTCGTGCACATGGGAATCACAGAAGGAAGTGGAGAGGGCACTTGATTTAAGATCTTTTGTTTCAGTTGATGACTTGATGTAATGAATACTTAATTAGGTTCACTTGAAATTTTGTGGGTATATGATTGGATTTTAGATGATGAACTGGTGCCTTAAATATTATGAATTGTGCTTTGGTTTGATGTTGTATAAGTATAAGTGATATTTCTTACAAAATCCATGTCATGCTTGGGGTTTTTCAGTAAGAAAATTAATTTATAGTATATTCATAATAATCGTGAGTTGCCTTGTTGGGCTGTTGTGCTATCTTCCTGCCCATTCAAATTAATCTTTTTGCTCTTGTAGAAATAAATCTCCCTTGTATTGTTCTGCTGATCTTCTGAAATTCTCATTTCCAGCTCATAAAGAAGATGGCACTAGTAAAGGAGTTAATGAAAGCTTTTCATTTTGCTTGCACCTTTTCATTTTGGAGAATGGTTTTTCTCTGGACATTCCCCCTTATAGTTTCCTATATAAAGCTGCATACACAAAGCATTTTCCCCCATAAAAAGTCTACATACCCTCGTTGTGCTGTTTCACCTTTGCCTCCAATGACATCATCTTCAGCAACATACAAAACATTTGGCAGACGTCTACCAATCTGCATAATCACTGGTGTAAGCACTTATTTGTTTTTATTTTTATTTTTTATAATGGCAATCAATATACTTAGTTTCCTAATAAACAGTGGATGGAGAAATACGAAAATACCTAAAAAATGTACTATTATATTGTGCACTCCAAACTTGGCAGAGGTCAAGCCTAGTGTTCTTTTGTTCTGTTACAACATTTAAAGTGACCATTTTGACCCATTTACTGATTATGGGGCGATCTGGGCTGTATTTTGTATCAAACAAGTCAAATAAAAAACTTTTGCTTGAAGGGGACAAGTCGAATGGGTTGAAAGTCACCCAGAGTCTGTTTTCTAAGGCATACAACCTCCTAAATTTCTTATTCAAAGGTTCACATTATTATTGTGATAATATTTGCTTCTGTAATCATAGTTAACACGTTACTTTATTATTATTATTATCTTTTTGAAATGGGCGATAAATTGTTCGCTGAGTAACCCAACACGAACCTGCTTTGACCCGCTACCCAACACACCTCACTCACCCATGTTTTAATGTGTACGGGTCACTAATTCCAGGCAACATCTGGCTTGGGTGCTGCAGCCGCTTTAGCTCTTTCAAAAGAAGGCTTCTTTGTTGTTCTTGGTGTGTTATCTTTCTCATACTATATAACCAATTGCCTAGTCTTTATCCAGTTTTATTCAAAATAAGGATAACTAATGACATCTATGCACTTAGCCAACATAAATTACTTTATGTACTGGTTCTACATAAGTTTTAAACTTTTGAGATCCAAATTTTAAAATATTAGAGTTATTTGATGTCAGTATGCAGATTTAGTGGGCGTTGTTTATCCTTTTAAGAAAAAATAAATAAATTTGTTAGCAACTCTGAGTCTCACTCCCTATTTCATTCTGTGGCAACCATCAGAGATGTATAACTGATGTTTCATTACATACCTGCAGCTGGAAGATCTTCCCATAAGTTATCAAAGGTATATTGTATGGAGCTTATTATGTCTCATTTTTCACAAATATGCTCATTTCTTTAACTTCTTTTTAACAGGTTATTTTTGACATCAGAAGACAGAACAAAGAGGCACATCTAGAAGGTTTTGAGGTTGATCTATCATCATTCTCATCAATAATGATATTCAAAAAGTCTCTCGAGAAGTGGCTTTTGGACTCGGATATGCATCCTTCAGTTCAGCTCCTCATAAATAATGCTGGAATACTGTCAACAACAAGTCGGCTCACTACTGAAGGTCATGACAGGTAAATGATCTTATTTCTTTTTAAGGCGTATAAGAGTTTAACTTAATCTTTTCTTGTTAACATTCTTTTTTACCATAAAGTATTAGCTGAAAGGCATTTATTTTTAGATACTAAAAGATTTGTGTTCTTATAATCCGTTCTTAATGACAGGATGATGGGAACTAATTATATTGGGGCATTCTCTCTTACAGAAGTTCTACTCCCACTTCTAAAGAACAGTCCAATACCTTCACGTATTGTAAATGTCTCATCCTTTACACATAGGAATGGTGAGTTTATTCAAATATTTTGAATCCCGTTTTCTTTTAAAAATTTGAGATATACATGTTTTCTAATCTTTTTTAATGATCTCAAGCTTCTAGCTTTCGGCCCGATAGGGGGACTGTTTCTGGAAAGAGCTTTTCTGAATTTAAAAACTACCCTTGTGCAGAGATCTATGAGCACTCCAAATGTAAGCAAATGCTAACATCTTAAAATTGGTTTAATAACTACTAACTACTCATTTACGTCTTTACCCTTTGTTTTTTCCTTAGTATGTTTATTACTATTCTCATATGAGCTCCATCGACAACTTCACCTCACAGAAGGATCTCAAACAATCTCCGTAATGTATGTATTTTCTACTTTTCTGTTTCTATTGGCATTTATATAATATAAATCAAGTTGATTTTGGTATGCAAAGTTTGTCTTATTTTATCAACATTTTTTTCATTTATGTCTGGTAAAATGAAGGGCTGTGGACCCAGGAGCAGTGAAAACTGAAATCATGCGAGAAGTGCCATGGTTTATTTCACAGGCTGCTTTTGTTTCCCTGAGGTTTTTGGGCCTTCTGCAGTCACCTAAGGCTGGTGTCTCTTCGATTCTTGATGCCGCCCTTGCCCCGCCAGTAAGCCCTTTGACCTATTTTCTCCTTTTTGGTCGTTTTATGTATTAGTTTTTAAAATAATCAGATTTGTTAAAGACCATCATAGGCGCATCTAAACGTCTCTCTCAAAACACACATCCGAACATCCCCTAATATTATGTTACTTCTCACTAGTTCATGTTACACATGCGCGCACACGCAAGATAAGAAGTTGGCAGTTAATGGGTATTTTATCGAGTGCAGGAAACGTCAGGGTTATACTTTTTTGGTGGGAACGGTAGGACTGTTGATTCTTCTGCACTATCTTACAATCTCAAGCTTTCAAGAGAACTTTGGGCTACATCGTGTGATATATTCCAAGATTCTCTGCTAATTTACAACAGAGTTTCTGTTTGTAGTGAGAAAGTTGATTGACATACAAAAACTGGTAACCCCTTACGTATTTAGAAAATAACACGTGTCTTTTCGGATTATAACGTCCGTTTATGGTTGCTTTACCTGCTTGATGGTATTGGTGTTCATAATCCCTTGGAACTGGCCATTTAAACCCTCTATTATTCTGTTTTTCATTTTTAGAATATGTAACTTTGTTTATGTATTATATTCAAAGGTCATATTTATCAATTTAAAAGATTTAACACAAATTTACCCTTTTAAAAAATCGGTTAATATCACCAATTTGTGAAAGCCAAATTGTCTAAACCGTTAAATTCGTTTGGTCCGGCCCACATCTTCAACCCACCGGACCAGCCCGGTTAGACCGTGAACTGGTGTCACTGGCGGTCCAGTTACACCTATTTAAGCCGTTTTTTAATTAACCGCCCGGTTTTGTCGGCCAGCGGTTGGATTGGTTGGCTGGTGACCGCTGTCGGACTGGATCCAAGCTTCTACTTTCGCTCTCTGCTCTCGATTTCATCCTTTTTCCTTCAACAACGTGCTTGGAATCTGAGATCTCTACATACGTCGTGCTTGGAGGTAGAGATGCACAAATCAGATTTTTTTTGGATCCGGATCAGATAAGTCAACGGTGGTCAAGGACCGGATCCAGTGGAACCGGTTCCGGATCGGATCCAGTTTTGGGGTATGAGATTTGGAACTTATTGGAACTGGAACGGACAAAATATCCGATTTTATCCGGATTTTTTGTGTCCGATTTTGCCCGGTTCCAAATTTGTCCAGTTTTATCTGGTTCGGTTCCGGTCTCTTGAAAAACCATATATCCGTTCCCAGATCCGGTTCCAAAAAAATCCGGACCGGTTCTAAAAAATCCGGTTGCGGATAATCCACCAGATCGGATCCGGTTCCGGTTCTGGTTCTAATGCCCACCTCTACTTGGAGGAGCTCTTCAGAGGCTCAATACTTCGTTGTTGTCAGGTAGAGTAGTTTTGTTCGTCCTTATTTTCAGCTTTTCAACTAGTGAAAGACAGGTGCATGTGGCGGAGGTTGTAGGTAACTGGATGAAGCAGATGAAGATAAAAGAGAACTGAAGTAAAGAAAGGGAAAAAGAAACCTCATGCAGGCATAGCTCGTAATTTGAATTTTAAAAGTTTTTAATTTCTGTTTTATCTTTCATTTATTTGTATTTATATTTAAAGTTGTTAGGGTCTAGTATAAATATTGCTTCTTGGTGAACGTTAAAGTTAGTTTTTAGTTTGATTATTATTAGTTGTGAACTTTTTAGTTTGATTATTATTAGTTGTGAACTTTTTAGTTCTATCGACAACCTTTGAGGTTTCTTGAAGCGTTTGATTAATCTTTGAGTTTTTAACCATTTGATTGCGTCAGTTTTCCGCATCATTTGATATCAGAGCTATGGTTGATCAAATGGCTACTTGTGGAGATCGATTCATTCGTGACTGTAGATTCGTCGAACAAGGCAATGAAATCAGGGTCCGTGACCCACAGGATTTTGAGATCAAACGACTCCAGCAACGAGTCCGAGACCTCGAGTTATAACACGAGATCAGGCGACTCAAGCAACGGATCCGAGATCTTGAGACATCATCGACATTGAAGGAAACTGAACCGGAACAACCCGCCTGGTATAAATACTTTGGGGAAGAGGAGTATCCTTCACAGGTCGCTCTCATACGATTCTCCACCCGTGCTTATTGGTCTCTGTCCACAAGATTTCAAAAGGTAGGCGATTTGAATATCATTTCTGGTATAGCTTTATGAACAGTTTAGTGTATGTTTGGTTAATTAAGCTTTATGTACTCATCTCGAAAGTTTAAGCTCTTGAATTGCTAATCCTCCCTCATAAGCAGTTGACTATGCTTCTTTGAACACAACCAACAATCAGGCCCGGGGGGCCCCGCCTCCCTCCCCTTGCGTTTTTCTTCTATAATACTCATGATCAGTTCAACTATTGTTATTATAAACCAACTACACGCGTCTATTTGGTCATGTTTAAACGCCTAAAAGCGGGGGTTTTAAGCCTTGTTGACTTAGTTTCAAACCGACTTTACCCATTAGAGCATGGGGTATACCGATTTGATTATGGTGTGATGTGATAATAAAGTGCACGCCACGTGACGTCACATCACTATCATCATTATCACACCATCCATCACTTGGCAAGGGGTATGTCCGTGTGATTGTGGTGGTGTGATAATTAAATGTTATTTTTTTATATTCATTTTTTTAATACCCAAAACAGAATAAATATTCATTTTTTAATAAGAAAATTTGAGAGGATAAAGAATATGTGGGTACATTGAAATCATTTTTTAATACCCAAAACAGAATAAATATTAATTTTTTAATAGGTCCCTGTCATTGTTTTCTCTCCGGCGACTGTGTTTCCGGCCGGAAGCCATGCGAGCAAATCACATCCGGCAACTTTTTTCCCTACTTCCAGTTTCTTTCTGAAATATCATCACAGCAAGAAACCTTCCAAGAAAAGATTATCACAGCAATATTCTCCCTTGAAAAAAATCACGCGACCAAATCACGCCCCCCTTCACGCGGCAAGGGGGCGGTGTTTCTTCGTTTTCACGGCGTGAATTCTTGGCCACGTTGGATAACGCTTAGATTCACGGCGGTATATCTGATGATCTTAGTTTCAAAATTCATCAAAACCAATTTTATCACCTTTTATGTGACATTTTGTGTTCGAAAACACTTATGAAGATATAGTTAACCATTTGAAACTATATTTAATCAGTTTGGCTAATCAATTCACCGAATTATTGTTTCTGTGTCAAATTCTGTTTTTTAGCAGCATACGAAATGACTGTTTTTTTGGGTAATAGGCCCAGGTAGGGGCCGGTCTGCGTGGCCTCAAACATGTTGGTTTGGGCTAGGGGCTATTAGGGTTATTAACTTGTTGGTCAAGTAGGATTAACATTATAAATGCCATAACTGAGATTAGGGTTTGGTATGAGAGTTGTATTGTATTTAAGGTTTTTGAGTTATATTTCCTTAATTATAATAAAGTAAGTTCTCTTAAATTCGTGTGTTTTGTTTATCGATTTGTTCTTTGATCTTGAATTGGTATCAGAGACGGTTCAACGATTAAATCGATAAACTTTTGAAGCTGCACCCGGAGTTACTTGTTCAAGAAGAAACCTAAAAGATCAGCGACCACAGCCAAGCCAAAGGGCTGCCGTCGCTTAAACCGAACAAGAAACACAGAAGCAACAATTTTTGTACCGGAGCCGTCATCACCTGAAACACCTGTTACGTATAGCCGTCGTAAGAAAACGATGGGAGAAGCAGTACCACCACCACCGCCGAAAGGAAAGGAGTACGGGGCTAGTTCAGTTCAATGCCCGATGCTTAGCCCGACAAAATATAACATGTGGTCCTTAAGAATGAAAACGGTACTTAGGATCTGTCACACCCTGAAATTCGCGGTCGTGACTGTCAAGGATCATCGGTCCTGGTTATTTTGAAGGACCTTTAAATGGTTTTCGAAAAGACATCTCGTTTGAACATCGTACAAAATAAATAAGTAATATAGAGTTTGAAAATGCGGAATGTAAAGTGCGGAACCAATAGTAATAGTATCAAAATACAGAAGTATAAACATTTAGGTTCCCATAAACCTAAGCTTCTAATGAAAACATGAAATGAGACTCCAGACATACAATCCTAGTCCATGTGTGAACGCTTAGCGACCTGAGAAAACATGCTTAAACGAGTCAACAATAATGTTGGTGAGTTCACAGGTTTAAATGTAAAAGTAAATCGTTGTAATGGACCACAAAACTTTCTATGATTTGATTGTTGATCAAACAATGTGTCAATATTACCATAAGCACATCGAAACCGAAGCTAGACTGTAATGTAATGAAATGCCTCTACCATGTCTATCGTATACATGGGGTGGTTAGGTCAATGATACACCCGTTTTGACCTCCAATCAAAGTTAGCGTGACTAACGCGGGTGAGGGTTGTCAAACCCAAATAGTACTATCCATGATTACCTCGCTTTGTGGGAAAAAACTAACGGTCCGATTATGAGAGGACTTAATACGATATGAAACCGCTTATGTAATATGTGAAATCATGTAAGTGAAATTGTGTCCAATGAAAACAGTAAGTATGCATGTATTCTCCCCCAAAAGAAAAATAAGTAAAATGGGACCGTGAGACTCACCTGATGCGTGAGTACTGGAAACATGCAATTAGCAAAAGTCCGAGAATAAACCGACCTATGTGTGCCCTAGAAAATATAAGACACTTAAGGTCTAAGTAATGATTCTTCATGCAAGTTGGTCATGTAACAGTTTCACCCAACACGTCGCATTATGTGTAAGTCTTTGTTAAAAACGTTTGACTCGACGACCCATTGGTGATATATATTTGTTACCCAAAAATATATATTTATAGAAAATAAATATAAGTCATATACTCGATAAAGTGTGTCCATGTCTACAAATAACTTCGGTGTCAACATAGAGTTCGGGTTTCAAAATAAAGTTTGCCTCGTCCCGAGTCGTAACTCGATGCGTACAGTAAATAAATATATTATATATTTATTTAAGGTAATATTTTTGAAATATGTCTTGTTTATAGGTAAACATAATATTTATATTATTTCTACAAAATATAACTTTAAGAATTATCACTCTTAAAATCATGTCGGTTTTCGTTCTACAACTAAGGTATATATATATATATTTATAAAATTATATATATTTTAAAATCTAGTCTTGGACTTTTAATATTTACATATACTTTAAAAATAATAGGTTTTTACAATAAAGTGAAGACTAGGTTTTTATCCATCTTTTTATACAACTTAGTTCCTAATATTTATGTATTTCCTAAATCATAATAATAATCATGTAACTCATTTAACAAAAGAAATTAACATAATAACTAGTCATAACTTTTTAAGTTTTCGAACAATTATTAATAATTTAACTTCCATAATCTTGACATAACTCAACCAAGAAAATATAAACTTGTAGGGTACCAAAATATACATAATAATCACATGTTGAACAATACAAAATTCATAAACAAGGTAAACCCATTCGATGCATCTTTTTAACGTATACATTTTGTCTTTCGGTAAAAATCTCCATTTAAAGAAAATAATCAAACATAAAAACTAAGGTTACTAACACAAACACTTTCATTTAGTCCAAGAACCATCTTATGGTTATTATTAATGTTTTGCACAAAATAAGGCTCATGTAATTATTAGTTTATAAAAAACTCCATATTTAACAAAAATGGGTCTTTGTAAGTGAAAGTTACATGACATTTGTATGTAAAAGAAAGCATAAAACAAGAACAAAATGTAAATAGTTAGGAGAATTTCTCACTAAAAGCAAGCAAGGAGGAAGGAATGAGTGATGTAGGTTGCTTGGAGTCACCCAATACCACTTGATCTTCACTAGGAAAAGCTTGTATAACACTTGTATGCTTGGAATGATGAAGAAAATGGAATGTTGGTGGTGGGGTGGAGAAACCGTAACAAGGACAGGGAGAAAGAGTGACTGAGATTGCAATTTTGTGTAAGTAACGCAAGGGAGGGCTTGTTCCATATATAGCCACATACTTGGAAATAAAGAAGAAATTTGAATTTGTGATGGTGGCTTCAATCGTGAGGTCCAAAGGAGGAAAGAGACAAAGATCAAATAGGTAGGAATCTTTAGGTTGAAGTTTGGGCATGTAAAAGTAATTTCATTTAGATGGTAAGTCTTGAGATTTACAAAATCAATTAGATATGTTTCAATGTGGAGGTGGGTGTATCCCCTCCTTGGGCCGAACATTCAAGAGAAAAAGAACAGTCGGATGGGACTAGGCATATTTGCATGACAAGTGTTTTGTATTCGGTGTATGTGTAAAAAGAATACAACACAAAAATGGAAGTTCCATGTATAAAAATTCAACACACATTTCCTATGTGTGTGCAAAGATCTCGGTCAGCACAAGAGAAAAAGGGAAAGGTTGGCTTTTTTTTTATTCCAAGATTTATATGGTTATGGGATTTTGTAGTTTAAAATGGTATTTAGCGGATATAAAACGGACGTGATATAAATTAGAGTTTTTAATAAAACCGAGCTTAATAACAATTATACATTATATATTTAGTGGTTTACTAACATGTAAATATATGTTTAGTAAATTAATATTTGGGAGTAGCGCGTTAAAATAAGATATACAGTTCAAACGGTAAAGGTGCACGTTAAAGTACTAAGTTGATATAAATAAACACACACATATATTTAAATTCTAAAATAGTGTTGTAACAACTTGAAATATTTATTAAAACATAAATATTAATTATCACCAATGTTCGTGTGTGTCGGTTATACTGCATGTGACCCGGTAATTTACTGAATTACTGATGCGTGAAATGTTATGAATGGACTTTGCTAATTATGAAAAGACCTTAATTAACCATAATTAAGTCTAACGTGAACATAATGTATGCCAATTCTGACAGAGACGGTACGGGTATTGACCTGAAATTGCCGGTTGTCATAGGATCCACAAAGTTTGGGAGGCAATCGAACCAGGTTCAGCCGATGTTGAGAAGAACGATCTGGCTATGGGTCTGCTATACCAGTCAGTCCAAGAAACATTAATCATGCAAGTAGGAGATCAAGAAACCGCCAAGAAAATATGGGAGGCAATTAAAACCCGTCATGTTGGAGCAGAACGTGTTAGAGAAACAAGGTTACAAACTCTTGAAATGGAATTTGACAGGTTAAGGATGAAAGATACCGAATCCATAGATGACTATGCTGGAAAGTTGTCTAGTTTAGCCTCTAAGTCAGCAGCTTTGGGTCATGTTATTGACGAACCAAAACTGGTAAAGAAGCTTCTTAATACCGTTTTAAGAACTAAATATATACAGATGGTGGCATCTCTGGAACAGATTCTTGATCTCAAAACCGTCGGGTTCGAAGACATAGTTGGACGCCTAAAAGCTTATGAGGAAAGGATTGAAGAAGAGAAGATTCAATTAGGTATCCAAACTAAGCTTATGTTTTCTAATGCAGATCCAAGTAGTTCACGCAGGAGTGGTGATTGGCCGAGAGGACGTGGACGGGGGATCCGTGGAAGAGGTCGTGGCCAATCTTCTGGCCAAGACCGTGCCGGGTCAACCTGTGTAGAACCATAGTAAAGAGAAAACGAAGAAGGACACGTCCAAAATACAATGTTGGCGATGTGATAAAAAGGGCCACTTTGTATCGAATTGTCCTGAAAGAATTCAAAAACCACAAGAGGCCCACGTAGCTGAAACTCAAGAAGCAGATAAAGCATTCTTTATGCATGAGGTAGTGTTTTTGAATGAAGAAAATTTGATACCAAAAAGGTTCGAATCCGACACGGGTGAGAACAACACTTGGTATTTGGATAACGGGGCAAGCAATCATATGATGGGTAACCGGTCATTCTTCACCGAGCTAAACGGGAAAATTACCGGGAAAGTGAAGTTCGGTGACGGATCTTGCGTAAACATAGAAGGTAAAGGATCAATTCTCCTTCAAGGGAAAACGGGTGAGCACCGTTTGTTAACCGAGATCTACTATGTTCCCGGGCTCAAGAGTAACATTATGAGCTTAGGTCAAGCCACCGAGTCAGGGTGTGACGTGAGGATGAAAGGCAGATACTTGACTATGCACGATAGTAGTGGAAGGCTACTAATGAAAGTACCAAGAACACCAAACAGACTATATAAAATAACTATGAATGTGGGTACACTAGTCTGTTTGCAACCCAAGATTGAAGATGATACGTGGTGGTGGCATGCGAGGCTAGGTCACATTAGCTTTGACACCATGATGACTATGGCCAAGAAAGATATTGTTCATGGGTTACCACAAGTCGAGAGAGAAAATCAAATATGCGAGGCATGTCTAGTAGGCAAGCACACTAGACAATCTTTCCCATCGGAGGCGTCATTCCGGGCAACCCGTTCACTTGAGCTCATACATGGGGATTTATGTGGCCCATTAACTCCTTCTATTATTGCGGGTAACAAATATATCTTTGTACTAATTGGTGATTTTTCACACTATATGTGGTCTTTTTTGCTAGAGGAAAAACATGAAGCATTTGGGATATTCAAGAAATTCAAAGCTTTGGTCGAGAATGAAACCGGGCTGAAGATTAAGACATTTTGAACCGATAGGGGAGGAGAATTTACTTCAAAAGAATTTCATGCCTTTTGTGAAGAAAACGGGATCTCAAGGCACTTTATGGCCCCATACACGCCCCAACAAAATGGCGTGGTGGAACGTCGTAACCGTACACTTTTGGAGATGACAAGGAGTATCCTCAAAGCAATGAAAGTACCAAATTACATGTGGGGGGAAGCGGTTCGACACTCCACATACGTAATTAACAGGGTACTTACTCGAGCACTAAAAGATCAGACACCATATAAAAAATTTAAGAAAATGAGGCCAAGTCTAGATCATCTAAGAGTCTTTGGGTGCTTGGCATATGCTAAAATACCAAAGGTTAAGTTAAAGAAGTTGGACGATCGATCAAAGTCACCTATTTACCTTGGAACTGAGCCGGGTTCTAAGGCATACCGCCTTTACAATCCAAGTGACCGGAGGATTGTAGTGAGCCGAGATGTTGTGTTCAATGAGAAAATCGGATGGGAATGGCAGGATCCGGATGGAACAAAAATTGGCGAGCCAGGCATGTTCAAGATGGAGTGGGGAAACTTTGTAGATGATGGGGTCGGACCAATCCTGGTCGGAACTCCACAGGCCGAGAGCAATGGGCCAAATTCACCGACCCAAAGCACCAACATAAGCCCAGACATGGCATCGCATGAAGGGCCAAATGCACCTTCTTAGGCTCACCTAACAACATTGCAACCGGCATCTTTTCGGGCTCTAATTAAGCCCATGATGACGTTGAAATAGTAGCCCAGGAAGAAGAACCTGAAGCCCTGCCGGAGGTCCAAAAGTCAAATCGTGTTCCAACTACACCAAGGTACCTTGATGATTATGTAATGTTATCTAATGTGTGTTGTGAACACCTTTTGCTAGCCATTAATGATGAACCAAAGCATTATCAAGAAGCAAAAGATTCTAAAGCTTGGATGAGTGCAACGAATGCCGAGATAGACTCAATCAATAAAAACCAGACATGGACCTTGATCAAGAAACCGAATGGGGTCAAGACTATAGGTTTAAAGTGGGTTTATAAGGTAAAGAAGAATACAGATGGGAGTATTAATAAATATAAAGCTCGTCTAGTCACGAAGGGTTATGTACAACAACACGGGGGGGACTTTGACGAGGTCTTCGCACCAGTCGCCCGCATCGAATCTATTCGCCTCCTGATTGCCTTGGCTGCATCAAACGGGTGGGAAATTCATCACCTTGATGTAAAAACCGTGTTTTTACATGGAGAATTAAAGGAGATTGTTTACGTGAATCAACCGGAAGGCTTAGAGAAAAAAGGAGAGGAAGACAAAGTGTATAAACTTACTAAAGCTCTGTACGGGTTGAGGCAAGCCCCCCAAGAGCTTGGAATAACAAGCTCGACCAAATCCTCAAGGGAATGAAGTTTGAACGGTGTGCTAAGGAACAATCTGTGTATCGAAAACAAGGAGGCAAACGTCTTCTCATTGTGGCTGTTTATGTCGACGACTTATTTGTAACCGGGTCGAGTCACAACATTATCGGAGAATTTAAACGGGGCATGTCAACAAAGTTTGAAATGTCGGATCTCGGGAAATTAACATACTATCTCGGGATCAAAGTGTCTCAAGGAGAACACGAAATAAGTATTAATCAAGAAGGGTATGCTCGAAAAGTCCTAAAGGAAGTCGGAATGGACTCATGTAACTTGGCTCATGTTCCAATGGAGGCCGGGTTAAAGCTGCAAAGGGCCGAGAACGAGGCTGAGATAGACGCTACGGGATACCGAAAGATTGTGGGGGTGCTTACGTTACTTACTACATACCCGACCTGATTTGTCATATTCGGTTGGAGTTGTTATCCGCTATATGCAAAGTCCACGGGAATCACATGGACTGGCTATCAAGCATATTCTCAGGTATGTAAAAGGAACTTTGAGTCATGGGTTGAAGTTTAAAAGAAACGGTTTGAAGAAGCTCGTTGGGTACAGTGATAGTAGTCACAATGTTGATCCAGATGATGGTAAGAGTACGACTGGTCACGTGTTTTACTTTGGTTCGTCTCCTATATCGTGGTGTTCACAAAAACAAGCCACTGTAGCTTTATCCTCATGTGAAGCCGAATTCATGGCGGCAACAGCAGCCGCATGTCAAGCAATTTGGTTTCAAGACCTTCTGAGTAAAATAACCGGTTGTAGTAGAGAAAAGGTGATTATACGGGTTAATAACAAGTCAGCTATTGCGCTTACTAAAAATCCCGTCTTTCATGGAGGAGTAAACACATTCATACCCGTTTTCACTTTATACGGGAATGTGTTGAAAAGGAACAAGTGGAAGTGGAATTTGTACCCGGTACCGAGCAACGAGCTGACATCCTTACAAAGCCATTGGCACGCATCAAGTTCAAGGAGATGAGAAGCATGATTGGAGTTGAAGACCTTCCTAAATCCGACTCGAAAATTAGGGGGGTGAATGTTGGTCGCTAATTTCCTATAGGCCTAGGTAGGGGCCGGCCTGCGTGGCCTCAAACATGTTGGTTTGGGCTAGGGGCTATCAGGGTTATTAACTTGTTGGTCAAGTAGGATTAACATTATAAATACCATAACCGGGATTAGGGTTTGGTATGAGAGTTGTATTGTAGTTAAGGTTTTTGAGTTAGATTTCATTAATTATAATAAAATGAGTTCTCTTAAATTCGTGTGTTTTGTTTATCGATTTGTTCTTTGATGTTGAGTAACTTAATATTGCAAGGCATGTCAATGTAACAACATATACATGAATATTTGCCGTTTTAACTTCCAATTTGACATTTTGGTTTCATGATAATTAAATAGAAACAATAACAGACATTATGAATAAGACTTTATTATTATTTTAACAAATAAGGTATTCCTGAAATAATGCATCAAAAAATGAAATATTACAAATTATGGTCTTTTCTGATCCTTATCCTTATTCTAATAAATGAATACAAAGAATGTCAAGTGTCATCACAATATTTTTTCTCATTAAAATCTTCTAATTTTTTATATTTTAAGTAAAATTTGAATTTTAAAATTTAATTATGTTAATGTTTTTATTTTTTAAAAAGATAATATAAAATTTGAATTATAATTATTACTTAATTAAGGAAACAAATAATTTTATTTCTTGTTTTACACATTATTGTATTTTTATTTTTTTAATTAAACAACCTTATGTAATACATGAGTATATAACCAAGTATGTATAAAATTTAACCATCAAGGTCCTAAGAATGTATATTAATATGATATGTTTATTGATTCATATTTAACGTTTATCAGCTAATCTATATCTATACTATATAATAAATAAAGGTTTTGGTGAAATAAGTTTTTCCGCATCTCTCTCCTATTAATTGCACAAGTTATTTAATTGTTTTTAATGATTTTTTGTTTTCCGTCACCATCTTCTATTAAATTATAATTATTTTATAATTGTTTCTAAAAACGTTTTTTATTTTTAAAAAATATAGTTTGTTCATAAAGCATTTATAGAAATTAAACATTTATTTCATTCTTTTTATAAATTTTTTTTAAAAAGTAACTATATGACGTTTCTAAAATTTTATTAAAAAACTATATAATATGTAACTATTTATTATTAAGTATATAATATATAATATTGTATTTATTCAACCCGTGTAATAAACGGGGTTTCTAACCTAGTATTATAATTATTTACAGTATTCCTTCATATAAAATTTATAGAGCATAACATATGATTAACATCAATGTAGTTTTAATTTTTTTCAAGTGAAAAAATAAACTTGTGTACAAAGCAGTCACTAAAAAATGATTCTATATCGTGTTTGAGTCATCAAAAGATCTCTATTATAAAAAGATATCAATTTTTTTAAACAGCTATATTATATAAATTATTGTTAAATAATATAATTACAAGTGTTATAGAATCATAACTGTCACTAAAACAGATCTATCAATGTGTAAAAACCCAAACCTAAAACATATCCGAAAGAATCGTCTGATACAAACAATCCAGAAAATAGTAGTACAATATAAAGAATAACAAGAAGAAGATTCAGATCATCATTGTGATGATATGATACAAGACTCTTGATCAAACACTAAAAAAATAACTCAAGAATACGAACAGGTGATGAACCCTAGAAATACAAACTGAGAACTCTCGGAAGAGAGGTTTCACTCACACTCTCTCTCTCTTCCTTTTATAAGCCCCATCAGAGAAACGGAGCTCCAACACCCGTCCAAGATCCGCGCGTCCTTTAGAGAGTATATGGGTCCGTATTCGTTAACTCATCCGGGTCAACTAACCAGCTCCAGACCAAACCCATCTACCGAACTCAACCCTTTTTCACCTTGATCCAATCATCAGCCCATATCCAATCACCGGCCCAATATGTACAAAATAAAAATAATAACCTATTAACACATAATGTTTGGATTTTAATTGAAAAGAAAATAAACTAAAAATAATAAATCTATTATTTTTTTAACAATAACACTTAATAAGTTTTAATGATCCAAACAGAACATAAAATCATGACTTAATAAGTTCAAAGTCATCTAAAACAAAAGTAAAAACTTTATGAAATTTTAGGTAAAGAAAAAAAAAATAGAAAGTAAACGGCCTTCATAATATATAAGATACAATGTTTTAGAAAAAGACCAACAATATTATTTTATTAGTCCCAAAAAGTTAAAAACAAAGTCAAATGATTCGAAACAATATATAATATCACAAATAGATTAAAAACTACAATTGTTGCAGTGTTTTATATTCATACGCACATAACACAATATATTTTGTATCATTTATTTTGAAAATATCAATAAGATCATCTCAAATGTGAGAGCTGACCGTCTTTCATATCGGGGTGCCCGACTTCTCTTATTCCTCTTCTCACAAGCCTGGCTCTCTCTTCACCCCCTCTCATTGTCTCACATTTCCCCCCTAACCCCCGTCTGTGCCCACGGATTTCACCATCCTTCTCTCCTCATCAAGTCCTCCAATCCGTCTCTTTCACATAGGCCAACGGGCTCCCGATTGGAAGTGGTTTAATGCATATAGAAGCATCGAAGCAGTATTGAAAGATATCGGTTGAAATTTTATGAAAAACAAAGATAGTTTCAATCACTTAACAAATAAAAGTATAAAAGAAGACTTGTGTTTTTAATGAATACAAAACAAATAACAATCTTTATTTATGTATATTCATATCTTCATTCACTTTCACTTCCACCTAGGTCTGTGTTCGTTCGTTTAATTTTAACTGAACAAACGAACGAACATGTACACTTAAATGAAAAAAATGTCGTTGTTAATTAACAAAATGAAAGTTTTCGTTTATGTTTGTTCGTTAATATTCTAAACAAACGGTTCATGAACACAAGCGACTTAAACGAATACAAATGAATATACGAACATAAGCAAACATAAATAAATGAACATAAACGAACCAACACCAAATAAAGTAAACTTGAATATTTAAATGAAAGTATAAAATACGATTGTTCTTAATAAAAAGGAAATACCACCAAAAATCAATAGGGAATCCATTCCATTTGGAGGACTTCATTGGTAAATTTTTGCATACATGTTAGTGACGACGTATGATAATGTATTACAGGACAAAAAGGGAATTCTAACCCGAAAACGGATTCTCAAACCGGTGTAACCGAAAGAGGGGCCCCCAAAGAGAGTAAACACATAGGAATGGAGGCTGTCAACATCATTCGGTTAGAGTAAAAAAGAAAATATAAACACCCTATATATAAGGGTGATCTCATAGAGAATGTATGTGGGAATGAATTCATAAGCTTGTAATCGATTATATTTGGGAACGATTCATCAGGGAGGGTTTTTACCTCTTCAGTTAGGAATTCCACCTTCTTTATGGACATCTATCAATAGGTCACCAGCAAATTGCTATTTGCACATTTTGGGTCATAAGTCCAAAACAATATACCAACTTTCTCAATCCTTCTCAATTCACTTGATTTCACTTTTGGACATTTCCTTAGACATAAATACATGTATTAGTATGAGTATTGACTTCCATCACTTCATAAGCTTTTACAAAAAAAAGTCAAATCATCTTGCTGCTTTTTTGGTCCAAATTTAGGTTTAGTCAACATTTAATCAAATATCTTGGTTGAACATCATTCCTAAGTAGATATTGAATATTTTTTTTAAAACAGTGGTCCAAATGTCACACCAACTCGTGTGGTAAATGACGTAAGACAATGGTCCATTAGTCACACCAACTCGCGTGGGGAACTGGGGAGGACGTAGGATAGTGGTCACACCGACGTAGGATAGTGGTCACACCAACTGTGCTCATTGTTATGGGTCTGGTGGATGAAAGAGATAGTGGTAACGAGGAGACAAGATTTATGGTCCTTACCTATCGCTAGATGAGAACGAGAAGGAGGGGGAGAGAGTGAGAGAATTGAATCGAATGAGAAAAATGTCACAAATTCAAGGAATCACAAGCATACCCACCTTTCCTTTTTCGACTATAACATATCTTATTAATTACTTAATATAATTAGGGCTCTAAAAGGAAATCCTGATGGTTAATTGGTATACCCTACAACTAAAATGTTGAAGATTTGAAATTCTGTAAAGAGCGGGTAGTAATCTATTTATCTTAGAAAATATAGGAATTGGATTTTAAAAAAACTTGTTATAACTAGGCACGTGGTTCTCGCTCTTTAGTGTTTTTCATATAATATAAACCATTTATTATATGTATATATGTGTTTGATTATAGGAATTGATTTTACATAAGAACTATTAAATATTTAGAAAAAAAAAATCACTTTTGGCTTTTGACCATGGTGGCGAAAAAAATAAGGGGATGGTTGTAGCTCTTGAAGTAAAAGAGATGTATAAGTGTCTAAGATATTAGTCATTCATTGGAACTAAGATATTTGTCATTCATTGGAACTAAGAAATTTTGCCTTCAGTTTCATGGTTGAAAGCGGATCTTAAACGGTTGATACAGTGACATTAACGTGGCTAAACTAAAAAAACGTGGTTAAATAAATTATGACTCGCGCTCCACGGTAGAAGGTGGATCTTAAACGGTTGAAGCGGTAACATTAACGTGGCTAAGCACAAAAAAAACTTAATTAAATACATAAAAGAAACGTATGAAGTACGGCGACTCAGCTGTGTAGATTGAAATATAAAAAAAGACAGTTAGACAACTGTATCGATGTTTTTCAGTCGGTGTCACGGTACCAGCACGTCACCGTCAGTCGATATAACTCACAATAGCTCAAAAATACTCTATTTTGAATACAGTTCCGTTTTTAACAAAATTTATACCGGGATGTCAAGAAAAAAACTAAACAAACAAATGGAAATTATTAAGGAAAAATAAGCTTATATTCACTACAGGGGGTAAACTTGAAATTTAAAAAAATTGAGGGGGTCTAAGTGACATTTTACAAAATTCAGGGGTCATTTTTACCAATTCACAAAGTTGAAGGATGATTTTGTCAGAAGTAAATGCCACATACACTTGTTATTAATCCTACTAATAACTAGATTAGAATACCGTGTATTACACGAGTTAAATAAATATAATATTATATACTTAGTAATATAAAAACTAATGTCTTTAAAAACATGTGTATTACACGAGTTGAATAAAATATAATATAATCTGTTAACACATAAACTCGTCAAAACGAAACAATATGAATATGTAAATATATCATTAAATGTTTTTTATTTGGATCTTATCTGATTATAAAATTGTTTTTAGTTTGTAGAATTTATAAAAATATGATTAAACAAATTATATGATGATAAACACAATTTCAAATTCAAAAATCTATAGATAAAAATTAAAAACAAATAGTTAATTTAGTTGCCTAAAATAATGCAGTTGATTATTAATAGAAGAAAGATACGGAAAAATAAAAATTAGGAGACCTAGAAATATAACAAGTGTCATTTTATTTTACTTATATATTTTATAGTATAGATATCATACCAACAAATAATTTGTTTCATTTCGTGGTGATTTTAATGGTTCTTCCTCCTATATACGGATAAATATTTTAATGATAGTTGTAATTTCTTTTTTTTTTGGACGGCGGCATTGAAAAAAAAAATGTTTCCGGTAACAAAACAGGAACAATTACATCACAAGTAGAGGGTTTTTGAGCCACTCACCTCAATTAAAAGTAATTTACGGTTTCTATTTGAATACCATAAAAAGTAAAAATAGACAACTGAATCAAAATTTTCGCCACTTCAAATCTCATTTGGACGGAATATCGTATTGTTTATGAATTTCCAAAGAACCCACCAATTACTGAAACAAATAGCCTCGATCAAGGGTTTGCATTTGGAAGACAACTCGGAAGAATCAACCAGGTTCATCATAGTTTTCTGCCTCATCCCAATAAAAAAATCAACGTCGAGCCACCTAGCCACCAAACGCCAAGTCTTAGAAGCAACTAGACAATCTCCAAGGACATGATCAATAGTTTCCGCATGAGAGCAACAAATCGGACACACGATGGCGTTGATAACAATCCCAAACTTACTTGGATTCCATCTCGTTGATAAACGATCAACTAAAACACACCAATCACATATAGTAATCTTCTTAAGAATGTATTTATTCCATCTCATATGCATGTTACTAACAGTTACTAAAACATGAAGGGAGTAATTCCTTAATATTTGAAAGTAAATTAAATTCTTGCCTATGATAAAAGAAAATAATAATAATAATAATAATAATAATAATAATAATAATAATAATAATAATTCCCTAGAAAGGCTAGAAATGTTAGAAACTATGATGCAAATATACATATAAACACAAAACACATAAAAAAGAAAGTATCAGTCCTCCGCATATATATATGGGACCGGTGGCATAAGAGAACTTATTTCATATACCAACAAGAAATCTAATATAGTAGAATCTTAAATACTACACATGTGGTCAGAAACAACATTGTTTTGTTTTCTCATCACTGCTATTTTAATATTGTATTTTTAATAGAAAATGTTTTCCATTAAAAAAAAGGGCAACAAAAGTCTGTAATACAAATTTATTTTTCGAAATTAATAAATAATGTCCGAAATTATAACCATTCATAGATGATTTCATATTAAATTAGTGATATAATAACCATCCATAATTAAATTTAATAACAATGATTAACGAATAATTAAATAAGATGCTCACACTCACTAATGACTATATACATGATTAACTAATAGAGCATTCTCAACCCCTTCATATCATAACCAAAGTGATTGATTACGTGAAGCTTACATGACACTATCTTTTACTTTATACTTGTTAACCACTACATATATCCTAACCAAATCCTAAATTACCGGCATCGGACACTTTAAGAAACATCACTATCCATAATATTGTCAACTAAAAAGGTTCAATATTTATTTAGGCTCACCTAATCTTCCAATTTGGAATTCGAAAAAGTATGCACCAAAAAGTGGTATATAAGTTAATATAATAAAGTAAGAGATAGTATATTTAATTTGTTATGAGGTGAGTTTGGTGTCGGCAAAGAGGTTGTGGTGTAGTGGTTGAGATGGGGCCTGAAGTCCCAAGGGACCCGGGTTCAATCCCTGCTACCATCATTAATTTCTGCGGCATCGCAAATGAGGCCTTTTAGGCTGATGCACCAAGGTTTTACCCACGCCGATCCAGGGTTCGAGCCTCGGATCTCCCTTAAGCCCGAAAGGGGCAGTATTGGGTGAGGTTTTTCCTTGAAAGCTCTCCAACTCTGACACCAAGTGAGCCCGATTAAGACAACATATTGACCGGAATTAAACAAGGCTCTCCTATATGATGAGGGGTGTGACGTCACAACATTCGATGTTTGCCTTTAAAAAAAAATAGGTGAGGTTGGTGTCATTTATTTGTTTACATTGTTTTCATAACAATGAATGTATGGTGTGGATAATTCTTAATTCCCTCCAATGATTCTCTCTCGGGAAAACATGGATTCTTGTGTCCATGTCTGCACAAAAAGGTTGGTGTGTTTCATTTAATTTATGATATTTTTTAATATATAAATCAATGTTTTGTCATGAAATCAATAGAAAAAATAATTTTTTAATACTATGATAGTTTTTGCGATTATAATCATGTTTATTTCTTTATGATGTTTTTTTTCATCTTGTTGGTTTATATGACTTGTGAGAAATGATAAAATTTTTAGAAACGTGTTGAAATCTACACCATCGGTGTTTGAAAATATCAAGATGTATGACTAGTAAAAATAAATTTGATTGAGATTCTTGGTGTAATTCGATAGTACCATACTTATATATATATATATATTTTTTTTATTTAGTAAGTAATTTTTTAATATTATCTGTATTACAAATAAAAAAAGATGAAAGATGAGGATGAAAGTGAATGGCTGAAAGATGGAGAAGGGTGTCGATATGGCGTTGAGGTGACAGTGAAAGATGATCATAACACATGACGTTACCGTACCTATATACATAATTCTTAGCAACAGATAATAACACATGACGTTACCGTACCTATATACATAATTCTTAGCAACAGATAATCATCAAAAAGAACATACTCAAGTCTCAAACTTAATTAATTCCATATGTTTGATACTCACTTATCTTCATTCTTTGTGCATCAACATGACCTAACATAAATTGAAACTTAAGAGAAACATGACATTTTAAATCTAGCAATAGTAAATGGCTAACACTTTTTTTTCATCGGATTATTATTTTATTCATTTTGAAATTTTATGTTGATTTCTTCTGTTAAAATGTGCTTAAATAACTAACTTTATATTCTTTTAATAGCAGAAAAAAACTTTTTAATATATAATATATAGACATAGATATTCTATTGTCAAAAACTTTTTACTAGAATATAACAAAACCTAGATTTTTTTTTTCAAAACTATACCACATTTCCAAGCTTAAGGAATGCCTATTTGCTGAACACAGTTTCAACCATGGGGAAGCTTAGTGAGGGGCCGGGCTCAGAAATGTTAATTTATACGTACTCGGCCGAAAATTTTATCGATATTAAGTTACGGCCCCCCTGATAGGAAAGAAAAAATAATAGGATTCCGTCGCGACCCCCTGCGTTTTTCTTCAAGCTTCGCCACTAACAACCTTCTAACAGAGCTTACCGAGTACTCATTAGTCTAAAAATTGTATAATTAAACGACTAGTTTGAAATGAAGTTTCTATTTTGGGTGATATATTTTTCATACACTATTAAATGCAAAGAACCATAAAGTATGAAAACTATTGTAATAAAAACGTATGTAGTTAAAAAAAGTTATAAATGTTGTGGTGCGAGGCTTGTGACAAGAATCCCTTCATATCTGCAAATTATGTCTCATTTTGTGCCACAGAAAAAAAAAGTTGGAAGGACCCCACCAATAAGGGAAAAAAAAAGCAGAATCATTGCTACTTAAAACACAATAATAATAATAATCAGAATTAAAGAACGGTAAATAAATTAAAGTAAGAAACTCATTGTTGAGATAAATTTAAAACATATACTTTTTAAAATTTATTATTATATGATTGTTTGATCTGATCATAATTCTAATTTTTAATTTTAAAAACATCACTTAATAATGTACATATAAATTTCTATTATTTTTCAAGAAGTATTTAGGAAAGCAGGAATTATAATAGATCGGGTATTATATGGATTATGATCATCCTTGATTATAAAATGTTGTGCTATATCCGTTGGGTACCCGTTACTTAGTGATCATCAGTATCATGGGTATTAGGTATACCTGTTTATGATCCTATATGCCTAAAAATTATCCGTTGTGATGCCCATTAACCAAAAGTTAATCTTAAATTCACATAAAAACCGACTTAAAAATATTAAATAATCACTTACACTTCTAGCAATATTAATAATTTCAAGTTTTTAACAACTTCAATATACTAAATATTATACTTTTAGCTTATATAATATGTTAATATATTGGATAAACGAGTTTAGTTAATTAGACGGGTATCACCTAATCTCATATTCGTCTCAAACACGTAATATTTTCTAAAACTAATTTCATATCTGGATACAAGTTATTAATATAGTAATAGTTCAAAAACTTGTAATTTATTACCTTACTACATATTTAACCCTTCAAGTTTGTTATAACTATCATCTAAACCCTCAACTTCTTAAAATTTTCGTTTGATTCATGTATCATGTATAATATATGCTTTTAACCACATTAATTTTTTTACTAAATTTTATTTTTTCCAATAACTTTCGTTCGTTAATTTTTTTTAAAATCGTTAAATATAGTTTTTATGTATCGTTGGTTACATCGACTAGCGGTAAATGTTTTTGTTACTAAATGTTTTAACGAATTTGTCGTTTCAATGTTAAGTCATATTTATCATTTCTTTTACTTTTTTTATATTCTTTTTGATGAATTTGTCATTTCAATATTAACTTCTATTCGCGCCACAAGTTATTTATTTTTCGATCTCTAGAACCGAGTCGTGGCAACTTCATACGTTTCTTTTATGTACTTAGTCACGTTATTGTCTTCGCCACGACACATGTAACGAGGTTCGCAAACCTGTCGCACTGCTTGGTCTTTAGTTATGTACTTAAACACGTTAATATCACCATACATGTCCGCCACATATTTTCTAGTTTGTACCAAACCATATCTTCTACAGATAGAAAATGTTACTACTCTAATAAATGAAAATCTCTTCAGGACACGTGTTAATCTCTGGTTACTCCCCATCTTTATTTTCCCGTCTCTCTCTCCTATTAAATATTAGATTTTTTATTTTTCTCTCCTATTAAATAATAATCTTTATATTAATAAATCTAATGACGAATACTTATTATTTAATTATAAATAAATAGTTATTATATCATCAATCAAATGAACTTAATATAAACTAACACTTATCATCTAAATTAAAAAATTAATACTTAGTTGAAAAAAATATTTTAAAAACTAACTTAACAGACCTTATAACTGTCATGACAAATTACATTTTTTAAAAACATATTTTAACAAATGTGTTTGTTAACAAATTGCATTATATTTTATTCAACTGATGTAATATACTGGTTTATTCAATACATGGATTTTTTAAAATATAAAAAATCTATTACTAAATATATAATATTTTATTTATTTAACCCGTATAATACACAGGATTTTAGTTATAAATATGATAATATCTTTTGCCGAATATAACTCCACGTTTAAGGAAACCACAGGACAAAAAAGATAAATTTAATTAGTGTAAATATTTGACCGAAGAAGTCAAATTTAATTAGTGTGAATAAATTTAATATTTTATTAAAATAACTAGGTTAAAATCCCGTGTATTACACGGGATTGATAAAATGTAATATTATATATTTAGTGATAAAAAATTTGTACTTAAAAAAACCCGTGTGACACGGGTTGATAAAATATAATGTTATATACTTAGTAATAAAAAGTTTATATCTTTCAAAACATGTATATTACACGGTTTAAATACATTAATAATTTTATTTAATGTAATTTGACTTACACCGCTATTTAGATAAAAACAAAAAGTTACATAATTAAATTTCAAATTTTTCATAAAGTAAGAGATAATTTAAAATAAATGTGTTTTATTAGTATAATTGATATTTTTCTTTAAATATAAATAATTATTAAAAATAGAAAAGTGCATTTAATAAGAGAGAGACGGGAAAAAAATGGTGAGAAGAGACGTGTACGCGACACATGGCATAAATGATTTTCATTTATTATATAAGATAGATATAGATATTCAAATCGAGAATTTAGGAAACAATTTAAAATTTAAATTATTTTTGTGAATTTGTAAATTATTCATAAATGAAATGAGTATAATAATTTTAAATTTTGAAATAATAAGTTAAAATTTAAAATACATTTTCTATAAATATATAAGTTATCCATAAATAATAAGTTTTAAAATAGGAAACAAATATTATTACATAGAAAGACAAATTGAGTAAATGAGTGGGAATTTTTTTATGGGGATGAATGTGAGAGCGACACGTGGTAATTTTTTTACTCTTTTATTAGTATAGATAGATCAGTGTAAATATTTGACCGTAGAAGTCAAATTTAAGGAAACCACGGGACAAAAAAGATAAAAGTCATCGGTGCTAACTTCTATCCTTGAATGCCAAAAAATTTACGTAACACGTATACCTAAAATTGCTACATGCAATAATAAACGTGGAATTTTTGGTCTGCAAATTCAAAATCGTGGCTTGTCTTTTGTGCTCTATGAAGTGTGAATGAGCGTGGTTTAGAAGGAAACATAGAAAAAACGTGAAATAGAAGGGAACGTCTCAAAGGAACTCCGTTTGAACTTATTTCATCGGCGTCGGAACCAGTTTGATGAGTCGGTTTCAACGTTGTTGGAATGAGTTCATTTGGAATTAGTTTGAGTCGGTTCCCGCGATTCCCTATTTTTTAGAGAATGGTTCAAAAGGGAACAATAAAAAAGGGGAACTTAACAGAGGGGAACCGCTCAAACGAACTTTGATTGAACTCATTTCAGCGGTATTGGAACCGTTAACCAACAGATAGTTTGAGAGAATAGAGAGCGGTGTGTTATTGGTTGAGAAAATATGGTATATATTTATAGATAATTTTTTTTATGTTTGTAGCCGTTAACCAACAGATAGTTTGACCAAGATTGAGCTCCAAAACCCGTGAATGCCCTCACGCCCCTCCCCCATCATGCCTTATTCACCCCCTGAGGGGCGGTGTTTCACGCCCGTGAATGACCATGTGAATCACATCCCCCCTTTTCACGCTACCACTACACATGGACTTATTGTTAAAGGTTCCTATATTATCTAATAGGCCCGGCCTAAAGGGAGGGGCAAGGTGTGCCACGGGCTTCAGGTCCAGTCTTTCGAGAGGCCCGAAGTTTTAAAAAAATTTGTATATGTTTTAAATAGTATATTTAGTTTATACATGCATTTTGTGCACATCAAAGTTTCCTAAGTGCAATTGAAAAAACCATTAAAAGAAAATGTGTTCAAGTCTTGGCAACAACACTATTTATTTTTTATGTGTCCTATATTTTTTTTTCTCTCTTTAAAAGGTTATCCCACAAAAACCCATAATTGTTTAAACTATTAAATCAAAACAAAAAAAAGACACAAAAATGTATATATTTAAACCCATTACATATAAATTTTTTTGTTGAGGCCCGCCTTTTTATTACTTGTCTTGGGCCTAATACGTTTCGAGGATTCTCAGGACTGGCCCTAAAATCTAAGGACAACCTTTTTCTTAATTATTTTTTGGACTTCTTTTTTGTTACAAACACAAATTTGTGGTATTGAAATAAACATATGCACATAAAGTATAGTTTTGTAATGAGAGAATGATCAAGTTTTAGGAAAATGATTTTATTTCTATTACACACTAATTAAGAAGAAATCAGTGTCTAGCATTCAATTCGTAGAATAAAACGGCTTGAAGTCCACTGATTAAATTACAATGGATGTTTTTTGTTTGAAACATTTTCATACATTTAGTCATTGAAAAAAAAAATACTAAAATGGACATTAGCGGCTAAAAATTATCAAAATAGACATTTAGCCGGTACTACGTTTGCTAAGCGTTTGGTTTTTGCCGGTAAAGCCGGCGTCTTTTTAAGTTAGCGGATAAATGTTCATTTTGGTATTTTTCCTTTAGTCATTTCCACTAACTAAAGTTAATTTTTTCTGTTAAGCCCAAGTCAAGGTATAATAATCTTTTTTTCCCTTGAAGGACTATTTATGTAATTTCTTTAAACATAATAAATAAATGAAAAATCCCTAACAACTCTACCACCACCGCCACATTCCGGCATACCTTGAACTCGATGTCAACCCTTAACCTCGCCACCATCGCTTGAGAAGCAATCAAACCCATTTATGGAGAATACATTCACCACCCTTATGTCCCTTTAAAGAAAATTAAATAACCACAAAAGCAAGCAACTACTTTTGACTGTTGATACTCTAAATACAAAGAGATACATGAACCACTCAACTAGACCATATCAAACATTCACAGTTTCGTTTTTCTAAGAGGGCTTTTCAAGATCTTCAAAAGCTTCCAATACAAATTAGTTTGTAATTTCATAAATAAATGATACCGATAATATTGTTCCTATAAGAATGAATCACAATGAACAAATTAATTGTAATTTCATGGTTGCAAAACAAGATCAAGATGTTCTTCTTTTAATTGTTTGATTTGTGAAGTAAGCCCTCATGCATCATGAAACTCATGTTCATCTTTCTGCACCGGATGCAGCAAAACATCGATATTGCCACCAACACTAAGAGGTGATCCAATGGCGATCTTACTATTGTTTGGGGTGTGGTAGCCAGATATGGTGGAATTAAGATTCATTTGGTCTCTGATGGGTATTAGTCAATTAGAAAAATATAAGAGAGAAACACCAAAAGACACACATCATATACGGAGGGAATCCCGTTGGATACCAAATAATGACACCAGGCGGATAATGAGACAAAGCAGTAAGAAGCCAAAGACCGTACTTAGGTCCCTGACTATCAAGTTAACCTATATGATCAGGGTAGCAGAGATAAAATGGACAACTATGAAGACAAATGGTACCAACCAAATCCAAGCCGTAACATACGCCTAATCTAGTACGTGACCATATATATTAGAGGCAAATCAACTATAAAAACAAAAGGATATTGATAAGACCTGGACCCATAATGGATAAATGGTCAGGTACGAAACTAGTACAACATGAACATAAGTCAATTATAAGGACAAGCGTCTCTAGAAAGGGTATAACGGTCCAGATAAGCTTGTTCAGATGAGGGATGTCGACTACAGGTCACCTAGAATGTGGCTCCAATCCAGATACTCAAGCTCTAACTCTATCGCAAAAGGCATTCATTCTCTCAACATTCTAAGTCACTAGTTCTCTTTATTACCCCCTTTCTCTCTTCCCCTTTACCAGACAAATACTTATTCTCACACCGTATGGTGGTCACGGGAAGAAACCCCTTTTGCCCGTGGAGAGGCTCACGTATATATCTCCAAGCCCAAGCCAAGAACAAGCAGTTGAGGACTCTCTCAATCCAAGCTTTAACCTCCATCTTGCACTACTCCAAGAACTTCAACCTCTAGATGATAAGTTTTGTAGCAACATTTGGTGCCATCCGTGGGACTCGAACCCACAACCACGTGGTTAAAAGCCTCCATCAGCTTTCAACCCTCCAAAATTCTTCCCGGATTTTGAGATTCGTTTCTCCATATGATTCGAGATAAAGAGGGAAGAGGGCTGACAGGTAATCTAGGAACGGATCTAGGGCTTAAACAATATGTTGGAAGTGGTTTCAGGAGGTGATGGTGGGTGCCACCACCTGAAAATCGTCGGTTTCTTTGGCCAACGATGGAGGAAAGTCGCATTTTTATATAAACACTTTTTTATTTACATGTAAGTTTAAAACTTTGAGTTAATTACATAAATAGTCACTAAAACAATAAAAAGACCGTATTCCGTCATGTGTACTGAACTTAACGGAAAAAAGTTAACTTCAAATAGTGGAAATGACTAAATGTGTGCATAAGTTAAAAAAAAAGGCATCCAGTATAATTTTTAAAGCCAAATAACATAACCTGTAATTTTCTACAAAATTAAAGAACATAATTTATAATTTACTTTTTAATTGTTGTTGCAACATTTAGTCATTTACTAGAAGAAGAAATCACAAACACAAGTTAGCGTAGTATTTCACTGTTTTCACATGATTTGGTCATGAATCGACACTGCATTGTGTAACAGAAAACTCGGTTTTAACAGTGCAATGTGTCACAACTTTCATAAGCATGTACCAATATATTACAGTCAAACTGTTATTTTTAAACATGCACGAATGGTAAGATTTTTTAAAATTATAATTGTATATCATTTTTTTAAATAACCACACTAAAATACGAGTTTAAACAAAGCATGAAAAATGAAAGATGTTTCACAACTACTATCACAATTATTATACTCATAATTTGACACAAAAATATTCCAAACAAAGTCAAACATATTTCTCAAGAGTTCAAAAGCAAATTTAAAAAAAAAATTGTATATCGATCATCTATGGTCCGACAATCATCCCAAAGGGTTATAATTTTGTCTCCTAAGGATTGTGTGAAAGAAGGATCTAAAGGGGCATGTTGGTGAACCTACCAACACAGAGCCAACATGCTTATGAGTGTAGTTTGTCTTTATCATATGCATGGCTGGTATGAAAAGGATGAGGAATTAATGTATACTAATTATTAAATATTAAATATATATTTTCTTTAATGTATACTTTCTTTGTTATTGAACATTCGGTCAATTTAAGTATATTGCATGCCATGCAGCACCATGCATGCATGGTTGATGAAATGATGATCTCATATGATTGTTGTTGTTTAATTTCTTCACAATAAAGGTTAATTACCTTTCAGGCTAATGGTTGTGGCAGGTTGTTGGGGGCGCAAGGGGTGGGCGCGAGCCACCTTGGCCGCGCACACCACAAGATGGTCAGGCGATGGGGGGGGCGCGATCGGTGGGCGTGGGGCGGCTAGCGAGAGCCGTTGGGAGAGCCGTTGGGTTTAAAGAAAAAAAAATAAAAATTTCTATTTATATAAATTAACTCCTCTTCACTCATTTATCTCTCAAAACATTTATAAACTTCCTATTTTCTCTCAATTTTATAAACTATTCTCTACATTACTACAAATTATCAACCAAAAATGTCGAGAAATTGGAATGAGTATGTGGAGAATATGGAGAATTTTCAAGGTTTGGAATATTTAGATGATGAGGCGTTTAACCGGCTTGTCTACAATCAAATGTCACAACCGGAGACACAAGAGGAACCGGTTCAACCCCAAAAACGCTCTCACAAAGGTTCGAAGAAAAAGGGTGGAGCGAGTGGTTCAACCGAACCGGTCGAAAAGGCCGGTCCAAAACGAAAAGCTACTCCGTGGACAAAAGAAGAGAAGCTAGCATTATGTCGTGCTTGGATTTCATTATCCGAGAATCGTAAATGCGGTATTTTTTTTTCACTTTTTAAATTGTTTTTAACGTTTGTTAAACTATTTTTTTAACGTTTGTTAAACATATTTTTTTGTAGCCGATTATCAAAAAGCTAAAGTATTTTGGGCTAAAGTAAGAGAGTCGTTCTACGCCCAAGTGGGGAGTAGAGACCGAAATCAAGACATGATATCGGGACGGTGGTCCGAAATTCGCAAATATGTCGGACTGTTTACAAATCTATATAACAGAAACAGTCGTCGAATGCGACCGAGCGGGAGTGATGATGTGCATATTTACCAATTCACTTGCTACAAATGGAAAGCAGAAGTGTTAAGAAAGTACGGGGTGGTAAAAGTTTTTGACGAGATCTACTTGTGGGAATTACTCAAAAGGTGATCGAAATGGATTGAATTGGTTAGTCCGGAGGCGGAAGAAGCGCAAAAACGTACGAAAACTAGTTCGTCCGGCGCATACGTCACCTCTAGTGGATCGGATGGTCGCGTTGGCATCGACCTCAACATGTCCGAGCAAGAAGGGACACCACAAGGCTCAAGTCGACCGGCCGGAAGGGACCGCGGTAAAAAAAAGACTAATGATGCCAATTTAGAATTTAGCGATGCGATCCTTAAAATAACAAGTACTCTCGAGAAGGCGACGCAGGTGAAAATGGAAAAACAAATGATGAAGAAGTTGGAATTTCTTAGCAAGGACGTCAGCCACCTATCGCCGAGGGACCAAGCGATATATGAAAAACAAAAGGAGCGTATTCGAAAGGAAATGGAAGAAAATTAAAACCCTATGGAATAATTTAGTATTTTATTTTCTATGTATTTTTTTTTAGGATGTTGAATGTTTTTAATTAATTATTTTATCTTTTATTATTATTTTGAATTAATTATTAGTTTTTAAATTTGAATTGAATAAATAATTAAACAAAAAATTAATTCGATAAAGCCCCCGCTCACCTGCACCACAACACCCTCAAGTGCTTCAGCAGGGGCTTTATCCACTGCTTAGTCAGCATCCAGTCAGCGTCATATGACGTGATATTAGAGGATGAATCCACTCTCAATAAAGCCCCACAACCATCAGTCTCATATGTCTTTATTTGAGACATTCTTGAAGTCAAGGACGACTCAAGTCTCAATCATTTTGAGGGTTCAAAGCAAATAAAAATCTCAAGGCCCTTTTCTAAATTCGAGGTTTGAGATCGGCAACTAATAATGTAATTAACTAAGCAACTAATAAGGTAATCAACCATGTCTCTAATACACAAATATTTATTTTAAATTGTTAAATACATTGGCTATTTATTATCGTATAGGTTTATAAATTATAAAATACGTCAAAAATTTATTTGAACCGATAAATTACCTAAATAATAACGGTCAAACCACAATGACAAATATGACAAAAATTCTCATTTTGGACCGAAATGGTTAAAATGATCAAATCATATAGACGAAAAACGAACTTAACTTACTAATATAGAAAACTATTTAAAAAGATATACTCTAAAATTATTTTCACAATTTATTTTATTTAATATTTAAATTTGTTAATTTAAATAAAGCATGATTATAAATTATATTAGTTTAAAAAGAATTTAAATAATTAAATTAGTTAATGTATTGGGCTAATCATGTTAATTAATTTAGTTTAATTTTTTTGAAGCAAATTTCTCTACTTAGTAGAATTTGAACACATGACCTTTAGGTATTTTAGGTGTTTAAGAGTTTTTCCTCTACAATTGAATATTTAGACCACCACCCCAATGACAATTAAATTAGTTTTTTTTATAAATTAGTTTAATTAGCTACTACATCAGCACATGGCTGAATTTAGAAGAATTAAAAAAAAAGATAAAATGATAAAATGAGTCTCGAACACATGACCTTGATATAAAGAAAGAAGGGCAAAACCAACCCATATAGATGGATTAATATTCATATTCTGAAATAAATAAATGTATCTACATGTATATTATGTTTTTCTTAAATTTGAGAACCCAAATTTTTTGGTGGGCTAAGTTTTGAAACTTAGTGAGTTTTAATCACTAACAATGTTAAGCTAACTGGTTTATAACAAGTTTATAATAAGTTGGATTTACTTAACTCGTGTAATACATTCTAACATAGGAGATTTTTATTAAAGTGTTTCCTTGTATTAAAAAAAAATTGGTTGAACAAAAACACCCCATCCAATAATGATAAGAATAAACCAATGGATATCAAATATATTGTCTTATTTTTCCAGTTGACGCATTTAGGAATTAGGATATTAACACTATTGCCATTCAAAAAAAAAAAAAAGATATTAACACTATTTGTCACACCTCAAAAATCCAAGTCGGAACAATGAAAAAGAAAAGTCGGTTGACCCGGGCCAATTCAAGAACAAAAGCGACCGGCCTAACCACGTTGAAATGTTGACCTGACCCCTTCAAAATAGAAAAGTACTACAGTAGAAATTACACATAGACCCCCTGTAAAATAACAATGTGTCGTTTTCAGCGACTGTTGAAAGCTAATGATTAGGGCCAACTTCCAAAGTACAGCTGTTCCATGCCTATACTTACACAACAGGTACCCACAGGTTTCAGCGTATCCCCAAATAAACGCTCAATTTATGGAAATAATTATGCGAATATCTTATAAAAATAAATAAAAGTACATGTCTATTTATTTAAATTTTAAATTTTCTAAGATATTATTTATCTTTAGTGGGAAAATAATAATAATAATAATAATAATTGTATAATATATTTGTAAATAATATTGTTTTGCATGTACCATTTTATATGTTATCTATGAAAAAGATTTTAAATCTTTTTATTGATGTAAAGGTAAGATTGAAAATAAAATCATCACAAATTAATGCCAAAGAATGTGTTACGGATCGTGGTGAGTCGAGTTTTTGATGAATTTTAATAATCTTAGTCATACATCATGTTATACAGTGTATTACATATTTGTTAGGTATCTAATTATTTATTACCTCTAGGGTTCGTGGGCTTCATCGGGATTGGGAGCTTTAAAGACACCTATTTATCAACTTATGTCGTTAAAAATTACTTATTGAAAATATCATTATCCGAAACCTAATTTCAAATAGAAACTGACTTGAAACAATAAATATAATTTTATTACGCCTCTTAAACATCATTTAAATAGTTTCATTAACAATTGTGGTTTACAACGTAATATTTTAAACAAGAATTAATTAAACATGTTATAATATTAAATATTTAATTATTTATTACTTAAGAGTTAAAACATCTTGATGTCTAAAAAAAATAACGGGTATTTGTAATTATGTTTTTATTATTAACTTCAATTTTTTTAGAACGGCATGGGCTCAACTGGCACGTCCTACCAGGGGAGGCTCGTATATCAGTCTACCCGTACAACTCCCAAGGAATTCGAATCTGTAGAATGTGTTCCTAATTTTTATGAAGTGCACAGATTCGAACTCATGACCTCCACAGAGGGGAAACCCTTTAGGAAAAACCTCCTGACTATCAAGACACAACCTTGATGGCACTATTAACTTCAATTATTTTAAAAAGCAAAACTATTATTATTAATAAACCTAATTATTATTTTATTTTTATATTTTTTTGCTTTTAAATTATTAAAATCTAAAAGAGAGAATTTACTAGGGGTGTTCAAAAAAATCCGAATCCGAAACCGAATCCGAATTATCCGAAAATCCGAATCCGAATTATCCGAAAATTCGGATATCCGAAATTTCGGATATCCGAAATTCGGATATCCGAAATTCGGATATCCGAATTTTTGGATTCGGATTCGGATAGTGATTTTCGGATATTTCGGATAGTTCGGATATCCGAATATCCGAAATATTATATTTATATATTTTTTTTAATTGTTTTTATTATTTAAAAATAAGAAAATTTGAATCAAAACCCGATATATTATATTTATATATTTTTATATGTATATTTTCTAATGTTTTTTAAGGTTTTTAATTGATTTTGTAATTTAAAAATATTATTTTTATATAATTTTTTTTTTTTTTATATTTTCGGATATCCGTTTCACTATCCGAAAATTTCGGATATCCGAAATTCGGATATCCGAATTTTCGGATATCCGGTTTTGAACACCCCTAGAATTTACAAGGGTAGTTTGGCATAATATAATGGGGCACAAGTTTTGAGGCGGCAAAGGGTGCGTTTGGTTGAGCAAACCTAACAACCACTTTCCTTCATGGTTCACACTCATTCTGCCTTTTCTTTTTTTTAGTTTTTTTTTTCTTATTTTTTATTCAATTAAACATTAAAACAAATAATATAAATTATATTCTCTATCTTATTTTTCTGTTTTCTACTTCCCAAAGCCATAACCTCTCATCTACTGTTCCTCTCTCCTCCAACCTCTCTCTCTAACTCCGCCGGAAAACTACTGCTTTCGCCGGTAAACCGCTTTCTCGTCGGTATTGACTTCCGGAGCTCTTTCTGGTGGTGTTAATTTCAATGAGTGCGCTTAAACAAACACAAACGCACTATTGGTGTTATTATCGTGCGGTTTACTGAGATTACAGAGTTTTACCGATTGAATCTTCCGATCTCTTCGTCCGGTGGTTGTTCTAAGGGAATGTGCCGGAGATAATGTCTGAGATCGTGATTTAGGGTTGAGATTTGTGCCTGTTGCGTTCGTATCTTTTTCCCTTCATCTTGTATGGTTTCGGTGAAGACGGAGACTACCGGCAATAAACACTGGAATGAGATGGTAAATTACGTAATTAACTTTTTTTTTCCTGAATATATTTACATGTGTACTGTATTTGTTTTGGGAGAATAACTAGTCTCCTATAATTGTTAGCATTATGTAATTTTTTTGTGTGTAAATATTTCAGTTTTATATGCCAATTTTTCCTGAAAATAATTGTTTAGTTTTATTATTAATCTAAACACAGCTTGAAAATAGAAAATATAAAATAGTTAGTAATCAAAATTTAGGAATTATAAAAGAAATATCAAATAGTAATGAAGATTTAATAATTAATAAAGGAAATATTAATAGTTAGCATTATGTAATTTTTTTGCGTGAATATTTCAGTTTCATATGTCAATTTTCCTGAAAATAATTGTTTAGTCTTTGACTGAATAAACTAAATATTAAAAAGTTAGTAACAGAATTTTAAAAATTATAAAGGAAATATTAAATTGTAATGAAAATTTAGGAATTAATATAGGAAATATTAAATAGTTAGTAAGGAAATTTTAAATAATTACTAACGGAGAAAAAAAATAAGCGGAAAAAAATCTTGGGCTCATATGATTCTGACACATGGCGCAACTGGTTACTTATTTATTAGGTATAGATTTTGTGACTATTTCTAAGAGAAGTAAGAAGAATGTAAAAAAGTTGTTTCAGTCAGCACTTTGTCTTTTTATACCCTGTAGTTTGAAACTTCTGAATTTAATACCTTGATTTTCTTTTTCTGTATGATCTCAATGTTGTTGGTAACTTATACATATATGCATATAACTATTTGTTTGTATTTTCGATTTTGACGTGCGTTAATTATGTGTTTCGCTGATATGTGATCAAAATTAAAATACCAGATTTATTATGCTGTTTTTATTCCAGGGGGAAGGAAGGATTTGTTTCTCCAGAGAGGCAAAGCTAGAATTTTTGAAGCATAAAAGGCTTCAGAGAATTAAAGCAGGCACATTAAATGACAGTGCAAATGTGATGAACCTGATGACTAGAAGCAGTGGAGATGCTTTAAGAGGTTCTGCATTCTATGGTGTGAGATCATTGGGCAATCCAGATATATCTGCTAAATCTGGTGGTGCTGGATACGGGAGGGATACCATATCTAAGCAAAAGATTGAGAACCTTGACACAACTGATCTTGATTGGACAGATAAGATGCCAGAGTGTCCAGTGTATTTTCCAAGTAAGGAACAGTTTGAGGACCCGTTGGCGTATCTGCAAAAAATCGCCCCAGAAGCTGCACCGTATGGTAATGATTCATCAGTTTGAAATAGGATAGCGAGTCTCTCAACAAGTGTGTCTATGCGTGTATGCATACATTTTAGGCATGCTAGTATGCTCATTAATTTGCAATACTTTTGCTATACTGCTAGCTATAGACATGATAGAAGATACATCTTCTGCGGGATTCCATGCCAAATTTTTAAAAAGATTATGTGTGTGGTAGATTTTAACCACACATTTGAATGAAAACTAAAGTATAATTGAAGAGATATAAAGCATTGAGTATTTATCACCATACCTTCCTATCATGACATTCTTCTATAAATGTTGATATTTATTTTCCGTAATTAATAGTACCTCAGGCATACTATTTAAATTCTTTCCTTTGAATCCCTTTTCAGGTATATGCAAGATTGTTTCGCCTTTGAGTGCCTCTGTTCCTGCAGGCATGGTTTTAATGAAAGAGAAAGCTGGTTTTAGGTTTACAACGAGAGTGCAGCCTCTTCGTCTTGCTGAGTGGGATACTGAGGATATGGTTACCTTTTACATGAGTGGAAGGTGGGTTTCCCCTCTTTTTGGTTTCTTACTTTTTAATAGTCAGATTTTGAATGCCATTTCTTTTTCATCAGAAACTATACGTTCCGTGATTTTGAGAAAATGGCGAACAAGGTTTTTGCCCGTAGATATTATAGTTCTGGATGTCTTCCTGCTACATATTTGGAAAAAGATTTTTGGGGTGAAATAGCTTCTGGAAAGACTGAAAGTGTAGAGTATGCATGTGATGTTGATGGCAGTGCATTTTCATCTTCTCCCACTGATGAACTTGGAAATAGCAAATGGAATTTGAAGGTTTTAACCTTCAATTTTCAGTCATTTAGAAATCCCTCTTTCTTTTTCACTACAACTTTTCAATAATTATCCTTTTAGAAAAACCAATTCTGAAAGTCAATTTCTTTCTCTATCGTCTTTACAACTGGCACTTTGCAGTCCATATACTAGATTCCGCATGTTCCGTCAACTAAGATTATGCTCCTTTTTGATTGCAGAAAGTCGCACGACTGTCAAGATCCATCTTACGTCTGCTCGAAACAACAATTCCGGTATTCAGATAGTTATCTCCTTTGATTGCAAGTATATTTTAATTAATCGTTATGTATGCTTTGTTCTCTTATCTAAGTTTGATTTACAGGGAGTTACTGAACCAATGCTTTACATAGGGATGTTATTCAGTATGTTTGCTTGGCATGTAGAGGACCATTACTTATACAGGTATGCATAGTTATTTTACTATCATATATTTGTTACTTTATGCTTATGCTCCATTTGTTACAGCATTAATTACCATCATTGTGGAGCTGCGAAAACCTGGTATGGTGTTCCTGGTCATGCTGCACTGGATTTTGAAAAAGTCGTTCGACAAAAGGTGTATAATCATGATATTTTGTCAACTGAAGGGGAAGACGGTGCTTTTGATATTCTCTTAGGAAAAACAACCTTGTTTCCTCCTAATATTTTGTCAAAACATGGTGTTCCTGTTTACAAGGCTGTGCAAAATCCCGGGGAGTATGTCATTACCTTCCCCCGTGCATATCATGCAGGATTTAGTCATGGTAAACATTATTTTCCTTGTTATGATTTGCAAAATCCCATAAGATTCTGTGTTATCATTCTTAATTTGTTAGTTTGGTAATATTGTAGGTTTTAATTGTGGCGAGGCTGTGAATTTTGCCATTGGTGATTGGTTCCCGTTGGGATCACTAGCGGCCCACCGTTATTCACTTCTTAACCGGACACCTCTGATTCCTCATGAGGAACTTTTGTGTAAAGAAGCGATGATTATTTCATCAGCTACTGATTTTAAAGATTCAGACTATTCTGTAGATATTGCATCTAAACTTAACATTAAGGCCTCATTTATGAATTTAATACGCTTCCAACATCGTGCTCGTTGGTGTTTAATGAGATCAGGAGGGTGCATGGGTGTCTCTCAACATTCTCATGGAACCATTCTTTGTAGCGTATGCAAACATGACTGCTATGTTGCTTATATTAACTGCAACTGTTATTTGCATCCTGTCTGCCTTCGCCATGGTATGTTGGCTCGTTAGTTCTGGTAGAGTGGCAAGATTGGCGGGTCAAGTAATGGGTGAAATTTTGGGGCATTTTGAAACGGGCTAGGTTGGGTTAACATGATACACTTTGTGTCAAAACGTTTTAATTCTATTTTTAAAAAAATGTGTCCAATATGATTATAAAATTTATATTGTTTCAATAATAATCTAAATTTCTAAATAAAATGATTCTGGAAGTTTTATGTTGAGCGACTTTCAATTTATATGACCCGTTCGACCTGTTAGATCTAATATATAACCCAAGTCGACCCATTAATAAGTAAGTGGGTTGAAAATGCCAGCTCTACTTTCTGGTGTACATATACCCATTTGTAGCTTTGAAATGAGCCTTTCTATTATTAACCTTTGGTATTTCTTAATCTGTTTCAGAGTTCAAGTCACTTAACTTGCCTTGTGGAACTAGCTTTACACTATCTGTAAGGGATGAACTCTTTGATTTGGAGACGGTTTCCAAATTGTTTGAGGTGGATAAAAATATCACCAATGAGGTTAAACATCAATTTAGAAACGAGAGCGACACAATTCTGCTTTCTAAACTGTACCCACTAGCTGCAAACGCCGGGTACAATCCATATTGCAAGATTGATGTTGACCCGGGTTGCAATTTGAGGCAGTCTGTTACTGCTGCTGAAACTTGTTCCTTACTTAACCATGTAAGTTTACACCCATTGCTTAATCTTCAATGCTCATATGATTTTCTTTTATTTTTTATTTTTAACCTTACCGAACATTTGCTTGACAGATACATAGTGATGACTCTGACTCAGAAGAGATATTTAGGTTCAAGCGGCGTTCATCTTTAAAACCACAACAAAGAAAACCGACAAATTCTGTCCCTTCAAGAGCGGAACATCAGGTAGACAAAATAGATTATTATTATTATTATTATGACTATCTTTAAGCAATATTTCATAATCATATGTTGGTACTAAGTCGAGTGACATGTATGTTTGCAAAGGGGCTTAAACGGTTAAAGAAAGTTGAACCTGGACATAATTCAGCAGGACCCGAGTGTAAAGGTTCCATCTCTATTATTAAGTACAACAAAACGGGAAATGAAGAAAAGAAACCTAGTCCGAAACGGCTTAAAGTAATTACAGGTTCCTTTGACTACAAACAAATATCTTAGATCATTGACTTTTAGCTAACATGGATTCATTTGGAGTTGTAACAAGTAACAACACAGAGAAAAATTACATGAAGCAGGAGAAAATTAACCCACATTGGTAGATGAAACAGAAATACATTCTTTTTTTTTTTATATTTTTTTTATGTAAGTAGGTTGGGATTAGCAGTTGTTTAGATGTACACTAACAGTTGATCAATTGTTAATGAGGTTAAAATGGTTATTAATAACATTACCATGGAACCCTCTTTCTTTTTTTCCCTCAATTTAAAAGTCTGCTGGTGCTGCTTCTGTTACTGTAATAAGATACTGTCTTTGGTTTTAAGCAAAAGATTTTATGATTCTTTGGCTTAGAAAGCAAGACAAATAGCTTTCATTTTCAACCAGATACCTCACACCATGATGTATTTAGTTAATTTTCTTGATCTTAAATGCATCCCGTTTTAATTTAGTTGAAGGAGATCTTAATTAGCAGTGTTATCGGGTTATTCAAATCGAACCGAACTCAAATTGGAATTCAGAAAAAAAACCAATACGAATTTTGAATTCAGGTTGATACGAATAACCTGACTTGCTAAAAAAATATAATAATATGTATGCTAATATACTTATCTATAAAAAAGAATTAAAAAATATATATTGTAATATACTTTAAAAAAAAAAAAATTAAAAATAAAAGAATTAAAAAATATATATTGTAATATACTTTAAAAAAAAAATTAAAAATTATATAATCCGAATACGAATGTCTAAGCAGAGGTAGATTAGATAAAGAAAGATGGTTATTATTCTTTGATTGTCTTCAAAGTGGGTCGAAATCCCTTATGTTCAAGTTGACTACGATAATATTAGTCACTAGAACTCCTTGAATGGTGTAGAATTGTTGTTGCATGTTATGAATTATGATTAATATTGGTGGTTTAGTTCATAGCCTAAAATCAACGAATAGTTATGATGTTATCTAAGTATTAGAAGATGATAAACATGTTGATATAATCAAATTGGGTTCGTAAAGATATAGAGAAATTAGGGGTTTTGACATAACATAGAGAATTTAAGGGTTTCTAAATAATAATGGTATATGAATCAACCTTAATATGATAATAATTATGTTGAAATGATTCAATTAGAATATTGGATTATGGGAATGAGTTAAGATCACTACAAAGTGAATTATAAAATGTAAAGATTTGTATGCACACACTAGGTGTTTAGTATGCTTCAACTATGAACTTTTAATTCCATCAATAGATTTCATTGACAAATTTTAATTTCAAATCTTTTAAATTACAATTTTTAGATTTCAATTCAATCTAAATCCCCTTGGTTTTCAATAATATCTGAGACCCAATTTAATAAATAAATAAAAGAAAACTGACGATTCTAACAGTCCAAATTTAATTACTTATATTAATTTCGAGAAATACAATTAACAAAACAAAAGAAACAAAAAGTTTTTCTTGTTTTTTTATGGAAGAAGTAAACTCCACCAGATTAGATGAGCTGACGAGGTCCCAACTTTTGGGCTCTCACGTTGTAAAATGTAAAGCACTAAAGCCCCAGCCCAAATAATCAAATTGCTCATGTTAAAGATATAAACACTTAAAAAGAATATTCCAACATATGGATTTTTACAGTTTGTTTATATATACTTTAAGCTGTGAAATTCCAACTTATTTTAAAATTCAAAATGAGCAACTTTATAAGTAATTGAGTGGAAACGAGGCTATCCCACTTTGTAGAGACACTTGTCTTTTAGAGTGAAAAGGGAGACAGTGGCGGATTTTTTTTCGAGGGGATCACTGTTTTTAGATACTCCAATTTCATAGGGCCGGACATATAAATTTCGAGTCAGTTCGATGATTCAGTTCAAATTAAGGTTCCTAGGGAAAAATTGAACTTTCTGTTCGTAGAAAAGAGTGGTATACAAAAAAAAAAAAAAAAGAAGCCCACCACATACCCATAAGCCAAATCAAATAAAAAAGAGGGTTTTAAAGAAATGACGGTGGGGGATTCGAACCTAGAATCTCTAGGTTATAAAACAAATCCTAAACCACCGCACCACTTCTTGAACTTTGTATAGGGGTTCACCCAAGTTTTTTTACATGCTGTTCTATAAAAATTTTAAAACTCGGGGAGGGGGGGGGGGTCCGGTGAACCCCCCCGAGACTATGTAGGTCCGCCCTTGAAAGGAGATCTCAGTTTCAAACCTTGATAATGATGTAGTTTAGAACTATTGGTGTAAGTAGAGTATGATTACCGTCCCGAAAGAAAAAAAAAACTCAAGTCATTGATCCATAGTTGTACTTTCTTTTATCAAATTTGATGTGATATTTTAATCATTAGCCCAGTAGCGTACCTTAGAGCATTCACAGTAGGCTATTTATCCATATCTTTATAATTTAATTAAAAAATAATTATTCACTAAATTTAATTCTCATTTTCTAAACCCTCTCACATCTTATTCCGCATCCTTAAAATTATGGGTTCACTCTCGTTTTTCCCAAATACGGGGATTCACTTTATTTTTTCCCATAAATATGAAGATGGAGATTCCGATGTAGGAGTGAAACTATTAATTTTTTATGACTTTTTCTAAATTTTAAGATTAAGGATAAAAATAGAGATCCAAATATGAGCACTTTTGTAAACCGATAAAACACGTGAAAAGGTATCAATTTTTCTAAACTAAATTGTTGATTTGAAGTTAAAGTGGTAATTTATTTAACAAAAAAGGGGGTGACATGACATTTATTTAATAAAAAGACTATTTGGTATATAGATTCACCAATATATTTGAAGTGTCAAAATCATGTCTAATATTCAATTTTCTTTTTGCATGAGTTACTATCAAGTTGAACAATGGTCTTGAGTTCAGTTTTTTTAAACTTGGTTATGGTTCGGTTCGTATTGCAAACAAACACATACAAAGTTCCCGTCGCAGGGTTTAGGGAGAAACAAATTCGTCGCAACACGTTGGGGTTAATTCTAGTTACCTAAGGATGGAAGGGGTGGAGATCAGGTTGGGACGGGTTGGCAACCTCCACGAGTGGGGTGACGGGTTTGGGAAGTCGTGTGGGGATAGCCATTAGAGGCTTTTGGACTGTTGGAGGGTTCTATTAAAAAAAATCCCTATAAATGCCAACCTTTTGATACAAATTTTTTATACAAAATAAAAAAAACTCTTCTACTACTCTAATCCTCTACTACAATTTTTTACTAACTCAAATGGATTCAAGGAAACAACTATTCTCCACCCGCAAAGTCTGTAAACCAAAAGTTCGTTCACGTCCAAGTGAACCGATTGCACCACAATCGTTTCAATATCCTTAATTCTACCAACATCCTCCATGCTCGTCCAAATTTTTATATGTTATTTTTTTAGTTAAATTGAATTTTTAATTTTTATGTTTTATTTTTTAAATTAATTTTAATTTTATCTTTCATGCAGTGTTGTAAAACTCGGACTAGGCGGCCGAATACTCGGCGAGTACTCGGTAGAGTGCCGAGACGCTTTTCTTCAACTCGGTCAACACTACTCGGAATCGGTCCAACTCGGTCAAACTCGGCCAAACTCGGTCCAACTCGGTCAACTCGGATTTTCACTGTTTTTTCACCGATTTTCACTATTTTTCATCAATTTTTGCTATTTTCACCTATTTTCGTTGGATTTTTAATGTTTTTCACGGAGATAAATTGGAAGACGAGAATTAAATAATTTTTATGTCTATAATATTAAATAATGAATATCAATTTTTGAAATTCTTTAGTATTTGAACATGTATCCTTTTGATTTACATTGATATTCACAAATTTTATTATAAATATTAGTAAACTTATGATATTTGACATATATATATTTCCCGAAAATTAATTTCTTTGTAATTTACCATGTCCGAGTACTCCCCACCTAAGCCGAGTACTCGCAACTCCCCAGTCGACAAACCTGGAAGCGCCTAGCGATTTTTGCAACCATGCTTTCATGTATTTTTTTTTAGTTAATGAAATTATGTTTTTATATATTATTTAAAAAAACATAGGGTAGTCTAGTGTATCAGCCTTGTGTTTAGGGTAAAATTTTACAAAAAATAATCTGACAAGTGAAAAATCAACAAAAGTGAATCCGTGGGTCAAAATCGACTAAAAGTCGTTTAATGAATTGGAAAAAAAAAACAGTCCAGTGAATAACTCTGGCAAGTAAGTAATTAAATTCCTTTTTCTGAAAATTTAGTGTTGACCAAAGTTAACATAGCTTTCTCTTGAGCATAGATTTATGAAATATTAAAGATCCATCCATGTTTCTTGCACACAAGTGTTACCACTACTAGAAAACAAGTTTTCCTACAAAAATTTCTCACAAAAATTAATGGGAAAATACCTGTCGAAAAGTGGTGGGAAATATTGTGAGAAATGTTCTCGTGGAAAAGTTGTCAGAAAACTGTTTTACTAGGAAAATTGTCGGAAAGTTTTGTCGGAATTTGATGGGAAATATTTTCCCACAACCCTTTTTCCCACAAAGTGTTTTTGGTCGGAAATTTGTGGGAAACACCGTTTTCTGACTACTTTCCCACAAAAAAGCTTTGTGGGAAAACTGTTCAATTTCTAGTAGTGTACATATACGTAACAAATTCTCATTCGACATAGTGTTGCGTATACGTAAGCCTCCTCATTCTTGTATTTATATTCAAATATATGTAATAGATATTTAAATAACCTTTTTACAACTAAAAGAAAAAAATATATAAATAATGTTATTAGTTTGTTAGTTTTATCTGATTTTCGCGTAACTATGTACCATGCATTCATTTGCAAACTTTGCACACATGTTTTTTTGTTCATTTATAAACTTTAAGTAGCTCATTTATAAATATTTAGTTTTTTCAAAAGTAAGAGTATTCACAACAGCTTTCTTATATTATTTATCTTTATCCTTATAATTACACTAAAAAATACTATTTTTTCTACATTTTATCTCTACTTTTCTCTCTCATTATCCTTATACTAAAAACCACTATTTTTATTCTTATATTTATAAAAACCTTATATCTTTTCTCTCTCCTCTACTTACAATCACTTTAAACCACTCCTTAAAATATACAAAACTCACTCACATATTTATACCAAACCTGCTGTGAATGCTCTAAATATTAAAAAATAAATAGTAACAAAGTATGTTCATTTTCACTTTATCTTATATCCTTTATTCCCTCCCTCCTCCCCCACCCCCACCCCCACCCCCCCCCCCCACACCCCCAACTACCACCTCCAACTACCTCTCTCTATGTTTAATGCCAACCATTCTTCCTGCTACCAAATTAAATATTGTACCACCCTATGATGAAATTTCAATAAATCAAAAGAATCAAAAATAAAACAAAGAAAGATCATATCCGTGGAAGGCAAAATAAAACATGTAATTTGCTTGAATTTAACACATATAATATTTCCATGAAAAAAACAACGAAATTAAGAAATAAAAATGTAAATTAAGATATACAAAGGGATTAAAGTTAGACTTTAGGTTGTGTGTAGTACCTTCGTGAGAGTGGGAGGGTGGTGGTGTTCATGGGCGTGGGGTGTGGGAGGGGGGTGAGAAGCCAGTAAAGAGTCGTTGCAAGTGTGAGAGTGGCTGGTCACTTTCACCCCATCATTACACACCTGAGTGAGGATGAGAGAAGCTAGTGTCTACGTGGTGTCTACGTATCACAGAAAATCATTCACCTTCACCCAAGTATTACAGAGGGTGATGTTATTTGGACAACCCTAAAAAGTAGTTGGAAAACTCCTATACGGGCCGTATAGCCCAATACTACCCGTATAGGGTTTCATCAGCATTAAATGCACACCTTATACGGCCCTGTATAGCTCTATACGGGCCGTATAGGTACGATGTACGAGGCACTAACCAATGACTGTCTGGTAATTAATGAACCCTATACGACCCGTGTAGAACACCCATGATTTTCAAATAAAATCAAAGGATGTCTTAAGTGAATGGGCCATTAATGGAAGCCACAGGCTGTCGAAGCAAAAGACGGCAAAAGAACTTAACATATGAAAATGAAGTAAATTGTACAAAATACAAATAGGTCAAAACACATAGGTGACACATGCATGTTGTGGTCAGTCAGCGAGGAGTCAATTAATCATGAAGCACTGGATTGCAAAATCATTGATTGTTTTCCATCCTCCATCGATTTACTCGCACACACTCTCTGGTCTATTTCCACACACAAATCAAGAAATCATGCTCTGCAGAAAATGACATGTCCAGAATGCATATAAACTGTACGTACACATGACCATACATCATACGCATGCCAGGCATGTGTCCATGTTTGTGTATATATGTTTATGCAAAAAACTTTCAAGAGAGAAGTTTTTTGGCCAGACAAAATTACAACATCATCAACTTGTTTTATTACCAAAACGGGGACGTGATTTTAAGGGTTTCTTACAAAGACAAGATACTCTTCAAATGATAACGTTATTTAAGTGATAACCATTATAAAACATAGTGTTACGTATTGTAACAAATATCATTCTGCTAGTGTATATATACGTAACACTATATGCCACGTATATACAACATTATGTGTTACGTATATGTAAGACTGATCATTTCCGCATTCATGTTTAAGATATATGTTCAAAATTCTAAAATATTCTTTTAACAATTAAAAGAAAAAGTAATTTATAAATTATGGATTGTTTGAGAATGGTTATCACACACCCACACACACACACAACGGATGAGGTTTTTAATGCGATTTTTTAACCAGATTTTTTTATTCCAATTTTTTAGTTTTGAGTTTATTTTAGTTATTTTTTAATCAAGTTTTTTTATATATATATATATCTTTACTATCTAATAAAAGAATACTCTGAGGGGACACTTGTCAATTTGTGATGCATCATCACCTATTTTCCCCACAAAATATCAATTATACCTAATTACTATTCTCATAGACCTTTTTGTCTCCTACTATACCATTTCATTATATAAAATAATTTGAAACTTCTCTTTTATTAAATTTTGGAGTTTGGACTTATTATTATTATTATTATTTATTATGATGTCATTTTTATTTCCATCATGTTAAAATTTAGTATATTTATCATTTAATTAGAAATCCATGGAAAAGTAAAATTTATTTTCCAACTTAATAATAAAACATTATATTCTTCTCATCTCATGTCATAATAACAGTAACTTTTTTTCTTTTATATAAAATATAAAAAACTAACCTTAATTAATAAGTAGTAACTATTAAGTATAAACGAGAAAATTAGCCACGCGCTCCGCGGCTGGAGGCGGAACTTAAACGATTGATGCGGTGACATTAATGTGGCTAAATACAAAAAAAAACGTGGTTAAGTACATAAAAGAAACGTATAAAGTTACGACGACTCGGTTGTGGATATCAAAACATAGATAAAAGGCAATTATATAATAGTACCAATGTTTTTCAGTCGGTGTCGGTCTCATTTTTTACGCTACCAGAAAGTATCATATTTAGAATACAACTCTGTTTTTAACGAAAGTTATACCGGGACGTAAAGACAAAAAATAATTAATGACCGATAGTTATTTAGTAAAAATCAGATTATATATACTACGAGGGGTAAACTTAAAAATTTAAAAATCCAAGGGAGTTAAAATAATATTTTATAAAGTTAAGGATAAGTTTTGCTAATTTATCAAAAATATGCCACCGAACACTTCTCAATAAGTATTAGTATAGTATTATACTTATAATAACTTTAACCCCTTATATTTAGATAATAATTTTAAATTAAACTATATAAATTAAACTTTTTATTACTAGTATATAACATTATATTTTATCACCCCGTGTAATAAACGGGATTTTAACCTACTATATATATATATATATATATTTGTATGTAAGTAGTATAAAATTTTAAAATTAATTACACGAATGGCTCTTGTGGTTTACACCAATTTCACTTTTGGCCCATAGGAATGGAAAACTACAAGTTTGGACCAATAGTTTGCACGTTTATAACATAAATGGGCCCTGAAGTGGATATCAGTTAAGTTTTTCAGTTAAGTGCATGTAAAATGATTAAAATACCCTTTACATAATAAAATAATAAAAACAAAAAAAATTAACTCATTAAAAATATGGGACCCACCACCACCGCCACAAGTCTGTCATGTATCTCACCCTCCCACCACCTTCACCAGCTCCTTCGTACCGCCACCCAAATCCTAACAAACCACCCAAAATAATAATAAATCCTCATCTCCATGACCGACCATCCTTCATCCGGCGCCTAATTGCCCTCCGTACCCGCCGCTCCATATTCATCTTCAACCACGGAATTCGGTTCTAACAGGAAACAATTGCTGGCTTTCTAGGGTTTTAACTCCCTCCCCTTCCTCGTGTACCTCATCCTCCACCGCCTCGTCTTCACTAGACTCCGTTTCCAACTGGAGCAAATCCGATTCAATCTTAGGGACTAAAATCCCCTCCGCATCGTCATCACCACTACCTGTTCGGGAATGAGAAGCAGGCGACGGCCCTTTGAAGATATAGCCATTAACAACCGTGACGACGAAAACATAGATCTGGTCTTCAATTTGATTAAAAATACGTACTCTGATTGCAATTCGAGATCTGCCTTCATCGATTTGTTGGTAAAATCATATTCTAATTTGTTAAAGTGCTACGTCTTGCAATTCAAGCTCTGCAATTCAAACTCTGCGTCATCGAGTACAGTGATTGCATAAAAGTAATTTCAATTTTAAAAGTGCATTTCAACTTCTTTGGTGGTGGTGGGTACTATATTTTTTAATGAGTTAATTCTTTTTTGTTTTTATTATTTTATTATTTAAAATGTATTTTAGTCATTTTACATGCATTTAATTAACATCCACTTCAGGGGTCATTTATGTTATAAACGTATAAACTATTGGTCCAAACTTGTAGTTTCCCATTCCTAGGGGCCAAAAGTGAAATTGGTGTAAACCACAGGAGCCATCCGTGTAATTAATTCAAAAATTTAAAAATATAAATCATGGATAAAAAAATTAAACGATTTAAGTTTGTTCTCGCCGTAATTTAGTGTTTTAGTAATAAACACTCCCTATATATATAACTAGTTTTTTACCCGCGCTTCGCGTCGGGAGTTTAGTTGTTTTTTCTCCGTGTCACTCGCGGCATGAGTTTTGTCGTTAACGACTGGGCTCGTCGAAAACCATACAAAAGAATACCGATACAAGTTCCAATAATACCAATAACGATCACGGTATCGTAACGATAACGACACTCACTATAGCCTACAGTCCAAAAAAAAACTCGATTTTGAATACGACTACGTTAAAAAAAATTATATTGGAACGTTGAAAAAAAAATAAAGACAAACGTGCACTACATTTAAAAAAAAACTTAACGAACGAAAGTTATTACTGAAAAACGAAATTATTAGAAAAGTAAACAGGTTAGAAAATTATATTATATATGATAGAAGGGGGAAATGAAAAAATATGTAAAATGTTGGAAGCCAATCTACAAAAACATAAAAGATTGGTGGCCAATCTATAAAACAAAAGTGGCCAATCTATAAAATAAAAAAAAAGTTGGTGGTATGTTTTCAGAGAAAGGAAAGTTGGTGGTATGTTTACAAAGAAAGGAAAGTGCACCGTGCAAACCGACCCTTGTTTATTAATACTAGTAATACACATATATATACATGGCAGGGGGGTTTTAATCCAATTTTTTTAACCAGATTTTTTTATACCAATTTTTTAGTTTTTAGTTTATTTTGTTTTTTTAATCAAGTTTTTTTAGTTTGAATTTTTCAAAATTCTTTCTATTATTTGTACGTTACACGTTTTAACACTCGTGTTTTATTAACATTTATACAACCAAATACGGCTACAAGTATAAATTTTTTTTACGTGTCTGACACATAATGCGGATGGTAATACTAGTTCATTATATAAGCAAATATTTGATAGTCCATTGTTTTATTTAATTGACACGTCTCGTATGCTCCAAATGCGAATTATTAACTTTATTTCTAAATGGTCCAGCTTTTTATCTCAAACATCAATTTATTGCGAGTGTCCACATGCATATGTATGCATCATAAATATATATTGCATGTGTGTAAAAAATAGATAAAAATGGCTCCCGCGTGAATATAGGCTTAATATGCGTTGATGCAAGACAGAATATTAGTTATATTATTAGGTTAAATGTTCATTGTTTTGTTCTGGTATCTTTTTGTCTCTTGTTACAATCAAAGGTGTGGTCCTTATTGAACATGTCACACTCTCTCAAACACAATGCAATTTATTTTTCCCTTTTTAGAAAATGTAATATTTGATTCCTTACAATTTACAAATTGCAATATATAAGGTCTCTAGTGATATTTGGTTTGGGGATATTTTTTGACCGAAAAATAAAATTGATGTGATTTATGCCCTTGTGTTCACTTTTACTTTAAATGAATTTATATATAACTTTTAGTTTTTGTCGCCTAATATTGCTTTATTTGATCAAACATATTTTCTACCTCAAGATATTTAACAAATAAGTTCAAAGAATGGCATAATATTGCATACATTTAATATGTTTGTAATTTTATTTAAATACATTGTGCTTTAGTTTAGGATGGTATTTAAGCAACTTTATATCATTAACTATGGTGTATCAGACCCATGATCTAGCAGCCTACTGCTTGACTCACACAAAAATAGTTTGGATTTAAATTCTTGTAAGTGAAATGTTAGACGGTATTTATGAGTAACAAATTGTTGTTAAGAGAAAACTATGAAATATCGATAATAGTTGTAAACACTACTACTACTACATAGTATGCATAACTTGTTTATCAATATTAGAAAACACATTTTCTCTAATTAAAAAATAAGGACATTAACGACCGATACATATCAACGAAGAAACAAAAGCAAAAAAGATATATATATTTTTAAATGTTCATGGGTAATCTTATGGTCATTACATACAGAAAAATAAAACCCTAAAGAAAAGGTAAAACTAAATTTTGCAGTGCTCGTCGGTATCATCGGATAACCAACGACATTTGCTGATTATATTACGGATAAGATTTCTTTCCAGGACTTTCAGTCGTTGGGGTGAGGATAAATTGGTTACATACGGTCCGTCACCGATTTGCTATAAATTTTAAAGATATGATTTCAGACGAGACCTTCTTACATGCTTTTCAGGCGTTTTCGGGAAATATATTTTTTTGACGGATTATCTGTCGTTGAACTAGTCAGAAATTTTTATTATATATAATCTGGAAACCGTTATGATTTGCACATGTTTCATTCTTGATATATATCTGGTGGCAATGCTTGTTGAAATCACCTACTTTATATTAAAACAAGTGGTCTAAGAAACTAAAAGGTACCAATTAGGGTTGTTCAAATATCTCGCAATCTCGATGATCGCTTGAAATCAACTTAGAGATGGCTTGGTTGAAATTATAGCTAAGCTCGAGCCAATGTGAGCTCGCTTGTTGGCTCTTATAATCTATTCATGTAGAATATTTATTTTTTGTATTATATAATATAACACCAAGTCAAACCCAGTGTCCTATTGAAAAGTTTTAGAGGTTACGTGTTTGAAACCCTACAAAAATGTTTTTACTTATTTTTAATACTCACATGCTATCCCATGCATCTCGTATCACTTCTTGTTATTTTTCACGCCTTCTTCTCCTTATCAAAGGTTTGGATCGGACCAAGTGATTCCTTGAGCATTCTACTTACAAATTATAAGTAGAATGCTCAAGGAATCACTTGGGTCCGATCCAAACCTGATAGTCAAGCCACCAAACTAGGAAATCGAGTCAAATAGAGTCGAGCCATATAGAGCGGAGTTGGCTCAGTTTGAAAGCGAGCGAACTTCGAGCTCAAGTTTTCAAAGTAGTATTTTGTGCTGAGCCTAGCTGCTCATTTAAATATTAAGCTGAGCTTGGCTCGACTCAGTTCGGCTCTTGATCAGCCCTACACTACAATAAATTGACCATGTCCCGACGCCACCTGTACCGACGACATTTGTCGTCGGGATAGGTCACCCTATACCGACGACATGTCGTCGGTATAGGTCAAAACCAAAATTTTGGTAGGGAGACCCTATAGCGACGATATGTCGTCGGTGTAGGGTTGAGGCAGGTTGGAGGGAAAACTGGCGCCCAATGAATTTTTGGGGAAAACCTATAGCGACGACATGTCGTCGCTATAAGTTAATTTTGATTTTCTTTTTGTTTTTTTTATTTAATAAATTTTCGTCGGTCAAATTTTTTTTTTTTAAATTAAAAAAAATTCTGGAAAACCCTATAACGACGACATGTCGTCGCTATAGGTTAATTTTGATTTTCTTTTTGTTTTTTTTTATTTAATAAATTTTCGTCGGTCAAATTTTTTTTTTTTAAATTAAAAAAATTTCTGGAAAACCCTATGGCGACGACATGTCGTCGGGATAGGGTTTTTCCAAAATTTTGAATGGGACACCCTATAGCGACGACATGTCGTCGCTATAGGGTTGAGGCAGGTTGGAGGAAAAACTGGCGCCCAATGAATTTTTGGGAAAAACTTATAGCGACGACATGTCGTCGCTATAGGTTAATTTTGATTTTCTTTTTGTTTTTTTTATCTAATATTTTTTTTAAATTAAAAAAAATTCTGTAAAGCCCTATAAAACTAATATCATTAGGGTTGATGGTTCAACGATAGAGACAAAACCTCTAGAAACATCTAAGGTTTGAATGTCACGGATTCAATTTTTATTTGTAACATGGTTAAAATGTTTCGTCGTTGTAAAAAAAATATAAAAGTAATGCTAATTAAATTAACATAATGATGATAAAGTGTAATAATGAATTAATGGGAAAATGTTATGCTCCTTCCCTATTTATTACCACTTTCAATATTAGATAATGCTAAATTAACATAATAATGATGATTAAGTGTAATAATTAATTATAACTCATGTAACCGTAGGCACATTTTCCCACTCTCTATAACCCATGTATGTATATGCATGTTATCTATATGTATATATATATATATATATATATATATATATATATATATATATATATATATATATATATATATATATATGACATCACCCTCTTTCCATTTCTACCACAAAAATGGATCATAATCCTGTAAACCATCAAAATCCTCATAACCTTGATGACTGCTTTCACTACTTCAATCAAGATCTTTTCAGGTACACATTTTGTCACAAAATAAGTTGCATTTGAACCTCAAGTTTAATAACATAATCTAACACCATTTTGGTTTTTGTTTTTGTTTTTGCAGGCATGACGATGCACTTTTCAACCTTCTCGATATGAACCGAGTTTCATCACATTACTTTTCTGATTTAGGGTTTTCATATTTCGATCCCATTGATGAAGATATAAGCTTGTGGGAGTGTTGGGGAGACGGTCATGTGTTGCCATTTCTAAGTTCCAATGATGATCACAATGGTGGTGGTTCCGGTGATCACGGTGGCCGGAGGCCGTCGAGACCGTTGGAATTGGAAGAGATAGAGAAGCATTTTGAGTTGCCGATAGTCATGGCAGCCGAGAAACTTAAGGTGGGATTAACCATGTTGAAGAAAAGATGCAGAGAGCTTAATATAAAGAGATGGCCTCATAGAAAGCTTAAGAGTATTAAATCTCTTATTCAAAATGTGAAGGTATGAAATATTGTACCTATATTACCCTTCTTTTTTTGCACACACATGAAGGTTCCCTATGATCACAAACAAGCATTTAAACAGGAATGTTTTCAAGATTATACCTCTTCTAAACCCTAGAATTATAAAGAGATGGCCTCATAGAAAGCTTAAGAGTATTAAATCTCTTATTCAAAATGTGAAGGTATGTAATATTGTACCTATATTACCCTTCTTTTTTTGCACACACATGAAGGTTCCCTACGATCACAAACAAGCATTTAAACAGGAAGGTTTTCAAGATTATACCTCTTCTAAACCCTAGAATTATAAAGAGATGGCCTCATAGAAAGCTTAAGAGTATTAAATCTCTTATTCAAAATGTGAAGGTATGTAATATTGTACCTATATTACCCTTCTTTTTTTGCACACACATGAAGGTTCCCTACGATCACAAACAAGCATTTAAACAGGAAGGTTTTCAAGATCATACCTCTTCTAAACCCTAGAATCTCCTCGTCTTCTTTGAAACTCAACTTCTCTTCTAAACCCTAGAATTATGAAACATGTGTAGTATTGATTCAAGGATCCCAACACACTAAGGATGATTAGAGATCGACAAAATACATCAAATCGGACTTGAAACGCGATGAACGGCTCTCTCCCTCTCCTCCTTGCTCTTCGCGATCAACAGACTTCTAATGTCTTGCACGGTGGGGTTCCGATTAAAAATTCTTCTTATTCCATGAATCTTGCTCAGGTAACGGTTTCGATTTTTCTCACGAATTTCCCACTTAATTCTTCAGTGAATGAGATTTGGAAGTTCTGCTAGAATGGGAGGTTGAGAATTAGAGTATTGCTTGACAATGATAAATCCTATGGATATATATTGATTATAAATTAGAGATTTTATAATTTTGTAGAAATTTTTGGTTTGATTTGTTTTTTTATATATTTATGTGCTATTGGATATATATTGATTATAAAATAAATTTTTTATTTTAAACAGAAAAATATGGATTTCAAAACTTTAATTTTTTTATCTTAATAAATTTTTTTTTTAAATTAAAAAAAATTCTGGAAAACCCTATGGCGACGACATGTCGTCGGGATAGGGTTTTTCCAAAATTTTGAATGGGACACCCTATAGCGACGACATGTCGTCGCTATAGGGTTGAGGCAGGTTGGAGGGAAAACTGGCGCCCAATGAATTTTTGGGGAAAACCTATAACGACGACATGTCGTCGCTATAGGTTAATTTTGATTTTCTTTTTGTTTTTTTTTATTTAATAATTTTTTTTTAAATTAAAAAAAATTCTGGAAAACCCTATGGCGACGACATGTCGTCGGTATAGTGTTTTTACCTTTATTGACTGGTCAACATACTGTGAAACCTGTGCCGACGACATGTCGTCGCTATAGGCCACTGTACCAACGACAAGTGGACCTATGCCGACGACATGTCGTCGCTATAGGGTGCAGCGTGAACAAATAGGGAAACAGACGGCAGAACTTCGTTTTCAGCCAAAACTCTCCAAAACTCCCCCAATTCTGTCTCTCCGGCGATTTCAACGTTTTTGCGCTATTTGGAAGCAACTTTCACACAAACTTTCGGGATTTAAGATGAGCTAACATCCGGGTTCATATTTTAGCTAATTTTTTAAGATTTTGAAGTTTTGTTTGTTTATTTTGGTTAGGTTTTGGAGGAATTTCATCATTTCTTGAATTTCTAGCTTTGTGAAGGTAAATACTCGTTTTAATTACTAATTTGTGTTGAAATTTGGTTTATATCAAAGATTTTTATGATTTTGTATGTATGTGTTATGTTTGTATGTATGAGTATGTATATTTGTATGATGGAATTATTAAATTATGATTAGTTTATGTCATTTGGTTTAGATGTGTGTTTATTTTATATAATTTAGTTTATGTAAATTAGTGTTTGTATGTATGTGTGTAATTTGTGTTTATGATGATTAGTTTTAATGTTTAGTTTGTATGTATGTGTGTAATTTGTGTTTATGATGATTAGTTTGAATGTTTAGTTGGTATGTATGTGTGTAATTTGTGTTTATGATGAAATTTGGTTTAGATCTAAGATTTTTATGATTTTGTATGTATGTATGTTTGTATGTATGAGTATGTATTTTTGTATGTATGATGGAATTATTAAATTATGATTAGTTTAGGTCATTTGGTTTAGATGTGTGCTTATTTTATATAATTTAGTTTATGTAAATTAGTGTTTGTATGTATATGTATGTATGTGTGTATTTTGTGTTTATAATGATTAGTTTGAATGTTTAGTTTGTATGTATGTGTGCAATTTGTGTTTATGATGATTAGTTTGGATTATTAGTTTGTATGTATGTGTGTAATTTGTGTTTATGATGATTAGTTAATATGAATGTATATATGTGTATGTATGTATATGTGTTGTAATTATGTAATTGGACATTTATTTATGTTTGTATGTATATGTTTGTAATTATGTAATTGGGCTTTTATTTATATATATATATGTATGTAATTGTGATGTGTAGGTATATAAGATGGTATTTATTGGGAGCAACTTTCACAAAAACTCTCGGGATTTAAGGTGAGGTAACATCCGGGTTTCATATTTTAGCTACTTTTTCAAGATTTTGAAGTTTTGTTTGTTTATTTTGGTTAGGTTTTGGAGGAATTTCACCATTTCTTGATTTCTAGTTTTGTGAAGGTAAGTACTCGTTTTAATTACTAATTTGTAATGAAATTTGATTTAGATCTAAGATTTTTATGATTTTGTATGTATGTGTATGTATGTATGTTTGTATGTATGAATATGTATATTTGTATGTATGATGGAATTATTAAATTATGATTAGTTTAGGTCATTTGGTTTAGATGTGTGATTATTTTATATAATTTAGTTATGTAATTTAGTGTTTGTATGTGTGTAATTTGTCTTTATGATGATTAGTTTGAATGTTTAGTTTGTATGTATGTGTGTAATTTATGTTTTTGATGATTAGTTTTGATGATTAGGTTGTATGTATGTGTGTAATTTGTGTTTATGATGATTAGTTAATATGAATGTATATATGTGTATGTATGTTTGTATCTATATGTTTGTAATTATGTAATTGGACATTTATTTATGTATGTATGTTTGTGTGTATATATTTGTAATTATGTAATTAGGCTTTTATTTATGTATGTATGTATGTAATTGTGATGTGTAGGTATATAAGAGAGTATTTATTCATATGCTTATGTATGTTTGTATGTATATGTAACTTTATTTAATTTTGTTACAAGTTTGAAACTCGTTGCGGTTGACGAGAGGAAGAACGTCAGGAAGAACGTCGTACACATAATCAACAAATGCTTGAAATGCAACGACAAATGGATGAAATGCGTCGAATGTGGGATCGCCGAACTAGCAGCGATGATAATTAGCTTGGAGTTGTTGAGCCTTTGCCTTTTTTGTTGGTATTTGTCTTGAACAATTTGCATATTTGTGTGTCGAACAAGTTTATGTTTTGAATGTTTGATTTGTCGAACAAATTTGTGTGCCGAACAAGTTTGTGTGTCGAACAATTTGGATGTTTGGTTTATGTTTCGGACATTAGTTTTTATCCGATTTGAATGTTTGAATGGTTTATATTTATGATTTGCAGGTTTTTGTTTTTAGAAATTTAATATTTCTGGATAAAATATTAAAAAAAAATAAAAATAAAAAAAAACAGAAAAAACCTGTACCGACGACATGTCGTCGCTATAGGCCCTTTTAAAAAATTATTAAAAAAAACAAAAAAAACCATATAGCGACGACATGTCGTCGGAATAGGGTCAACCTATACCAACGACATGGCGTCGGTACAAGGTTGGAATCTATACCGACGACATGTCGTCGGTATAGAATTTCTTTTTGAATTATTTAATTAGACCCTATAGCGACGACATGTCGTCGGTATATGCTGACCTATACCGACGACACCTATCCCGACGACAATCTTGGGCTATTGGTACGACTCAATCCCGACGACACCTATCCCGAAGACATGTCGTCGGTATAAGCTATCCCGACGACAAGTCGTCGCTATAGGGTCAAAAAAAGTCGTCGGTATAGGGTGATATTGTTGTAGTGCTAGTATCAAATGTGATGTAAAATACCTTATACGTGCCGGTGTGATGGAAACTATATAGTTTGTTGGAATTAGGGGGTCTTAGAACTAAAATCGACCGAGAATGTAGGTCAGTTTTATATTTTAGTTACTCATGCAACCCGTTGTTCAGTACAAAAGTAGCTGTTGCAAGTGGTGGCTTGAGATCATTTGGGCCATTGAGTGTCCTAGTGGTTTCCAAATAATCAAGAACTTGGAGGTTGATTAATGTTGTAACGTGTAGTCTCGAATACTTGGGCCTATGAGTGCACAATGATGGTTTTCACTTATGTGCTCAAAACTTATGAATTTGAAAACCTATTTCATCCGCATAAGTTAATCTGTAAGATCTAGAAATTATCATTTATTTACTTTCTTTTTTCTAGGTAAAACTAGCAAGCGAATTATTCAATTTAGTACAATTTTTTTTATATTTTTCGGTAGATCTGAAAATCTGATAATGTAGAAAAATATAAATGGACATATTATAAAAAGTAAGTTACTAACACCTAAATAACTTGTTATGATTTAAAATGACTTAGTATAACATAAAACAAATTATTAACATATGATAAGACCAATAATGATGAACCATTGAATTTATCATCATACCTAAATTATGACCTAAACTGAATTAGTGTAACCTAATATAAGTCATTAAACCATGACAAGGCCCACTGATTGTGAACTATAGTAATCAAACATAAGTCATTCGAAACTAAATGACTTGTTATAACCTAAGATAACTTAGTGTGACATAATACAAATCATTAAGGTCCATCAACAGTGAACTAATGGACTTATCATCAAGCATAAGTCTTTAACATCTAAATAACTACTTATGACCTTAAACGACTTAGTGTAACCTAATACAAATCATTAAGACGTAATAAGTCCTATTCCCCGTACCACCTAATGTTTTTTTAAATGTCCCCGATGATCCTTCGAAGATTTTCGAAAACCTTCATATATTTTTAAATATTCACCGGTAATCCTTTAGTAAAGTTTTTTAGTTGTCAATTAGTGTTTGGATTACACTATACAAAAGGCAGGGGCATCAACACCACACTGACCCCATTTTCCCCTTTCGTTACGCTAGCTGTCAGTTACGTGGAAACCTTGTTTTTCATAGTATTTAAACTAGCCTTCTTCTCAAATTTGACCTTTCTTCTTGCACACTTAAACCCTAGACTTTTTAATCATATCTAAGTGATTTTTCTATTTAAAAATACCATACATCCGAAAAGAAAGATCACGAATCTAAAAGAGAAGAAATGCTGAATTTTCTTCGTTAGTTAGTCCACCCTTACCTTCATTTAGATTGGTGGTATTTACCATATAAGAGAGAAACATTATAAACGTGATCAGGACCTTGATCAAGAGCCGAACTGAGTGATTTTTCTATTTAAAAACACCATACATTCGAAAAGAAAGATCACGAATCTAAAAGAGAAGAAATGCTGAATTTTCTTCATTAGTTAGTCCACCCTTACCTTCATTATGAGATTTAGATTGGTGGTACTTACCACATAAGAGAGAACAACATCATTGCCGGTATTGGTGTTATCTGGACCTTTATTGGTATTCGTTTTTATGATTTTTCGTTCGACGTAAAACACACCTTTATTTTCTGGGCTACATTGGTGAACATTTGTGTGACAAAACCATGATAAATTAATTTTATTTTTCTTCATTTTATTGTAATAACTTCCGTTTGTTAATTAAAAAAACGGAAAACACAGCTTTTTGAAGTTTTTTTTTGTGTTGGCATACCGATATAATTATGTTTGAAAACGAAGTTGTATAAAAAATTAGGTTTTTTCTTTTGCCGTATGCTATAGCGAGTACCGTTACCATTATGGTACCGTAACAAGCAAAACCGATAATGAGCAAACAACATCGTTGCCGGTATCGGTGTTATCAGAGTCGGTATCGATGTTTGTTTTTTGGTTTTCGTTCGACGTAAAGCACACTTTTATTTTCTGGGCTACATCGTTCAACATTTGTGTGATCAAACCATCGCAGATTATTATTTTTTTTTATTGTAAACTATACCAAGTTTCGGTGCATTCACGAACCAAACCGGTAAAAAATGGACAAAATAGGTGATGTTATTAGTGTTCTTCGAACCCGCATTTCTATTTGTTTTTATTTTTACGTAAAACGAATGTAGTTTTTTTTTTAATTTTAGTTTTTTATTTGGGGTTTTTATGAGGGTTTTTCTCGACCGTTTTACACGGTTTTATCTTTTCATTAAACAATTTTTTTTGCTATTTTTTTTTCATTTCAACAACGTGAATTCTTCATTATTTCCCATGATACATTCGTTGGATGATTTTTTAATTTGTTTAACGCTTTATGTTTCAAACCAAGTAAGCAACCATTGTATGCTAAACATATTTCCATAACACATGCGACGAAGCTTAACTATTATTATTATTATTATTATTAGTTTACTTAAAAACAAAACCCCAAGTTAGAAAGCGTTGTATGAAACAAAACTTCTAAAAACACTTAAAGGGTTTGAATATCACGGGTTCAAGTCTCACTAGTAAACAACCATTATATGCTAAACATATTTCTATAACACATGCGACGAAGCTTAACTATTATTATTATTATTAGTTTACTTAAAAACAATACCCCAAGTTAGAAAGCGTTGTATGAGGCAAAACTTATAAAAACACTTAAAAGGTTTAAATATTACAGATTCAAGTCTCACTAGTAACAAGATTAAAAGAAAATCGTCTTTAAAAAAAAAAAGTTGTATGAAAACAAGGTGCCAAAAATCCTATCAGTTGTCACTTTTCTTTTATACAGTTGATGGAGACCTAAAAATCAGATCTGACGGCTCCTATTGTCCAACACATATCCCAGATTGTGAAAGGTGGATGAAACAGTAGTGGATCAATAATGATAATGTAATCATTCTTAAATAATTTAATTTTTTTAAAGGCGAACATTGAATGTGTGACGTCGCACCCCCGTCACATGGGAGAGACTCGTCCAACTCCGGCCAATATGTTGTCTTAACCGGGTCCACTTGACGTCAGAGTTGGAGAGCTTTCAAGGAAAAACCCTACCCAATACGACCCATTCCGGGCTTGAGGGAGAGCCGAGGCTCCAACCCTGGATCGGCGTGGGTAAAACCCTGGTACATCAGCCTAAAAGGCCTCATTTACGATGCCGCAGAAATTAATGGTGGTGACACGGATTAAACCCGGGTCTCTTGGGACTTCATGCCTCACCTCAACTACTACACCACAACCTCTTTGACAATAATTTAATATTCTTGACAAGTTTTATTTGTACCCTTCGACTTCCGGTCAAAACTATCATCTCAAATTATCAATGATAATATGACATCTTATTTAGATAAACTATTCTTTCAAATTACCTTACACAGTGGGAGTGATACTCTTCAAGTACCCTCTAACCCACCTTATTTTTAGCCGTTCAACACTCAATTTTTGGAGAACGTCCCCATTGTTTCGGCGGGTTTCTATACCCGCTCACTCTACCCGTACGTTCACCACTACCCGCGAGTACCTGCATGGTGTGCGGCGGTGTACCCACATACCCGAGGGCTACATGTTCACCACTCCTACCACCCTTACATTCACTACGGGTCCCACCACCCTTACATTGATCACTACATTTTATAAAATTTAAACTAAATGTAAAAAAGAAAAATATTTAAATGAATCTATCTAAAATAAATGTTTGTTATTTGCATATTTACCGGTAAGTATAAATTAAAAAAAAAAATAATTTAAAAGATTAATAAGAGATAAAATATCAATCGAGAGTTGTAAGAAATAAAAAAATATTTAAAAACTTATAAAATGATTATGCTACATTATGATGAAAAGTTTAATGATCTATTTGAATGCTTTGTAAACTTGGTAAAACCATGAAATGACGGGCAAATTCGCATACACAATTAATTTACACCAACTTCTTAGACTATTAATCTATTATTCACTTCAAGTTGAGGTAAGAACCTATAAAAACTGTAATAATTTAGTCAAACTAATCTCGAATATAACTTATTGTGAAGGAAGAAGTTAATAGTACTAGCAATCTTAATAGTCTATGGCTTAAGATAGAGATTCCTATCTTTGTATAGATATATACTTACTTTTGATGCAAGCCTAATTGCTTTTGAACATGATGGAAAACTTTTTTCCGCCTTTATACACTTCTATATGTATCACTATATCTAATTAAAACATTTCACTGAAGTTTGAGATTTTATGATAACATTATCCTAATTATGCATCACTTGAACTTTGCACTTTATTACCATATTGATGACATGGGTAAAATCTTAAGCCATGGTCACCACTTAAGAAGGCAAGAAAAGAAAGCAAAGGCAAGGATAGCTACCTGGCCAAAGCCACGAAGATCAAGCCAAGTAAGAAAGCAAGGATTTCCAGAAGGTAAGGCTAAATAAGAAGCTAGGAATACACACTAGGCAAAAAGAGTATCACCTAGAGATAAGTTTAGTGGATGAGTCAAATCAATCAACATTTGTAGTTTATGGTAAACAAGCTATGCGATTGTTTCCAAGGTACCCGGAGAAGGGTGTCACACAAAAGAGCCAAAAGCAGAGAAAACAAGCGTGAACAGGAAAACCCCCCTTTTCCCTCCTTGTCACAAAAGCAAGTCAACACTTAGAAGAGAAGGACTTAAAGCTAAGAGGTTGGATTGTCATAAAGCCAATTTGTTATACTAATATGGGGGTCACTTATGAAAGTGAGACACATACCAATTAACAAGGCGACCTAGAACCTTAGAAGGGAATACCCTAGATCATAAGAGATCTATCAACTGTTCAAAGGGCCTCGGCTATAAATAAAGACACACCAACACCAAGATTTGCATTCCATTCTCAGTACTCTCTTTACACTTTCCCTTATTACTAAGAATCCGTGACTGATTCTCACATCAAAAGTGGATTGCAAGGGACCCTTCCATGTGGTAAGCCTAACAATTTGTTCATCTTAGTGGCGCCTTCAAGAGATTCCCGATGTAGCAACACATATTCCATGTGATAGTAATTATATCCTTCCACTCATTTTCGCTTCATCTGATAGTATGTTACTGTGTACATGGATACGATTACAAACACAAAGGATAACCTTTCTTGTAGATTTTTATGAAGGGTTATGGAGGCCACACACTTGTCCTTGTTAACAGGCATGCGTTCATGTTTGTGTAATTGAAATTGTTTAGTTAAATGGGTCGTGTTCATAATTTTTAAATATCCATATTTTCAAGATTACATGAAGTTATAATGGACCTCCTGAACGACCAACGACATTAACTAATATTTACCTTAATTGACCATCAATATCATTGGCCAATTTTGACCCTAATTTACAACCATCGACAAATATTGAGTAATAGCCTTAACTAACCCTATTCCCTAACTAGTTAGAATGATGCATATAAGTTACCTGAAGGCAAATATAAAATTATTTTTTCTTTTTCTTTTTGATATTTTATGGGATCCGTTGATAATTACGGATAAAATTTCCTGAGATTTTCAAGGACGATTTAAACTTTTTTTTGAAACGTGGAGGGAAACACATTGAAAAAGGATTTGGTTAAAGCTATGATTGATGGTCAAAAGTAAGCATGAGATACGTGGTTTAAATAAACGTGTTGCCATGAGTGGTGACGCGTGACAGACTGAGAGGTGCAGGTTGAATGACCCAAGGGGGTCATGGATTCAGGGAGTAAGGGACACAACCGTAATACCCCAAGTACCTTAACAAATTTGTCTAATGAACAAGTGCCACCTCATATTTATTTAAGAGGCAGGGGCAGAACCCTAATACTCTAAACCACCATATTTACTCCACACAAACACACTGGTACATATACCCGAGAATGCTACTCTCACGAATACCCGCATGGTTTGCGAAAGTGTACACATGGTACGGATGAAACCAATGATGATACCCGGTGGTGCCCCTTGCTCCCTCATATCATCATATGATAGTATTTCTTTCAATTATGTTCCTTTAGTTGTACTCATAAAAATCCTTTTATATACCTCCTCTTTTATACATCTTTCCATTTTTTTTTATAAATTTAGATAACAAGGTATAAGTAATTCAAATCTGCATAATTAGTTGATTAACTTTTCATTTCTTTAAATAATTAAGATTTTAGATATTTTCGTACATAGTTGCTTTTAATCTAAAATCCAGATTTTTCAAGTAATTGCAAACTTCATAATTTTTAAATGTACATTTTGAAGATTATTTTTCATTATTTTTTACTATGCTAGAAACCTGGTGTATTACACTGAGTTGTTTTTAAAAAAAGTATTTTTGGTTTTATAAGTGGTTTTGACACATGTTTAGATCAAAATTTCGGATGATAAGTAACTATTTGAAAAACATAATAATAATTGTTAAAAATAATGAATAAAATGCACTAAAAATAAATAAAAAAATGGAATTTTTTACTTACAGTCACTAACTACTACACACTTCAATGAGTGTGATCACTACCACTATCAACACGGCACCACTTTTTAGCTCACATTGACTAACCATACACATGGCCAAAGATGAGTAATTATTTATGAGAATGTTGCCATAATTTCGATTGAGATAACTTGGAAAATAAGTTGGACCTATTTTGGGTTAATATAACATGTTTAAAGTTTGAATTATTTAGTTTATTTAATGAAGTAGAATATCTTTATTTGTTTTAGAGTTTTAGTCAAATAGGTTAGCTTGTTTTTCAAGTTAAAGTCTATAAATAGATTGGTAGGGTTAATGTATTTCGTGTGGTTTCTTATTTAATATAAAGGAAAGATTCATGGATTGCGTTTGTGTGGTTGGGCTCGATCCAATTTCCAACGTTGAATACTTATAACAACAACAAAAACAATAATAATATTATAACAATAATAATTAATAGTCGGTTGTAGTTACCATGTTGGTAGCAATAACATCACTAGCAATATATAGTATTAGCGTTAGGCAATGACAATGGCAGTAGCATTAGTAGTAATGGACTCGTGCTAGTGGTATTAACTTGAGCACGACAACAACTGCAAGCAATTCATGCTATGTGTAATGGTACTCATTGGGGGGGTGTCAGCCACGTTGGTGTAAAGAGGCATGGAACATGCTCCACCCCCTCGTTGCCTGGAGCGTGGTTCACATTTCGTGAGTGAAGCAACGACGTGGATGATTTCAAAGCGTTGATGTAGCCGTTGGGATTGGTCAAGTATAGCCGTTAAAAACAACTAGTTTCTTTAAAAAAAATTAATTTTAAAATTAATATTATAAATACAATAAAGCATAACTATTTTTTTCTCACAACTCTCACATAATACACACAACAAACCGTAGACAACTTGTATTTTTTACTTTTATCTTCAAATGGAGTTTTCATCTTCGTATTCCTCATCATTGGATTCATCCGAGGCCGATAAGATCGTGATTAGTTCGGTTAAAGCTACGGTAATATGATTATCTATTCTTTTGGTATACAAGGGGGTCGGATTCATCAAAACAGGCGTCATTTATTTTCTTATGCAGCCTTCTACTACTTTTTTTTTCAGTATACTATTTTTTTCTAAAAAGGTACAAAAATTATCATCCACTATCTATATATATTATTAATTATAACTTAAGCGAAAGCTATTATCAGCAAAACTAATTCGTCTCTATTTTCTTGTTTTATTGATGAAAAGTAGGGAAAGCTACCTAAAGTTTGGCACTGAAAAAGGCAATTTGTAAGAAAGTATGAAAAGCAAGTAAAGGAAAAGTGATTTTTACTACACCCTTCTGTGTGGCACTGAAAAATAAAGATAAAAGTAGTACAATTGTTTTTATCTGTTTAAATGTTTTAAAAGTTGATAAATAAAATTCATGTGTACCCTCTTGCAAAATGATACTAGATCCAATTTTGTTAGAGAGTAAATATATACTTTTGTAAATATTAACCTGAAAATCTTACTGAGGAAAACTTCCCTTTGTCATCTACCCTAGATCAATGCCAAATGCCCATTCAAATGATTTTAACCTAAAAGTTTAAAAGGATATTTCAATATTACTCTTTGTAAAACGCAGTGGTAAGCGTTTGATTTCTTACTAGCAAAGGACTTAGAGTTCGGATCATGTTTCCATTGGTTTTTATCATCACATCTTGAAGACCACATGCCCAGCACAAAGTGCAATTTTACTAGGTCATATTGGTTAGCAAGTTATCCCATGAGTTTACTTGTAACGGATTTTCATGGTTAAAACAACTTTTAAAGTTCTAGATGACTTACAAGTTAAGAAATGAAGGTAAAATTTAAAGGTTTTACCTAAACTAGCGTGTTGTCCCTTTACTATACATAAATTCTAGTTCGTAGCATGTTCTGCATTTGATTTTTTATTTTTATTTTGTTGGAATGTTGCAATCTATGAAGGAAAGTTCTACTTGTCACCAGTTGAATAATAGCTTTTTGAAAGGAAAAAAAAAACAGATTTTATTATTAAGCAAGCCAATAAAAAGACCACCTAGTGGGAGAACCTCATCAATTGTCAACAAACTATGAGGCAAGTTCTCAAGACGGTAAAATCTATATATACTAAAGGCTGAGGGGAGTACCCCCATGAAACCCACTCTGAAGGTGAGGTGGCAAGCGTGGTAGCGTGAAACACCACACCCCCTTGGCGTGGTTCACGAGCGTGGAGCTCCACCGTGCATGTTTCCATGGTGTGGAGAAGGGAAAGGTGAAAGAGGTGGGGCCAAGGAGTGGGGTCAAGACCAATGGTTTTTAAACACATGTATTTTTCAAGTGGGTGAAAAGTGGAACACCATGCCCCCCCAAATATGAATACCGTGTGGAAATGATGTGGCGCTGACGTGGAGGGGTGTGAAGGTGTGGAAATGTGGAACCACTCCCCTTAGCCTAATAAATAAAGTTTTGGGGTGTCACATGTCATTCCCATGTTCATCCTCAACATTTTTTTTCCTCGCCCCTCTCTCCTATTTAATGACACAAGTTTCTATAAAAAAAAATTATAATATTTTTTTCAAGCATATTTCTCCTATTAAATAATACTTAGTTTTATAACTATTTTTATAAAACATTTTTTTTTATCAAAAAATGGTTTTGTTCATAAAACAATTTTATAGTTTGAACATTTCTTCATTCTTTTTATAAAATATTTTTAAAAAATAACTATATAACGTTTCTAAAATTTGTATTAAAAAATTATGTAATATGTCAAAAATATATAATATTAGATCTTTATTACTAAGTATATATAACACTGCATTTATTCATCCTGTATAATATACAGGGTTTCTTACCTATATTATAATAAATGAAATAAATATACTTGCTATGTGACGACTTCTGATGAAATCTACATTTTTGTTTTTGTTTTTCTCTTCTATTAAATAATGATGATGTTAAATAATTAAATATCTAACATATATTCTAATATTTTATAAAAAATTATTAACTCATAAGAAAATTTCAATTATTTCTTATTTCACAGATAACTAATAACACCAAACATACAAATATTCATACAAAATATTGTTTTATAACAAGTTATATTTATTCAACACATGTAATACATGGGCTTTAATCTAGTTAAATAATTTATAAAGTTTCTTGAATTTGCTATCTACTATCTAGGGTGCCTAGATTTGAGAGATTGAAAACCTAAAAAAGATATTGAAAAGATGAATAAAAATAAGATGTCTTGATATAGATTTGATTTTTTTTTAATCTATGGGAACATGAATTTGAATAATATTATCTAATGGTATTTTGAATTCCTCTTGAGGTTTAGTGTGTTATATTGAATTTGCTATTGGATGTCCGTGGGTAACAGTGTGTCGAAAATTTAGACATGGATAATTTGATTATCGTCGGATTACCGACATATTTATTTACGATAAATTATCGGAAAGTCTTTTTCGATAGTTGGCAAGTCTTCTAAGTGGGACATACACTTGTACCGATGGATTACTGTCCCATATATTGTCGACGGTATATCTCTCAGTAACATGTCGGTAATTTATTCCAATTAAAAAATAAAGAGATTATATTATATTTCTTGAAAAAGTAATATAAAATCTGAAAATTAATACTAATTATGAAAAGTAATAAAAACTAGATATTTTGCCCCGCTTTCTGGGAAGCGGACCTTAAACGGTTGAGCCAGTGACATTAACGTGGTAAAACACTAAAATATGTGTTTAAATATATTTTGCCCCATGATAAGTGGCCAAAGTTTCATGTATTAAAAGGTGTAATATGTTATATTTATGCAATTTGATATGTGGAATACAAAGGTTTTGTGTAGTCATGCATGTGCAGGTGTTGGAAGCTTAAAATGTGATCTTTGAAGATATTAGGCGAGAGATGCAAGAGTCGGAAGAGACACGGAGAAAGCGGGGCAAAATACAGATCCAGCGTAAGCCTACGCCAACTGGCGTAAGCCTACGCCACCAGCGTAAGCTTACGCCCCATCAGCGTAGGCCTACGCCTGAGTGTTTTCTTCACAGCAGCCTTCAGGCCCCAGCGTAAGCCTACGCCACCCCAGCGTAAGCTTACGCTGGGTACGTTTCAGACGCGAAACTTCGGGGAAACAACCGATTTTGAGGTTTATTTGGGGGTTTCTTCCCCAAATTCGAATCCATCTTTTACACCACAGTTCTTGGGCGATTTTGAGAGGATTCACACATCCACTTGAAGATTGAAGATGATCTCCCTCACCATGAGTGGGTGATTCACTTGTGGCTTCCTCCAGGCGGACGGTTCGTATAGGTTTTTGTATTTGATTCAGTTTATTCATGCTTGGATCTTGTTAGTTTCTGACAATAACTTGAGAGATTGATGTATTAGTTGATTTAAACAGTTTATGATTATGCTTTGAGTTTGCTTGCTTTACGATCTTGTTCAGTTGATGACAAAAACTTGTAGCAGGGTTGGGTGACTAAAGGGGGTAACTTGGCATTCATAAATTGGGTGATTGAATTATACTGGTTTGTGACGGAACTGGTTATATAGGTTGCTGACAACAGCCTGTCTTCAATTACTATTTTAACTGATTTTCCAACACTATGTCTATGTGGTGTCCAATTAAATAACTGAGTTTTGCATAAACCTAGAATCTGAAGTTTGGAGGAGGTTGCATCTTTATTTGATCTGTGTGTTTTCATCCTAATTATCAAACTAAGCAATTCCACTAACCACTGATTCCTCGTGGATACGATACTCTTCTTACCCTTACTAGTTAAGTGTTTAAGGATTGTTTTTGACCGACAAAACGACATCGATCGAAATGGCGCCGCTGCCGGGGAATCGGTGCGCTTAGTTCTATTGCTTTAGTTTATTGTCTTTAGTTGATTTTAATTCTTATCAAAACCCCAAAAAGATTTTCTTTACTTCTGTTTTTATTTTTTTGTTTATTTTGTTTATTTCCTAACTGCTTGGGTGTGCTACTTGTGCAGGTCAGCATGGATAGGAATTATCATGATAACCAGTATTATTATGAGCCATGCAGTAACTGTGGCATCACTGGCCACTGGGCACAAGATTGCCCAAGATACAATCAATGTGGTGGTGGTCCTGAGTACCCAAACTATCAGGACGATTACAACCAAGACTACCACCCGAGCGGACCACCTGAACAAGACAACTATCAATCTGAACTGGATGTCATCCGGTCAGATATGAAGGAGATGTCCAAAGTGGTACATGCAGTAATGCAGCAACAGGAGAGCCAGGCAAAAGCTCATCAAGCTTTGATAGATCTTGTTTCCAACCTATCTGGGATTGTCGGGTCACTCATCAAGGAAGTAGGTAAGCCTCGCTGTTCACATCAGTCCTCCTGTTCTGAAACCACAAACAGTGCACACCTAAATGACGTAAGTCTTCAACCCTCTTATGATTTTTCTAATGTTGAACATACGCCACCACTGGTAGTAGAGAAAGTGGTGGAGTACAGTGAGTCTGAACCTGATCATAATCAGGATTTAATTTCACAAAATAATCTGAAAAATAAAAATGTGAATAAATCTCTGAAAATTCCATTCCCTTCGGCTTTGTTACCACCAGTGTTAAGTGAACGGGATCCAACACAAGATGAAAGATGGGAGAAATTTGAAAATCATAAAATTAATCTACCATTTTTGAAAGAACTTAAAGAAAATTCTGATAGTGTTGAGTGCTTGAAAGGTTTGAGTACCCGTAAACGACGGCACAAATGTCCCGAACAGGTAAAGCTAAGTGCTAGTGTGAATGCTGTGTTTACGGGTACCTTTCCCCCAAAACTCCAAGATCCAGGGACACCTATTATCTCTATACATATAGGTGAAATTAAACTGGACAGAGCATTGCTGGATCTTGGAGCATCTGTGAGTATAATTCAGGGAGTCTGTATGATCAGCACGATTTTGGTCCATTACAGAGAGTTAACACCACCGTGGTGTTGGCTGATCAGACTCCCGCACATCCTCGGGGGATTGTAAAGGATGTGATTGTGAAGGTAGGAGAGTTTTATTACCCAGTGGATTTCGTGGTGTTGGATTGTGTCAAGAACACAGAACCAACTATTATTTTGGGTAGACCGTTCTTGGCCACTGCTCAGGCAAATATTAACTGTGCTGAGGGAACGGTAAGGATGAGGTTTGGGGCTCAGAAAATGAGTCTTAAAATATTTTCAAACTTGCTAACCCCGAAAGCTAACAAATATGGATCACCTGAAAAGGTGAATCACACAGTCGAGAATGCTTGTGTTGTTTTTGACAGGTCAGCTGAGATGAAGAATGGTGAAACTCCAGACAATAGGAAGAAGAGAGTCAGAAAGAGAAAGCGGAAAGGGAAGAAACCGCGAGTTCATGATGTAGATCAAGAACTCTTTTCTCTGTTTATGAAGGCTTAGAGAAAATTGGAGGATGAGAGAAATTTAAGTGTGGGGAAGGAGGACTGCAAACATCCCACCCGACCACCATGACCTAAGCAAGGTACACTGCGTCTGGCTGAGGACGTTAAACTTAGCACTCTTAGGAGGTAGCCTAAGGTATGTTTTACATTCATGTCTAGTTAAATGAACTTTGCGGGTGTGTTCAATAGAAACCCTCACGAGTCTCAACTCGTCCACTCGGGCTATCGAGTGGTTTAAATGGCTTGATGTATGTGCTAAATGCATCCGTGATTCCTACGAAAGTGAGTTAGGAAATTATTTCTTTGTTTTCTTTGTTTTGTGTGTGAGCCGGCCAAGTGTGGGGAATTTTCATGGGTTGTTAAGTGAGTGTGCGTGTTTTCAAATGAATATAGTTTTATTTTTGCATATTTACGCGTCTTCATGGGTTGTCAAGTGAGTGTGCGTGTTTTCAAATGAATATAGTTTTATTTTTGCATATTTTTTTTTCATCGTCTCTCATCCTACATTGGGGGCAATGTAGAGTTTAAGTGTGGGGATGGGAGACTGAGTTTGTATAGAAAAAACGTATATATAAAAAATGAAAAATCCATAAAAATTTAAAAATTTTCAAAAATGTCCTTGGATCAGAATTTTTGTAACTAAATGGAAAATGATACATATAATTGGAAACTATGCTTTTGTGATTAAATACAATAATAAATAGAAAACGCGTTTGATTTGTAATGTTTTGGTAGGCCCAACCGATCTAAAGAGCTTAAATATCCTGATATTGTATCTAGGGTTAATTGACAATCAATTCAGGATGTCTTGTGGGTTCTTATCTTAGGGGCTTCGACAAGGTTGAAACTGTCATCATAGGGTGATAGGTACCACTATAAGCAAAAATTTATAAGTTTTTAAAATTACTTGGCACACCACTTTCTTTTTATGAAAATAAATTCGAAAATTGGTGACGCCCGCAATCCATAATCCATCTTGCATGAGCTTAATTAAATAAAATTGAGAGCTTGAGTTCAGCCTACGTGTTTCCCTTCGGGATGGTGACTTGAAGGATACACCCATGGGCGGGACTTAAGTGATCAATATTGGATGACTAAGTTAGGAGTACGTGTTTCCCTTCGGGATGGTGACTTAAAGGATACACCCATGCTCCGAAGCTTATGTACTTCATGGCTTAAGAACTGCAGCCTACGTGTCATATATCGTGTTCCAGCGTGATTGAAACACCACTGGGTTAGGTTCATTCATAAAATAATAATAAAAGCTCAAAAACATGCATCCATCGATCCATAATCCCATAATTTTCAAAAACTCATAAATTAGTGTTTATAGTGGTGGGAAATCTATAAGGTTTAACCCGTGCCTAAGCATGACTTTGAGATGGGATTAGACTAAGTTGTAGCTTCCTGAATGTGAGACCCATAGAGAAACTGTTGCTTGGTAATAAATAGGATAGTAGATCACATAATCGGGGGCTCAATAGATCGGTGGTTGGGTTTAGTCGGATAGAAATACCAATTGTTACAGTCAATGCGTGATTATGTTTTAATTGTATGAGATTATGAGAGCAGGTTTCAATTATGATTCCATTGCATAATTCTTTTTCGGGGCGCAAAAGAGTAAGTGTGGGGATATGATAAGTGGCCAAAGTTTCATGTATTAAAAGGTGTAATATGTTATATTTATGCAATTTGATATGTGGAATACAAAGGTTTTGTGTAGTCATGCATGTGCAGGTGTTGGAAGCTTAAAATGTGATCTTTGAAGATATTAGGCGAGAGATGCAAGAGTCGGAAGAGACACGGAGAAAGCGGGGCAAAATACAGATCCAGCGTAAGCCTACGCCACCGGCGTAAGCTTACGCCCCATCAGCGTAGGCCTACACCTGAGTGTTTTCTTCACAGCAGCCTTCAGGCCCCCAGCGTAAGCCTACGCCACTCCAGCGTAAGCTTACGCTGGGTACGTTTCAGACGCGGAACTTCGGGGAAACAGCCGATTTTGAGGTTTATTTGGGGGTTTCTTCCCCAAATTCGAATCCATCTTTTACACCACAGTTCTTGGGCGATTTTGAGAGGATTCACACATCCACTTGAAGATTGAAGATGACACTACTACATAAATAGGCAAAAGCGACCGAATTTACGACCGACAAGAATTGGTCGCAAAATTAGCAACCGTATTAGCAACCAAAACAAGTCGGACGCAAAATTAGCAACCGAAACAAAATCGGTTGCAAAATTAGCGACCGAAACAAAATCGGTTGCAAAATTAGCGACCAAAACAAAATCGATTGCAAAATTAGCGACCAAAACAAAATAGGTCACAAAATTGGTGACCTAGACAAAATCGGTTGAAAATTTAGCGACTAAATTGTGTCGGTCGTAAAACGGTCACAAATATAGCAACCGAATTTTTTTCAGTCGCAAAACGGTCGTAAATATAGCGACCGAAATTGTTTCGATTGCAAAATTGGTGACCTAAACAAAATCGGTTGCAAATTTAGCGACTAAAATGTGTCGGTCGTAAAACGGTCACAAATATAGCAACCGAAATTGTTTCAGTTGTAAATATAGCGACCGAAATTGTTTCGGTCGCAAATACAGTCGCTAGTTTTATAAAACAATAAAAAAATAAAATATAAACTAATTAGGTTGCCAAAACGGTCGCAAATACAGCTACCGAAATTGTTTTGGTTGCAAATACATTCGGTAGTATTTAAAAGTAAAATCAAAATTAATTTGGTTACGAAAACGGTCTCAAATATTGCTACCGAAATTGTTTTGGTTGCAGATACAACAACCATTTTTAAAAAGTAATTAAAATACTAAAATGAAAATGTTTCGATCGAAAATACAGTGATCAATTTTTAAAATAAAAATTTTCACCAGTGGCAAATATAGTGTAATGAACCAACTTTCGAGTTTATAATATAATATATTAAACATACTGTAAGGGTGTAATTAAACAAAAAGGAAAGTTAGAGGTTTATTGCAAATAAGGAGTTTTACAAGTTTAGGAGGGGTCAAATATGAAAGTGCAGGGGCTGTTTTGTAAGTTTATAAAATCTGGATCAAAGGGGGAGGTAGTGGCGCAAGCCACACACATGTGTGTATGTTTTGTGTCTTGCAAGAGAAAGGAGAAAGAGGTGAAGGGCTGGAGATCAAAGAAAAAAAATTGCATGTGAAATTAGAAGGTTCTGGTGTGTCCAACATTTTTTAAACATCAAGTAAGCATCTTCTTCATCTCTTAATTCACCATTGTTGGTGTTTTTAGTGGAAATTCGAGCTAAGGGCTGAATTGGGTTGGTTGGATGGTTATTAACTTGATTAAAGTAATAACCTAGCTTGATTAAAGGTAAAAGGTATTAAATAACATCATCTAAACATCTAATTTAATGATTCAAGAATTAGGGTCCTTGAAAGTGAATTAGGGGTTTTCATCTTAATGATGTTTAAATGATGAATTGGTGGTTGAAAAGTGTCTACGGTGTTAATAGACACATTTTTATGTAAGAAATCACATCCAATTTTTATCTTAGACACACCTAAGAGCCGCACACGAATGAAAAAGATTACCATGTGACAATATGCTTATTAGGGTCTAGTAGTGTCATGAGGGCCAATTATAGGCAATTATGGTCAAGTAGTGTTAACATGGAAATTTATAGTAAATGTTAGTCAATGATGATCAATTAGGTTAATTAGTGTCAACATTGGCTAATTAGAGCAAATATTGGTCAACTAATAGGGGTCTAATGACCGGCTAAACATTGATCAAATATAATTAAAACTTGTTAAATTCATATTGATCAAATATAATTAAAACTTGTTAAATTCATATTGATCAAATATAATTAAAACTTGTTAAGTTAGTCATTTACTAAAAAAAATAAAGATTAAAGATGTATTTTATCTTATAGTAACTTATAGTTTCTTATAATACTTCGTTTTTTAATCTCACACTAGTTTATATTTTATCTTCTATCAAAGAATAAACTCTTAATATTTTTTTTTCGTTTCCCACCTTAAATTACCCATCCTAAATTTCCCTCCTCCCATGAAAATTTTCAATATTTCTAATTTCCCACCTTATTATTTCTGCCCAATTTCCCCCTCTTTTATACACACCACGATGACAACATGAACTGATTTGATTTCATCTAACCCTAGAAAACTATCTTCCCTCATTCTTGTTTGGAATTCGCATTGCTAAACAACGAGGGAGGCTGGTAGGTGACGTAAACGGCAAACAACGATGGATTCAAGATATCCAAACAAGGTTAGCATTGCAACTCTTTTCTTCAATCTTGATCTAGGGTTTCAATTTGGTTTTAATACTTCCATATTTAATTTTTCCTATGGATTTTGCGTTTATTTTACCTGACTATTATGCCAATTTGAAAGTGTTATCATAACATATCAGACAATCGGAGGCGAAATGGCGACATCTTATGTGGGAGAAAGAGAATACGAAAGCTCTTAAACAACAGGGGAGATTGGAGGAAGAACACAAGGCTTCTCAAGATGCTCGAGCTAAACTCGGCATAGGGTTAGCTATTGCTTGCCCTGGTAAAGTCACTCTCAAATTTTTGTAATCTTGTTGTTTGTAGGCTATACCTCTTAAACCATCAAATGTTGTATTGAATTTTAACAAAAAAAAGTAATCTTGTTGGTTGTTTCAGCTTGTTTTTCTTTAATGTTTGTAAGTAAACTAGCTTCAACATTGTTTCCGTAGGTCCATACAATGTCATATGTATTGTTTCTCATGTAGTCATGTACCCTCTTCAAGCAAAAATGCATAATTTTCTAAATGTTGTTATATATATTGTGTTGAAATGAGGTATGTGATGTTGCAGTTGCGAGAGCTGTTGCAGAAACAAGGATATTAGGTACACTCAACTTCATAGTCAGTCTACAAATGTTTCATTTGGTCCAATAATCTGGTTTGTCCTGCCTCTATTTAGACTCCTTTATGTTCTTTTAAACCAAGTGAATACTGCTTGTTTTCCCTTTGTTAGTGTTGGTGGCTAATTTGTTTCACAGAAAGGTCATTCTCCTTAGGTAAATACTTGATTTTTATTAACTTCTATGTTATTATCTTATCAGAGCTTCAAATTATTTGAAAAAGTCATTTTATATGTTCATCTCCCTGCATATGTTATTAACTTTGTATGCAAGTGGTTTATGGAAGACTTGACAAAGTGAAAGATTGCTTTAATTGAATTTATTAGGTAAAGGCTTGTTTAATTTATAAGTTATCCGTCTTCAATGGTAATTATGTAGGGTGAACTGAACCCGTATCTAAATTATGTATTTTGACCCATTATGTGACATGTCTGACCCACCCATTTTGCTACCTTTAAGTTTTACCAAAAATGAAAGTGTTCATTATGCAACTATCAAAATCAAAATAATGAATACAACTATAAAATTGTTTGTTAAGTTATATTGTAATTGTTGTGGGGTGATGAAATTATGAATCCAATGATGAGATGCAAATTATCGTCTTAAATCTTAAGCATCGCTTGTTTTGTATATGAAAGTGTTATCAAGGCACTTCTAATTTCTTTTATTGGATGCAGGAGCATGCTTCAGCTATATCAAATGGCAAACCTGTTCCAGATTTAAGCAAAAGTTATGATAATCGGTCTTTAAAATTGCTCATGAACAGGTAAACAACAAAGACCCTTTTGGCCCATTAAATTTTAAACATCCAACTCAACACATATATTAAGAAAAACAAGAGTTTTATTTTTATATTGTGGTGGAAAATGGACAGTGAGTCAAAATAGGTAATATCTTATGAATAGTTATTGTGTATTAAAGGTCATATTATTTAAATAATATTGTCTTATTTTTCTAATAATATGATTTACGAGGTATTTTATGCATTAAAATAGACTTTTGTTGATGGGTTTGAGCAAGTACCTTCTGAATGTGTAAACATGAATGAGGTTGTGCATTGGAATGAGCTCTATGGAGTGGAAGGTTCTAGAAAAGAAGACTCTTAGCTACTTCATGTAATGTCAGGAAAATGATGGATGGAAATCAAAATGATGAATGAGGTTGTGCATTGGAATGAGCTCTATGGCTAGCCATCATCTTTGTACAATAAACAAGTATAACTTCTTTTTCTAATTCTTTTTATTAACATATAATTTATCTTTTCTGTAATCTGTATCTTCTGAAACTATTATTATTTTTGTCTTGTGAAATGATTAGGGCTGCATTAACTTTTGTTCAGATTTTACACTGATGGTCAAAGGTTGTTGATTGAGGTAAGAGTATTGCTACTACTTGGTTGCTGATATGGGTCAATCGGCTATTGTAACGGATTTCAAGATGTTGCAGTCCATAAATCATACGTTTTTAGCCCTAGTTCTGATGTTTACTTAGCCTAGATTTAGCATTAGTTTCTTTTTTTTAACGTTGGCTTTGAATTGTTGTTTCTCTAGTTTGGTTTCTAAGCTTGTTTAGTGAGCAATGTTTTTAGCCTTTAGGTCTGTACATATATGGTTTTCTTTTTGTAAATACAGTCAACTTGAATATTTTTGTGTGTTATGTATCATGTTCTTATATTTGGACCATATTTAATGTTGTATGTTTCGATTTTGGGTATTTTTACGAACACATAATTTATTAAATTATTTTATTATAAACAATTAAATTTTTAAATAGTGAAAACTATATAAAAAAACTTAATATTGCATTACAAGTTTGTGACTGAAATGATTTGATCACAAAATGGGTCCCTAATTGGGCTAAAAGAGTGGTCGTAAAGTTGGTAGCTACATAATTGGTCGCTAAGTGAATGGTCGTAAATTAGTTGCTATGTGAGCGGTCACAAATTGGTCGCGAAATAAACGGTCGCAACATTGCTTGCCAAAATGGTGGTCGTAACATCGGTCGCTAAAAGGGCAGTCACAACATCGGTCGCTAAACAGGCGGTCGCGATCTCGGTCGCTAAAAAGATACGGTCACAAAATGGGTCGCTAATTTTGCGACGAGAGTTTCAGTCACAAAATCGATCGCAAGAACATTTCGGTCGCAAAAAATGGTCGCAAACGTAATTACCGACCAGGGTATAAACGACCACCAAAACCGGTTGCAAAACGGTCGCAAATAAGCATTTGCCACCATTTTGCGACCGTTTTGACAGTCGCAAATGGTTGTTTTTGTAGTAGTGTGATCTCCCTCACCATGAGCGGGTGATTCACTTGTGGCTTCCTCCAGACGGACGGTTCGTATAGGTTTTTGTATTTGATTCAGTTTATTCATGCTTGGATCTTGTTAGTTTCTGACAATAACTTGAGAGATTGATGTATTAGTTGATTTAAACAGTTTATGATTATGCTTTGAGTTTGCTTGCTTTACGATCTTGTTCGGTTGATGACAAAACCTAGTAGCAGGGTTGGGTGACTAAAGGGGGTAACTTGGCATTCATAAATTAGGTGATTGAATTATACTGGTTTGTGACGGAACTGGTTGTATAAGTTGCTGACAACAGCCTGTCTTCAATTACTATTTTAACTGATTTTCCAACACTATGTCTATGTGGTGTCCAATTAAATAACTGAGTTTTGCATAAACCTAGAATTTGAAGTTTGGAGGAGGTTGCATCTTTATTTGATCTGTGTGTTTTCATCCTAATTATCAAACTAAGCAATTCCACTAACCACTGATTCCTCGTGGATACGATACTCTTCTTACCCTTACTAGTTAAGTGTTTAAGGATTGTTTTTGACCGACATAACGACATCGATCACCCCACCTTAAACGGTTGTGGCATTGACATTAATGTGGCTATGCATAAAAAAATCGTACTTAAATACATAAAAGAAATGTATGAAGTAACGCCGACTTGGTTGTGGAGATCGAAACATAGATAAAACATAGTTAGATAGCGGTACCAATGTTTTTCAGTCCATGTCGGTATATAGATAAAAGACAGTTAAATATCAGTACTGACGTTTTTCAGTCAGTGTTGGTCTCATTATTCATGGTACTAACACGTCACCGTCAGTCGATATCCAAACCTTGATTAGTGACAAAATAGAAACGTATTACTGATGGAATTAATCATTGGCCAATATACTGACAATCGCCTAAAAATCCTGGGTGGGAGTCTAATCGGAAATCTAATCAAATATAACCGACGGAGGACCGAAGGATGGTCCGTCGGTAACTCTTTCCTACAAAACTGACGACATTTTGAAATATAACACTAATTTTAAAAATATGTTAAATTGTTTTTTTGTGTTTTCCGTCGGTAATTACTGACGTAATATGTCCGTCGGTAATATGTCCTTAGTGATACTCCGGTTTTATAGTACTGGATCTGAATATCATGATGGAAGATCCCAAATATACGTATATTTTATGATCCTTCATCTTTTTTGCATTTATAATTATTAATGAAGAGAACAGAAACCTAAAACTTATGTGTGAGAATGAATAATAAGAGAAAAAAAAAAACCCTTTCCTTCGTAGAGTCTGTGTTCAACGAGGAAATCAGAGGTGAAGGCAACAGATGCAAAGTAGCTAGACAAGAAATGAGGGACATTTTAAGATAGTAGATATTAATGATACATCTTTTGTGTTGATCTTGTCTTAGGTTAAGTATTAGTGTAATAATATCGGTAATCCACACCTCGATCGTAATTGGACTGCGTTTCCAACTATGATATTCTTGTTGAACTATATATGTTTCCAATATGCTATCATAGAAGCATATATATCAATGAAGATGCGATTAATGACCCTAGGAAATCAACCAAAAAAATATGAAGAAGAAATGAACAAATAAAGAATAAAGAGTAATATGAAACAAAATTGCATATTTTTGAAGAATGACAAATTACATATGATACAATATGTACTACGAAAAGAAACTATCCGCAGAGATCAAGAATATTAACAAAGGGAAACAAAAAGATATTAATGTACAAAACGGAAATGAATATTTTCTTTCCAAGATTTTGTAATTCATACTAATTTACAAATTGTTTAGGGGAAGAGATTCAATGAATTTTCAATGATTAGTTTCATATATCTACAGTATATAATAAATAAAGGTTTTTAGTGTCACATGTCGCCTCCACATTCATTCTCATCATTTTTTTCTCGTCCCTCTCTCTCTTATTTAATGCACTTCTATCTTTTAATAATAATATATATTTAAAGAAAATACTAATTATACTAAGAAAACACATTTATTTTAAATTATTACTTATTATAAGAAAATTTAAAATTTAATTATGTAATTTTTATTTCAATCAAATAGTAAATAAAAGTCAAATTACATTAAATAGTAATTAACGTATTTTCGAAACCCAATTATATATTAAATTTTACATAATTTGAGTTTGTTTCTATCCTTAGCATATGTAATATATTTTTACACCTGTAAAATATATACATAAATATTTAAAATTTTTATATATTGATATTTTTTAATTTTCACCCCGTGTATAAACACGGGATTTAGGGGGTGTTTGGGATTACTTATTAAAAACTACTTTTAACTTTTTGCAAAAGTTAAAAGTTTCTACTTCTTAAAAACAACTTTTCATCTCCTTTAAAATTGACTTTTCCTTCATTTATCCAAATGAACTTTTAACTTATTACCTTTTTGAAAAAAGGTAATAAGTTAATAAGTAGTTTGAAAAGGCAATCCAAACACCCCCTTAAACTAGTTGAACTAATAAAAAAGAGAAACAATTTTAAGTAGAAGCGTGCAAACCACAATATTAGACAAACCAAAAGGGGGTGGGAGTGGTACCTTCCAACCAAACTATCCTCTCAAATTACACCAATCACAAGATGTCACATCAATTAACCAAAGTATCATTCCAAAGTACCCTATATGGTGGGAGTGATACCCTCCAACCCTCTTATTTAAAAAAAAATAATAATAAACCAAATCAAATTAATAAACTAAACTTTAATTATTCTTGTATATTTAGCTAGAAAATTTGAAGTATTATCTATATTTTGTTTCAACTTATGTAGAAATCGGGCATTTCTTCTTGTAGAGGATGAGTTTTGCCAACTATTGTGAGGCAATGAAGTGGTGGACCAAAGTTAACCGCCCTTAACCGCTTCATTTCAACGGGTTCCATTCATGGTTTGAGCGGGTATAGAAACCCGCTGAGGCTACACGCTTGAAACTACCCGCTGAAGCCGCTATGGTTGCAGCGGTGTACCCGCTAACCCGCCAGCTACCCGCCTTCTACTCGCTTACCACTGCCAGTCCCCTTTTAGAACTTACTGTATGTCAATGTAATGCGTTGAATTTGTTACATAAATCTTTGCAATATAGACTTGTTTACATAGAGCACCATTTCAAATCTTCATGTAACATAAATTGTATCTTCAATATTCAGTTTGTCTTATTGAAAATGTATATATCTTCAATCTCCCTTGGAACCGCGCCTCAAGTGGTCTTGGATAAAAAATTGAAGATCTTCATGGAAAATTTTTTGTTACCTCTTTATAAAGTCACTAAACTTTTGAAAATGTATATATCTTCAATCTCCCTTGGAATCTATCTGATGATTGATAAAAAAATAATTTGAAACTGATAATCAGTACAATATCAACGACACTGTTTAACATCAAAAGCAACTTGATCCATGAGTGGCAAGTGGGATCATTACTCATGAGAAGTAATTTGTAAGTTACTACTCGTGGAATTAAGGGTTTAGGGTTAGGGTTTGCTTAGGCTTTTACCTACTGATGTAACCAAATAATTATCTACATTTATAACCGTCAACTACATACATAAGTTTTGTACGAAGAGTTGTATCGTTTCAACAAAATGTTGTTATGGTTCACAACCTATATAAGAAAGGTCTTTGATTTAATTATCGTACACCGTTAATTCTCATAACATATTTTCATATTCATTCTTGTTTCCTATTTGAATTGTCCAGTTGAACTTTCATAATTACCAACGAAATATTTCACTGTTAAAGTGACCCTATCATGATCTATAGAGATATCCCGGTCACATTCTTCACTTTCCGCCATTTGTGTTATTTGATACATCTACCAAGTTCTTACATGTTTTAGTTCTCTTTTCATGTTAACCGTATCCTTTTTTTCCTTCACTTTTCTTTTGAGTTACTGTAAATCAAGACAATGTATGGGAATAAACAAAGAGCTCTCACACGTTTGTTAAAAAAAATACTCTCTTTCTACTAAATGTAAAATCCTCCATTATAATCACCAAAGATCACCACGTTATGCTTTTAACAAAGTTAAGGCTAGTTACCCCCCCCCCCCTCCCACTCTCTCTCTCTCTCTCTCTATATATATATATATATATATATATAAGGGTGAGGTTCAAATGCTAACCAATATTTATGTGATAACCATGATAACCACTATCAAACATAATGTTACGTATATGTATCAATTATCATTATTTAATATTACATATATGTAAACATTATGTGTCACGTATATGTAACATTATTTGGTACGTATACGTATGACTCATCATTTCCGTATTTACGTTCAAAATATTTATTCAAAATACTTAAAATACTATTTTAACAATTAAAAGAAAAAATAATTTATAAATTATGTGATTGTTTTATAGTGGTTAGTACGGTTATCACATAAAACATTGTTTAGCATTTGAACTCTTCCTTATATATATATATATATATATATGGGAAGGTTCCAGAGAAAACCACATAGTTAGGCGAAAACCAAGAAAACCACTAAAAAAACCAATTTTAACCAATAATATAATAATATTTATTTTTTATTTATTTTATTTTTATTTTTTTATAAGAGTATCAGTGTAATATTACACATTTTTATCAAAAAATCATTTAAATATTGGCTTAGGTATACGTAACCCATGGTGTTACGTATACGTTAACAGAAAACAAAAAAATTGCAGTTACGTATACGTAGCCCATAGTATTACTCATTGTTTTAGTGGTTTTCTCGGTTTTCGCCTAGCTTAGTGGTTTTCTCTTGATCCTTCCCCAATATATATATATATATATATATATATATATATATATATATATCTGTTAGTGTATTAACCCAATTAACTATGTCAAAACCGATCCAAATAAATAAATAAAAATAACATTATTACACCAATACAACATCATGCTCTTTTTTACATGTTTGAAATTCGGAGGTTTAAAGGCGTTTACACCCGTTGTAACTTTTTGCTAAAAAACTTGCAGCAAAGGTGTAAAATCACTTACGCTTGCGAATTTACAAAAGTATAAAAAAGAAAATAAAGTTGTATGTGTAATAATGTTATTTAAAAAAGTATTTAATTTGAATCAATTTTAACAGAGTTAATTGAGTTAACACAATAATGTTATAGTGATGAATACACACCGTCAAAGATGCTACAAAAGTTAACTAGACATCAATCACATCTTTGTACCCAGGAACATTATATGATAAAAATGTAATATATTATTAAGAAGACGATATATGGATCCCTCACAAATTTTATAGGATGGATTCAAACCCTTTCATTGCTTTCTGTCTTTCTTGTCTCCTTGTCTTTCTTTAGCTCTCTTTTTCTTTTCTTTACTTTCCTTTCTCTCCTGATTTTCCAGTGGTACCTCATTCTCTTTCACTAACTCCCATTCAAAAACACAATAATATCAAAATGAGTAGTACAATCCAGATATTAATATTTTATATATAATATATGTGTAAATACATACAAGCATATATATATATATATTCACTAACTCCCATTCAAAAACACAATAATATCAAAATGAGTAGTACAATCCAGATATTAATATTTTATATATAATATATGTGTAAATACATACAAGCATATATATATATATATATATAGATCATTATCACATGTCATTGTGGCCTTCCCAATGTGAACTCCAGATTGGGTTTCTTGGGAGTTAATGAGCTCATTAATTCTGACAATCTCTCATAATGCGGACCTTTTGAATTCATTTCCTTCTGAAAGATCGTTTGTCAAGGAAATTGTATCAAGATCAATTATTTACGATAATGAAGAAGCAGAATATAATATGTGTATTTGAGCATGTAATTGGCAGGAGAGAATGTAAAATAGAATAATATTTATTAGTGTAATTCACATATAGTATTTCTTTAATCGTCTTTATCATGTATGAAATAAGTTTATTATATAACACTAAATTTTTATCGTGTATGAAACAAGTTTATTATATAACACTAAATTATTACAAGAATAAAAATAACAATCTTAAATCGTTTAACTTTTTGATGCATGGCTTATATATTTCAAAAAAATTATACCGTTTATATATAAATGTGTATATTTATGTACATCAAAAGCTATTAACTATTTTTTTTCATATGGTTTATGTATTTAAAAGTTTACTTCCACACAAAATTACACAGTGTAGGTTATATAAAAACAAAATTTGTTCAAACATTTTTTTTGAATTTAATGAGACTAATAAATATTGTCATTGTATCATTTTCTTGTATTTTAAAACTTTTTTAGATGCAGAATATATAAAGAAATCTGTTCAAAATAAAGAATTAATTTTGTTATTCGTGTTCTCTTAATATGTCATAGAACCCTAGCTACCGTATCATGTATAAATTATATTTTAACCATCAATTAAACAAAGTGAACACTAATTATATCATCTTTATATAGTCTGCAAGCAAGGTATGAATTATTTGCAGTACCCTTTTATAGAGTTTTTTTCTTTTCATTTGTTTTGAGTGTTGCTAGCTTTAGCTTAAAGACAGCATATATAATCGACACCTTAAATATTTTGGTGATTTGACCCAGCTTTTCAAAAGCCTTGGTCTTTCTTGCTCTCTTTCTTCCCACTTTACATGACATTCTCGTGAAATTTGGAATATATTATATATATTCCCATGCAAAGCATAAAGCTACTAATATCACTCAATAGAATGTATCAAAAGTGGTGAAAGGAGATCTACTCACATAAATATTAAACCATATACTTAAATTGAACAAAGGACTAAAAATTCATATCTACCTCTAGATCATGATCAGATGGTTTGTTTCCTTCATAATCTTTACGTTGCTCATGCAACCAAGCTTCCCTGCTACAAAGATGAGCATATTAACGATTAAATATCATCGATCTAGTCACTCGTTAGATTGACATTAATTTGCATTAGAAGAAAGAAATCAAACTCATAAAGAAAGTATCTTTTATATATATATATATATATATATATATATATATTTATATATATATATTGTATTGTTTATAGCTTAGCTTCTAAGTTTTCCTTTAGTTCTAAATAAAGCTAAAACCCAACCCATGTGGAATGCCATTACCCATGCAACAAGCAGATAAATTAACAGACAGAATGTAAAAAAGAAGGTTCAAAGAGAGAAGATTTGGCATCCACTAATTTTCCACAAAAGAGTTTAGCTTTGACACCAAGTTTTAATTACTAGTAGGTCCCACACTTAGAATTAATATATAGCTATGAAACCACAAATCAAAGGTGATTTATTTAGATTGGAGATCTCGTGACTTGATTGTAATTAAAAAAACAACTTCTCCTGTTTTACTAATTGGAATATTCAAAGTTCAAACCACTTGGAAGGAAAATTAATTATTAGCTGTCCAAATATTTGAAATAATTGAGGGTACCCTCAAAACAAAACATATTAATACCATCTGTCTATTATCCATTTATATATGTATTATGAGCATGACCCAACTTTGAATAGATAATGTTAATGAACCGTTTAAAATGTTGTTAACTTGTCATGTTCGACCAAGTCTAGCTGGTGTTAATCATCTTACTATATATATGCATTTCATCATAATAATTTGATGCTCATGACTACAAAGGCACAAACAAATTTGTTTGTGCCTTTGTAGTCATGAGCATCAAATTATTATGATGAAATGCATATATATAGTAAGATGATTAACACCAGCTAGACTTGGTCGAAATGTAACGGGCAAAGTAGTACTATTTCGTGATGGAATTTTTATGGCACTTGGCTAAACATATGCTTAATGCACCTCTCCATGAGTAAAAGTACATAGATGACGTACATTCCTCCAAAACCATAGGAGAGGAGGGTACGTTTAGTACAACTCATTTTATTTTATATGTTAATTAAAGAAAAGACGCATGATATACATAAACTCACCCAGATTCTTTTGACAACCAAACCTAGACAACTCGTATAGAGCTGTACGAGTCGTATACGAGGCACAATATGGCCGTATTGGGCAATTTTGGACACAATACGACCGTATTGGCCATTTTTTGACACAATACGCCTGTATTGGTGACAGATGTGAATATGATATATGTGACATATTTGGTTATTGTCAGTTTGACTTTTTGTGTTATACGACCTATACGAGTAGTATAGAGAGTGTATCTATAACACCCCCCAAAGAAAAAGGCTAAAGTTGAAATTTTGCTATCAATTATTGTCTTTTATGTCCTGATATAAAGATTTGGGAAATGGGGCCTATAATAACTTGTGGGGTTTACTTGGTAACATTTATTTCATCACAAAAAGTTCCTTCAAATATCTTAATGATAAAACAGAAGTAGAAACAGTAAAAAAAAAGGTTTTCACCTTGAAGAATTACTACCAGGCTGATAATCTTGCTCCTGTTGATCACTGGACCTTCCTCCATTTTCAGCTGATAATTCTGCCGTTCTTGTGTTGAGAATGTCGAACATGATATCATCCGAATTATCGCCCGATGAACCATTCTCGTAAATATCAGATTGCCCTAATTAATGTGGGAAAAAATTGGACCGAATCGAGTTGATAAAGTTATAAAACTAGAAGGTGATATACACTTGCAAAATAAAAATGATGTCAAAGTATTTAACCTGAAGAAGCTGATGGCCGATCAGTTGTCTTTAAGGTTCGGTACATCTGCAACACAAAATTTAATGTGTATAATTTTCTAAAGTGGCGTAAGTTTATGGTTTAAGAAAAAATGCAGAAGATGTGTAATTATATATATTCTCAGTAAAATAAATGCTGACTTTTTTACATTGGGTTGTGCCAATATTTTCAAATATCATTATTATTTAGTTATGTCCAAAATAAATTGCCAAATAATTAAAAGTAAAAAAATAGAGAGTAGAAAAGTCAAGGGATTACTATTTTGTTATTATTACAAGAATTAATTTTCGATGAAGGTTAATATTGATGCAATGTCTATATACACACAAGTTCTTTTTAATTTGTTTGCATCATATGGTAGCACACTACTAGAAAAGGTGAAAATTTAAAAATTAAAATGGTTCAAAAATTTTCTATAAATTTCCCATATGATACTTACACGACAGAAAAACCCTAATCTAACAACACTATACTGCAAAACTAAAAACCCTTGGAAATTTGTCGGAAAAAGTTTCTTAGTAAGATTTTCCGACGGAATCTATTGTAGTCGGCAAAAGTTTCTTAGCTCGGAAAAACGTGTCGTTAACGGCCATCTTCTACGCATTTTCGTTGACCTTTGTAGTCGGAATTTACCTGTTGTTCTAGCTAGTATAGTAGTATTAATGTAATATACCTAAATGTCTACAATGCATGATACATGTGAAAATCAAAATGTATCAATATGAGTAAATGATGTAGATGGTACTAGTATATATATAGACCGTGCATTGTCAATATATATGTATATGTATATATATGTGTATATATATATATATAGATAGAGAAAGAGAGAGAGAGAGAGATCAGTGCATGTCTGTACAAGTGTAAGAGCTGACTCAACTATGGTTGGTATATGTGATGCATGGTTAAGACAGAAACCACATGTGATGGCCGGTATACATATACAAACACATGATTGACAAATGATGGTGTTTTTGAACTCTCTCATATCTGAGAAAAAGGATAAAATTATTAAATTCAACCCCTCACTGCCTAGACTTGTCTTAAGGCCTGGACCCTATCACTGTGTTTTCAATTCCTCCCCCCTTAATTTGTCTTACTATAGGTGGGGGTTGGGGTGTACTGGTAAGAGAAGAGTCCCATAACCAAAAGGTTGTGGGTTCTAACTTCATCCAACACACAAAAAGAAAAAAATAGAATAAAAATTTGTCGTTCAAAAAAAATTGTCTTACTATGCATCTCTCTCTCTCTCAAACATATATATATATATATATAATATTATTGTCAAAGACGTTGTGGTGTAGTGGTTGATGTGAGGCCTGAAGTCCCAAGTGACCCAAGTTCAATCCCTGCCACCACCATTAATTTTTGAGGCATGCAAATGAGGCCTAGTTCTTATGCTCATGCACCAGGGTTTTACCCACACAGATCCAGGGTTCGAGCCTCGGCTCTCCCTCAAGCCCGGAAGGGGCCGTATTGGGTGAGATTTTTCCTTGGATGCTCTCCAACTCTGACGCCATGTGGGCCCGGTTAAGACAACATATTGGCCGGAGTTGGACGAGGCTCTCCCATGTAACAGGGGGTGCGACATCACAACATTCAATTTTGGCCGTTCAAATATATATATATATATATATATATATATATATATATATAATATTATTATAACCTATATATGAGTACTTTTTGATAAATGTCTAAAAAAGCTGAACTGATAAGCTATGTTTATGCAGGACCATCAGATCTAGTAACAGTAGCAAGCGTCAAAGATTAGAGGTGCAGGTAAACAATTCTAATTCCTAGCAATAATAACTTATAATAATAATAATAAATAATATAAATAAATAAGTTGTTTCTAATAATTCAAATATAGTGCTTTTTGAGTGCTAAAGTCAAAAAGGAAAATAATAATAAAATCTGAATCTTTGGTATTTATTCCAGATTTCAGTATTTAAATGCAGTCTTGACTCTTGAGTATGTAAACACACAGTAGATGAGAGACAATGCATCTTGCAAAGCATTTATGTTTTGTTCTGAAAATAATAAGCATATATAAAAAGATTTTGAATTATTGGAGGTAGTTATGGGGGTAGTTAAATTTAACCTGCAAGTGAGATTTAACATGTGACAAAGTAAGATCTTTAACGTCCATTAGCTCAAGTACAGACTTGGGTGTTGCTCCTAAAATCATTAAACACCGATCAGTAGATTATAAAAGTGCAGTAAGTTACATAAACACAATAATAACTAAAAGAAATTAATTTAATTATGAGGAAAAAGAATGTAGAAAAAATACTTTCATGACCACCCAAAAGCTCAACAGCATGGACAAAGCGAGCATGAAGGGTAGTATTCCACCGCATCCTCGGCGCTCTCATGCTGCGCTTTGAAGGGAACCTTAGCGACGAGAATCTTGATCTCACAAAATTGTTAATATTATTTCCATGAAGTATAGAGCTTGTAGTAGGAGAATTAGGGCAGGAATCTAACAAAGGTTGATTCTTTTGTTGAGGATGAGCTAGTATTGGGAAATTAGGAGGGGTATTCTGGTAATAAACTGGAATCCCTCTTATGGGCCTTAAAAACCCTAAATCTGAACCAAGTCCAAGATGACGGTTCTGGTGATGCTGGTAGGGATAGATACTCGATGCGGGTTCGGTGTTGGTGTTTTGAGAGAGGAGATTGTGGAAATGGGCGAGGTCGGGTGCAGTCGAGTGAGTCGAACCAGGGTTTGATAAGTCTAACCCAAAAGAGGGTTCATGTCTTCTTGTTGAGCCATGTTGTTGTTGTTGTTGTTGTTGCGAGTTTAAGGCTCGTTTCCACAGATTTCCCAAATCCATATCATGGTGATGGTCTTGATGATCAGATGGTGTTCTCCAATTAGTCTTTGAAGTGGGTTTGGTGTTGGGTGGACTGATTTGAAGAGACAAGTCTGGTTGTGGTGGAAAGAGCTCCATTTAACTTGCCAAATTGTCTACTTTTTTCTGTTTGTGATCACCAAAATTGCCAAGACAAGACCTAAACTAACTTTGGTTCATGGTGGTGTTGTGAGAGTTAAATTGTGATGGGTGTGTATCTATTATGGGATCTGAGCTATGAAAGAATGATGATGATCGTAGAAGGCTTTGGTTTTGTGTTTCCCCTCTCAAGATTTCTTGAGATGAGGAGATTTGTCTAATCAATGGTGAATTGGGAGTAGTTGTGGAGTTCTAGAGAGAGAGAAAGAGAGAGATGACAAGGTATTAAGTGAATGGTTGTATCTTTTATGTGAAGTATATGTGAGAAAATGACACTTGAAGAGACCCAAGAGAAAGAGAGAGAGATGCTTTCTTTTATGTGGACGTGGGAGAAGGAAAAAAAGAAAGTGAGAAAAAAAAAGATGAGAAAGGAGGAAAAAGTAAATACTTAGAGAAATGATTCATTTACTATCTTTTTCTTTTATTCTCATGTTTTTTTTTATATTGAATATCTCAAACTCCTCTATAGTGAAAGTATGTAAGGTTTTAAACCCGGGAATCCTACTTGTTGGTAAAGGTGGAGACCTATCAGAATTAATGACAGAGATCAAGTCTGCTAAAGGTATCTCCATGGAAACAGATTATTCATTTCAGGAAGAGAGGAAAGCTAAGTCTGAGATTTGTTGGACCCTTCAAGATACTGACATGGGTTGGTGAAGTCACTTACCGTCTGGATTTGCCTGATGAGTTGAGCGAGATCCACCGTACCTTCCACATGTGTAACGAACCAAAATCCGGGTTTCGTCTTCAAATAATTAAATATTTATATTTAATATTATGGTGGAAATAATATTTTATAAATAAGTTGAAACAAGTGGGTTTCAAGTTTGTAATGAGATTATGTTAGTTTTAACTAACTATAGAACGAAATGGGTAAAATGGAAGTTAAGGGACTGAAATGGTAAATATGGCAAATCTGCCATATTTGACCATATGAAAGTCAAAATTCAGCATTTGGTCTTGTTGGAGTCGTTCATATCAAGAGAGAAAAAGAGAAATCAAGTTTGAAGCTCAAATCATGCAATTAAGGCTTGTTTTGTGAAGGTTTTGGCTCACACAACACCTTCATAACATCAAGTAAGTGATTCTCTTCCTCTTGATTCCACCATGTATGTGTTCTTGGTGGGTTTTGGGTGAAACCCGAAATTTTGTATGCATGTGATGAAATGGTGTTAGATTATTGATAATCTAGCTAAACTAAAGTTAAAGAATGATGGTTAACATCCTAGAACCCTTTAATTTTGATTATGAGAAGTTAGGGTTCATATGGTGAAAATTGGGGGTGTTTGGATCATAATGCTAGAATGTTGAATTATTGATGATTAGGTGTTTTTATGATGTTAGACACATAAACAAACCCCAAATTAACTTAAAGAACTAATTTGATGAAAAATTAGTGTCAAGGTATTGGAAAGAGAATTCAAGAGGTTGAGTTCTTGGTTTAAAGGGGGTGTTTGGATGTGGGAATAACCCAAACGGGTCATTTTGGGTGGAAATGGGAAATTGGGTTGTGAACTCAGTTTTAAAGTGATTTTTATGTATGTTTAGATTACTGAACTAGGTGTATATGTTTAGGTAATCAAATTGCTAAACTAGAAGGAGGTGCGGGATCTTCAAATCCGCAAGGTAAGTGCCTTTGCACTTACTTAGTAATGTGATATGTGATGTATGTGTTATGTTGTGCATAGTATGAATGATACATGAAATGAATTGATTATGCATAAGTGTATGTATGAATGTGAATATGGTTATAATACTATATCTAATATGTGGAGGTTATGATCAAAGAATCATAATGGAAAAGGGGAGGTTATGGTCAAAGAACCATAATGGAAATGTGGTAAGATCTTGGTCTATGTACCAAGATGAAGAATGGAAAGAAAGTTATGACCTTTGTGTCATAAATGAAATGATAATGTAAAGAGTAAATAAAACTTGTAGGTGAAATACAAGTGGTATGCAATCAAACATCAATTTGAATGTTAACGGGTCAAAAGGGTTAAATGGGTGAAAATAACCGTAGTCGCTAATTCGATAAGATGATATGCACTATTAAATGTTGTGAAGATGTTATGTTAAGTAAAGAATGGAACTTGCAAGGTGTAATGTAAGTGTTTGCACCCAAATGCATCTTTGGGCGCAAACGGGTCAAAATGGGTGAATGGGTGAAATAAGTAGAAATTACTTATTCTTATGATATATATCTCAATACTAATGGTGATATGTTTATGTGGCTGTAGGAAAAGCTCCAAAGTAGTCCAAGTCAAGTCCAAGGTGATTGCGGGTTCTCGTATATGTTTTAGGTGCATATTTTTGAAGTAAATTGACTTTCCCGTAAAGGATGTATATTTTGAATCTAGGAATTGTGTTTTTGGTGTTAAATTGGTGGTATAAGTGTGTGTTCAAATGCCCAAGTGTTTGGGATTTTATGTTTAGATGTATTGGTGAAAAAGGTTGAAAAAATGGTTAAGTGTGAAAACTGCTGAAAACTGGAAACTTTCTGAGTTTTTTACTCCCTTGCGATACGCGAGGGAGGAAGCTTGTTTTCTCGCGGTATGCGAGAGGGTAAAAAAAAAAAATTCCTGGGTTAAGACTTCCGCGCGTTAAAGTTTTGTTTTTAAAAGTGGTGTGTTTCAACTTGGTATCAGAGCCAGGTTTCGATCCTGGGACCTTGAAACACACCACTTTTAAAAACAAAACTTTAACGCGCGGAAGTCTTAACCCAGAATTTTTTTTTTTTTTTTTTGTACCATCTCGCGTACCGCGAGAAAACAAGCTTCCTCCCTCGCGTATCGCGAGGGAGTCAAAAACTCAGAAAGTTTCCAGTTTTCAGCAGTTTTCACACTTAACCATTTTTTCAACCTTTTTCACCAATACATCTAAACATAAAATCCCAAACACTTGGGCATTTGAACACACACTTATACCACCAATTTAACACCAAAAACACGTTTCCTAGATTCAAAATATACATCTTTTACGGGAAAGTTAATTTACTTCAAAAATATATACCTAAAACATATACGAGAACCCGCGATCACCTTGGACTTGACTTGGACTACTTCGGAGCTTTTCCTACAATCACATAAACATATCACCATTAGTATTGAGATATATATCATAACAATAAGTAATTTCTACTTATTTCACCCATTCACCCATTTTGACCCGTTTGCGCCTAAAGATGCATTTGGGTGCAAACACTTACATTACACCTTGCAAGTTCCATTCTTTACTTAACATAACATCTTCACAACATTTAATAGTGCATATCATCTTATCGAATTAGCGACTACGGTTATTTTCACTCATTTAACCCTTTTGACCCGTTAACATTCAAATTGATGTTTGATTGCATACCACTTGTATTTCACCTACAAGTTTTATTTACTCTTTACATTATCATTTCATTTATGACACAAAGGTCATAACTTTCTTTCCATTCTTCATCTTGGTACATAGACCAAGATCTTACCACATTTCCATTATGGTTCTTTGACCATAACCTCCCCTTTTCCATTATGATTCTTTGATCATAACCTCCACATATTAGATATAGTATTATAACCATATTCACATTCATGCATATACTTATGCATAATCAATTCATTTCATGTATCATTCATACTATGCACAACATAACACATACATCACATATCACATTACTAAGTAAGTGCAAAGGCACTTACCTTGCGGATTTGAAGATCCCGCACCTCCTTCTAGTTTAGCAATTTGATTACCTAAACATATACACCTAGTTCAGTAATCTAAACATACATAAAAATCACTTTAAAACTGAGTTCACAACCCAATTTCCCATTTCCACCCAAAATGACCCGTTTGGGTTATTCCCACATCCAAACACCCCCTTTAAACCAAGAACTCAACCTCTTGAATTCTCTTTCCAATACCTTGACACTAATTTTTCATCAAATTAGTTCTTTAAGTTAATTTGGGGTTTGTTTATGTGTCTAACATCATAAAAACACCTAATCATCAATAATTCAACATTCTAGCATTATGATCCAAACACCCCCAATTTTCACCATATGAACCCTAACTTCTCATAATCAAAATTAAAGGGTTCTAGGATGTTAACCATCATTCTTTAACTTTAGTTTAGCTAGATTATCAATAATCTAACACCATTTCATCACATGCATACAAAATTTCGGGTTTCACCCAAAACCCACCAAGAACACATACATGGTGGAATCAAGAGGAAGAGAATCACTTACTTGATGTTATGAAGGTGTTGTGTGAGCCAAAACCTTCACAAAACAAGCCTCAATTGCATGATTTGAGCTTCAAACTTGATTTCTCTTTTTCTCTCTTGATATGAACGACCCCAACAAGACCAAATGCTGAATTTTGACTTTCATATGGTCAAATATGGCAGATTTGCCATATTTACCATTTCAGTCCCTTAACTTCCATTTTACCCATTTCGTTCTATAGTTAGTTAAAACTAACATAATTCCATTACAAACTTGAAACCCACTTGTTTCAACTTATTTATAAAATATTATTTCCACCATAATATTAAATATAAATATTTAATTATTTGAAGACGAAACCCGGATTTTGGTTCGTTACAAATCACCTTTCCTTATTTGGGTTTCGTCCCCGAAACCCGACTTCACATAAAAAAGGTTCGGGTAGAATTTGAGCATTTCTTCCTTGGTTTCCCAAGTCATTTCTGTCACACCCCGACCGATGGCGGAATCATCGGGGCGGGACATGTAAGACTGTTCATAGCACATGGTTGACTGAATTGAAATATATTAAAGTCAAATTTGCATTACAATAAATCCAAGTACAAGATCAAATTCAAACAAGAAACATGAACAATTCATAAAATTCTTGATTTATTTTGCTAAGTCCAAATCCTATGTTGAACACGTCTTGAATCAATCTCACATATTGGGGCCTGAAACATGAATAAAATAAAGTCAACTAAAAAGTTGGTGAGTATAACACAGTTGTATATAGATGGCATATAGTTGAAAACAAATCCTTTACAAAACATGATAAAATAAGGCATTTATGGGGAGCAGCTATTGTGTAACCAAATGTACAATCAAACCTTTGTAACTAGAATGCAAAACAAAGTGTGTTGTCGGTTTCAATCACCGCGTACCATGGGTGGGTTTGTCAGACTCAATAGATCCATCATTGAAAACCGTCGGCTTGTATAGTTAATGATTGCACATAAGAGCATACAAAGGTTAAACACACCTAGCACTCGGGCACAAAGCTCAAATTTTTGCACAAATGTATGTAAATAGGATTTTTGCACTTGTGTTGTTTGTGTAAATGTAATTGTGTAATGTGTAATGAGTATAGAGTTCATGTTCCACCCCAAAAGTGTAAAAGAGTAAAAAGGGGTTGTGAATACTCACATGATTCGAAGGCGTAGCTAACACGAGACTCTAAGTAGCAAAGTGATCCTTGTAACGCACAACGTTAACCTAGAGTGTATTGCGTATGAAGATAAATTAATAAAATATTTAAATCGAAGTCTAGGGCTTCAAAGGATGTGAGTTTAGGGAGTTGTGTAATGAGTTCGTGTCGAATTATATGAAAGGGTTGTATAGGTGATTGCGTTTTATTTTTGGAAAATTGTTTTATAATTATTAATGTTGGGATATAGTGTCCTTAAAATAATGATTTAGAGCTTGGGTAATTAACTAAATAAATTAGATTTATTTATTTGAAGCGTAGTATGAAATTACCTTGCTTTAAATATAAACAAAATAATTAAGTCTATACTCATTTAGTTATTTAGTCATGAAAATACGTCAAATTTGGGTAAATATATATTAGCTTATAAAAGAGAAAAATTAGTGTTACATACCATCTAACACTAAGCGAGTTGAAATTACAATTCATATGAATAATAAATATATCTATTTTTATTCGGGGATATAAACGTGGGTAACTAATATAGGTATTTATATTATTTATAAGTTTGAAACGTTACCAGAAGTTTAATAACGAGGTGAAGGTATAATTATTTTATTTATTCCAAGGTGGGGTTTGAAAATAATATAACTATATTATTATAAAAGTTAGTATTTTTAAATAAGAAAAGGTTATAAACCAAACCCGAGCCTACGGGTGGTTTTACGAGGCTAGAACACATTAATATATTAATATAATAATATAGGGTATTGTTTTTATAATAAAATAATACAAATAAAATGTTTTAAAAATGAATGTGTGTGGAGGGACTCGAACCCGGGTCTCTCCCACACCAGCACACTCTCTTAACCAACTCCGCCCGCTAGGGTATCGCACACAAACCCGGTCAGAAATTGTTTTAACATAAAACCCGAGAGTGTTCTTCCCCTTTCCTCGAGCCGATCGAACCCAGTCCCAATTTCACCAAAACTGGCAGTGACCGACTGTAAGATCTTAGGGGTTTTGTTCGTTAACCTCAAACGAGCCTATGGTAGGTTTTAATTGCAAAAACAACGGGTTTAGGATGTTTAATTACAGATTCAATAGCTGAAACCCTAAGTTTGAACTCAAAATTGATTTGGATGATTCTGATAATGGAATGTGATAGAAACATGGGGCTTTTACTAATTAGGGTCTTGCGAATCTGTCGGTATGGTTTAATTGGATTAGGATTAAGTCTAGGGTCGAAACCCCCAAATCATTTTATGAACGAACCCTAGTTACGGGTTCTTGATTAAGCCGATGATATGAAACTGAATTGGCATAGGGTTATCGATTAAAAATGTATTTCGAATCTACTGGTATGAATTAATTTGATTTAAACAGAGTCGGGGGTAGGGTTCGATTAAATCCAATATTGTTAAGAACCCTAGAATCATATCATGCTTGATTCTGTAATGTAAGCCCTAATAAGCATAGGGCTTTTAATATATAGATAAAAACGAAGCTATTGATAGGTTTAATTACCAGAACGATGATCGAATTGACTGTGATCGACTAAACGGATGCCGACTATGGCGGGATTGGCTTTCCGGCGACTCTGCGTCCTTCTTCGATGAAATTGGATTATGTAGCAGGTTTGAGGGGATTTGTTAGAGATTTGCAGGTGATCGATTTCTGTGTAAATGATCGATAGTTTGCGAATTGGAGAGTAACACGAGGGAGGTCGACGGTTACGGTTGATTAGTCATAAATCGGGTTAAATCGTGAAATGATGAGCTGGTAATTGCTTCTATAATGATTGATAATGACACTAACGTGAATAACAGTTACGAATTTCAACTGATTCCGGGTGTGGGGTTTGAATTCGAGCAAAAACGGCAGTTTGACTTTCTGAAGTCAAACTAAATCGAAAATGAGTTAATTACAGATTGGTCCCTGCAGTTTCATGTTCAAAAATTCAGAATCTGGCGAAACTGGTCCCTCGGGTTTGAGTTGAGTTAAGTTGGTTAAGGATTCGTTAGATTTATTTATTAAAAGTCAACGGGAGCATATTTCCTCAATTTTTCCTTGACTTTCAAAGTTAATTATAATTAGATTTTTGACTAATTACACAACTAGTCCTTGTAGGGTTTAATGTCGCGTCGTTATTTTATTAATTAAAATAAATTAAAATGGGGTCGGAAAATCAGGAATGTTACAATTTCCGCCCCCTTTCTATGCTTCCATCGAACCAACACTTGGCTAATCTCTTTATTTCGCAACCGCTTCACTTTCCTATCTAAGATTGCCATCGGTTCTTCCACATAGTTCAACTTTTCATCAATTTCTATATCATCCAATGGAACAAAAGTAGATTCATCCGCTAAACATTTTCGCAAATGAGACACATGGAACGTGTTATGAAGTCTACTTAGTCCCTCCGGTAACTCCAATCTATAAGCTACCGCACCCACCCTTGCCATCACTTTAAACGGTCCAATGAAACGTGGGCTTAACTTCCCCCGTTTCCTAAACCTTATCACCCCTTTCCAAGGAGAGACTTTCAATAGCACAAAGTCCCCCACTTGAAACTCAATCGCCCGCTTCCTATTATCCGCATAAGATTTTTGGCGATCTTGCGCCGCCTTTAAGCGAGCCTTTATTTGGTCAATACTATCATTCGTTTCCATGACCACTTCCTTGCTGCCAAGTTCCCGTTGACCAAATTCACCCCAACATACGGGTGTTCTACATTTCCTCCCATACAATGCCTCAAAAGGCGGCATACCAATGCTAGAATGGTAACTATTATTGTATGCAAATTCCGCCAACGGTAAATGGTCGTCCCAACTACCCCCAAAATCCAAAGCACACGCGCGTAACATATCCTCGAGCGTTTGAATCGTACGCTCGCTTTGCCCATCCGTTTGCGGATGATAAGCGGTGCTAAGGTTCAACCTTGTCCCCATATCCTCATGGAATTTCTTCCAAAAACGAGAAGTGAATCTCGTATCCCGGTCCGAAATAATTGACACCGGCACCCCATGGCGTGACACAATTTCTTTCACATAGATTTCCGCTAGTCTATCCGACGAGTACGTTTCCTTTATTGGGAGGAAATGTGCATTCTTTGTCAACCGATCCACTACTACCCATATCGCATCATAACCTTTTCGAGTCTTTGGTAGTTTAGTGATCAAATCCATGGTTACATTTCCCCACTTCCAAAGCGGTATTTCGAGCGGTTGCAGCTTTCCATACGGCTTTTGATGCTCCGCCTTAACCCTTAAGCATGTGAGACACCTCTCCACATACTTAACAATATCACGCCTCATACCCGGCCACCAAAAATGACACCTCAAATCATAAAACATCTTCGTGGCCCCCGGATGGATAGAATATTTGGATTTATGCGCCTCGCCAAGAATAGTTGTCAAGACACTTGACAACCTAGGTATCCAAATTCTATCAAAGCATGTCTTCAAACCCATGCTATTTTCACCAAGCTTATCGACATAAGCAATCATCCGTTCTTTCTTCAAGTCACCACCAAGTGCTAACACTTGGGCCTCCCGGATTTCATCAATATGAGATGATGAAATTGTCATCTTAAATGACTTCACCTTGATAGGTGAATGACTTGACTTTCTACTAAGCGCATCCGCCACAACATTCGCTTTACCTGGATGATAAAGTATCTCACAATCATAATCCTTAACCAATTCAAGCCACCGTCTTTGCCTCATATTGAGGTCCTTTTGGTCAAAGAAATATTTGAGACTTTTGTGATCCGTGTAGATCGTACACTTAGCACCATACAAATAATGCCTCCAAATCTTGAGCGCGAAAACCACGGCTGCAAGCTCTAAATCATGGGTTGGGTAATTCACCTCGTGAGTCTTTAATTGCCTAGATGCATAGGCAATCACTTTCCCCCTTTGCATCAAAACACACCCCAACCCCGAATGCGAGGCATCCGAATAAACAACAAAATCCTCAGTCCCGTCCGGTAAGGATAAAACAGGCGCCTTAGTCAACTTTTCTTTCAAGAGTTGAAAGGCAGATTCTTGCTCGGGACTCCAAACAAACTTTGTCTCCTTACGAGTCAACTTCGTCATCGGCAAAGCAATCTGAGAGAAGTTTTCGATGAACCTCCGATAATAACCCGCTAACCCCAAGAAACTTCTAATCTCCGAAGGCTTCTTCGGTGATGACCATTTTTTAACAGCCATAATCTTGGATGGGTCAACGGTAATTCCTCTTTCATTAATCACATGACCCAAGAATTGGATCTCGCGTAACCAAAATGCGCACTTGGAGAATTTAGCATAAAGCTTCTCCTTTTGCAAGACTTCAAGAATCTCACGCAAATGACAAGCGTGATCACCCTCGCTCCTTGAATAGATGAGAAGATCGTCAATAAACACAATGACCGAACGATCAAGGAACGGTCTACACACCCGGTTCATGAGATCCATGAAAACCGCAGGTGCGTTGGTCAAACCGAAAGGCATAACCATAAACTCATAGTGACCGTAACGAGTGCGAAAAGCTGTCTTATGAACATCCTCTTCCTTCACTTTCAACTGATGATACCCGGACTTCAAGTCAATCTTAGAAAACCATGACGCCCCTTGCAATTGGTCGAAAAGATCGTCAATCCTAGGCAATGGGTACCTATTCTTCACTGTCAACTTGTTCAACTCCCGGTAATCCATACACATTCTCATGCTCCCATCCTTCTTTTTGACGAAGAGAACGGGCGAACCCCAAGGTGAAACACTTGGGCGTATGAAACCCTTGTAATTGCTCCATGAGTTCTTTCATTTCTGGCGGTGCCAATCTATAAGGCGCTTTAGCTACCGATTTAGCACCCGGCATCAAGTCAATTCCAAACTTTATCTCCCTATCCGGCGGAATCCCCGGTAACTCGTCAGGAAACACATCTACGAATTGGTTCACGACCGGTACATCGTGAATCTCCTTTACTCTTTCATTCACATCCGCGACACAAGCCATGAACGCCTTACACCCACGCGCCATGTACTTGGTCGCCTTCACATAAGTGCACAACCTTACTTTACCCTTTTTATCACCTTCTATGTAGATGGACTCTCCCGACGGGGAAACAAGTTGGATCGCCTTCGGTCCACATAAAATACTCGCCTTATTCTTTGACAACCAATCCATCCCCACAATAACATCAAAATCTCCCATAGCCATAGGAATCAAATCAATAAAGAAAGTTTCGCCCCCCGCTCTCAACTTACAATCTCTAAAAATGTCAAAGACAAGGAAACTCTTATCATTAGCCGCTTCGATTTCTAAGGGTTCATCTAACTTGCTACTTACAAAAGAGGAATGCTTAACAATTTTCAACGAAACAAAAGAACGGCTAGCCCCCGAATCAAATAGAACTAGTGCAGGTAATGAGTTAATCTTGAATGTACCTGACACCACCTCCGAGTTGTTCTTTGCCTCTTCCGCCGAAATGTGGAAGGCTCTTCCTTTTGGCTTTGGCGTCTCCACTTTCTTTCCACTTCCACCTTGCTTTAACTCGGGACAATCCGCCCTATTGTGCCTGGGTTTATAACAATTGTAGCATATATGCACTTGGCTTGAACACTGATGAGCAAAATGCCCCGGTTTTCCACATTTATAGCAGTTTTGAGATCCCTTCCGGCACTCCCCAATGTGCTCCTTTCCACAAATTTTGCACCCCCGCGACGAAGGCTTGATGAACTGCTTCTTACTAGGGCTCCCGCCCTTTATCTTACTCACTACTTGATCCACTATTTCGCGTTTCCTCTTTTCTCCCCTAGCTTCTTGCCTCCTCAACTCCACCTCTCTTTCCCGACACCTGTTTATTAAGTCTACAAGTGTGGTAAATGAGGATGGAGATATGTTATCCCTGAACTCCACCGTCAGCATAGCATAGAACCTGTCAATCTTGGCTTTCTCGGTCGACACCACATCTGGACAGAACTTGGCCCGATCGAAGAAAGTCCCAGCTAATTCATCAATAGTCTCTGTCGTCTGCCTCATGAGGAGAAACTCCTCGGTCATCCTGTCAATAGCGGCCTGTGGGCAATGGTACTTTAGGAATGCCGCTTTAAACTCCTCCCATGACATGGAGGTCACCCCTCTTTCACCCCTCTCCTTTCGGAGATTTAGCAGCCACTCCTTAGCCCGCCCAGTCAATAGTGGCACGCTAAACATCACTCTATCCTCGGGCTTACACCTTGTCGTCTCAAAATTTGACTCCATGTCTACCACCCACCTGTGGCTCAGAATCGGGTCCACTTGCCCGTTATATTCCTTGGGCTTGATTACCATGAAATCCTTCAGTGTACAACCCCGAGGTTCCTTATCTTTCTCTTTCATGATCTCCTCGAGAGAGAGTTTAATAGTCCCCCTCATTTCTTCCATCAACAGATTTGTGGCTTGCTCAAAGGCCTTGGCCACCTCCTCTTTTATCAACTCTTGGATCCGTGGATCCAACGGTTCCCGATTGCTCGATTCTTCTGCCATCTCTTAACTGAGAATTAGGAACAAACACCTTAACACCCTTATACTATCAATACCTTAAATACTTATCACACTTACACCCCTATATGTATTAAGTATATGTATACTTATCTACTTATATACATACATATATAATCACCTTCACCTAATCCTTGTAAATGTTCATTGTCATATGGTTATTATAAAGACCCTTGCACATCTCGTCATATTAATCATATTGGCCAGACATGATTAATAACGCGCTATGCCCAATTGTAATTATCATATTCATATAACAAATCACAAGACAAGTTTCGGCACACATAACACTTTGCCAATCATTCGTACATATACATAAACGCCATATGGAATTATCATTAATCATAACATTACTAACCTTTCATTTCTGAAAGCTCCGAGTCTTAGTCAAGTCCTTCTTGGATTCTCGTATCATCCCCCCCCATATCAAGAGCATCCGGTTTGAGTTTGGTGCCACCCACACCAAATCCCTCAAACCATTGCTCTGATACCAAGTTGAAACACACCACTTTTAAAAACAAAACTTTAACGCGCGGAAGTCTTAACCCAGAAATTTTTTTTTTTTTTTTTACCCTCTCGCGTACCGCGAGAAAACAAGCTTCCTCCCTCGCGTATCGCGAGGGAGTTAAAAACTCAGAAAGTTTCCAGTTTTCAGCAGTTTTCACACTTAACCATTTTTCCAACCTTTTTCACCAATACATCTAAACATAAAATCCCAAACACTTGGGCATTTGAACACACACTTAACCACCAATTTAACACCAAAAACACGATTCCTAGATTCAAAATATACATCCTTTACGGGAAAGTCAATTTACTTCAAAAATATGCACCTAAAACATATACGAGAACCCGCGATCACCTTGGACTTGACTTGGACTACTTCGGAGCTTTTCCTACAGCCACATAAACATATCACCATTAGTATTGAGATATATATCATAACAATAAGTAATTTCTACTTATTTCACCCATTCACCCATTTTGACCCGTTTGCGCCCAAAGATGCATTTGGGTGCAAACACTTACATTACACCTTGCAAGTTCCATTCTTTACTTAACATAACATCTTCACAACATTTAATAGTGCATATCATCTTATCGAATTAGCGACTACGGTTATTTTCACCCATTTAACCCTTTTGACCCGTTAACATTCAAATTGATGTTTGATTGCATACCACTTGTATTTCACCTACAAGTTTTATTTACTCTTTACATTATCATTTCATTTATGACACAAAGGTCATAACTTTCTTTCCATTCTTCATCTTGGTACATAGACCAAGATCTTACCACATTTCCATTATGGTTCTTTGATCATAACCTCCACATATTAGATATAGTATTATAACCATATTCACATTCATACATACACTTATGCATAATCAATTCATTTCATGTATCATTCATATTATGCACAACATAACACATACATCACATATCACATTACTAAGTAAGTGCAAAGGCACTTACCTTATCGCACTTACGCAAGTGTCTAGCTGACGAATCAGCGCACGTGCCACTCAATGCTATCGAGGTGGATAATATCCTCATTTATGTGGAGGGACCCGTGCCCATATTAGATCGAAAAAAGAAGCAAATGTGAAATAAAGTAATTCAGTTGGTCAAGGTACAATGTAGGCATCGCAAAGGGTCGGAAGCTACATGGGAAACCGAGGCGGAAATGAAGGAGTCGTATCCTCACCTATTTGACTTATGACAGGTTTCGATGACGAAACCTTTCGTACGGGGGATAGACTTGTAACAACCCATAATAACGACAAACAATAAAGGAATTACAAGAATGAATAAAGGAAATAATAATAATAATAAATCGAGGGCTAGGGTCACGGGTCGGGCAGAGGAGGCGCAAGAGGGAGTAAAACCTCGCATTGATCCTTGGTCACCCCACTTCATTATCACAAGGAGTTTTAGAACATAAGTTTTCGAACGAAATAGTTTTCGGACAAAAGTTTACGAACGAAAAAGCCATTTCATAGAAGACAACTTGAATAAATGAGTTTTCGGTCGAAATAGTTTCCGATCGAAAAAGATTTCAATCGAAAGAGACTGCGGTCAAAAAGGATTTCGAACATTAAGTTTTCAGACGAAATGTCTTATTCTTAATGATATATTGACATGTCTAGCCTGTGAATCTTGGACAGATCGATTATGTCACACCCCGACCGATGGCGGAATCATCGGGGCGGGACATGTTGACTGTTCATGAGCATAAGGTTGACTAAATTGAAATATATTAATCGTTAAATTTCATTGCAAACGTTCAAACGAAACCAAATCCAAGAAAGAAACATAAATGCAATACGTAGACTTCTTTATTTAAATTAGCTAAGTCCAAAGCCTATGTGTAGCACATCTTGATCAAACTCACACATTAGTACCTAAAACATGAATAAAATAAAGTCAACTAAAAAGTTGGTGAGTATAATACAGGTTTGTATATAACTAGCATATAGATTGTAAAACAAATCCTTACATAACATGATAAATAAGGCATTTATGGAGAGCAACTATTGTGTAACCAAGTACAATCAAACCTTTGTACCTAGCATGTAAATTGTGTTGTCGGTAACAATCACACTACCTGGGTGGGTTTGTCAGACTCAATAGATCGATCATTGTAAACCGCCGGCTTGAATAGTTAATGATTGCACAAAAGTTGTTCACAAAAGTTAGCACACCTAACACTCAGGCATAAAGCTCAAATTGCACATATGAATGTAAATAGGATTTGTATTTGTGTAGTTTGTGTAAGTGTAAACAATGATTTGAATAGTGTTCATGTTTCACCCCAAAAAGTGTAAAAGAGAAAAAGGGGCTATGTAATACTCACCTGGTTCAAGGTGTAGCTAAACACGGGAGACTAGGTAGTAAATTGATCCTTGCAACTCACCACGTTAACCTAATGTATAATGTATATTTGAATTATTGGAGGGTACAATAGTCTATGTATAAGTCTAGGATTGAATCTGTTGTGTATGACAAGTGTTGGAGTGGTAAGTATTAGTGGTTCGTATTTGAATGAGGAGTTTTATAAAATGAGAAATTTAAATATATAGTTCTAAAATAATTAAACTATGTTTTTGAGTTTGAATAACCAAATAAATTAAATAAATATTATTTAATAATTTAGTTATATAAAATTAGTTGTGTGATTTATCTTATTTAAATAAATAATTTATTTTTTTATTTATATAGATATGTAAAAATAATATTTATTTATAAAGGTGTTTAAAAAAATAAAATATATTTACCTTGGTAATAAATAACTTTTATTTATTTATTTTTCCTTTAAAAATAAGTATTGATTGTTTTAAATAAAATTAATATTTTATAAATTTTATTTAAATCAATTATTTTTATTTGACAATTAATTTAATTATCTAGATTTTAGCATTAAATTTTAAATGTGCAAATCCTTGGTATAAATTTATAATAAAATGAATTTACATAGGAGATTTATAAATTTGATTTTTATTGATTTTGAAAATAAAGATTAAGTCTTATGAAACCTTTTATAACATTGTGCCAAGTTTTGAAAATAAAATATCCAAAATAATTACTTATTTTAAATTAATCATTAAATGTATAAATTCATAAAAATATAGGTTTTTATGCAAAATTTGTAAAACTTATTTTTATTCTGTTATAAATATTTCAAGGTTTATAAATTTTTTTTTTTTAAATTTTTAGAGTTTTAAAAACGGTATTTAAAAATATAAGCAGGCCACCCGGTTCGAACCCGGGTGGATCCTGTGTGAGTGTTGCATGAATACCGCTGGACGAGGGGGGCTATTCGCGTATCTGATAACCCGCAACGAAAAGGTATCCGGGTCTGATGTTCACGGTTCGCGTAAAAAGGCTGGTTTGGTGGGTTTCGAACCCACGCCACCTGGTTCGGCGGCGCAGTTACTTGCCGGCCGGGCCAGGTGGTTTCGCTGGAATATATAGATATCAAAATTTTAAAAAACACAACTTCGGATAGAAGCTCAAATCAGTATGAGCGCCAAGAATAGGGAAAACCCTAGAATTTAAATTAGTTCGAATCTGTATTGTTAGTATGAATTGATATAGGGTTCGATTACGATCCTAATGATGTCAAACTTACACGTTGAGATTGGGCAACAAGTGCTGACGGCTACGAGGTTGGTTCCGACTGTTCTTCGTGATCGAGAGGATTCCATAGATGAAATGCGGGTTCGCCAGAGGTTGGGAGAGTTTGTGTGGTGGTATACGCGTGAAGGTGTCTGATTTAATTCGTTTAATTTTATTCGAATTAACCAATTTGATTTCAATTTGACCGAAACGTTTTTGCGGGGCTGATTTCGCGTTATTCCATTGAATTGGAAATGAATTGAGTCTGATAGTAGTCCAGGTTCACTCGAGGTCGACTGGAGCATGATTTCTGGGATTAAATACGCGTTATTTACACGAATTAAACTTAAAATGATACGGTTTGACTTTCAGGGGTCAAATTCTTTTGAATTTGAACCTTGCCTACTAAATCGATCAAATTGGGTTGTTGTTTGGGCCGAGACTGGGTCGATTTCTGTTGGTGAACCCTCGAGGAGTCCAATTCGACACTGATCCATCGACGGTAGTCTTGAATCGATCCGGATTTGGCTCTTTTGACTTTTGAAAGTCAAATAAATCAAAAAGTCAAAATTAGGTTTTTTTTTTTAGAAATTAGAATTTTGAGTGTTTAGGGTTCCATTGCTTTGGGGTAAAATTAGTCGTGAACTTCTTTGTTAATTAAGTAAATGCACCTATGTGTGTATGTATTTGATTGAAATTTATATAAATGTATACCCGAAAAAGGGTTTGCGGATTTGTTTTGAGATTTAATAATTGGTACTTACAGCTTAAACCAGTGCACTAGAATTGGAATTTAAATGAGTTACATTAAATTTCAAATAGGTAGGAAATCAGAAATGTTACAGTATCCCCACGTTGAGGTAATTTCGTCCCGAAATTTAGCTAGTTGAAACTACTGAATCAGCAAAGAGGTGGGGGTACTTGAGCTTCATTTGGTCCTCACGTTCCCAAGTAAACTCAGGGCCACGTTTTGATTTCCAACGAACTTTGACAATAGGAATACGGCTTCGCTTGAGTTGCTTGACCTCACGGTCCATGATTTCCACTGGTCTCTCAACGAAGTGCATCGTTTCGTCAATGTGCACATCGTCAAGGGGTATGTGAAGATTTTCATCAGCAAGACATTTCTTCAGATTAGACACGTGAAATGTAGGATGCACATTGCCGAGTGATGGAGGTAAATCGAGTTTGTAAGCCATTTTTCCAATCCTTTCAAGGATCTTAAATGGACCCACATAGCGAGGTGCTAACTTGCCTTTCTTTCCAAAACGGATCACACCTTTCCATGGAGACACCTTTAGAAGGACAAGATCACCGACTTGGAATTCTAAGGGTTTTCGTCGTTTGTCAGCATAACTCTTTTGCCGACACTTCGCTACTCGAATGTTGTCACGGATTTGAATGATCTTGTCAGATGTTTCTTGAATTAGTTCGGGACCGGTGATTTGTGCTTCACCAATCTCGTTCCAACAGATAGGCGAACGACACTTGCGACCATAGAGAGCTTCAAATGGAGCCATGTTGATACTTGTGTGGTAGCTATTATTGTAAGAGAACTCGATTAGGGATAGATGTGAATCCCAATTGCCACCAAAACCAATTACACAAGCTCTAAGCATATCCTCAAGAGTTTGGATTGTTCGCTCGGTCTGACCATCAGTTTGGGGATGGTAAGCCGTGCTTAAATCCAATCGTGTACCAAGAGCAGTTTGGAGAGATTGCCAAAAACGTGAGGTGAACCGAGCATCTCTATCGGATATTATGTTCAAGGGAACACCGTGGCAGCTCACGATTTCGTTAATATAAATTCGGGCTAGTTTCTCAACCCGATAGTCCTCACGGATAGGCAAGAAATGAGCAGATTTGGTGAGACGATCAATGATCACCCAAATGCTATCATAACCACTCGAGGTGCGAGGGAGTTTGGTAATAAAATCCATGGCTAAGTTCTCCCATTTCCACACGGGAATTTCTGGTTGTTCAAGTAAACCGGAAGGACGTTGATGTTCGGCTTTGACTTTGGAGCAGGTCGGACATTTGGCAACATAGATAGCAATGTCTTTCTTCATACCGGGCCACCAATATTGTTGGCGAAGATCTTGGTACATTTCATCCACACCAGGATGAATAGAATAACGAGTCTTATGAGCCTCGTTCATGAGAAATGCACGGAGATCATCGCCATCGAGGAACCCAAATACGGTTGAAGTAGGAAAGTAAGCCATTGGGTTTAGATTCGAGCAGAAGTTCAACACCACATGACATTTCTCCGTACATGTTACCCTCGGTGACTGAGATGTGTTGAGCTTCTAAAATGCGGATTTGAATGTCGGTTTGGATTCGGGCACAATGAAGCATGACATGGTCCTTTCGACTCAAAGCATCGGCTACAACATTCGCTTTACCGGGATGATAACGAATCTCGTAGTCATAGTCATTAAGGAGTTCAACCCAACGTCGTTGCCTCATATTGAGTTCTTTTTGGTCGAAGATGTGTTGTAGACTCTTGTGGTCGGTGAACACCACACATTTCGTGCCATAGAGGTAATGTCTCCAAATCTTCAACGCGAATACGACCGCACCCAATTCAAGGTCGTGCGTCGTATAAGTCTTCTCATGAATTTTAAGTTGTCTTGATGCATAAGCGATTACTTTGCCTCGTTGCATGAGGACACATCCGAGACCTTGGTTTGAAGCATCACAGTAGACAACTAGATCATCATTCCCATCAGGGAGAGTCAAAATAGGAGCATTGCACAAATTTTATTTGAGAGTTTGGAAAGCTTCTTCTTGTTTTGGTCCCCATTCATAAGTTTTACCCTTGTGGGTCAAAGCGGTAAGAGGGACAGCAATCTTAGAGAAGTTTGAGATGAAACGACGGTAATATCCCGCAAGACCAAGAAATGAACGAACTTCAGTGGGAGTCTTCGGGGCATTCCAATTCTTAACCGTTTCGATCTTAGCAGGGTCAACATGAATACCCTTGTCGTTGACGATATGACCAAGAAATTGAACTTCCTTTAGCCAAAATTCACATTTGGAGAACTTGGCATATAGTTGCTCCTTTCTCAAGAGATCCAAAACCAATCTAAGGTGTTGCTCATGGTCAGCATTAGTCTTGGAATAGATTAAGATGTCATCGATGAAGACGATCACGAACTTATCCAGGTACGGTTTGCACACACGATTCATGAGGTCCATGAAAACTGCGGGTGCATTGGTTAGTCCAAAAGGCATAACCATGAACTCGTAATGACCATACCTTGTTTGAAAGGCAGTCTTTGGAATATCATCTTCTTGTACACGGAGTTGGTGATAACCGGATCGAAGATCATTCTTCGAGAAGCAAGTAGAACCTTGAAGTTGATCAAAGAGGTCATCAATTCTAGGTAAAGGATAACGGTTTTTGATAGTAAGCTTGTTGAGTTCGCGGTAGTCAATACACATGCGAAATGATCCATCCTTCTTCTTGACGAATAAGAAGGGTGCACCCCACGGTGAATGACTTGGACGAATGAAACCTTTGTCGGAGAGCTCTTGGAGTTGGCTTGCAAGTTCTAGCATTTCAAAAGATGCAAGACGGTAAGGAGCTCTAGCCACGGGGTTAGCTCCGGGTACAAGGTCAATGTGAAATTCTACTTGACGAACGGATGGAAGACCGGATAAGTCTTCGGGGAACACTTCGGGAAAATCTCGGATAATGGGAATGTCTTGAATACTCTTCTTCTTGACATCCTTTTGAATGATGTGAGCTAAGAAGGCCACGTACTTCTTTCGTAAGTACTTTTGAGCGGTAGCACATGACATCAACTTAAGTCCTTTACAAGGCTTTGCACCAAAGATTCTTAATGTTTCTCCCGACGGTAGAGGTATTCGGATGCACTTCTCAAAACAGATGACTTCGGCATGATGATTCGATAGCCAATCCATGCCTATGATGACATCAAAACTCCCTAGTGGCATTGGTACAAGTTTGATTAGAAACGTATGATCATTAAGTTCTAGGGAGCAATCATAGATAATTGAGTCAATTGTAAGAGAGTCACCATTTGCTACTTCAACGGTAAAGGTTTTCTCTAATTGGGATCGTGTCTTAGTAAGTAAAGGTTCAAAGTTAAGTGACACAAAACTTTTATTGGCACCGGTATCAAATAAAATGGAGGCATATTGACTATTAACAAGGAACGTACCATTGACCACATCATTGTTGGCTTGAGCTTCATTGGCGTTTATGTTGAAAGCACGCCCACGAGCTCTGCCTTGTCTAGCATTGGTAAATCTTGGGCATTGGTCACGGAAATGATTTGGGTCGCCACATACATAACAAGCACTCCCATTTGCAATAGTGGGAACACCTTGATTAGCCACTTGTGGGTTGGTTCGGTTTGGGGGGTTGACTTAGCCCGCAAGAGCTTTGGCCCTACAAACATTAACCGTATAGCCATATCTCCCACAATGAGTACAGAGGCGACATGGGATGCTTTGGGGATGATGATAATTGCATGTGGCACAAAGCGGGTAGACCCCAACATATGGCTTTTTGGCTGGAGCGTGAACCATAGGTGCAGCATGATTAACAGGGATAGCAGGAGTGACCACAGCAAAATTTCTAGTCTTCCTCTTCCTATTATGTCGGGAGGGTTTAGTTGTGGCTTCTTTGTTGTGGGTGGGAGGAGTTGTGGTGTCGAAAACTTTCTTTGTGCCCTTTTTAGTAAGAGTCCCCGCCTTCACATGGTTATCGGTTAAGGTAGCGGATAGACGGATAGCATCTTCAAGTGTTGCGGGATTTCTCCCTAGGACAGTATCTTGGATTTGCCTAGGTAATCTACCAATATATTTCTCAATGCAGCGGGATAAAGGTGTGACCATGTGGGGCACGAGGAGACTCAACTCATGGAACCGAGTTGTATATGCCAAGCTTTCACCACTATCTTGGGCAAGATCCCAAAATTCGGCTTCGAGTTTCTTTACCTCATTTCGAGGACAGAATTCCTCGGTCATTAGCCTTTTAACCTCATCCCAAGGTAAGGCCATTGCTACATCCACGCCTCTATTTCTTTTCTCCCCGTTCCACCACGTGAGTGCCCGTTTTTGTAAGACACTTGTGGCATGATGAACACGAAGGTTGTCGGGGCAGTCACTATTGAGAAAAGTATTCTCAATGCTTTCGAACCATTGAAGAAGTCCCGTAGCTCCTTCGGTACCATAGAACTTGAGAGGGTTACACGATTTGAAATGCTTGAAGGTGCATTGAGATGGGTTGTTACCACCATTTCCACCATTACCACCATGGTTGCCATTGGTGGCACCATTAGCTTGAGTGAGTTGTGTCACGAGTTGTGCGAGGATAGCAGAAATGTCGGTATTGGTGTTGGCCACGGGAGCATGACGAGGAGGCATTCTACAGATTTTCACAAGACAAGAAAAGATATAAGAACTTATGAATGTTACTTGGATTTAAAAGGATGAGAAAGCAAAATAAAATAGTGAATCATAGTTGGGATTGTACTAAAATAGTGATATAATCACTTGAATACTATGGCACATTAAGGTTAATTAAACTCATATAATTTTCAAGGAGACATGCTTTAGCCTATAAGTAAACACTCATCTCGGGTATTCCCAGGCAAGCATACGGGTCTCTCGGTTGATTGGGACTTATGTGAAATGCTTTCCTAGACAGAAAACCCAGAATACAGGTGTCACCCATCTAGATTGCACGTGTCCTCAAATAATTAACAAAGTTTAAAAGCCTTAACGAGAAAATAAAGAATTTTTTTTTTTAAAGATTTTGATCAATGTAGTTTTCACATGCTAAGAAGGTGATGATAGAGAAGTAGATAAGAATATTATGGAGTTTTAGGGTATAGGTAGGGATATTGTTTATTTAACTATTATTTAAGTATACTCAAATAAATCACGAATTTTAGCAAGTAAGACATCAAAATAAAATAATAACTATCATGGTAGGCATGTAACACATAGCATGTAGCACATAATCATGAAGTATAGCATAAGTGGGTGTCCTAAATTTATAGTCTAGGTCAAGGTGTCTAATAACCTAATTCCCTATAACCAAGGCTCTGATACCAATCTGTCACACCCCGACCAATGGCGGAATCATCGGGGCGGGACATGTTGACTGTTCATGAGCACAAGGTTGACTAAATTGAAATATATTAATCGTTAAATTTCATTGCAAACGTTCAAACGAAACCAAATCTAAGAAAGAAACATAAATGCAATACGTAGACTTCTTTTTTTAAATTAGCTAAGTCCAAAGCCTATGTGTAGCACATCTTGATCAAACTCACACATTAGTACCTGAAACATGAATAAAATAAAGTCAACTAAAAAGTTGGTGAGTATAACACATGTTTGTATATAACTAGCATATAGATTGTAAAACAAATCCTTACATAACATGATAAATAAGGTATTTATTGAAAGCAGCTATTGTGTAACCAAGTACAATCAAACTTTTGTAACTAGCATGAAAATTGTGTTGTCGGTAACTATCACCCTACCTGGGTGGGTTTGTTAGACTTAATAGATCTATCATTGTAAACAGTCGGCTTGAATAGTTAATGATTGCACATAAGTTGTAGACTCAATAGATCTATCATTGTAAACAGTCGGCTTGACAAGTGTAGGAGTGGTAAATATTAGTGGTTCGTATTTGAATGAGGAGTTTTAAAAAATGAGAAATTTAAATAAATAGTTCTAAAATAATTAAACTAGGTTTTTGAGTTTGAATAACCAAATAAATTAAATAATTATTATTTAATAATTTAGTTATATAAAATTAGTTGTGTGATTTATCTTATTTAAATAAATAATTTATTTATATAGATATGTAAAAATAATATTTATTTATAAAAGTGTGTAAAAAAATAAAATATATTTACCTTGGTAATAAATAACTTTTATTTATTTATTTTTCCTTTAAAAATAAGTATTGATTGTTTTAAATAAAATTAATATTTTATAAATTTTATTTAAATCAATTATTTTTATTTGACAATTAATTTAATTATCTAGATTTTAGCATTAAATTTTAAATGTGCAAATCCTTGGTATAAATTTATAATAAAATGAATTTACATAGGGGATTTATAAATTTGATTTTTATTGATTTTGAAAATAAAGATTAAGTCTTATGAAACCTTTTATAAAATTGTACCAAGTTTTGAAAATAAATTATCCAAAATAATTACTTATTTTAAATTAATCATTAAATGTATAAATTCATAAAAATATAGGTTTTTATGCAAAATTTGTAAAATTTATTTTTATTCTGTTATAAATATTTCAAGGTTTATAAAAATATTTTTTTTAAATTTTTTAGAGTTTTAAAAAGGGTATTTAAAAATATAAACAGGCCACCCGGTTCGAACCCGGGTGGATCCTGTGTGAGTGTTGCATGAATACCGCTGGACCAGGGGGGCTATTCGCGTATAAGACCCGTTCGGATATCTGATAACCCGCAACGAAAAGGTATCCGGGTCTGATGTTCACGATTCGCGTAAAAAGGCTGGTTTGGTGGGTTTCGAACCCACGCCACCTGGTTCGGCGGCGCAGTGACTTGCCGGCCGGGCCAGGTGGTTTCGCTGGATTATATAGATATCAAAATTTTAAAGAACACAACTTCGGATAGAAGCTCAAATCAGTATGAGCGCCAAGAACAGGGAAAACCCTAGAATTTAAATTGGTTCGAATCTGTATTGTTAGTATGAATTGATATAGGGCTATCGATCAGGGTTCGATTACGATCCTAATGATGTGAAACTTACACGTTGAGATTGGGCAACAAGTGCTGACGGCTACGAGGTTGGTTCCGACTGTTCTTCGTGATCGAGAGGATTCCAGAGATGAAATGCGGGTTCGCCAGAGGTTGGGAGAGTTTGTGTGGTGGTATACGCATGAGGGTGTGTGATTTAATTCGTTTAATTTTATTCTAATTAACCAATTTGATTTCAATTTGACCGAAATTAGAGCAGGTTCACTCGAGGTTGGTTCCGACGTTTTTGCGGGGCTGATTTCGCGTTATTCCATTGAATTGTAAATGAATTGAGTCTGATAGTAGTCCAGGTTCACTCGAGGTTGACTGGAGCATGATTTCTGGGATTAAATACGCGTTATTTACACGAATTAAACTTAAAATGATACGGTTTGACTTTCAGGGGTCAAATTCGTTTGAATTTGAACCTTGCCTGCTAAATCGATCAAATTGGGTTGTTGTTTCGGCCGAGACTGGGTCGATTTCTGTTGGTGAACCCTCGAGGAGTCCAATTCGACACTGATCCATCGACGGCAGTCTTGAATCGATCCGGATTTGGCTCTTTTGACTTTTGAAAGTCAAATAAATCAAAAAGTCAAAATTAGGTTTTTTTTTTTTTAGAAATTAGAATTTTGAGTGTTTAGGGTTCCATTGCTTTGGGGTAAAATTAGTCGTGAACTTCTTTGTTAATTAAGTAAATGCACCTGTGTGTGTATGTATTTGATTGAAATTTATATAAATGTATACCCGAAAAAGGGTTTGCGGATTTGTTTTGAGATTTAATATTTGGTACTTACAGCTTAAACCAGTGCACTAGAATTGGAATTTAAATGAGTTACATTAAATTTCAAATAGGTAGGAAATCAGAAATGTTATAGATTAGCATCCTACCTAGCTTGAAGTAAGGTGAGTTCTTATTACCCTTTTTCTTATCGGTTTTGTGCTGGCATGCATACTGTTAGAAAGATAGTTTTCAAAGTTAAAGTATATGTTATAAGAATTATATATTTTTATAAAATGAAAGAGAAAGTGATAAAGAGTATAGTATTTTCTTTTAAACGAGTTTTGAAAGAAATTAAAGAGTTAAAATAAAGAAAGATAAAGGAGTTACATTTCGGTGCAGTTCGACAGTGATAGTGACAGACGTCATGTTATATGCTTATGTGTTGATATGTGTTATTTGTCTATGTGAGAGTTTATGTGATTATATTCTATTTTGTGTAATAGTGTAATTGCATTGCATAGTAGTTGCATGGTAGAAAGTTATGCATGCATGCTAAAGTAGAAGTCTCACCCCGAGGTGTGAGGAAACTAAAGTAGAAGTCTCACCCTGAGGTGTGATCAAAGCTACATGAGTCTTTACCCTGAGGTGTAAGCATTACAAAAAAAATGAGCCTAATGCAACTTTTTGTGAGAAAAACGTTGCATTAAGTGAAGTTGCATTATCTAATGCAACTTTTTGTTACATATATAATGCAACTCTTTTTCCAAAGAGTTTCATACTAAAAGGGTTACATTTGAAAAAAAAACAGTTGCATCTGTAACAAAAAGGTTGCATTTGGTCTAATTCAACTTCACCTAATGTAATATTTTTCTTACAAAAAAAATTATATTAGGCTCATTTTTTTGTAGTGAAGCAATGTTAAAAGAGTCTTACACTGAAGTGTAAGAGAGAGTGAGACCTACCCTGAGCTGTAAGCGAGAAAGGGATCATGGATTCGTGGACCATGATCCATATGTGATAGTTAAAGTATGTTAAAGTCAATTGTCTTGTACAAGTGAAACGATAGTTAGACATGGTATAGGAAGACACCCATGCGGGTTTGCTCAAAGCTAAAGTTTTAATAAAAGACAGTTACGTCACTGTTTTGTAAGTGTAACATTGTAAAAGTTTTAAAGTAATGTTAAAGTGTTTTTAAAGATAGAAGAAAGTTTACAGTTTACAGTTTACAGTAAAGATAAAACTCACCAGCGTTAGCTGACATTTAGTATGCATGACATGTAGAAAAGATAAAGAGAAAGTAAAGGAGCCGTGAGGGCTGGATACCATGGATATTGGGTTGTTGTGCTGAAGACTGACACTTCCTATTCCCGATAGTTTATGAATGAACAAAGTTTACTTATTGTTTTATGAATTAGAATGTTTGAAACAAGACTTCCGCTGTAATAGATTCTGATTTATGGTTTAAGAACTATGTTATTATGTTTTGTGCCAACTATGAGATATTCCCGGGTTGGGGCGTCTCAGTTGTGTGAAAGTGCCAAACTATCACGGTAAGCATGATTCTGACTAGGTTAGGATTTCGGATGAGAGCGAGTATCCTTGACAGACAATAGGCCTCGAGAAATTTCGAATAATGCCCTATGGAATTGATGGTTATGAAAAAGCGCAGATTCGTCACGATTGGTTGGATGTTTGATGTTATTGTATGTTATGTACGATTTTATTTGTTTTAAAGAATGTTATGTTTTGGCAAAACGATTTTGATATGTAATGTTTTATGTAAAGTTAGAACTCACCGGTGTAACTGACTTTTTAGTATGTCTTCATGTTAAGTGTAGATTGATATTAAGGATGGATGCGGAGCTTGTGCTGAGAGATTACCCAAATGATGGCACTTGCATCCCGTTTATTTATGTTGTTGAAATGTATACTTAAGATAATACTTCTGCTATGTTAAAACAAGTTATTATTTAAATGATCTTTTCCACTGCTTTATCCTATGTGACACTTGCATCCTATATATGTGAACTCTATCATGCTTCATCTTTAGCCATCTTAACCTCTTATCTTTACCCATCATAAAATCAATTACAATCCACAGAAACAATTAAAAGCATAAAGCCATTATGAAAGAGAGGTTAATTATGGACTAATTGATAGACTCTCATAAAAGAAGATTCTTGGTAGGTGAGAAGATTTTCATGCAAGAGGGAGTTGAATGAATGAGATATTATCAATGTTTTGAAACCCGGACCGGACCGGCCGGTCGGACCGGGAACCGGTGGTCTGACCGGTCCGGTTACATGTGTTGAACCGTTTCTGCAGCGAACCGGTGGTCGGACCGGTTGAACCGGCGGTCGGACCGGAAACCGGGTGGTCGGACCGGTTGAACCGGGTGGTCGGACCGGTTGAACCGCTTGACTATTTTTTTTTTTTTTAATCTTTTTTAAGTCTCTTGGCTTCGTATTTCGTAGGTAATTGTTGGTTTAAAATTATTGGAATTGACTTGTTGGTGGTTTTTGAAAGGATTAATGGCTATTTAGACTGATATATTTTTATAATATTTATGACGTCGTCCGGTTCTTAAATCCGGTCGGACCGGTCCGACCAGTGGACCGATAAGGAGACCGGTTCGACGTCCGGTCCGGTTCTGAAAACATTGGATATTATTATTGGAGTTATGTAGTTCCCTGTGTAAAGAGAGAGAAGAAAGAAAAGACATTTTTGACATTTAAAAAGAAAAACATAAATATCAAATTTCAAAATTAGTTACATATTCTTGTATAGTTCTCATACTAAATTGAAAGAACACCATCCAGTTTAATTAAGATGTTACATATTATAATTAAAGCATATAAGCTAATGGTAGTTTTTAACTTTATAAAAGTAAAATAACTACTTTGTTGCAAAACATCATATATGAGAAAGTATGTCACATTTCTTTAATCATCGTGAATTTTTTTTTATCATTTTCTGATTATAAGTTATATCGCTTTCATCCCTAATGAAGTATATATGAAGACACAAAAGTTATCATTTGCGTCTTGAATAATTCACTGAAAGGCTAATTATGTCACAATAAATTTATATATTTTAGTAGACTTTTGGCTAGATCCAGCAATTTACTACACGGATCGCTAACATATATTTTATCAACAAACTACACATTTTCAGGCTGTGTATGGTTAACATGAATTCAATGGAATTAAAATTTAAATTTTATTTATTTATATTTTGGTTGTCTATGAGAAAAAAATTAAAATTAATTCCAACAAATCCTTCAGCTAATATAATTCATAATCTCTCAACATTTGAAAGGAAACCTCATGAACGTTTATAAATCAAGTAATGATCCTAGCCCTATTTTTGTTTTCTTTTAAAATCTTTTTTAAAAATATTTGAGTTTAGATCTTTGTTTATATTTTGTTTATTTTAAAGGGTAATTTTGTCATTTTATATATGTTTACATTCCAGTTTCATTAATAAGTTTATCAGCCAAACACATTATGGATTTTCAAATGAATCATTTAAACTCCAATTCAAATTCTAACTTCAATTCCAATTCCAACATATTCCGCGAACAAAAAAATCTTATTTTGGCGAAATTTTCCGACGAGTTTTTTTTCGTAGCTATACTGTCAAAAACTTAGGGGTTTTTTTTGTGGGAAATGTGTTGCAAACATGTATGAATTTGTGACAATTTTTTTGTGTTTGAAATATTTGTAGGAAAAGTGCCCTTTTTCTAGTAGTACCCGACTCGAACTTGGGGTTGGGTTTGTAGTAAATGCATTCGGGTCATAAATAGTTCGACCCGTTTTAATGACATGGTTAAAAACATGTGTAAACGGGTGTAGAGTGGCTCGACTATACAAAAAAATAAGCTAACAGCTTAGAGCATTCACATATCATATATTTGGTATATATCCTTATAATTTAACTAAAAATCATCATCTCTTATATTTAAATCTCATTTTTCAAAAACTTTACACGTCTCATTATTTATCCTTATCTTTATACTCTTTTTTCTATAGAAATAAGAAGGTAGAATGAACTTGAGTTGGTATATTTAAGTTTTCACTATTATTTCTCATATATTTTTAAAGATAGTGAAATAATACAAAAAATTAGATGTAAGACTTTTATAACTCAAAGCCTTATTTTTTGTTCTTCAAAATTTAAAGATATATTACATATACCAAATAAGATGTGAATGCTCTCAGGGCCCCTATATTTAAAGGGCCTTTAACTTTTAGGATTTAACTTTGTTTAATTTTCAGGTTTTAATAATGAAAACAAAAAATCAGTATACCTGAAAGAGTTTTCTTTTTACTAAAATTCACGACAACTTTAATACGTGTGATTGTGTGACTGTAAAAAATTGTACACAAAAAATATGCGTTATCATATACTCTCATATGTTAGGATTCTAAGAAAAAATGTATTTTTTATAAAATAGACCCCGATTTTATACTTCGTTTGGGCCTAAAAAACTTGAACCGACCCTGAACAGATGCAACCCCCGTATAACTCATTTATGGACCCAACTCGATTAACATAAGATGTTACATTTCTATTGGCTAACATTTTATCAAATCGCCGTGAAGTTGGATCAAATCATGACTAGTGATGTTGAAGTCGTGGCTTTCAAGGAGACTCCTTGGTTATGGTCTTGTGGATAAAATAGATCTTCGAGACAAAGTATGTTAAAAAATGATACTTTTCATCTCAAGCTAAAATAATTTTATAGTTAATTGTATAATTGACTCTTATGGTTTGATTAAATTGTATGTCTGGTTTTCAGTTTTTATAAATTATAAACTTAGCCTAAACTTTTGTGACATGATTACGACTTTAGCCACTGACATTAACATCGGTTGCTTTTTAACGACCATGCATGTGACTTACAATTGCAAACTTAATCCTAAAAGGAGTTAAAATCAGTAAAATTATGTAAAAATCAGCTAACAAATTAGGCACTTTTACTGATTTTTATGAATTTTTATAGATTTTTACTGATTCTTTTTACTTATTTTTATTGATTTTTACTGATTTTAAATCATTTATAAGGTCAAGTTTACAATCGTACGTCACGTGGATGGTACATGAGCTAATTTTCCGTAAAAAACTATATGATATTAACGTCAGGGGCTAAAGGCACGACCAGTTCACAAAAGTTTAAAATAAATTACAATTTTTAAAACCTAAGAACCAAAATGCAATTTGATCAAACCACATAAGTTATATATGCAATTAACTCATAATTTCATTTTGTGATGAAAATTCAAAAATGTAAGTCATTTTAACTTGGCATTCAGATATACCTAGTTTGATAAGATACTTTGTCAAACTTCATTTATTGAAAGTAGGGGTGCTAAACATGTTATGTTTGCAGTTCAATCCGACATGAATCCGGAAAATTAATACAAATACGACACGAGTATTCACGGATTGACAAGGATAAGGCATGTTTAACATGATTTTTTTTTTCATATTAATAGTATAAAATTATAAGTTTACAATCAAAACTACAAATTTACAACCAAAAAAATAATTGTATATAAACCATTAAGTTTACTTTATAAAATTTTATTTCAAATTCTCTTTTTAACTTTTAAATTGTCACATAAAATATGCAAGCAAATTTTATGACATAAAACACACTTTTTAAAATTTTCAATATAATTCACGCATTGAATATGTCAACCAAGGGTTGACTCAAACACAACCCGTTCTATCCATCTTTCTGCTCGTTGCCCCTACCGGGTGTTGGAACACGTATCTCCATCACTACTATGGAGAGGGATATTAACTACGGGCTTGGAACATGAAGTATCTAAATTCGACGATGATAACAACCGAATTCTTTTTATATATAACGCTAGAATAATGTGGCTATGCTTCACATGAAGAACCAAAAGTCGGGGAACATATTGAATCTTTCTTGACGAGTTTGGGCGATGGATATCTCAATTTAGAGCCCTACAAATCTTTGGAAACGAGTGACCCATTAACATATTTGCCTTTTGTTTTATGGTAATATTCTTTAATCTAATATATATACTTTGTTCTCTTCTCACTAATTGTATTTCACTTTTTTCTCAATTCCCAAGTTTTATTTCAATTCAAACACAAGATAGAGTATAGAAGTGACATTCGGTCGCTATAGGTAGATAGATAGACCCTACCCATTGTATTATTATTTTAATTTTTAATAAGTTATATTTTATTAAGGCCTGACTAATGAAAGACAAGTTGAAATGAGTTACCATCCACCTTTATTGTTTATGATCGATTTAAAATTTACCTAGAATATTATAATCAACCCCCAAGCAATGGACTCACCGTCCTCAATAGAGTTTCCCCCATCATCCCGATTGGGATGTAAGATTCACCTAATGTGTTTCAAATACCTTTGAGAATTCATTATTCTCGATGAGGTTTGTTACAACTCATAAACAAATCACAAATACACCATCTCAATCTCAAGACTTCTAAATTTTCTTACATTTGCATGCTCTTTCTCTATGTCTCATTGTATTACAAGAATGTCCTTTAATATATATTTAAAGTTTATGTTTTGTACTTAAACTAGAAATGTTGCCTCGCGCTCCGCGGCGGGAGGCGGACCGTAAACGGTTGTGGCAGTGACATTATGTGGCTAAGCAAAAAAAGAAACGTGGTTATATAATTTTTGCCCTGCGCTGCACGACGGGAAACAATTGAGGCGGTGACATTAACGTGCCTAAGTACAAAAAGAAACGTGGTCAAATACATAAAATAAAGGGGAATTTATGGTGACTCGGTTGTCGAGATCGAAACGTGGATAAAAGACAGTTATATAATGTTTTTCAGTCGGTATCGGTCTCATTATTCACGGTACTAACATGTCACTGTCAATCGATATAACCCACAATACAAAAAAATATATTATATTTTGAATACGACTCCGTTTTTTAACAAAGTTTATGCCGGGACATTAAAAAAATTAAATAAACAAACGAAAATAATTAAGGAAAACACAGATTATATATTCTACAGGTGTAAACTTTAAACTTTAAAAACTTAAAAAGATAAAAGTTATTTTTTATAAAGTTGAGAGGTCATTATTGCTCAAACGCCAAAATTAAGGTGTTGAAGTTGTCGGTGGCATTTGCCACCGACACTTCTTATTAAGTAATAGTAGAATGTCTAATGTAATTATAGATAAGTGTTATCTTTATATATTAAAATGGCGAGGTTTAAAGTTTATATGACAATATATATAAATATGGATCATCTTTAACCTATTTTTTTTCTATCATCAAACCGGCATTCAACATAAATATAGTATATGATTAAAACGCATATGATCTAATGGTATCCAGGTGTTTAAGATATCCTTTTCTAGTTGGTTGAGACTTAAGTCTCATGATTGAAAAAATGTATTAAACTGTGAATGAATTAATCGTTATGAAAAAAACATAATATGACATGTGATTTTCCTTTTTCCCATTGATGCCACTATTGTTGGAGAAAAGTTTATTTTATTTTGTGATGTTTGGTTACATCCAAAATTCCAAATACAAACTTTAATGCTATTTTAATTTTGTTGTCGGTGCCATTTTTATTTAACAAGAAAATCGTAAAAACAATAATATTGTGTTTAGATATAGAGTAAATTACACGAAAGGTCTGTCAATATGGATTGGCTCCCTAAGTATGAGAAACTACATATTTACTCCCCGTGATATGACAATGGATAATATAAAAGGTTTCTAGAGTGGATGTCTGTTAACTTTGTCTGTCAAAATTATAAAAATGACAAACATACCCCTTTCCTAAATAATAAAAAAACAAAAAATATAAAAATTAGAACCCACCAAACTTCAACCTTAACCCTCCACCACCATCTAGGACGACGACCACCACCATATTAGAACTTGAAATCCAATCCATCGTTGGGTTTCTCCGGAAATCATGATTACCTTGTATCGAAGAAGATAATTCAACTCGAATTTTTGGTTTAGAAAACTTACACAACAAAAAAATGACAATCAATTGAGTCGGTGAAGGAAAGATAATTCAACTTAAAAACTTTACATCCAATTTGCCCTGTCTTTGTAAATCCTTGGTGATTAAATGGAGTCGGTGAAGGAAAGCGGTGAAGACTACGTAAATTTCTCTTTTCTCTCTAGTACCCGGGCAAAGATTTAAAAATCTTTGGCGTTTGTAAGGAGTCGACGAAGATGGTATTATTAATTGAAGTGACTCGATGGAGGAAACTAGTAGCGGCGATTGAAGGAGTCAGTGAAGATGGTGGTGTAGTGGAATCTCTATCTTGGTTCTGCTCATGCCGCCGATTGAAAGGTCGGTGGCAGGGCCGGTCCTGAAGATTTAAGTGCCTCGGCCGAGCCGGAAAAAAAAAGGCCCCTACGAACAAAATATATAAAATAATTTTTTTAAACGACGATTAACGTTATAACAATAAACATAGAAAAAATATAGTATGTAATAAACAAAAACAATAAAAAATCTATTATAAGTTTATAGAGCGTCCAACCAATAAACATAGATTTTTTTTAAATGACTCAATGGTCATAGAATAAACAAAAGGGTCCAACCATTATAAAGATTAAAAGGGCCCAACCAGTATAAAAAGGTCCCAATAATTTTTTAAGTTTTATAAAAAGGACCCAATAATTTTTTAAGTGTTATAAAAAAGACCCAATATATAAAACCGGTATTTAAAATTTTATAAAAAAACATATATATATATACAAGCCCCGTAAAAGTTTTAGGCCCCGAAAAAAACGGACCCTGGCCGGCGGCCCGGCTCAGCCTACCCCAGGGCCGGCCCTAGTCGGTGGGTTAGAGTGTCTAGAACAAGAGAGGGTGCGAGAGAATAGAAGACCAGGGAGTAGTCGGATGACGAGTCGCGATCTAAAAGAGATGGTCGGATAGTTTTGCGGGCTAAGGTTGCTTGTGTTTGGCAAAATCAGAACAAATAAGATGATGGTGAATGGTGATGCTATGAAATCATAATCTACAGTGGGCTTTGCTCTGAAACAGTTGCCGACCAGATCTTGGGGGAGGGGGTAGGAGGTCAACGGTCACAGGAGGAAGGGGTATTACTCCTTTTAATTGACGGCAAATGATTTGTAGAAACTACCCTGATGATCTGAGTTGTTGGAAGTAAGTAGGAAAGATCTCAGCCGTGTTAATTCAAACCGCCATATTGCGGTTGTGTGGTCCCAAATCGTGATAGCCGTTTGATCAGAAGTCTGCTTAATCCTGACCGTGTACTATTAAAAACTTACAAAGCACTGTGTCACACCAGATTGCACCCCCTTGCTTCTGATTATTTTGATACCTTCTCTTTTCATACGCTCCCGTCCTCCCCACATCGCCGACGGTTTTGAAGAAGCAAACTCCGATGTTTATTCTCGCACGTCCCTCATCTTTCATTATAATCACTCACACCTCTCGGTTGTGTGAGAGAATAAGAGAGAAAGCTCTCTAGATCGTGTAATAGCCATCACAGCCAAGCTTAGTCGGAGACCTTCTTCCGGTTGACGAAGACATATGTTTGGTCTGTAATAGTTTATGACGTTCTTGCAGACTTCAATTCTGCGAAAACTCTCAAGAATGGGGTTTTTCAGGCACGCAATCGTGGAGCCACCACTTCCTTCTACAGAAAATCCTCTCTTGGCCATGGAGTACCTTCGACCGCTGCAGGTCGTCTTCTCCAATTGTCAAGGGTTAGTCATCTAAATCAGTTCAAGTAAACAAAGAATCAGGTTCCATTCACTCGAAAGTCTTAATTTACTGCTATTTTGTTATTAGGAATATGCAATTGATGCTTTTATTTTACGAAATCACACAGAAGCATTATGTTCTTGTGATCAATTTCAAACATTTTTGTAGTCATATGTGTTCGTGGGCTGTAATCTTTGCCTCAGGGAAAGTTAATGTTGACAATGTTAACTCTTACTGATCATGAATATAACTGTTGTTCATATATTATTAAAATCATATTTCTGTGTAATATGTTCTAATGAAAATAATCTTCTGCAGGTGTAGACTGTTTTGTGGAAGCAAATCATGGCTTCAAGTTCTGAAATAAGGCTTGCAGCAGCCTTGAATACCCTCACTGCAATTTGAATACACAACTAGCATTTTGTAAACAGTATCATTGTGAATTTCAATAATTAGCTGCTTTAGAAAAACTGGTGTTGTGTGTTTAGGTTAAGTTTATTAGGATTATTTTAGATCCAATAAACAAATTTTGAAAAACAAGTAATAGGTTGCGTTGGGAAAATTGATTATCACGATGAATGCAAATTACTTACACCCAAACGTCTCCTTATCAAGTATCTGAAACCGCCTTTGGTTTGGTACTCTTCTTATAATGGGTTTAGGGTACAACTATTGTAGATATGACTTCATGATTGAATATCTTTTACCATAAATATTATAATGCAATTTAACCTTCTTAACAGGTAACAAGATGTCAAATTTGGGCAGGTTGACTACAGTGGATATGGATAGTCGTCTAGTAAGGTACAAGTGTCTGAAATGAACATGTCCTTGATTTCAAGATTAATTTTGCTATATTACATATGCTTGATTATCTATATAGTGAAGTGAGCAGAATACATATGCTGACATAGAAGCTGCATACAGAAGCCTTAAAGTGACTTATGGTGTGAAAGAAGATGTCATATTATATGGGTAATTCGTTGGTACCGGACCTACTGTCGATTTGGCATCCCGTTTATCAAGATTACATGCTGGTTTGTCCTTCACAGCCAAATTCTATCAGGGCTTAGAGTCATGTATCCTGTCAAACGAAAGTATTGGTTTGATATTTATAAGGAGTTTTACTTTAAAATTAAGTGGCTTCAAGATTTACATGTGCAATGTTTGAAAACCCTCAAGCTAATATGGAAGCCATTTATGGGACACAAATCTGTGAAACGAACATATTGGTTTAATATTTATATGGCAAGTTGTCACTTTACGCTTATGTTTGATGTTTTAGGGATGTTCTTATTACTGCTGCAAATAGGTTATTTTTGCCTTTGATGATTAGGTTTTTACTTATATGGTTCTGCAATGTTGGGCATTTCCAGTGTACAAGTTTTGCCTAAGATTCTTATAGGTAACAATTTCCCACTTCATACTCATGCTTAAATGGGCCGATTTAAGTTACGTTTAACTATAATGGTTCGTTGGGACAAATCAAAATTTTAGTTAAGTAGGTTGAAATTTGAAAGTTTCCCAAAGTGTATTAATACATTCAGCTTTCACAATTGTTTTTTTTACTATAAGATATAATATGGGTTTTGTATTTGTATATATCACATATTAAGTTTCAATTCACTTACTTATAAGATATCAATCTATTAGTAATTACATGTTCTATAGGGGGGCATTTTTAGTGCTCGCACAGGGCACCCGAAATCTCGGAGACGGCCCTGATTGCTTGTGGTGTAAGTAAAAGCCAACAGGTGGATCCTTTTCGCAAACCACAACACGGAATGTGGGGCTTCGTGAAGAGTTGCTACTTCATTCAACAAGTCAGCTAGGTTCGAACTGGGAATTTAACTCTCATGAGTACAATGCAATTATGGCAAATGGGGCTGCTGTGTTCTCTTCTAATAGCAGTGTTTTCACTAATGCACACTTTTGTTTAAATTGCAGAATTATTAAGCTTACCAACAGTCACACATCATAAATTATTATTGTTATTTGCAGCTGATCTGGGACTGTTTTTGGCCCAGAACTGAGCTGCAAATCAGATACGAAATTAGTATGTTTTAGATCTTTTGGATTAAGAAAGTTATTATTACTTATTATCTTAAGGTGGTTGAGACAAGGTTTTAAGTTTTGCAGACCAACGCTTTTTATCTTCGTACATGTATATATCCTTTTGAATCCCATTTACTATTATCTTATATCAGAGGTTCCATGTGTATGATACTGACACCCAATTTCATGGACTAGAAGAAAAGGTATATTAAATGATTCTTTATTCTAATAATGTATTGCAAAAGTAGTTGATTTGGTTGATGGTTTAGTTGGGTTGTATTTTAGGTTTCTCTGCAACCTTCTTGCTAGCGAGAACATTTTTTTTCTAATAAAGAATGTTGTTAAAAAGAAACTAATTTCGTTTAGCATGCAAAGAAATATACAAGGAGACGGAGCAATAGGGGCGATAATTATCGCCCCTAAAGCCCGCCAAAATCGCCCCTATTGCTAATAGCGGCGATATATCGCCGCTAAAGGATCGCCCCTATTGCTACGTCGCTAATGCTTATTTATCGCCCCTAAAGCCCGCCAAAATCGCCCCTATTGCAGGTGGTGAGGGCGGTAAAAGATGGAGAGCAATAGAGCAGATGGGGAGAGCAATGGAGCAGATCTGACTTCTTGGAGGGAAATACCCTGCCACAAGTACTTAGGGTTTTAGGGGCGATTTATCGCCCCTAATGGTCTCGCCCCTAATGCTCTTTCTTCCCTAACCATTAGATCAATTTCAGATCAGCGGATGGTTTAACTAGTGGATTTTTTCACGCGGATTAAAGTAGGTATCGCCCCTAAAGGTTAAAATCGCCCCTAATGCTTACATTTCTTGTAATGTTTATGACATTATGCCAATAAACTACCCGACCATCGGACGGATATAAAACTAGTTTCTTAGGGTTGGGACGATGGGTTCTTGGAGAGGATGTGATCAGATGATTTGAAGAGGATGTGGTTGTGGTGATGGACTCGTCGGAGATAATGGTGGTGGCGATTCAAACCGGAAGCAGTGATAATGGAGGAATTGGGGTGGGTTTAAGGATTTTTAATTTTGTTTTAAGTAAATATTGATTTTTTTAACTAAGGGTATTTTGGTATTTTTTAAAAATTTAACAGAAAGTTTAACAGACATCCAACTTGGGAACCTGTTATGTTACAAGTTAACATACCATGGGGAGGAAACATGTAGTTTCTTATACTTTGGGAGCCAATCCAAAATAATGACAAACTACAGGGACCTTTCATTTAATTTACTCTTAGATATATATGTAAATATATATGGTATACCTTTTTATATATAAAACTAGCTTAGAACCCGTGTATTAAACAGGGGATGAAAAAATAGTAATACATAAAATTTCTAAATCTTTATGTATATATTTTACACGTGTAGAAATGTATTACATATACTAATGATAGAAAACAAAATTCAAAATATGTAAAAATTAATATATATATATATATATATATATATATAACTGGGTTTCGAAAATACGTTAATTACTATTTAATGTAATTTGTCTTTCATTTATTTGATTGAAAATAAAAGTTGGATAATTAGATTTTTAAGTTTTTTTTATAATAAGTGATAATTTAAAATAAATATGTTTTATTAGTATAACAGTATTTTCTTTAAAAAGATATTATTATTAAAAGATAGATGTGTATTTAGTAAGAGAGAGATGCGTGAAAAAAAATAGTGAGAATGAATATAAAGACAACAAGTGGTATGAAAAAACTTTTATTTATTAGGATAGTATACGTGAAATTATTTTGTATATTTAAGTTATATTTGTCTTATAATTTAACGTATCTACTTTATCTTCATGTATATCAAATATTCATTTTATACATAAACAATGACACAAAGTCATTACTTATATATCTTCATATAGCATCATCAACGTCCATTCGATTAAATAAGTGCATACACGAAAAAAGTTTTATGTGTTAGTGTATATACCAACATGTTAGGCCTGTAAATGAATCGAATGTTCATGAACTGTTCGGCGAGAAGTTTGTTTATGTTCGTTCATTTAATAAACGAATGAACACGAACAAAATTTTTTGTTCATTTAATTAAACGAACGAACATGAACACATGTAGTGTTCGTTCATTTATGTTCTTGAACGTTCGTTTATGTTCGTTCATATATGTTCATTTATGTTCGTTTATTAACGTTCGTTTACGTTCATTTGTTTGTGTTCATTTGTTTTTTGATGAATCATGTATATTTGAACAACTAATTTACATGTGTTTTTGGATGAATTATTAAGCATTAGACTTGTTCATGTGTGTTCATTAATGTTCATTTATGTTCATTTGTGTTTGTTTATGTTTGTTCGTTTGTGTTCGTTTTATGTTTGTTCATTTGTGTTCATTTACGTTCGTTTAGCTTTTTAACGAACGAACATGAACGAACACGAACATTTCCATTTTCTTAATGAACGAACATGAACAAAAAAATGTGTTCGTGTTCGGTTAAAATTAAATAAACGAACACGAACACATCGATTTTCGTGTTCGTTCGGTTCGTTTACAGGCCTAATCACAATACCATTTTTTGAGTATATCTAACTTATTTCGTTTGTTGACTTAAAAAAAGTCATGTATGGATCGAAAGGTAATCAGTAGCGAAGCTTGAAGAAAAACACAGGGGGCGATATTTTTTTTCCTATCAAGGGGGGCGGAACTATAAAATTTTTGGCCGAATACGTATAAATTAACAGTACTGAGCGAAAAATCGGAGGGTGGGGGTGGGGGGGCTTATAAGAGACACCGAAAAGTCAACACAATCAAGATAAAAAAGAATGTATATATGTCGATTAATGTATTCAAACCATAGAATTGTTTACCAATTTTAGAACCATTATTTACGCATGTAATCTCTCCTTTCCATGTTGTAAATTGCCATTAAAAGGCACCTTCATCTTTGTAATACAATTATCAATTCAAGCAATTACATATCTCTTATATGGTATCAAGAGCCTTTTTGCTCCTCTGAGCATCTTCAATCCACTCATCCACAATTTTCTTCCTGCCTTCCTCTTTTCGATTACCATGACCACCAACACCATTGTTGAAACAACCACACATGCCCACTTCCCCCATAAAACTCACGGCTAACAACTTTCCGGCATGGCGAAAGCAGGTTCTGTCTACTCTAATCGGTCTTGATCTCAATCAATTTGTCGATGGCCTCACCGAACCACCACCCAAAGTCTTGGAAGGCAAACCCAACCCAGCCTGTCACACCCCCAAATTTATTTACTTATAAAATAAATACAGGTTGCAACGATTGGTTCATTACACGATAGCGGGAGCTGTAATAATGATTTCTAAGACTTGATTACATATACAATTACTAAGACTAAATAAATACAATGATCTAAGTTCCTCTAGATCAATGGTCGACTTGAGACTTGATAATCTATGCCCGTCCGATTACTAGGAATTTTTCCAACATGGCTAGCCTTTTCCAACTGCGTCATGGCTAAAGGTTACCTAAGAAACATACTTGAAAGTGTCAACACAAAGGTTGGTGAGTTCATAGAGTTTGTTATTTTAGTGCAGTTAGTTTTCCCTGAAAACGTATACATGACTTAACCATCATAAAATAAGTAGTTTTCCTTTGAAAACATATACATGACTTAACCGTCATAAAGATAAGCAGTTTTCCCCAAAAACATTTACATGACTTAGCCATCATAAAATAAGTAGTTTCCCTTTGAAAACATATACATGACTTTACCGTCATAAAATAAGTAGTTTTCCTTTGAAAACATGCACATGACTTTACCGTCATAAAATAAGTAGTTTTCCTTTGAAAACATATACATGACTTAACCGTCATAAAATAAGTAGTTTTCCTTTGAAAACATGCCCATGACTTTACCGTCATAAAATAAGTAGTTTTCCTTTGAAAACATATCCATGACTTTACCGTCATAAAATAAGTAGTTTTCCTTTAAAAACATATACATGACTTAACCGTCATAAAATAAGTAGTTTTTCTTTGAAAACATGCCCATGACTTTACCGTCATAAAATAAGTAGAAATAATTCTAAACCCATATGATAACAAATGTTATTGTTCCATTCGTAAGCTAGCTAGTCTTACAAATACCTATGTCCATACATGAAACTGTAACCAAACCCTGACAATTTAATGCCCCTCCTCGCCTTTCTACGAGTAAGATAATATGCGGTCATTTGGCCATATGGACCCCCGGTTAGCGCGACTAACCATGACCGGGGACGTCACCCCCAATAGTACTATCGATAGAATCCCATGCTAAGTCCATAGCTTTGACATCCGGCAATTCCAGGTTAAATCCGTTAACACAAACCTTATTAGTTCAAACATTATTCATTGCAAACTCAGTTATCCTAGTTAGTCACACGTGCATTGCATTTAATTAGGTTAATTAAATGTGTTAACTAATTCACACACAACGGCTATCCGTAGAATTACCGGATCGCACTCGAGTCTAACCCAGAACGTTGGTGATTAATCAAGATTAATATTACAAATATTTAATAATTTATATTTAATATAAATTATATGATTTTTATGTGATTACGTGACTTTACGTGAACTATGTGAATATTCTAGTTATCGTGCATGTTTATCGAATGTTAATCGTATGTAGTATTTTTATAAAAGTTAGAGTTTTTATAAAAATAATAATTGATAGTTTTAATTATTATTAAGTGTTAGTTTAATAATAATAGCCTATGGGCCTTAATTAAACCCGAAGCCCAACTTAAAAACTCATTAGCGCATGTATTATATAAAGAACTTAAAAAAAATAAACATAAACCCTACCCCCACCCCCTTGCCATCGCGACTCCCACCCCTCACCCTCCATTCGGCCGAGAGCTTCAAGCAACCATAGGACCTTCGATCGAGCTTCAATCGTGAAACCGGAAGTGGATACGTGCTAGTCTAGGCATTCCTAACGTTCCTACGTAAGTCGTTTTTTTAAAATCTGTCGTTATTTCATTATTATTTTTGAGATCGAAACCCTAGATTATCCAAACTTAATGATTTCGAAATATGTTAATGAATTGGTTAATTGTTTGATATTGTTGTATCGTATTGATGAATTATTGGACATATATGAAACCCTAGTTGTTATACGACATGTAAATTGAGTTTTGTTGATTAGGTGACGTATAGGAATCCCATGCTAGACGTGAATTATGGTTATTATAGTTGTAATTATATTAGTTGAATGATTTAGGATTGAATAGACGTGTTAAATTGTGTAAACAAAGCGTGTAATGGACGACTTACTAAAAAGGGAAACTTTGTTAAAAAGTATTTTTGAATGTGAAGGTTTCTAGGTGTGTATGATGTTATTAATTGACTCTAGTATATTAGTATGGTTGTATTAAGGATTGTTAAAGTGTTATTGAATGCAAATAGATTAAATAAATCATAGGTTACCAAAAGTGGAAACTTTTGTAAATTGGAACTTGTTGTCTAGACTTAATGAGGTGTGTTATGCTAATCTATTATGTATTAGCATGTGTAGATAGACATGGGATGATGATACGAACGTGTTATAGATAATGTGATTCATTTGAAAGCAAACATGAGTTTATATATTTTCAAAAAAAAATAATAAGTTAATGTAACGTGTATTGTTGACGTAGTTTGCCATGCTAAATTAGTTATGACTTAGGTAGCATGAAACGTGAATTATTTGTGTGCTAAGCGTGTTGTTATACAAGTCAAACATTTAATCACTAAACGGGTCACCAACGGGTCGTCGAGTCAAATTTGGTCAAACTTAGTCAAACTTGGTCAAACTTAGTCAAACTAATAAATATTTTCTAAACCCTTAAAACAATGAGAGTGTTTGGATACTTAGGGTTCCTATCGCCTTGCACAAACACACCCTTATAAACCGGTGTTTATAGGTGGCAGTTAGTCGTCAAGCATTCTAAGTTCGCTTTCTTTCGCACGCACTCTAAGGTGAGTTTCACGGCCCCTTTTTCTTATGGTTTAAACTTGGGGGAGAAAACATGGGTACAAACATTTAGATCTTACATTTCATTTATATCACTTGTTGTACTAAGGGCAAACATATCATGCAAGTCCTTACATATCGAACCGTTTAATATATGGGATAGCGAGGTAATCTTGAGTAGTACTACTAGGCATTGACAAGCCCCACCCGCGTTAGTCGCGCTAACACGACAGGTAGTCGAACGGGTGTAACATTGACCTAAACATTTACCATTGATCATGATAGTCATGGTAGGAGGCAGTTCAAACATAAACAGTCAGCTTCGGTGTCGACACGCTTTAGTAACATGTAACTAGGTTAGCTACCTATTGATATAATTGTAATTGTTTTATCTAGTAAACTTTACTTACATTTGAAACCTGTGAACTCACCAACCTAGTGTTGACACGTTTTAGCATGTTTTCTCAGGTCATTAAGGTACAAGCATAAGCTAAGACATGCATGCATTTGAAGTCCATCATTTTCAAACTCAAGAACTATTTATTTTATTTATTGATGGATTATTTATTTTTGGCGCGACTGTTTTGGCGCATGCTTTTCATTTAACTTTTCGCTTCCGCGGTCTTACATTAAATCAGTGTTTTCATTTCTAGTGTTGCATCGTGACTATGAGCAATACTAGTGGTTTTCTTAAACTCATATAGAGTCGTTCAAAGTAACTAATGACTGAGATCCTGGTATGTCACGCTCCTAACGGTAAAACTCCTGGATTTTGGGGGTGTAACAATAGCTAATGGTTACAAAAGTGTGTTAATCCGGGGACTTTAAGCGCTATATTGTTCACCATGTATGACATAGTGTTAGTTTCTTGTTTCCTTGTTATCATATAAAAATGTTTACAATGCTTTCCCAATTGTATAAAACAATAATGTTTCGACATATATTAAACAATACTGTAATACTTAATGTATAAGTATGTTTCTCCCCCGCAGTTTAAAAAGCGAAAAGGGGGCCGTGAACTCACCTTGTGTCCGATGAAATCCTAGCAAATAACATTGTGTTAAAAGTTCCTGTCTATCCGTACCCTATTCACACAAGAGTACTAATGTGTTAAGACTACCCGTCTTAATTGCAAGTTGTTCACCCGACTTAACAATCTCGTTAAGTACGCCTTTGTTTAGTAAAAGAGTGTTTTGATGTGACGACTCATTGGTGATTATTATTCCACTCTAGACGTTTACGTATTTTCCGAGAAAATATTATGTTTTCATATTAGTGACTTATTAAGTGTACCAAAAATAAATATTATTTTTGTAACAACTTATAATATACCCATATTATATTTCACGTATAAACATATAATTATTTCCTAATAATAATTACATAAAATCTCAAATATCGTTCAAATATATTGTATGCATGTTATTTACCCTACGTACGTATAGACCACGTTACCACGTTCACATGCAAATAATTATAGTATTCCGAACAATATTTATTACTTAGTTATGTTCATCATGCATACATCTTTATTTATTTTTATCCAATGTATGTATACATGTATCTCTACATCTCCACATATGTTCTCATACGTTTCATGATGTCGTGTGATTATTTAGTTTTAACCGACTCTATTCGTATATTTCATGCACATATACTTTCATACGGTTATACTATCACATGTGTACTTGTCATGATTATACATGTTCATAAATCAACAAATACATATACTTTATGTATATACATACACCTATTATTAGGGTTTTCCTAACTCGTATATATATTCCACCATCTTTATGTCAATTAATCATAAACTCTTTTATGAACCTACATCTTTGTCATGTATATATTATTATTTCAACCACATGTATATCTATTCACTTTTCATGTTTCGAATCTAACTATTATCAAGTTATAAGCAGATATATATGTAATTTATATTTGATGTGTCCTTGTCTTGTTAATGGTCCTTCTAGCTTAGTATTATATGTATGAACATGTATATGTATAAATATATGTATTCAAATATGACTCACGAAGAAATAAAGCAAAACTCATCAAGACTTTTATGTTTTATTTTGTTCTTGAAAACTCAGATTCTTAGGCGTAATTCGAGTAGACTTTTAGATGGTTTTAGAAGACCAAATAACTTGGGGTTTTCTTCTAAAGTCAAGTTTATTGAAACCAGAGGAGATGTGAAAAAGAATTACTAGATTTGGATTTGTGTAGGTACCTCAAAACAAGAAAATGAAAAGAGGTGTCCAGATTCAACCTGCACTTAGCGGCCTTCTTGCGCAGGCTGTTTGGGGGTCGAATACTCCATGGAATCGAGTGCTTCCACTTGGGTTCTTCCTTCTTAACATAAAGCTTCATTATAGAAAAAGAATGGACTGATTTGGCCAAGGAACGAAGGATATATGGTCTTGCGAAGTTGGCCAAAAAGCTTATAAAAACTGAGTTATGGGATTTTGGGTATTCTTTTGGTTTTGGGGCTGGTTAAAACCGAGAGAAAGAGAAGGAGCAAGGGAAAGTTCTTGCTTTGTTTCCATTCATTCCCTTATATACTAGATTGAGGTGGAGCAAGATCTTGGTAGTAATAATTGTCATCATGACAATGTATGGAGCTTGAGTGGTGTGTTGGATCTTCTATAATCATCACAAGGATGGTGGACAAGATGTGATTTGAAATTTGTCCAACCTTTTGGTTGATTGAGTAAGGTTGTTATGACACAAGGAATGGTGAAACAAATGAAGAAGACGTGGTGGGTGGCCCACCTTTATTTTCGGCCGAAATGGGTGGTTAGGGGGGTTGGGTCTTGTTCCACTCATCTAGTCACATTCTAAGTATTAGTTAGGTAGTTTTTAAGTGGTGTAAACCCGGTAGATGATCCTGTGATATAATACCTGGTGTAGGAATTTTAATGATCAAGTATTTTTATGTATTTTGTGCAAATTTAACTAGTTTCAATAGCTTACTAGTGCATCCCGACATAGTTATAGTCTTAACTATATTATACATATTAACACATAAAAATAACTTAAGACCATGTAACACACATTTTCATGGCATCTTTTAAAGCTTTAGTCACCAATATATATGTTTTTGGATTAAAGCGTGTCTCAAGACTTTACTGGAATAAAATCTTGTTAAACACCAATGGTTGTACACTACGAGTAATAAATGTTTTTGACCTAGTAATTCTTAAAGTTACTAAAGTATGATATGTGTTACTTTGCTAGACTCCTTGATAATACTATGTCAAAGATAATATTCTAGGAATATGGAGTATGAACGTGCTAAAATAATATGGCTTTTGACCTGAAATACTGGGTGTCACACAGCTCATCGTGCTTGGCACTGACAGGACCAAATTCTTCTTGGCGCTCTTATTGGAAGTTGCTCTGATACCATTCAACCCATGGTATCGTCGGCTGCAACTTCTCATCAACTCTTCAAGCGCCTAACAGAAACCTATGCTAGCGCTTCAAGATCTCGGATCATCTCACTTAAAGCCAAACTTGCAACGCACAGCAAAGGCGACAAACCAATCACCCAATTTCTCCATGAGATGAAAGCAATCGCCGATGAATTGGCGTTTGTGCAAAGTCCGATTGATGATGAAGACCTAATTGTTCATATTATCACTCAATTAGGGGATGATTACAAGCACATCACAGTCGCTATCAAAATTCGCGACACACCCATGACTTTCTCTGATTTTGTTTAACAAACTAGTTGATCAGGAACGCACACTACAAGCTTCCCAACCAACACCCCTAATCGCTACTGTCAACAAAAGGCAAGGGGGCGCTCCTATACCAGGTTTGGCTATGAAGCCCGTCATCAAAACAGGCCCAACAACTATGGGCCGAGGAACAACAGATCTCACGGACAGAAAAATGGGCCTCCAAACCATTCACGTGGTAACCGTAACTCTCTGTTTTGTCACTACTGTTATATTACAGGTCATGATACTAAAGAATGCAGGAAGTTAGCACGTTTTTTACAGGAGAATAATATCACCTTCTTGTAACATCCCAATTTTCAAAGAAAATAAAATATGTTTTAAATAAACATATATACTCCTTAAAATAAATTTAATGACGGGTGAAATAGTATTTTATAAAATACTATGATAATTTTTATTAAAGGAGAATTAAATTGTAATGAGGTGAAATGTAATAAAGTTACATTTAAAAAATTTATAGATTTGTATTAATGGGAACTAATCTTGATAAAACCCATAACTAGTGGTAAAAGGGGTAAAATGTAATTAATAAAAGGGGGAGATTAAATAAAAAAATAGATAGAATCGTGAATTGAGAGGGGGAGGGGTCGACAACCCCCTGGCCATCACGAACAGAAGAATCAAAGAAGGAGGAAGCCGAATTCAATCATGAAATCACGAAATTGAAAGATTAAAGTCTTGATTATGCCATCTTTGCTTGATTTCTAAGACTCCGGTGTGTAATTTTTCCATGATTAGTAGCAAATTCCATGAGTTAGTGCTTCATGTGATGGTGGACCCTAAACCTACGAATTTGGGGGTTTCGTTGTTTGATTTTGTGTGTAGAAAACCTAATTGATATGCTAGAACAATCAATAGTAACTTTTGATTCATGGGTTTAATTGCATGTCATAGATAAGGAGTTAATTCCATGGATTTGTATGTAGTATGGGGATACATGGATGAACCATGTTGAAATTTTGGGGTAAACACTTATATGGTGACATTTGGTTTGATGAAGAATATGTGTTGGGGAGGATTAGGGAGTTCATACGAATATAAAATGGTGATTTAATGTTTATGCACATAAGGTGTTTGATGAAATGCCTAAACTAAATAAATGGTGTTAATTGAGAGATTTCTTAATATATACTTGATTCAAATGATTTGTTGATAAACTTGGGATGTTTAGTAAACATAAAACTTTGGTGAAGCTAATGGTGAATAGGGTTAATCACTCAAACGGGTCATTTGGGTGTATGGATTTAACATGGTTTGGTTCACAACTATTTGTTCGTTTAAAGTAAGGTGCCATATGTTGAAAGGATAATAATGAGCCGTAGCTTGCGGTTAAACTAAGTTGAGTGTTAACGGGTCAAATGGGTGGGGATAACCCAATTATTAGAACGAATGATAAAAATGATCAAGAACACATGTTATGAGTTGAGTGAATAATACTCATGTATTTGGGGAAATGAATAACCCCTTTTATGTGTTCTAATGGTTTGCAAGTTTGACTTGTTGTCAAAGTAGGAATGGCATGGCTTGGAAGACAACGGGTCAAATGGATGGAAAGAACAACAACACTCCTACGGGCAAAGGTGAGTGACTCGAATTGTGTTTAGTGAAACTACGGCTTTTAACTACTTTTGTACCATGTGAGTTATTGACTTTAAATTCTTATGGATAAGGTGGTTTAATAAAAATTTTTGAATAGGGATTGACTTAACAATAACGTATTGTTTGACGGTGTTTTGGGGGTTTAAATCTATAAAGGATTAGTGCAAAATGATAATGGGTCGTATGACCCAAAGTGCTGAAAATTCAGCACTTTTCCAGATTTTAACCGGTTTTGAAATATTCATAGTAAATTAACCGAGTGTCCGTTCGGGGCGTATCATACACCGACGGAAAGCTCTATGAGTGTGCTTTACTTATAATTTTAGTTTGAAGTGAAATACACACTGTAAGTGGGGGAAAATACTGATTTGTTACAGTTGCGCAAATCTATTTTGAAACAGAAATTTTATGGTATTTACAAAATGATGGGGATTAATTAAGAATCTTTTGGACGTGATTTTTATATGGTTAATGAGTTGAAATGAGAGATATCTTGACTTGGGGTGTGTATACTAAGCTAAGAAGTCATGGATGTTGTGAACCGTATATGTGCAAATACACGTGTTTTCAATGTGTGGTGCCTGTGAATGAATAACACTTTTGTTATTAATATGTTAGCGTCAATAATTGTCGATATGTAGTGGGATTACATTATAGTAATAATCGTGTATATGGTTGTGTGTATCACAACATAGCAACCGGGTGAAATGGCGATTTATATTTGTGGTGTAATTAATGCACTAACGGTATGTTTTGTAGTGTTCGTTTTATTCCCGGTTAACAAGGCTAATTGGAGGTAAAATGACCTAATGACGAGGGAAAACATAGATGTGCAAAGTTGATCTTTAACCCGCTAAGGGAATTGCATCTCGAGGATGGAGTGTGATATACTTTGATTGATGCATATAAATATAAATATGTTGATTTTTATTTATGTAATATTATACACGAGATAAGAATCCTCACTTAGCTTCGGCTAATCCATTGTGGTGAAATGTGTAGGTAAGACGAATCAGTTATTCATTAAACGGGTCAAGACGAATGAATTAAGCAGATAGTCATGGATTGCATAACGTATTGGGGGACCGACTCGAGGAAGTTATTCCGGAGATACCGGAGGGAAAAAGGGTGGTTAAAAACCGGAGACATAAAAGATAAGTGAATAAATAAGTAATTGCTAATTAATTGAGTTGGGTGATAAACACATAATTATGTGTGTACATGTATATGTCGTCAAGGAGATAGTACCATAAAAATAATTAAATTGTGAGTTGACTAACCTTTGGATAATGTCATGTGACAGTTTTGGATGGTGAAAGACGGTGATCAAGTCAAGGGATCGGGTCAACGTGATGTAGATTTGGAGTCGGCGCGGTGCATTATTTTACATGGTCGTTTCGTAAAGTCTTTTCATTCACATTGTGGTTTTGTATTGGTGTCTTTAAGTATAAACTCCATGTTGATTGATTACATGTCGTTGTGTCCATGGATGTTTTGGTCACATAGTTTGGTTTCATTTTGTGTCTAAACAGGTTAATGTTTCGTAAGGGTGGTTTATTTTACCAACGGGTCATGTCGAAATTTTTAAGAAAACCCGGATGCGTTTTATGAGTATTATTATTGGGTGAATGTTGATGTAAAATAATATAAGGTGTTATTTTGGGTGAAATAAGTTCTTATTTAAAAAGAAAAAAAATATGGGCCTATTTTTCGCAAGATGTATAAATATATGTTTTATATTTTCGGGTGTTACACTTCTCCTCGGCACCACCTTCCAACTCAATGATTAACTCCTCAATGGCAAGCTCATCCTCACCCATCCCACCATGGATGTTTGATAGTGGAGCATCAGATCATGTTGCGACCGATCGAGCCTCTTTACACACCCTATCGGAATATGGTGGCCCGGATGAGATCGTGTTAGGAAACGGTAAAAGTACCCATCTCTCACATCGGTCACTCATCTATTCCCACTTCTTCTCGTTCATTAAAATGTTTTCCTTGTACCTCAATTGCGTACCAACCTTGTTTTTGTTGCAAAACTTTGCAAATATAACAATGTTTCGGTTGAATTTTTTCCTTTTCATTTTTTTGTTAAGGATCTTCGCACGAGGCGCTTCTAATGCGGGGAGTCAACGTTAATGACATCTACTATGCCGCCACCAATTCCCTTCACCGTCTTTCTCAAATCAACTCAACCACCAAGTCAACAAAAGAGTCAATTAGCTCATGGCATCACAAGCTTGGACATCCATCAATCTAAGTTCTCAAATCTTTACTAAAGAACTTAGGACTTGATTATAATAAAATGTCAACCGTTTCGTTTTATTGTGATGCTTGCACAATAAATAAAAGTCATAAAACACCATTTGGTGAAAATTCATTTAATGTGTCTAAACCTTTGGAGCTTGTTTACTCGGATGTTTGGGGCCCGGTTCAAACCTCCAATGATGGCTATAATTACTATGTCATCTTTGTTGATTTTTATTCCAAGTACACATGGTTATATCCAATGAAACGAAAATCGGACGTCTCAATGCTATTCCCACAATTTAAAGTGTTGGTTGAAAAATTCCTTAAAACTCCTTTAGTCTCAATTTTTACCGACAACGGAGGCGAATATATTGGTCTTACGACTTACCTACAACAAAATGGAATATCCCATTTTACCACTCCCCCATTCACCCCAGAACAAAATGGTGTAGCCGAAAGACGACATAGACATATCGCTGAAACCGGTTTATCCCTTCTACATCATGCCAACTTACCACTTACCTTTTGGTCACATGCATTCCAAACCGTGGTTCATCTCATAAATCGTCTTCCGACAAAAATCCTTGACTCCAAATCCCCTTATGAAAAGCTATACAACACCTCCCCAACCTACACAAAACTAAAGTCGTTTGGTTGCTTGTGTTTTCCATGGTTGCATCCCTATGCTTCATCCAAGCTCCATCCTTGATCTGTCAAGTGTATCTTCCTCGGCTATTCTTCCTCTAAATCTGCATACAAGTGCTATGATTCCGTATCCCATCGTCTTTATCATTCCTGTCATGTTGAATTTGCAGACCACGTGTTTTCCTTCAAAACGGAATCTGTTCCCACCACTCCCCTTGTAACACCCTTAATTGGAAAACCAATTAATAAAACATTTAAACATACACGGAATCTTTTGTCCCATAAACTTTTTTTTACCTTCTCGCGTACCGCGAGATTCTGGACAACTACCCTCGCGTACCGCGAGGGAGTTCAGAAAATCCTGACCGAGAGCCAGGTCTCTCGCGTACTGCGAGAGAAACCTTCATGGCTCTCGCGTACCGCGGGGGACCCGAGTAAACAGAAAGATTACTTGTTTACTCAGTGTGCCTAGTTCCAACACTTAGCCATTTTTCACCGTTTTTCAATTCCACATGACACCAAAATTTACCAACACATGGGTTTTAGTTCAAAAACATATCTACCACATATATAAACACCAAACTAGAGTTCATGTGACTAATTACACCACAATTAACGGATTTTCCTTTAAATCCCAAAACACCCAAAAATGCATACGAGAACCCTTCACGTCTTGGACTTGACTTGGACCTATATCGGAGCTTTCCCTACATAACCACATATATAAATCACCGTTAGTAATGACGATAAACATATTCAATAAGTATTTACACTTGTTTTCACCCATTTGACCCGTTTGTAACCATTTGGTCAATTAAGGTTCTTAACACTTGCATTTCCACTACAAGACTCATTTTTTTCCTATTACATTCATATACCACCACCCGTTCACCCATTTGAAGTATTCCACACTTCTAATTAGGTTCACGACCTCTTGGTGCAAGTACCACAACTCGTCTTACCCGCACTTGGAGTATTTGACTCCAAGTCCACCCTTTGAAGTATTCCACACTTCTTGTTGGGTTTACTACCTCTTGGTGCGAGTACCATAACTCGGCTTACCCGTATTTGGATTATTTGACACCAAGTTCACCTATTGAAGTATTCCACACTTCAATCCACCATTTCACCAAGTTATCACATTTTATTTGACTATATACCACATAAGTCATATATATATCACATTTACCACATTCACTTATTAGTTTGACTATTTACCACATAAGTCAATTTCTCCACATTCACCACATTCACATAATAGCATGAATATTTACCACTTAAGTCATTTACACTTATTTACCCCATTGCACAATCAAGTTTTGACTATTAACCACATAGTCTAATCGCACCAATTCCAACCTATTAGTTTGACCTTCTACCACTAAAGTCAATTTAGTACAATTCTACACATACCACATTCAAGCAATAAGCATAAACATTCATTTAAATTTATTGTATGCATACATATTACATACACCACACATTTATCAACATTACTAAGTAAGTGCAAAGGCACTTACTTTTAGAGTTTCCAAATACAAAGCCCGTGTCGTAGCGAAAGGCTTTCTTCAACAATATGGAAAAGACTACTTTGACACGTTTAGCCCGGTTACAAAACCCGTCACCATCCTCTCGGTTGCACTTTCCAACAATTGGCCGTTACGACAACTCGATGTTAACAATGCTTTTCTTCCACTACAAAAAGAAGGGTATTTTGGACTAAAATTTTACTCTCTAATACCCCCATATCAGTACTTAATGGTTATCAGGGACTGATTTCGCCAGTCCCCGGTCAGTGACGGATACTTAGTCCTAAATAGTTAGGTTAGTAACTAAAAATCAGTCCACATTGTATGACACCAGCAGGGACTAATCGTCCGTCTCTGATACATAAATTTTCAGTCCTCAATTTGTCCTCCAGTATCAAGTCATTTCAGTCCCAATACATTTTCTTTAGTGACTGCAAATTAGTCTCGGATGCTATGATATTTCAATCCCTGATGTATAACTTTAGGGACTGAAAATCAGTCCTCTAAACATGTTTATACCTTCTCTAATACGTTTCGTTAGATTTATGATTCCATATCAAATCAGTCTCCAATAAGATATTTTAAAGACTGAGAACTAGTCCCTGATACCACGCGATTTGAGTCGTTAATATGCTTATTTTAAGGGCTGAAAATTAATATCAGATGACATGTTAATTTAGTCCCTAATATGTAATTTTAGAGTCAGATAATCAGTCCAAGATACATATATTTTTAGTCTCCGATATATTTATTTAGACTCTAAAAATCAGTCTCCAATTCAATCATCAATTAGTAATAATTTTGCTACATAAATTTGAAAATGGCTCTTTAAAAAAATCCACTTTTTTTTTCCTATTTACATGTATATTTAAAATAATATATACAAAGACAATCAAACCAAATATTTATATATTTACAAAACTATACAAATGTCAATATAAACAAAATATCCTTTCATGTCTTTCTTAATTTAATAAGTTCGGATTCTTTCTACATGTTTTCTATGTTCACCCTCTAGTTTTCCAAGTATTCTCTTACTTCTTTCGAGCTTGAAACTGATGTTATCCGCTCTTCATTGAGTTTCATGCTCTTCATTGACTTTCAAGTTTGTCTGCATGTACATTTAGGCAACAAAATTAATCCTTGACCAATATTATGTTCCTTTAATACTATAATTAATTGTAGCTTGAAAATTAACAAGAAATAAATAATAATTTGAGAAAGTAGATAACCAACGCCATCAAACTAAATTACAATTTTCTATCCAAATGCATGTTAAAGTAAAACACAAAGATTGACACTTCATGACACCACCACCCTTATGCATGGACCGGTTAATGAGTCGAAAACAGGTTAACAAAATACCTTAATCATGTTCAACAACTTTAACCATGTTACCATCAAATGTTTGATTAAATATATCACTCTGACATCCGGTTCCACCCCACTTGCTTTGATTGAGTTGCAAAATTTTACAAAAATCCCAATACAAAATAAAAGTCAAAACAACATGATCATAATCGTAATCATACATTCGATGCTGAAACCAACTAGAAGCAAGAACAGACACACCTGTTGATGCAAGTAGAATGATGCTCATTTTAACTATTTCTTATTGTAACTATTTCTTAATAATAATACTAGCAGTTACCTGTTAAAAAAATAAAGACCTTTCTACAAATAATGAGGACACTATTCAAGATGCAAATAATAAACAAATTAAATAAGAAAATCTAAATAGCAAGGATATAAATAAGAAAATGTAAGTAAATAAATAAATAAGCTAGACGGAACATACTTACCTCTTCAGTCTACCACTTCTTTCTTTGCAACTTCTTTTTGCTTTACTGCATCATCTCGAGAGTCGAGAATTCTATTTACAATACAATTACACAAGCAGGTTCAATTTGTAGAAAAAAAACAACTAATACGTCATATTAGGTTATTTGAAGATAATACATCTGTAATTATAGTTGTGAAAAAATCACAGCAAGTAATGGTGCCCTTTCAAATTATCCATAGGGAAAACGGTTCTTCTTCGTGAGTTTTCAAATGCATTTAGAAAGTAAGTTCTGTCTGAATTTACAAGTCTAGACTCTAATGTAGAGCAAAAAAAGTGTGGTTACTGAATTATATACAAAAACTAGTTCCCTATCTTCAAAATGTGGTTACTAAATTATGATACACGTATTTTTGGAATTCAAATGATTTATTTTTTCAAGATAGTTGTATATTTAACAATGGACATGCAATAAAACCTAGTTCCTCATCTCCAAAATGTGAAAATATAACCCACGACACATATAAAAACAAAACAATTGGAGGTTTTACTTCTATGGTTATGGATTAACTTCTTTATACTACCTTCTCATTAGCATTCAATGCATTCTGTGTAGCCCATCCAAGCTCTTCCCTTAAAGAATCTTGAGTTTTTTTTCACTCTGGCACTTCAGTTTCAAAGGGTGCTATAGATACCTCCTTTTGATTGTTCATTGGGGCAAGTGCTTGTCTGCCTCTACTTGAAGTTGTTGAGGACATAATCTTACTCGTGCCACTTTTCCTACGCTTATCTATAGGAGCATCATCAAACACTCGATTTTTGTGCAAGTTTATCAAACTTAGTAGAAATGTGATAAAGAAACTATATGATTAATCAACTAACTCATATAAAGTATACTCCGGCATCTCACAAGCTCATAGGTGGTTGATTTTTCACAATTAGATAGCTGAAAATTAAATGATGACAGGTTACCTAGAGATGTATATATATTATATATATATATATAATATATATATATATATAATATATATATATATATATATATATGGGAATATTCCACTAAGAAGTGGTTTTTCGTTAATAAACGCTAAGAAGTGGGTCAAACGAACTCCGATTGAGCTCATTCCGGTGGCGTTGAAACCGTCTAATCGAACTCTAATCCGGACCCAAAAACCTAAACTCACCTCCACCCACACCCCCAAAAACCTAAACCCCCCCCCCCTCCAACCCCACCTCAAAAAGCCTAAAACGACCACTCCCACCCCCCAAAAACCTAACCCCCCCCCCCAAAAAAAAACCTAAACCCACCCCCACCCACCCCCAAAAACCTAAACCCACCACCCCCACCCCCCAAAAAAACCTAAACCATAAAATCTAAACCCCAAAAGCTAAACCATAAGGCTAAAACCCTAAAATTCAAACGTAAAATCTAAACCTTAAAAGCTAAACCCTAAAAGCTAAGATGGTAGAGTTCGACGAGACGGTTCCAACGCCGCTGTAATGAGCTCAATCGGAGTTCGTTTGATATCGTTTCTAAGCTTTTTGGTTATTTCTTAGATTTCTTAGCGAAAACCTACTTCTTATTTGATCCTTCCCCTATATACATTGAAAAACAAGTTGGAAATGGGTATACAATAATGGATTGTGGTTGTGTTTATGGTGAAATTCAAAACAACCATAAGAAGTTTAAATTACTAGGTTTGAAAAGCACATTACAAAAAAATAATCGTGAGATAAATATATGTAGGACATTAGTGATTTGTATGTTTAAAATCATTTTATTGAGTTTAATGTTTCTCTACATGTACATAAAAGCAACAAAATTAATCTTTCGGGTTATGTTTTGTCTATACGGGTCAAATGGATAAAAAGAAACATCCGGGTTTGGGACCGGAAATTATAAACTAAAAAGTTTATAGTTGAGCTTCACTAAGCTTGACTAAATGCTTCAAGAAGTGACCTCCTATTTGAAAACATAGAATTAACATAAAGTAAATGACATGTAACATACTATATTTGCTCTTAAAACTTATAAAATGACCCATTCCTCTAGCAGTGATTTTCTTTTTGAATTAAATCCAATCATCATCTGACCCAACTCTTTGAATTAATCTCAATAAAGGACATTTAAATGGCTCTGGTTATTCAAACAGACAAGATGCACAAATGTGAAGATGTGAAAATTGAAATTAAATGTGTACCTGTTGTGGCAGAATGAAAAATATATGCTTGGAATTTGATAGTAGCAAAGTCTTATCTATACTTCTTCGTTCCTAAATCAAAAGAGAGAGAGATTCAAGAACATTTATGCCAAACAAACAAATCTGCAGACAAACACATCTACAAAAAAATCTACACCAGAAAGACGTAAACCTGCACTAGAAAGAAATCAATGGCTTCAACTGATGCTTGGAGCAGTCGATGGCTTCAACTCATACATGAAATCGATGTAGCTAGGATAGTGATCAAGTTCATGGATATATTGCAACGAGAAGTTCTGCAGCTACGATGTTACGTTACTTTTATTATTATTATTATTATTATTATTATTATTATTATTATTAATATTATTATTATTATTTCCTTCCATCTTTTAGTTTCTTCTTCACCAATTCTGGTTTAATCCTATCATCATACGAAGCCCAGACCTAAAAGATTGATACTTAACACCGTCATCCCTTCACACACGGATCCCTTCACACACGGTTGCTCATATTGCTCTCACTAACCCTAATTTTTTAAAATGGAAAGGAGGTGAGATGGTCAAATCAGTTTTAATGTAGTGTTTTACAAATGAGAGGGAAATCCAACATATTTCAGAGAGGGGGAGGGAGTTAATTCAATTTCGGATTAGGAGGAAAGCGAAATCAAGTAAAAGTTTGTTTTTTTTAGTTTATAATAATTGAAATAATAGATTTTTTGGTGTAGATATAAATTAAAACTTATGTAACATAAAAAATAATTTTTTTATAAAATATCAATTATAAATGATATGTATAAATAAATTCATGTAAACCAAATTACAATTTTAGATATATGTACTCAAAATTATGTGTATGTTTGACATATGTATATGTTTTACAAGTTATGTCTACGTTTGAGTTGTTTATGTTTGACCATATTGACCATCGTTGATCAATATTGACCACCGTTGACTAATGAGACATATTGGGTGATACACTTGTTAATGAGTCGAGTTACGTCTTAACATCCCATAATGGGTGGCGTATGCAAACGTATGGCTCCCATTAATTGTGATTGGCCGTTATTGATCAATACTAATCGTGTTTGACATAATATGACATATTTGGTGATACGTGTATTAATGAGTCACATTACATCTTAACGAGTTATAATGGTTCATACGCGTCTTAATTGGTCATATTTGGTTGCCAATAGTCAAGTTCATTTACCACGTGCCACTTTTATTATATTAATCTGACCCGCTGACTCATTCATTGATTTTTTGCACAAAATTTACGTTGACCCATTCATTGAAATGCGAATTATTGCATTAACTGATATGTTGACCCATTAGCGGGTTTTATGCACTAAAATTACTTAGATCTGTGCCACTTTAATTGGGTTAATTTGATATGGTGACCCATTATCAGGTTTTATACAATAAAATAACTTTGACCCGTGCGAGTCTTATTGGATTAATCTTACCATTAACCCATTCATTAATTTCACTCACTAAAATTACTTTGACCCATTGACCCATTTATTGCATTAATATGACATGTGACTCATTATCTGGTTTTATGCACTTACTTTGACCCGTGCCATTCTTATTGGATTAATCTGACCCGTTGACGCATTCATTGGTTTCATGCACTAAAATTTATTTGGCCCGTTGATCGCGTTGTCAAGGTCAATCAAAAATATTTATAAAACTCACTACTTAGCTACCTAGACTGTAAATAGGGAAGTAGGGTATCATATCCACAAGGAACGCGTGGAGAATGCTATTCAAATTAAAATTATTCAATTACTACTAAAGTTCAAAACTTTATTAATTAAAAGACTTAGAATTGTAAAAAGCAATTAACTTGATTCGTGAAAACAGTGGGAGAAAAAATGACCTCTCCGAGATTCAGATTTAACAAGACACATGCACAATTCTAGTTTCAAATCAGATCAGAGATTACATAGACATAACCTTGTTTAAATTGTTTAACCTAATTCCACAATAATCAATTCAATCACAAAACCGGATTATTCCCGATGCAAGAAAACCAAGAAACGATGATAGATGCGATAAATGGAAAACATGCAATTAATAAGTCAAACACACAATTGAATTCAAAGAACTTAAATGGTTCACAAAACTTCAATCCAATACTGATTATCTACTGAATTCATACAAGTACAAGCATCATCATTCACCCGGAGGGATCACAAAAGCGTTTAGCCGCTTATGATTGTTAAAAACAATAAAGATTCAAACTTTAAACTTACAAGCATTCAAAACTAAGAACAATTGACCAAACAAGCTCTGGAATCGCCTTAGAACTCCTCTAGGATGGCTGGGAAGAAGAGAAATTCGACAATGGGATCATAATGAGTTTATAATTACAATTAGGTTTAAAATTGTTGTAATCCCTTTCTTCGCGTGTCGCGAACATCTGGCCCTAGTCCTTCACGTGGCGCAAAGGACAAAATAGTCGAGTGGGCTTTTACCGGCCCTCCCGTGTCGCGAACTTCTTCCTCCTGATCTTCGCGTGGCGCGAAGATCCTATGTTCCAGAATTTTGACTTTAAACCTTGACTTTGACTTTCATTGACTTCTCGGGCTTCGTGCCTTCACATATATGACTCGTAACTTCCGCTCTTTAAGCACATTACCCCTGTAATACATCAATCTATGAAACACCCATAAAACTGACTCGATAAACACAATTACACTAATAAAATATACAAAAACCGACTCTTATACACGGGATATTTAACCCTACATCACCCGTTGACCCATTCATTAAACTACCCATTTATTGCATTAATATGACCTCGTGACCCATTATCAGGTTGTATGCACTAAAATTACTTTGACTCGTGCAAGTCTTATTGGATTAATCTGACCCATTGACCCAATCATTGTTTTCATGAATGAATATTAGTTTAACCCGTTGACGAATTTATTGAACTGCCAATTTATTGCATTAATATGACCTGGTGACCCATTCTCAAGTTTTATAAAATATCAATTATAAGTGATATGTATAAATAAATTCATGTAAACCAAATTACAATTTTAGATATATGTACTCAAAATTATGTGTATGTTTGACATATGTATATGTTTTACAAGTTATGTCTACGTTTGAGCTGTTTATGTTTGACCCTATTGACCATCGTTGATCAATATTGACCACCGTTGACTAATGAGACATATTGGGTGATACAGTTGTTAATGAGTCGTGTTACGTCTTAACATCCCATAATGGGTGGCGTATGCCAACGTATGGCTCCCATTAATTGTGATTGGCCGTTATTGATAAATACTAATCGTGTTTGACATAATATGACATAATTGGTGATACGTGTATTAATGAGTCATATTACATCTTAACGAGTTATAATCGTTCATACGCGTCTTAATTGGTCATATTTGGTTGCCACTAGTCAAGTTCATTGACCACGTGCCACTTTTATTAGATTAATCTGACCCGCTGACTCATTCGTTGATTTTTTGCACAAAATTTACGTTGACCCGTTGACCCATTCATTGAAATGCGAATTATTGCATTAACTGATCTGTTTGCCCATTAGCAGAATGCGAATTATTGCATTAACTGATCTGTTGGCCCATTAGCGGGTTTTATGCACTAAAATTACTTAGATATGTGCCACTTTAATTGGGTTAATTTGACCTGGTGACCCATTATCAGGTTTTATGCAATAAAATAACTTTGACCGGTGCGAGTCTTATTGGATTAATCTTACCATTAACCCATTCATTAGTTTCACTCACTAAAATTACTTTGACCCATTGACCCATTTATTGCATTAATATGACCTGTGACTCATTATTTGGTTTTATGCACTTACTTTGACCCGTGCCATTCTTATTGGATTAATCTGACCCGTTGACGCATTCATTGGTTTCATGCACTAAAATTGCTTTAGCCCATTGATCGCGGTGTCAAGGTCAATCAAAAATATTTATAAAACTCACTACTTAGCTACCTAGACTGTAAATAGGGAAGTAGGGTATCGTATCCACAAGGAACGCGTGGAGAATGCTATTCAAACTAAAACTATTCAATTACTACTAAAGTTCAAAACTTTATTAATTAAAAGACTTAGAATTGTAAAAAGCAATTAACTTGATTCGTGAAAACAGTGGGAGAAAGAATGACCACTCTGGGATTCCGATTTAGCAAGACACATGCACAATTCCAGTTTTAAATCAGATCAGAGATTACATAGACATAACCTTGTTTAAATTGTTTAACCTAATTACACAATAATCAATTCAATCACAAAACCGGATTATTCCCGATGCAAGAAAACCAAGAAACGACGATAGATGCGATAAATCGAAAACATGCAATTGTTAATAAGTCAAACACACAATTAAATTCAAAAAACTTAAATGGTTCACAAAACTTCAATCCAATACTGATTATCTACTGAATTCATACAAGTACAAGCATCATCATTCACCCGGAAGGATCACAAAAGCGTTTAGCGGCTCATGATTGTTAAAAACAATAAAGATTCAAGCTTTAAACATACAAGCATTCAAAACTAAGAACAATTGGCCAAACAAGCTCTGGAATCGCCTTAGAACTCCTCTAGGACGACTGGGAAGAAGAGATATTCGACAATCAGATCATAATGGGTTTATAATTAAATTAGGTTTAAAATTGTCGTAATCTCTTTCTTCGCGTGTCGCGAACATCTGGCCCTAGTCCTTCACATGGCGCAAAGGACAAAATAGTCGAGTGGGCTTTTACCGGCCCTCGCGTGTCGCGAACTTCTTCCTTCTGATCTTCACGTGGCGCGAAGATTTTATGTTCCAGAATTTTGACTTTAAACCTTGACTTTGACTTTCATTGACTTCTCGGGATTCGTGCCTTCACATATATGACTCGTAACTTCCGCTCTTTAAGCACATTACCCCTGTAATACATCAAACTACGAAACACCCATAAAACTGACTCGATAAACACAATTACACTAATAAAATATACAAAAACCGACTCTTATACACGGGATATTTAACCCTACATCACCCGTTGACCCATTCATTAAACTACCCATTTATTGCATTAATATGGCCTCGTGACCCATTATCAGGTTGTATGCACTTAAATTACTTTGACTCGTGCAAGTCTTATTGGATTAATCTGACCCGTTGACCCAATCATTATTTTCATGAATGAATATTAGTTTAACCCGTTGACGAATTTATTGAACTGCCAATTTATTGCATTAATATGACCTGGTGACCCATTCTCAAGTTTTATGCACTAAAACTACTTTGACCCGTTGACCCATTCATTAGTTTTATGAACTAAAATTACCCGTTGAATAATTTATTAAACTACCAATTTATTGCATTAATATGACCCTTTGACCCATTAGCATGCTAATAAACCAAAAAATATATCTTGATGAGTCAAATAACCAAAACACATCTTAATGGGTCAATAGACCAAAATACACCATAGTCACAGTGTAATATAGTTCAAGAACAAAAAGCACACTTAAACGGGCAACTAGACCAAATCAAACCATAACACACATTCATATGGTCAAAACCAAAATTATTTTCATTGATGGTCAAAATATAAAACAGAAAAAAAAGCATAAAATAACAGATAAAAAACAGAAAAAAAGGAATAAAAAACAAACTAAAACCGAAAAAAAAAAAGACAGAAAAAAGTGTTATAAAACAAAAAAAATAGCAAAAAAGCAGAAAAAAACATCACAAAATGCAAATGGTAACGGGTCAAATGGGTTCGGGTCAACATAAGTTTGGGTGAAAATGTTAACGGGTCAAATGGGTTCGGGTTGGGTTAACCCGCATATCCATACATAAAAAAACAGATAAAAAACGGGAAAATAAATCAGAAAAAACAGACAACAAAAAAAGCGAAAAAAAACAAAAAAAAACAGATTAAAGAAAAAACACAAAAAACCGATAAAAAATTTAGTGGTGTTTCCTTAATCATTAAAAAAAGCTTGGTTGACCCATTAGCAGGTTTCAAACTAAAATGCAGACCCAGGTTTCAAACAAAAAATAAGTTACACTGAGTTAGGTAATCAAATACCCAAATTTAGATATATATTACTAGCAAACATCAATGTTGTTGAAAACATAATAGAACTAGGGTGCTGTATGAAGCAGTCATAATTCGTTATTATACATTACTATGTATTTTCACTTGGCTAAAAATTGTTTTTGGCTAAGGTGTGAATTAGTTGATTAACTAATAAAATGTATGGTTGCCATGAGTTGGTCATAAATCTTGGGGCTTTTTCACCATACCTTCACCCATTAACCCGTAAACAGGTTTCATGAATTATAATTACTTTGACCCATTAACCCGTTCAATAAACTTCCAATTTTATTGCATTAATCTAACCCTTTGATCCATCATCAGGTTTAATGAATTAAAATAACTTTTACTCGTTTACCCTTTCATTGAACTACAATTTTATTGCATTAATCCGACTTGTTGACCCGTTAACATGTTACATGAATTATAATTACTTTGACCTATTGACCCATTCATTGAACTTCCAATTTTATAGAATTAATCAGATTGTTCCAACAATAAGTTTTTAAAAACAGAAGCAAAGAGTGTCTGTTTAAAGATGCAATAAGCTGAAGCAAGTGTTTAAAACTCAAAAAAAGCAGTCAACCCCCCTCCCACCACCCCTTAAAAAAAACAAAATAATAACAGAGGTATAGAGGTGGCAACTCAACCCATTGCCATAAATTTTGGAATAAAAAAGTGGCGGCGGAAAATAATTGGGAACTTGAACACACACAGATGATCATGAATCTAGAAGTTAAATTAATTTGTTCTCATATCTGCTTGATACGAGTGGTACTTATATTCGCTTGTACTGAAGGTTTTATTTTGAACAAACGTATATCCTACTTTCTTTTTGTACATTGTGCATTACTAGTTATAAGTAGATACCCTTTGATCAGTGTCGGTATGCACTAGATACCCGATTCATTGCTCCTGACGATTGATATTATGCCCTAAGTACGGTAATCGGTCCTATTTCTTTCCAAGTATCAGGTTCGGTATCCGTTCGAGTATACCCGATTTGCTCATCCCAATCAACGCCACGAAAAATTTGGCTCGCTCAAAATTTTAATACTATACGCTCTATTAAAATTACAAAAATCAATCGGGTTACTTGACCCTGTTCTCATGTAAGTCAGTTCGGCCCTTTACCTTTCAGCAACGCAACCATTCTAATAAAAGGTGTCATTTAAACTAATAGTCACAAAGTATGCAACATTTTAAAATAAAAGTTGCATTTAAGATTTAGCAATGCAACCCTTCTAACAACATTTGCAAATTTCAACAAAAATTGCAAATTTCAACAAAATTTGTAACTTAAAAAAAAGGTTGCATTTTTCAGTAAAATTGGTAACTTTTAAATAAAAAGGTTGTAATTTTAATAAAAAATTGCAACTTTTAAAGAAAAAGGTTGCATTAGATCTTTTGATGCAACCTTTTTTTTAAACGAAGTTGCATTAGAGTCAAATGCAACTCATTTGAAAAAAGTTGCTTCTAAAAGGTTGCATTAGGCTTATTTTCTAATAGTGAACATGAGTCTATTATTGGAGACTGAATATTAGTCCCTATATATTTTATCAATAAAACTCTTAGGAAACTAAATTTTGGTTTCGAATAAGGTCACTTACAAAATCTTTTAGACTAATTGTCAATCTCCGATATTCTCTTTGAAACGGTAGAACTTGAGCCAAATAGTTGGATACTAAAAATCAGTCCTTAATCCTTTCATATATAAAAGGCGTTCAAGACTAAATATCAATCCCTAATTCGATCAATTTTTTGGAATATTAAGAACTGGTTTTCAGTCTCTAATATGTTCCCTCCATATTAGAGACTAAAGATCAGTCCCCAATATATTTGTGCCATCTTTCATCACAGATGGAATGTATTTGAGACTGAAATTCAGTCACAAAAAAGGTTCCTTCCAAAACCTTATATTACCCAAACATATTTGAGACTAAATTTTAGTCTCAAATTAGCGACTATTTATCTGTCACTAACAAAAGTCGCATAAAAATTAGTCCCTATTATTATCAGATACTGATAAATCAGTCTCGGATATTATGTATTCAAGAGTGATATATCAGTCTTTAATAGTTTAGTCTCTAATAGTCACTTTTTTTGTAGTGTTCATGGCACCCTTCATGGAGATGTTTTTATGACTCAATCGTCGGGTTATGTCAATCCTCATTTTCCTAATCACCTATGCAAGCTCAAAAAATCAATATACGGCCTCAAGCAAGCTCCTAAAGCTTGGTACATTGAGCTAACCAACTTTCTTCAATGATTCGGGTTTCGCAAATCCCTAGCCGATGCATCTCTCTTCGTTTACCATTGCAAAAGTGTTACTTGCTACTTTATGGTTTATGTCGACGATATAGTGCTCACAAGCAACAACTCAATGTTTCTTGATCATTTCATCATAAGCTTAAGCAAGACCTTCTCTGTTAAGGATCTTGGCATACTTCATCACTTCCTAGGTGTTGAAGTAATTCATACACCTACGGGCCTCTTCTTATCTCAACACCAACTCATTGAGGACATCCTTAACCAATTCCACATGGATGGTGCTAAAGACGTTACTACCCCTCTCAGTGTCACCGACCCTTTATCCCCCACCGATCCATCTCCCTCGGTTGATGCCACTCCTTACCGTAAACTGGTCGGGTCCCTACAATACTTAGCCTTTACTTGATTTCCTTTGCCATCAACAAACTCTTCCAAATCATGCATTCTCCTCGCCAAGCTCACTGGCAAGCCCTTAAACGGGTTCTTCGTTATCTCAAAGGAACCATCCATCATGGCCTCTTTCTAAACCGTAACTCACCTCTCACACTAACGGCCTTTTTCGATTCTGATTCGGGTGGAGTTAATGATGCTGGTCGGTCTACTACAGCTTACATCCTTTATCTTGGCAACAACATTGTCTCGTGGAAATCTACAGGACAAAAGTCGGTCTCTCGTTCCTCTACCGAAGCCGAGTACAAGGCCTTAGCCAACGCATCAGCTGAACTCGTGTGGCTAAAGAATTTACTTAGAGAACTGGGTATTACCTCTTGTCACACCCCAACCGACGGCGGATTATACGTCGGGGCGGACGCGGTTGTTCAATAGCACAAGGTTGACTATTAAAGTTTCAATATTTCATTAATAGATAGATTCAAAGTTTCAATACAAATGAAATAACAAGTATACAACATTTATTTAATAAGTAGTCTAGGTCCAAAGCGTCCTATGTGCTCACAAACAAGTCTCATGATGTAGAACCTGAAACATGTGAAAGAATCTATCAACTACAAAATAGTTGGTGAGATACAAAGGTTTTGACACAGTTTAACAAGTATTTGGAAAGAGTTACAATTCACTATGATATATGCATTCTATAATGTAAGTATGAGAATAAGTATCTTAAACATTGTGCATATCAACCCTCCAACCAAGTTTAGGCATAACCCGCAGGTTATCCTTATAAGTCTCAAGTTTAAAAGTTTAATTCAGTAACAATCACCAAGGGCTCCCCCCGAAGGGTCAATCAATCAAGGTGGATTGGTCAAATGCAATAGATCTATCATTGTTACCATAGGCTTGATCAAAGTTAATGAATATGCTAGTTTTAAGTTTAATCTAAGCATACAAGTCTCAAGTTTAACATAAGAATAAGCATCTAGTCATAGTTGTACAAGAATTGTATAAGTTTAATGTTTTTGAACATGTTTCACCCCAAAAGTATAGAAAGGAAAAAGGGGCTAAGTATACTCACTTGGTTTGATGAAGAGTATCCAGTAAGAGTAAGTTTGCAAGACTTTGAGGGAGAATATCCTCACAATAAGCCTAAGAATGCAAGTCTAAAGATTTAAATTTACTTCTACAAGTCTAAGGCAAAAGATCTAGAATTTCAAGATTTGACTAGGGTTCCAAATGGGACACGGGAATGATTTGTGTGTATAAAGTTAGGTTTAATATAAAGGTTTGAATAAATGATACAAGACTTGAGTATCAACGTTTAAAAGATTTATAGATTAAAATAATTATTTAAAAGTTTTATCATTATTAATTACCCAAATTCAGTAATAATAATTAAATATTTTATAAATAGGGTCGTAATAATAGGTAATTGTAAGACTAAATATTTATTAAAGACGAACAACAATTATCTAAAGAATAAATATTTGTCAAAACTTTAATACTTAAATAAATATTTAAGAATAAATAGATATCTAAACAATATGAATCGTTTAGGTTTTCACGTATTAAGTATTTATTTCACAAATTTCCTTGGGATAAATAATGTTTATAAGTTTAAATAAGTGTCGAGTTTCTATATGATTATTAAAATAGGATTCATGAAGTTTATAAGTTTATAATTATTTTTCTAGTAATTATAAAACTTATATAATTTATTTAATATTTACTCTTTTTAGATTTAAAACAGGAAACAATTAGAAAATTAAAGTTTCAAATTATTTCCTATTTAAAATACAAGTTTTATAAAGTATGAAAGTATTTTCATGTTTCTTAAACATTTAAAACTATTTTTAAATGATTTATTTTTATAAGTTTAATTAAATTAAAAATAGTTCCATGTTTTAAAAGTGGAAACAAAAATAGTTTTTATATTCATAAAGACTTTTCAACATTTTTTTTAAATAATTTAAAAGTTGCCTAAAATGCCCAAAAAAAAGGACAAAACCTGGGGCCAGACCGGGTCGAACTCGGGTCTTCCCCGGGTCACACCTGCACTAACCATCGGACCAGTGACTCTGTTGTGTTATAATCTTGAAAAGAATTGTTTTAAACACAAACACAAACTCGCCCCAATCCCGTATGAACCCTAGTTTTTCAAGCCCCAAATTCGATTCGATTTGCCCTCTGTTAATGAAATTAAACAGAGGGCTTTTGATCTATACACGAATGCGAGTATGATGGCCACAAGAATTACCTGAATCGGAGTCGAATGGAGAGTGAACGATTTTGAGTTTGGCGTCGGTAGTCGCGGCTTTCAATCGGCAAATGCAGGTGGGATTTGAACAAATTAAGAGTCTGGTGAGTTGTAGTGGTGTATCGTTGATGTGTAGCAACTGTTATTTATACTTGATTTCATCAATTAATGACCGATTGGTTGGGGGTTAACGGGTGTGTAAAATGCCGAGTTTAAATTCGAATTGCGCGGGTCTCGGGCCGTGTCCGAGCATTGAAGACATCGGGGTTGGGTCGCACGCTCGAAGAGAGTCTCGAGGTACACTGAACCTGGCCGGAATCGCGATTTCGAGTGGGAGGAGGTGAAAAATCGGTTGCTGCGGGTTTCGAATCCGAGACTGAAATGGTTTTGGGAAGTTTGAGTCTTTGGCAAGACTGGTCCTGTACTTTTAGCTTCTAATGAAATGCTAATTCTAGTTTTAAACTAGTTTTCAGGATTGACAGTTTCGGTCCCTCGATTTCCAAAACATAGAATGAATGAGTTTCTTTTGTTAAATAAATGATTTTGTAAATTTTATAAAATGGTTTATAAGGTTTGTTAAAATTTTAAGTAGTTAAAATAAATTTATTTTATTTATAAATTTACAAGGTTTTAAGAAACTTACATACGTATATATATTTATACTTTTTAAATAGATTTCACATATATATATATATATAGTCATATGTTTCAAGTATGCATTCTTTATACATTAACATTTATTGTTTTACGGAAATAGTTTTATCATGATAGGTCGGAACAAGTCTCGGATATTACACCTCTAACCATACGCCTAGTTTATTTTGTGACAACACATGTGCCACATATCTATGTGCCAATCCAATATACCATTCACGCATGAAGCACATTGCTCTTTACTACCACTTTGTTAGGGAACAAGTCACTTACGAGTTCTTCACATCAGCTCCCAAGATCAACTTGCCGATATGCTCACCTAACAGTTGTCAAGGGCGTCGTTTCTCCGCAACCGATCCAAGATTGGCGTATCCGATGGATCCTCCATCTTGCAGGGGCGTATAAGAGACACCGACAAGTCAACACAAGAGTCAACACAATCAAGATAAAAAGGAATGTATATATGTCGATTAATGTATTCAAACCACAGAATTGTTTACCAATTTTAGAACCATTATTTACGCATGTAATCTCTCCTTTCCATGTTGTAAATTGCCATTAAAAGGCAAATTTAATCTTTGTAATACAATTATCAATTCAAGCAATTACATAACTCTTATAGGGCCTGAAAGAAGGTAATGTAGGGAGGTTGAATAGTGGATGTGATGAGGCAGACATGAAAGTAATTTGAATAATACTAAGGTGTTCAAATCAGAAGATCGGTAGGTGTTATGGTTGATTCGTAATGTCTTGATCAACTACTCATATGAACGTTGATATGTCTAGCTTTATGGTTGTCGCCTTGTTGAAACATATGTTGCACTTTTTGATGGTCACGGGTAGACGTGCCATTGTGGAATGAATAGAACTATGTTCGGGTACACTATACTATTAAGAGAGGTTCTCCATGTTCCGGCTATCTTAAATGATATAATATGAAGCAAGTTAGTTGAAAATGGATTACATTACACACTCATGATTACGACACTTGTAACTTCCCATATGACAAGAGTGTGCACTACCAATGGACGGTCTATGTGTATGCCATAAGTTTTGCATTGACACACACAAATGTCTAAACCAACATGTCTGTGAGAAGTTGTAGCGTTTTCTACACAATGGGAAACACCGGATAGTACTACCTTCGAGCTTATCAATATAACTAAGTACAAGCACCATTATGTTGATCGACCATATTGTTGATGACCACACGTCCTCGTTGTATGTTAATCAAGAACATATACATGTTGCTCACACCTTAATAAGTTAGTGGTTGTTATTAAAAACATAATGTGACATTAGAAGCCTAAAATGCATGAAGGTACAACGTTCTTTTCATATAGAGGAAGAAGCAAGTGGTTGGGAAGACCGAATATAATCACATTACTTGGTCGTTATACCTTGTCGAGATAGGCTGATACAAATACCTAGTATAGTGTTTAATTCGGGTAGGGCTGTCCAAAATGCTCGACATTCGAAACTCGCTCGAACTCGTTCGAAAAATGCTCGGAAATATGCTCGTTCGATTTCGGCTTGGTTTGTAAACGAACCGAGCACGAACAAGGGTACACTCGCTCGTTGCTCGTTCAAGGTTGTTGCATTTATTGCCATTCAAGGTTGTTGCATAGACATATCTCTTTACCAACACTTATTGTAATAAGGTAAATTTTGATATTTTGAGATGAAAAATAGTCATCTAGAGACAACTACAAATAACCATCATATTTCCTAACAATAAATACATAATCAACAAAGTTTGATAGAGATTAAGTTAGTACTCAAGCACTACAAGCTAACAAGGTTGCAATCCACTAACTTAATAAGGAGGTAATAGTTTGCATGCATTTGAAACTTGTCGTACGACGAGGATGTTTGACCATCAACATGTTCAACGTAATTTTGTTGGTACCTGGTTATCTTAACAAGGTCCAAACCTTAGAATTGTAGTATTAAACGGCGCTTCACAACAAATTTTGCTTACTATATTGCTGGAAGGATTAAAATGGTTGAATGTGTATATTTCCTGTTCCACGGTTGTTGTGTCTGCCTAATGTATACTTTTTTACAAGTACTCGTATATGGTTAGGAGTGTTATCGTTATTAAATATCACAAAACTTATTTATTAAACAATTCTTTTTCTATTTTATTTCCAACACAATATTGCATAATATTAAACTAGTTCGTCAAACAAACAGTTACATACACAACTACTTCAGTTAACTTCGGAGGTTGTCGATTCTTGTGGATGACATTGGTTATAGAAGTCATGAGCCGTAAACCGTAGGTAACTCGCAGCGTACTACTATTTATTAGTCTAAAACTAACTTATGTATAAATCAAACATGAAAACTCGACAAAAACCTAACATGAAAATGAAATTCTTGGGTTTGAGTATAAACAAGACTAGGTTCAGATTAGTTTCAAGTCAATATCGCAATCACATTAGCTAAACATGTTTGAGATCCTAGTGTTTTAGAGTCAAAACGGATCGGTTTGAAAAAGGAGGTTTGACCGGTTTTGACAAGTTTCAAATCGGTTACAAACCGGTTTGAAACCAGCTTTTCAACAGTTTGGATCAGTTTGGTTTAAACCGATTTCAAACCCATGGTTTGAACCAATTTGAGATCCTAAACCGGTTTTTTTGTGCACCTCTAGATTCATGTGCCAGATATGATTTTTAAGTTCGTCAAATTTTCTAGTTTGTGTCAAATTACGAGGTCCGTGCCTGTTTGACCCACGACACGACACAACCCATTTTGATACGCTACATCCAAATCTTTCCCTGTAGTAGATAATAATAATATATAAAAACTTACGAAACAAGGATAACCAACGTTTATGGATCTCACGTTAGCTGCATTTAGAGGTTTTAGGTTATGATAATAACTGAAAGATCAATCATAGAGGGATGGCTGGAGAGATTGATTCCTCATAACTTGATGCCACTTCAAGGAAAAAAAAACAAGACTTGCATGTAAATCCTTATTGTTCAACCTTAATCTAAACAAAAAGTAAACTCAAAATACCAATCTAATTGGACAAACCCAGATTTACAAAGTTGAAACATCAAAAGCAAACTGACATCAAGAGTTGTTTGAAGTTATTTGCCACCTTGAATTTCTTGAAACCGCTTCTTAACTTCGTCTGTCTTGCCAAATAGGGATGAATACGGGTCGGTGTAATCAACTTCAGCAAAAATCCAAGACCTAAAAGATACAAAATTAATAAGCTGTGTTTATTCGATTAGATAATTGTTATTAAGCTTAATACAGTAACTTTTCAAGTGCATGTCTGACACATTAAATATGGATCTTGTGAGCAAAATATCTGATTAATAAATCATGCTCATTTACTCACCTAAGCCTAGACAATCAGACAAGTCAGATAACGGTGCTTTTAAAACAAATATCCTTTTGGTTTTGGTCAAATGAGTTCCGAGTCTCTAACCAAAATGGGCTAGGGTTGAAACAGGTCATTTAGGGAAAAGAAGGTATTAAAATGGGTTCACAAACTATACTTGTTTTTAAGGCGGCAAGAAGCTACGATGAGGGGAAGGGGTGGCTGCAGGCAATGACCTGTTGGGTTCTGTGGAGGCTTTGGCCGCAATCCACAAGGGAGCCGACCCTAGCAGGGTTAAATGGCAAATTGCCATAATTTTTGTAGCATTTTAGCAAAATGCTGGTTTTTCTTAACAAATTGTTAATTTTTGAGAAAAGAGTTTCTTATTGTGAGATTTACAAAAAAATGAGTAAAATATTTAAGAAGTAAAGAACAATTATGAAAATACCTTGATTATCATTATAACATCTCTGGTCGTCATGTTATAAGGGACCAATCCAACCATTTCTTCCCTAAGGCCTCCTGTCACAGCGGTACTTTATGGCTCCAGGACTTCAGGTTTTACAACAAAATTCAAAGGTTGCTTAATGATAAAAGAGGAAATATTTTATTTCATAACTGTTCTTCCAAAAGAAAGAACTTCTTGATATCTTACAACATTTCTCCTTAAGAGAGAAATTACACAGACATTATAAGAGATATAGATGATTATTGTGGGTGAATTCGATGATCCTCTCTTTCTCCCTACCTTCTACTTATATAGACATAAAAAGAAAACAATAATGACAAGGAGGACAGCTGTCTTTTTTGATTACGTAAGGGCATACGTAATTTCTTCAATCAATGTACCCGTGAGTGGGATCCAGCTCACGTGAATCTTCATCAATAATTTCCTCTGTATAAATAGAGTTTTGTCGGTAGATAAGTTCTTGTCTACATTCGTCACGTGTGATTTTCTATTATGCCAGACAGCTATTGGCACAATAATTCTTTAGTGGTTGGTCCCGCGTCTACTTTATTAAAGATAATTTTTTGTTTTATCTTTTCAAGAACCTGTTTTTCATGAGCGGGAAGAGGCGTTCCACTGTAACTGATAATTATACAGTTTTGACTGTAATAATTTACCTTCTTAAAACTTCCTACAGTAATCTTTTGGAGATCCTGGAGAATTCTTAAGTACCCATTAACTCTAATGGAGACTCAGTTACTGATATCTTCTTATTCCTCTTTACTTCTTGAGGGAAGGACATTTCTTGTTTTGGCAAGGCCAATTTCTAACAAATGTAGAGCAGGTTAGCTTTTTCTTTGATACCAGTCCGGAAGTGTGGAAGTACACTTAATATATATGCCGGCATCTTTAGCGACTGCAATCTTTTTTCTGAAGTTTTTTATGGCCTTCTTCATTCCTTCTCGGGAAAAGGTTTATTTCTTGCAAATTTGCAGAGGGATAGATATATTTAATCAATCCGGCAGAAAAGGCCGAAGAAATTAAAATTGAATTTGCTCCTGGACAGAAGACGAATAGGCTTTTGGTGTTTTTATCTTCTGTATAAATATTTTCAACTTCGAAATCTTCTGGACTAATAGCTCTGGCTTTGGACCAAATCATTCGAAATTCGTTGAGTCCGATAAGATCGGCTTCTTTTTGCTCTTCAATCTTTCTTTCACTGTATGTATCAGAAAAGATTACAGGCTGTTATTTCTTTTTCTTTTCCATATGCATAGGAAAAATAGTGACTTTTAATGGAATCTATTTCTTTCAAAACTGAGCGGAATATTTTGTGGCTTCTTGCTGTGCTTGCAGCAATGATCCGAATTTTTTGAACGGAACTGAGGAGTGTTAGACGTATTTAGATACAATAGCCCAGTCTTCATAAATTCCTCTATGTTCTCCATCAAAAATTACGTAGAAACGTGATTTATGATTTTCAGGAGATGTAACTTTCTGAGCATAGGTTGATCTCACATTAATAGTTTTTGGCAAACTACCAGCCGCGAACGGATTTGATTTGTCTTTACCAGAGCCGTTTGCTTCTGGACTAGATGATTATTGTGGCTCATCATTTGTGCCTTTCATGCTTTTTCCCAAAGCATCAGGGATCAACAGGCTTGATGTTTCTTTACCTTTAGCCGTTTGTAAAGGAAAAGATTCTGTTTTTAGACTGTTGTCTTCCTGTACAGAATTTACAGTTGTAGCGTTAAGATTTTCATCATATAACGCAATTTGCTGTTGAACAGCTTATAATTCTATTAAAAGAATTTTTTCTTTTAGGCGTAATGCCTTGAGTTCTTCCATCCTCCCTTTTCTTAAAAAAATAATTTTTATTTGAAGTTATGATTTTTGAAAAAGAGATGCATTCAATTTATAGAAAAAGATTACATCATTGCTTACGTTTGGAAGTCATGTGTCAAACAATCAGCTAACACATTTTTTGGCTCTTCGAGGTGTTCAATATCAAAAGAGTATCTTGAAAACCACATTTGCCATCTGACAAGACGTCCTTGTTTATTATCTCCAGAAATTTTTGTTTTAAGAAAATAAGTAAAATTCTTGTTATCAGTCCTGACTAGGATATTTACAGGAGTGAGAAATAGAAAATTTTGAGATAGTGTTTTTTACAGCAAGTAATTCTTTTTCATTGCTATGGTAATTTCGTTCAGCTGGTTTGAAGCTTCCCGAAGTATACTTGCATATTTCTTCATTTTCAACTGTTTTAGCTTTCAAAATTCCTCCCCAAAAGTCATTTGAGGCATCAGTTTCAATTATAAGAAAATCCTTATCCTTTGAAAGATAAAGTTTTGGAAAACTTATTAAGTTTTTCTTTATCTTTTTAATGTATTTCGTATCGGATTGTTTCCATTCCCAAATATAATCTTTTTTTAATTTTAATTGTAAAAGTTTTCTAAGCTCTGCAAGCTTTGGAATGTAACTTTCTGCATAAGTTAGAACACCTAAAAATCTTTGAAGATGTTTTTTATCTTCTATTGTGTCTGGAAATTTATGCAAATTTTCGAAGATATGTTTTTGTGGACAATGAGTTTCTTGGTCTATTTCAATACCTAAAAAGTTTATCTTTGTTTTAAAGAGTTTAGCCTTCTTTTTTGACAAAATTATTCCATATTTTTCAATTGTTTTTAAGACTGATAAAACATGAAAATAGTGTTTGTCTTCTGAGTTTGAGAAAACTATAATATCATCAACATAGACTGTACTATAATTTTCTAACCCCCTTAGAGCTATTTGCATATGTCTTTGAAATATGCTAGGAGCCTGTTTTAATCCAAAAGGAACTACCTTCCATTGATAGTGACATCCGGACATGTGAACGCCGTTAAGAGCTGAGATTCTTCATCTAGCAATACTTGCCAGAAACCACTTTTGCAATCGAAAACGGAAAAAATGGTTTTTCCTCTTAAGAGGGTTAATAGTTCCTGCATGCAAGGAAGGTTATGGCTGTCTCCCTTGGTAGCTGTATTGATTGCTTTATAATTTACAACCATACGTTTTTTCCTCTTCTTTTTTCAGCCTCATTTTCAACTAAGAATGCTGGAGACATATGAGGAGATTTACTTGGAATAATTTATTTAAAAAACATCAAGCCCGTTGATCTCTGATGCTTTAGGAAAAAGCATGAAAGGCGCAAATGATGAGCCACAGTCATCATCTAGTCCGGAAGCAAACGGCTCTGGTAAAGACAAATCAAATCCGTTCGCGGCCGGTAGTTTGTCAAAAACTATTAATCTGAGACCAACTTATGCTCAGAAAGTTACATCTCCTGAAAATCATAAATCACGTTTCTACGTAATTTTTTATGGAGAACACAGAGGAATTTATGAAGACTGGCTATTGTATCCAAATACGTCCAACATTCCTCAGTTCCGTTCAAAAAATTCGGATCATTGCTGCAAGCACAGCAAGAAGCCACAAGATATTCCGCTCAGTTTGGAAGAAAAGAGATTCCATTAAAGGTCACTATTTTTCCTATGCCTATGGAAAAGAAAAAGAAAAAACAGTCTGTAATCTTTTCTGATACATACAGTGAAAGAAAGATTGAAGAGCAAAAAAAGAAGAAGCTGATCTTATCGGACTTAACGAATTTCGAATGATTTGGTCCAAAGCCAGAGCTGTTAGTCCAGAAGATTTCGAAGTTGAAAATATTTATACATAAGATAAAAACGCTAAAAGCCTATTCGTCTTCTGTCCAGGAGCAGATTCAATTTTAATTTCTTCGGCCTTTTCCGCCGGATTGATTAAATATATATATCCCTCTGCAAACCTGCAAGAAATAAACCTTTTCTCCGAAGGAATGAAGAAGGCCATAAAAAACTTCAGAAAAAAGATTGCAGTCGCTAAAGATGCCAGCATATATATTAAGTGTACTTCCACACTTCCCGACTGGTATCAAGGAAAAAGCTACCATGCTCTACATTTGTTAGAAATTGGCCTTGCCAAAACAAGAAATGTCCTTCCCTCAAGAAGTAAAGAGGAACAAGAAGATATCAGTAACTGGGTCTCCATTAGAGTTAATGGGTACTTAAGAATTCTCCAGGATCTCTAAAAGATTACTGTGGGAAGTTTTAAGAAGGTAAATTATTACATTCAAAACTGTATAATTATCAGTTACAGTGGAACGCCTCTTCCCGCTCATGAAAAACAGGTTCTTGAAAGGATAGAACAAAGAATTATCTTTAATAAAGTAGATGCGGGACCAACCACTAAAGAATTATTGTGCCAAAAGTTGTCTGGCATAATAGAAAATCACGCATGTGACGAATGTAGACAAGAACTTATCTACCGACAAAACTCTATTTCTACATGGGAAATTATTGATGAAGATTCACGTGAACTGGATCCCACTCACGAGTACATTGATTGAAGAAATTACGTATGCCCTTACGTAATCAAAAAAGACAGTTGTCCTCCTTGTCATTATTGTTTTCTTTTATATGTCTATATAAGTAGAAGGTAGGGAGAAAGAGAGGATCATCGAATTCACCCACAATAATCATCTATCTCTCTTATAATGTCTGAGTAATTTCTCTCTTAAGGAGAAATGTTGTAAGATATCAAGAAGTTCTTCCTTTTGGAAGAACAGTTACGAAATAAAATATTTCCTCTTTTATCATTAAGCAACCTCTGAATTTTGTTGTAAAACCTGAAGTTCTGGAGCCATAAAGTACCGTTATGGCAGGAGGCCTTAGGGAAGAAATGGTTGGATTGGTCCCTTATAACATGACGAATGAAGGCATTGCCGATATGTATTATAGACGGTCAATGAAGGCATTGCCGATATGTGTCATGTGACATGTCACATTCTTAGGTGAAGAACGCCCCATGCATTGTAGATTGTCTAAAGATATACACGGACAATACATTTGTCATTACAATCATTTATACATTATTTAAATGGGTCCCACGTTTTTAAGGAGGAGGCAGAGGAGGGGGCGAGGGAAGGGGAGGGGGATCTCTCTCTCTCCCCCCTCTCTGAAAACTATACTTGTTTTTAAGGCGGCTAGAAGCTACGATGAGGGGAAGGGGTGGCTGCAGGCAATGACCTGTTGGGTTCTGTGGAGGCTTTGGCCGCAATCCACAAGGGAGCCGACCCTAGCAGGGTTAAATGGCAAATTGCCATATTTACGTTTTCTTAATCTCCAAGTTATTTACCCTTATCTAGTGATTAGTTAGATGGGTAAGGCCTTTGTAATTCCTTGTACTTAGCACAGAATAATAATAATAATACCGCTATTAGCAATCCGTGGCCTAGGTCATATCGACCAAACCACGTTAATCCTCGTGTCTTTCAATCACGTTTATTGTGTGTGTGATCTGACCTGACATAACAATGTGGGGTGCAGGCCATTTGGACCCGTTCTAAGTTAGCAAGTTTCATAGGAGTGACCCTGCCGTATAATTTGAGTAGACTAATAAAATGAGCCTATCAAACAAAACAAAAATTACCAAAACAACCACAAAGAGTCATGATAGTCAGGTGTAGTCTCACCCAATGTGATAGTACTCCATAATACTAGTACATGTAAATCCTAATATATTTATTTTTTAAAACAGCAAACATTTGAATCCTAATTAATTATGTTCCACCTGTAATAAAATAAAGAGGTAACTTTACACAATAGTAACCAAGTTTTACATCTGTTCCATTTTAGTCACTTAAACTTTTTTTGTCTCATTTTAGTCACTCAAGTTTTCTTATCTGTTCCATTTTGATCACTCAAACTTTTTTTGTCTCATTTTAGTCACTCAAGTTTCACATGTTGTTCCAATCTTATGAAATTACCATGTTACGAGTTACTTTTTTTTTATTTTATTCTATGGATATGGTGAAAATAAGATCTAAAAAGAGTAAACCAACATTTTCACCATATTCATAAAACAAAATCCAAAAAAAAGTAACGTGTTAACCTCGTAATTGTGCAATATTAGAACATGTGAAACTTGAGTGACTAAAATGAGACAAAAAAAGTTTGAGTGACTTAAATGGAACAGATGAAAAACTTGAGTGACTAAAATGAGACAAAAAAAGTTTGAGTGACTTAAAACTTGATTACTATTCTGTGAAGTTTTCCCTAAAATAAAAACATACTTCCCGTATTTAATATTTTAAAACTTGTATAATTTTCAATGAAAAAAATTATCTAGAATCAAAAGGCAACAATTGTGAGATTACCAATTGACTTAAGCCCTGGAGGAGTGGAGGCTGGATATAGTAGACCTTAATATCTGATCTCCAACTATTGATCTCAACTTACTAATAAACTCTTCTCGGCTCGTTTTCTTTCCCTACAAAATCACCGGCAAAAGTAAGCGAACATTTATACAACAAGACAAATTCATACAGATGATGTGTCAGAACAAACCTTAAGAGAATCATATAAGATATGCACCAGCTTCATATCATCAGAAGCTACCTTATCAGAAAGAGCTTCAAACAGCTTAGAGAAAGGCATCCAAGGGGATTTAGGAGCCTTAGAGGTGCTCGATCCAACACCCGGGACCTTTTCCATGGACACATGCCCCTAAAACAGAAGATAATAAAACCAACAACAAATTGTAATCAGTTCAAAATACCCATTCGAACAGAAGATGATAAAACCAATAATAAATTGTAATCAGTTCAAAATACACATTCAAAGATATACAAGCTAAAGTCCTCCTTAGAGACTCGTTTTTCAACAGATAATCAGGTAGTTTAACACTTTAAATACATCATCACATAAGAAAAACTCACCTGTTTACTAGGAGATGAATCTACCTGCACGGGTTCCTGGGAATCTTGGGTTGTTGCCCTTGTTGACAATTCAGCCCTATTTCCCTCTATAATCAGATTCCCTGTGCGTTATCAAGAACATAGGAATAAGAAGAAAACAGAAAATTAGAATTTAGGGTTTCTATTTTTATGTGCTCCATATTAGAACCAGTTTTGGGCTAAACTGGATATAAACCAAAATCAGATTGTTATTGAACAGTTTCAAGTCGGTCTAGTTTCAGTTCCATTATTTTAGAATTTGTAGTTTACAGTTCAGAATGGTTTAGACCCGATGAACAGACCTACAACTTTCCATGCCAGTCATTATGATGCTTAAAAAAAGATGATAAACGCGAGTGAAGTTGGAGTTGGATGATTGGACAACATAAACTACTACTACCTTCAGCAATTGGGGAGGTCTTGACAGTGACAGCATATTCAGGATAAATATGGGTATTCATATTCATGTTCCAAACGACATAATGATTTGGATTATCCAGATTATCAACTCCATTGTCAAATGACTCATCACTTGGATAAAATTGTTTAGATCCAGGTGAAACAAGTTCCATATTTCCCAATATCACACGGCATAATACCATGCATCTTACTTCTTTTTCGTCAACATCACAAACAGTAGCACTGTAATCACAGCAAAAAATTAAAAACACTACAAAGAAAGGATACTGATATTTCAGCAAAACTACTTAAAAATTTATCAGAAACAAACAACAGTTCAGAACAACAAATATAATAGATTATTCGCACCTGTTGTAAGCAGAGTCAACAGCTGTAAGGTGGACCCCATACCCATACCTTCCAAGTTTGGGCCCATCATGTCCGAGCCCATTAACCAGAGTGCTAGAGTTTGCATCTGTAGGAGATGCGAACCAGGCATGTTTCACATTTGCATTCCCCCGACGCTTTTGGGTAATTTTAATTTGCTTCTGGAAAAGCTCTAGCTTAGATTCAACAATATCACCAGTACATTTCTTGACATCAACTATATCAACTTTCAAGGTTGGACTAATGTCCTTGATAAACATATTTCTGACAGTTTCTGGGTCCAAATTTTTACAAAAAGGTGGGGAAGCATCTTCATCACTCTGTTGAATTTTGTCAACAAATTGGTCCGTTGTTGCATCTACTTGTTTGCAACCATCATTTAAGTTGTGATCAACTTTGACCCTCTTAATATTTGACTCTTGGACATTTGACTCACCCATGCATTCCTCAAAATTACTGTTACTTAGTCCATTAAGTTCAATCTCGACATGCAACTTAATTTTAGGAGTCGTAGAAGACTCTAAGTCAACAAGTTCTATATCATTCGGTGACTCAGACTTATTGCATTGATAACTTTCATAACTAGAATATGATTCAGGGAAAAAGCAGCTACCTGTGTCATCAATCCATGCTATAGGTTTCTGTACACCAGTTGTCAAATCTATTTCAATCAAATGTAGAATATCTAGCATTAGATGATGCCCATTAAATTTCACTTCAATCGCCGATTTCTTTGCCAACAAATCTTCCTTGACCAGGTCAATAACATCTTGGGAAAAATCATTCCATTGACCATCTTGAAAGAAAAGCAAATGTTGAGGTACTCCACTTTTCATAAAATCTGAGTAGTTCTTGAGTGAAGTTATTCTAGAGGAAGAAAAACACTTTGACTTACAGCTTTCATCTCTCTTTCTCTTTGCCGTCTGGTTCAATACCGGGTTAGGCCTCACCGCCAAAGCCCGGTTGTCAGTTCTAAGTTTTTGAGAAATTCTTTTCCTTTTAGGATCAACGATGATCCTACTACCACTGTCCGATGCTTTGACCCACCTTGATGCCATTTATCTACAAAGCTAAAATGTATTTACACTAAAACCTAAAAACCACCTACCAGGAGCAATCGACAATACTCAAAACGTTGTGTTGAAGAAAGTGCAAGTCCTGCACAAGAAGAAAAAGTAGCATTCAGATATCATAGAGTTAAAGATTCCAAGACTGTTGATTTTATAATACGAAAGGCCAAATAAGGCAACTGAAAAGTATAGGTCATTTAACTAGCAATAAAATATCGATTTGTTTCAACTTTTTCCTTTCTTCATCATGCCCCAGAGATGGCTGGATTAGTTCAAAAACTTGACCTTCTGTATCCAAACACAAGGAGCCATGCTTCTAGGAACAAGCCATAATGCATAAATTGTGCTTCACTAATCTAAAGTAATATGTAGGACAACATTGAACATCATCAACTTTTACCAACCTGATCAAAACCGGTACTAGAAAATAGATATAAATATCAACTTCACAATAAATTAACTAAACTTTTCCCAAGGAAGTACTACCAGTCATCTAGGAATCGAGGAAAGAAAACCTTTCTGGGTTTTTTTTGTATTATATTAATATCCATAACTCGCGTATAAATAATTCAAAATAGGATGAGATTTCTTATATAACCCAAAAAATGAAAACAATTCAAAATTGACGAATCTAGTTTACTTTCGAGAAATAGTTTCTATCCTAATCTAACTTGCAGCAAATTCCCAATCATATGAACACAAATAATCCACTTCTCCTAATCCAGTAATCCCTATTTAAAAAAGTATTTCCCAACTATCTATAAAATATAGACCTTCCTTGTCAACAAAACATTTACACTATGCATGGACCTATTGACCAACCAAGAAAAACTTTACCCTACAATGAACTGGGGTTGTTATTTATGGAAATTGATCATCTTATTATGGAACTAAATATTTATTTCTATTATTTCCTTTTAAATTTTAAATAGGATTGTTCTTTCCTTTTTAGTTGATAGCTTGACTAAGGTTATATTATCTTCCTTTTATTTGGAGTAAATTACACAGACCGTCCTAGTGGTTTCCTGTAGATCCCGGATTTCCTCCTTTAACATCTGCAATTACACGGATCGTCCTTTTAAAATGTGCAACACCAACAGGACTTTGTTTGGATGGCCGTTAAGCCCGCCATGCGCGGGACATGAGGACAAATCTGTCATTTCAGGCGAGAACATCAACTCCCTTCCTCTTCTCAATTTCCGTGGTATAGGTGGTTGTCAGCTTCAATGTGGGGCTGGATGTATAACATACGATGTTTTTGGAAAATAATCATGTAACAACAATAATAATTAGAGGGAAAGAGAAAGTGAATGACAGATTTACCATAAAACACATGACAACTTTAAACCAGCATCAAAATAAAAGATGTTGCGTATTTGAAATGAAAGGACAACTAACGCAAAAAGAAAAGTTCAAAGACAAAATTCGAGCTTTTTCGATAAACCACAGAGATGATCCTTGTAATTAACAGTTTTATTTATTTTATAGTATTCTTGAGTTAGTTTCCTAGTTATAGAGCTAGACGTTTTCTTAGTACTATGAGTCCGAAATCTAGGGTTTTCTTTTCTTGATTTCAACATATAGAGCTAGACAATTCATGTAATTATAAAAGTTAAAGGACAAAATTCATGATTTTCTAAGAAACCACAAGAATGATCCTTGTAATTAACTGTTTTATATATTTTATTGTTTTCTTGAGTTAGTTTCCTAGTTATAGAGCTAGACGTTTTCTTAGTAGTATAAGTCGAAAATCTAGGGTTTTCTTTTCTTGATTTCAACACAGATAGATAATAAAGGGTTAGAGAATTTCTCTCAATTCCCTTTTCATTATTAATACTTGTTGGTATATGTACCCTGATGTTGTCATAAAAACAATAATATCCACTTATCACCCCACACCCAACTTCATGTTAACTATATAGATGTGTAGCTTCCGCTACATCACATCTCCCATGTGCGTGTGTGAACTAGAGACTTTATTACTTAATGTTACAGCTGCTATTAGATTTCAATAGCGCGTGTGAAGATAAATTTTGATGGAAAGGATAGCTGGATAGCATGGTGGAAAAGAAAGGGCATAACGAAGAAAATCTTAAAAAGAGGAAAGGATCAAAAAAATCAAATGGAGAAGCTGGCGCCTCGCATCAAGATTTTAACTTTTAATGTTCCAAAACACTAGATTTCACAACTACTGTCAAAATCAGATAATAAATATGGCAAGTGAAATATATGTATGAATAATCCCGTAAATAAAATATTGTCAGCTATAAATATACCTAGCAAGAGTTGATCTTCTAAGATTCAACCACTTGTAATAAAAAACTCTTTTTATGCAGCAATAAATGCTTTTAACAATTTGTAATAGTTAACGAAAAGAATCCGATGGATCATACTTGTCAATAGAGCTTGTAGCGCGCGCTATAGCGCGCTACATAGCGATTCGTTAAGTGACCGCTATTTGCATTTCTCGACTACATAGCGACCGATAGCGACTTTTTTTTTTTTTTAATTTTTTAATCAGTTTTTTACTTGATTAATATAAATAGGGTTGCTAATAACCCTAATATATGAAGATTTAGATGATTATTGATTATAATTGCTACATATCCTACAATAGTTGAATATAAAATATTTCTAAAACTTTCTACTAGTGTATCGCTAAACGTGAAATAGCGCCCGCTATTTACCGCTATTCGCTACGTAGCGTATAGGTGGCTTGTCGCTATTTACCGCTATTCGCTATTGACAACTATGCGATGGATGAACAACTAAAGACAATGATGATTAAAAAACTCTATTAGGTGGTCAAAAAGTTAACTTGAGCAGACTGAAATACAAAACCATGCTCAACAATAACTGAAGTTAAGAGAACATACCATTTTTAAAACTGGCTTCCCTTCTGCATAATGTGGCCATTTCCCTTCCAAAGCTTGAGGTTGGCAAATTTCTAATCCTATCATTAAGTAGTTACAGCTCTATCAAGTACTACACTAAAACACAAAACATCTATCAGCACTTGTAAAAAACTACAGTTAATAGAACACTATCTTTTCCATGAAGAATCTATATATTACCACACACATGCAATTTACTTGTTTCCCAACCAATTAAAACATCATAAGTATTGCAGCAATCAAAAGCACCACCATTTAGAAGTCTACTCCGCAGTCCGAACATATCACACTTTGAAACAAGTAGGTGAAGGTCTCCAAATAGTCATCTCATTGTCTTAAAGAAAGCATATGGTCATATAATCCACAGTAAAAATCAAGACCATTAAACTTTCTCCGTGAATAACTACGAGCAGGATATTGCCAATCGTATATGATTAGAACTCATTCTCTCATTAATTGACCACACGTATATGTTTAGTTCACTCAATGCTCGATGAGGTGCAGTTGGTAAGCTTGTATGCAGTTTATACGACTCGAATCATGAGAATTAGGTTGCTTATATCACTCAAATATTGACTTCCCGGTCACGTAAAAGATAAAATAACATTAAACAATTCCCAACTTCCAAGCACAAATCACAAGTGTACACATGCTTTCATAAATACCATTTCATGTCAATGTCATGGAGGACAGTACCCCAGACAGACAGGTTCATTCATCCATTTAAACTTCTTGAAGCCACACATATGTAATCAAACTCACAAACAAGCTATAATCACACAGTCGCACACCAATAAAATTAAAACAAATAAGCCACTAAATTCACAGATTTTCATCTTCCAAGCCCTAGAAAAATATTATACAAAAATCACCACGTACTTGTTAATCAGACTCAATAATAAGCTCATCAAACAATTCATACGCAGGCACACAAAAAATCAAATGTCTGTTTAAAATAACTTTTCTGAGAAAAATACTAAACGATTCATAAAACCTACCGGTTTTGGTGACGGATCAAACCAGATCCTCACACAAAACACTCAAATACCACATAACAACACAATTCAGTTCCGATCTGTTTAAGATCGGAACTAATACCCTAGAATCCGGAAGAAAAGCATCACGTCGATCAAAAGAACTCACCAGCACATAACCTATACAGCCTCAAGCACAAATCAGCAAAATCCGATGCGTTTTGATGAACACGATCGATCAATCGACTCAACTAAGTCTTCGTTTTAGCAAAAGAAATAATAACGAAAGTTGAATTTTGTGTGAGGGGACACGAAGGACACACAGACAGCGACGTTAAAGAGAAGATGACGAAGAATTCATGTGATTTTATGTGTGAACTGTAGAATGGGTTTTGCTTGGCGCAAAAGTAACGGATGAGAGAGAAACGACGGCGAGGTCGTGATTCGGGCGTCGTTCCGGCGGAGAGATGGATGATTTAGCGGTAGTTGTGGTAGAGATGTGATACGACGACGTTTGGACTTTTAATTACCTAACGTTTACTTTTCAGAAAATAAATGCTATTCTTCGAAATGAAGCTAACTACGTAACGTTTATTTTTTTTATCTTTTGAATACTAAAAAGCCCGAAACTCTAGGGTCACCTTGACAAACGTATTATTCTTTCGTTCGAAAAACAGAAACGTGCTAATCCAGTCCACACCACCTAGAAAAAAATCCCACAACAGATAAAACCCATCAATGAAGCTAAGTTCTATAATTAAGAGTTAAAGTACACGGATAGTCTATGTGCCATATCAAAATTTTGGATTTGTTTCATAAGTTTGAAAGATCATAATGTTAGTCTTCAAATCATATATAAATGTAATATTTTTTGTCCCTGAAGTGGATTACAATTAACTTTTTTATAAAATATTTTAAAAATGACCAAACGTAAAAAATGTAGAAACTTAAAAAACTTCCTGGTTCTCAGATGACACCATCACTTTTTTTAAACCTATTTTTTTCAAAATTTTGTTTTAGTCTAGGGTGTGTTGATCATTTACAAAAATATTTAATAGAAGAGTTAACTGACATACGTTTTATGAACTAACACGTGTTACATTTATACATAATGGAGTATAAATTTAAACTTATAAACTAAATTCAAAATTTAAATATCAGGGAGTATCATGTAATTTAACTCTATAATAAATGATGGAGCTATTGGGATATATTTTTTTCATTTCGTGAGGTAGGAATAAGGTAACCAGAGTGACGTGTTAATCACGTCATCCTTAAAAACACAACTTTAAAAAGAACTAGGTTAGTTCCCGTGTATTACACGGTTAATGAAAAGAAACATATATTATTCATAAGTGTCTAAATAAGAAATAGTGAAAAAAATAAAATTACAATTACATTCACAAAACCAAATTATATAAGGTAAATTTTTTAGATTCTAGAAAGTTGATTTTGATTAATTGTTATTTGCTTAACAAATATAAGTTGTTAATTTTTTTTTAAAAATTGTCAATTTAATTCTCTAGTTATAGTAAATTTGCGAGAGTTAATTTATTGATTTTGTTATAATTTAAATAATACAAAGTTCAAAATTTTCAAATCAAACCGTTTTTAAGTTATAGTCAAATGATATTAAATAATTTTAGCAATTATATTTGTTAAGCATTTATTATTTGTGAGGTTTAAAATCTTAAATTATAATTAAACTTTAGGTGGGAAAACCATTTTACGAAAACCTTTATTTATTAGGGAGTATAGATTAGTATTTTTCTTTAATTAGTTATATTTTGAATTCTTATTATATATTCTTATTTAATATAATTATTATTCTTTTTTAATAATATATTTATAATATCATTATTATTTAATAAGATATAAGTGCATTTATTAAGAGAGAGAGACGGGAAAACCAATATAAGGAGGCATAAGGAAGTGACATGTGGCATTCCAAAACCTTTATTTATTAGTATGTATAGATTGGTTCTTTTATATACACGTAAGGGAAGTTTTATAAAGGTGGTTCTCCCATCTCTTTCATCTATGGGACACCTCAAATTTTTCATTCATTTTCGATGCTTCCCTAAACGAGTGATTAGATCGGTTCTTATCCTAAAATTATTTTTTTAATCAGATTTAACAAAATAAATAAAACATGATAAAAAAATATAATATTAATTAAAATAAACTAATATTAAAAAAAATAACTAAAAGATTACATTAACTGAAAAAATTACATAAATTTAGTCATTTAAACATAGATGTTATTTAAACAAAGCCGCTGAAATATAGACATTTAAACATAACCGTTGAAACATAGTCGTTGATACAAAACCGTTGAAATCATTTTTCACAGTCGTTTACGAGCTCAAAAAATACTTGTTTTATACATATATCGAAATATTGATAAAAAAATAAACAAAATAGTGTATTTGGAAAGGGAAAAAAGTTAACCAGCTCAAGTTATTTGGGTAGGGGCGAAGGATAATGAGGGCCCCCCATCCCCCGATTTTTCACTCAAAATTGTTAATATATACGTATTATGTCGATTTTTCGCTCAGTAGTGTTAATTTATACGTATTCGACCGGAAAATTGTATAATTTCGGCTCCCCCTAATAGGAAAAAAAAATCCCGGCACCTCCTCCGTTTTTCTTCAAGCTTCGCCACTGTATTCGGAAAAAATAAAATTAAATGTAAATGAAATAATAATAATAATAAATTAATAAAATTTTCGGGAAGCCATCGGCATGCTCATTCCAATTTTTTGGGGTTTTTTGGGGTACCAAAGGGGGTCGGGACGGTGTTCCTTGCGGTATCACACCATCCATATCCCTTCCCGCATGCACTTCCTCCCCTAAAAAAGGTTTTTTTTTAATAAGAGCGTAACTTGTCAAAGTAACTCTTACTATATATGCATGATATGTATATGAATTCTTGTAAAACTTTTGTGTGTATGCATTTACATAATATGTAACTCTATGTATCATCAAAACTCAATTGAATTACATTAAACCTTATCAAGAGAAGGATCGAAAATCATGTAATATTATCTTAGTTTTCTAAGGGAAACGGCAACAATCTTTCATAAATAACCATAAATAACTATGGTTATGCGTATCCTATGTTTTAAAAGTTAAATCAGTTAGCTTTAAAGTTTGAACAATAGTATAGTAAATTTAAAAATATAAAAAACATATAAAATAAGATAACTTTAATATAAAAAATGAATTTAAATTCAAAGAAAAAAATATATATATTTGTACTTTTTAATAGAAAAAATATCATTAATATAATAGAACTATTGAGAATTAAGTTAGATGAGCTATTGACTTTAAAGTTTCAAATTTGTTAACTGAGTATAACTACTTGAGATTCATACTAACATGGTCTAGTGCGTTTGCTTATTTATTTGGTTAATCACATTTCCTCACATGTTTTGTTATAAGTATAACGCTTATAAAGTGAAGCTCCAATATCATCTTGTATAAAACTTGAAAATAGAAAAGGACGGACAGCTAAGCCATTGTCGGCTCATAGTGTACGAAATAAACCCCAAATACGCAATACAACAATAACCAAATAGCGTACGAAATATTTCCCCCCAACTGAAGGAGCATTGAAACGGAGAAGCGTGAGAAGGACGTGTACATCATTTAATGATACAGGGCAAACAACATTAAGTTATACAAAAGAGTAACTTGCCAAAATAAAAAAGACAAACAACTATCCGATGAGACAACAAGAATGATCAGAACATCGTACAAGCAATAAATGCTCTCAAGGGAAACAAGCTAAATGGATATAAGGACCCTCTCTCGAAGGATTAAGGTAATTAAAAAAAATCTCTTCATTCATCTGTTGCTCACACTCTCGTACAACCTTGTCGCTTATCTCCTCATGTAGGTGGTTGGTCGTAAAGACACCCCGGGGCCCCCTGCCACAAGATTAACGGTGGTTTGTTTTGTAGGATCATTTCTGACGACTCAAACAAGGAGCAACCTTTGTCCGACACCCTGTAGTGTAGATATGGGAAGCTACATAATTAGCACGACTAATAGTGGTCTTACAAAAAAAATTATATATATAGGAAAAAAATATCAGATAAAAATGGCCCATGCAGGTCTCGAACCTGCGACCTTCGCGTTATTAGCACGACGCTCTAACCAACTGAGCTAATAGGCCTTTTGTTTACAATTTCAACAAAAAATTATACAACCAAAACTTATCTGTTAGGGTTTTTCGTTTTGATCTTCCATTGTTGAGCGAGATTCAATAACACTGAACAAAACCGTCAAAAAGCTTCAATTTTGCGTGACGGAGAAACAAGAAAATGGGGAAGTCGACGGTGACGACAAAAGATGACGCGCAGGCTCTTTTTCACTCTCTACGTTCTGCTTATTCCTCTACACCTACTAATCTCAAGGTTCCGCTTTTCTCGATCTATCTAATGGCTTAAATTTTCGTATTTTGTTTCGTGTTGTAACGATCTAATCCAATTCCAGATCATAGATCTGTACGTGTTGTTTGCTGTCTTCACCGCTCTGATTCAGGTATTCTGTTAAACATGAACCGATCTTCGCAATTATATCGTTTTGTTTTGAATCGATAGTAGCGTCGTTAACATTTAGGGTTTGGTTGATCCGTTCAGTTTTTTGGGGGTTCTAGTTGCAGACTGTTTCTAATTTTGATTGCTTGATTTTAAGAACATTAATGTTAATCAGTTGCCCTATTTCATTGATTCCCTACGTAATTAAGTCTCCAAGGTTCTTCAATCTGCCATGGAAGTTTGAGAATGTTGAAATGCAAACATTATTATGAATTTATTATTGTTTTTGACACTGCTATATCGCCCAATTTCAAATGTAAGCATATTAGCTTCTTGTGTTAGGAACATAAGTCCAATTCACTTGTATTTGGTGCCTCTTGAAGCATTAGATGTTAGGTTAAGATGCCATTGTTTTCAACTCGTTCACAGTCATGGGCCAGGAAGCTTTAAATATTTTGCAGTTATGCTATGCAGAAGTATCGAAACAGGCTTTTGGTTTGAGGGATGATGGGAAAACTTTCTTCCTTATATCAATAGTGTATGATTATATATAGGATCTTAGGTCTACACATCAATTTACAAGTAGGGGTGTAAATTAGTGGAGCCGAATCAAAGCTCCCATAAGCTCGACCTCGGCCCACGAGTGAGACTTATGCATATTCGACTGGCAACTATTTTTAGTTATAAATGAAGTAAGTTCATGGGAGGGCTTTCACATGTTTTGGTTGTTACCAGGTGGGTTACATGGCCATTGTTGGCTCCTTCCCGTTCAACTCATTTCTCTCGGGCGTACTCTCTTGCGTAGGGACAGCCGTCCTTGCTGGTAAGATTATACATATTCAACTAATTTTTGGATACGTTTCTACCAGGGTTACATTTCTTTAAAAATTAGTTGTTTATCCTTTTGGCTACAGTTTGTCTTCGTATCCAAGTAAACAAAGAAAACAAGGAATTCAAGGTGTGTTTCTTGGTCCTTTTTAGCAATATACTTTTTAACATTTTGATTGAGGTCATGTCATTTGTAGAGGTGGCAAAATGGGCGGGTTGGTTGGGTTAATTAACGGGTCAAAATGGGTAATCTTTTGCTACAACATGAAATAGGATAGGCCGGCACAAAACATTTTTTGTGCAATAAAATAATTATTACAACTAATCATGGTCAATCAAATGATTGTAAAAGTTATGTTATTTTTATTGTCTATTTTTTAATAAAAAATTTATACTTTTACAGTAGTCTTTGGGTGAGATTTGGCCCGTTAGAGATCATAAACCATAACCCGAATGGACGAACTTACTTGGGTTATCTTTTTTTTGTGTTTTTATTTCTGGAATATGTATTATTGATATCAAGAAGGCGGAATCTTGAAATTGCTTTTTTTTTGTCCATATATCGTGTATAATCGATACCTTCATTTGCAACTTCCTAACATTTGACATTGTTGCAGGATTTACCTCCTGAGCGTGCTTTTGCGGATTTTGTTCTGTGCAATTTGGTCTTGCATTTAGTGATCATGAACTTCCTTGGATAACTTATATCCTCGGTCTATTACATCAAGATTATAACTGAAATTCGATATTGAGGATTACCTGAATATTTCTAGGTTGTTGCTACATGATACTCGTATACATACATTGAGACCTTTTATTTTACCAAAGAAGTAACTTTTATCGCGATACACAACTTCAAATCTGAAATATTGAAACGTTTAAGTCGAATGGTTCAATTCAAACGTGTCAAAGAAGTTAGGTTTATCCTTGATTGACATAGTTGATTTGTGGTGTGTAAAATCCATGTTATAGATGCTTCTTAAAATGGCCATTTTACATCAATAGAACAAATAGGTTTTACATGGATGATCATGGTTTGCGTTTTGGTACTTTCTTTTCAGAAATTATAGATTCGGTCTTCGTAGTTAGACCTGTAAACGAACTGAACGTTCAGTAAACAGCTTACCACTTGCACTACTCATCGGTTTTAATGGACCCTTTCCTCACCGGTTTTGATGGACCCTTTGCCGCCACTGCCTTGCCAATTAAACTTTAACCTTAGGTGGCTCCATGACCATTTTCGTTAATATGTTTATTGATTAATAAATATTAAATAATAGTGCATAAAAGTTAAAATTGAGAAGGGGCACTTTGATTTGTACCGGAAATCAGAATCAAACGAGCTTTTACCCTTCTGTTCTACACGAGATTTCTGTTCTCGTTGAGCTCATCTTAGGACACCTGCGTCATCTTTTAACATGTGTGCCGCCCCAGCCAAACTCTCCACCTGACAATGTCTTCCGCCCAGATCGACCCGTCGAGACGGGCCTTGGGTCCAAAAAGAGGATACTGCATATTGATTATTGATATTCTAGCACAACTATAGAGGTTTAAAACATAACATATCAACTTCTTTTTCAAATGAAATTTAGTCTCAAGATAAAAGGTAAATTAGGTTTGAGCGATGCTAATGTTTTCAGCACTAGACCAAACAGTGAACCGGCCGTCTTAGAGGTCCACTGGTCGAACCTTTTGGATCGGATTTAAAAACCGGTTGACGTCGTAAATAATATAAAAACTAAAAGTATTTATACATATACAAAATATAAATACGTTTTTTGTTTTATGTAAATTTCCAATTTTAATGACATATAACTGTTTAAATAAATAAAATATATAACTTGAAACCTAAACCCCCCACCCACCCCCTCCAAAAACTTAACATAAAAGCTAAACCCACTATTTTTTTGAGTTTTTTTAATGAGGACGACGTGGGAAACATGGTCTTCGAACCACTTTTTTAGTTTTTGATTTATATTTTGAGTTATAATTTTTTTATTATTTTTTTACCTTTAATAAGTAGTTTTTTATTTTCTAATTAACGAGTTTTCTTATGATCATTCTCATATATAATATAAATTTATATTTTAGGGTCCATTTTTACTAGCTGTACAAATATCAGGGGCGAACTAAGACATATCTTTTGAGGTATTATTTAGCATGTTAATTATAGTATTTTGAATATGTGGCATCTTTAGTACATTTTGATTTTGTGTTTAAAAAAATATATACAAATGTTTTTTATTTTTCCGGATGTATTAATTACACCTACAATTAGGAGATATGTGTGATAAAATAGTCATGCGCCTACTTTTGTTTACGCGTCAAAATTTAATCCAATAAATGTAGGATTGGAATCATGTGATACATAGTAGGACACTCATGTAACAACTCTAATTCACGTATCATTAGCAAAAGTCCTTTTATGTGGTAGTTGTCAAAATTCATTACAGACATAGACTTATGTGTTCCGTTTTCTTAGTGTATCCAAGTTGCGGATGAATAAGATATGGATTATGGACATTAGTGTCGGACACTAAAACATAAGATTGCAATGGAAGTCTTACGGTTTATAGAAACCAAAAGTACTATAACTATGTTTCTATAATAATCTTCCTGTCAAATTTGTCTTGTCAAATAGCCATCCGATGCTTTCGAAGCAAAGTCCTTGCACTAGAAGGAGTAACATTCTTGAAATACATGCTAAATCAATTCAGCATTCTCTTGTGAGTTCTAAGTTTTATTTCAAATCATTGTTTTCTCGGTAAACTTCCTTAATATGATCAAAATGTTTAGTGCAACGGAAAAATGTACATTTGGATCTTTTCTTTTGTAAATAATCAACTCATAGGTTGAATAAAACATATATTTTCTCCTATCTCAATATCTGCCTCAAGATAATTCATGTGCCTAGGAAGTTTATCATTTCAATACTGTGCCTAGGAGTCGTTATCCTTTCAACATTGTATCTAGTGAGTTTATCATTTGGGCACTGTGACTAGAGAGTTTATCATTTCAACACTGTGCCTGGGGAGTATCCTTTCAGCACTGTATCTAGGGAGTTTATCCCTTGGGCACTATAATCTGGAGGTCTCACGCTAACATCCAAGTGGCCGTCACCACTTATCTATGTATCAATAGTTATATGATCCTCTAGTGATAGGCCACAAAGGCACTGTCCCTGTTGTTCTCATGTTAACTATGGTTCGTTATCCATAATCTACCATAAGACTTGTAATAAGTCTAGTCACAGACTAAAACAAATTCCAAAGACTCTAGCAGTCAATTCCAACTTCTTAGACCATGCAAGACATTTTTAGGCTAAAGTGGCGAATATCTTTCTTTCTACGCCCTCATGGCCAAAACATTCTTTCTAAATCTCTGCTACAGCAAATCACACCAAAAACCTTTTCCTCTCATATCATCCTTTAGAACTCAATACCCCTTTCTGTTAACAATTCATTTACTTAAACAAATCAAGGTTACAAGTTCAATTCATTAATTCAGTTCCAGAAGTTTTAAAATAATTAAGACGAAAACATGTGGAGGTTGAAAATAGCAGAAGGGGCCAACGATCCATACTTGTACAGCACAAACAACTTCGTCGGTAGGCAAACATGGGAATTTGATCCTAATTACGGAACTGAGGAAGAGCGTGTGGAGGTTGAACAAGCTCGTCTTCATTTCTGGAATCATCGACATGAAGTTAAGCCCTGTAGCGATGTCCTTTGGCGGATGCAGGTTGCTCTTTAATTCCAACCTGGATTTCAGATATATTTTATTTATTCTACAAAACTAGAATTTGAATTCAACTTGAATATACAGTTTATGAAAGATAAGCAATTCAAACAGACCATACCCCAGGTGAAGATAGAGGATGGTGAAGAGATATCACATGATAAAGTTACCACTACACTGAGGAGGTCTGTGCACTTGTTTGCATCCTTGCAGGCTGATGATGGGCACTGGCCAGCTGAAAATGCTGGTCCAATGTATTTCATGCCTCCATTGGTAACTATTTGTTATTCTACTATGTTAGTTTTTAACCCGTGTTTTACACGGTCTAAATAAAGAAAATATTAGATACGTAGTAATAAAGATTTAGGAATTATAAAAGAAATGTTAGATAGTAACGAAAATTTAAGAATTAATATAAGAAATATTAAATAGTTAGTAAGAAAAATATTAAATGGTAACAAAGAAAAAACAAGTGGGAAAAAGAATCACAAAACTGTAACAAGTGTCACAAAAAATTAATTTTTATTCGTGCCACAGGTTTTCAGTCTTTGTTTCTTATATCACCAAGAATTTGGTATTAAAAAGGTAAAAAAAAACCTGACTATAGGTCTTTTATTATTAAATTATGCAGGTTATATGCTTGTATATCAGGGCATCTTAACAACGTGTTCCCAGCAAAACACAGAAAAGAAATCCTTCGCTACTTATATTGTCATCAGGTACCAACTATTATAGGGCGTCGCCTAAAATTTTAAGGGCTTAAAAATTTGAAAAACTAATTTAATCTATATTCTAAGAGGACCTCCAACGATGCGTTGGGTTGCTAACCGGACGAGAGGCAGCGTTGGAGTAGCCGTTCGCCGAGCCTTCGGTTAGGCTTTGATCCGGAAATCCGGATGAAGGTGGATGTCTGCATGTGGCCCCTCCATTCAGTTTCATTTCTCCTTTGTTTTTTTTACTTTTTAAATATCTTATATATGATATATCTAATATATATTAAATTCTTTTCTTAATTCATATAATTTTTTTATTTAATAATTTTTAAAATATACATTTTAAAGTATACTATAATATTTTAAATAATAAAAGATATAAAAAATAAGTTATTATAAAAAAAGTAATTTCGTAAATAGAAAGTAAATAATACTGCTAATTTTTAACGGCTATATTCTACCGGATATACGTTCATAATGTATTCATGATATAATACGAAATGTAAAAAGTAAGATTATTAATAAATAAGTTTTTTGGTATATATAGAAAATAAATGTAAAAGTTGATGATGTGAAAATATAGGGGTGTTTGAAAGTGGATCTAGTGTTAAAGTAAAAATTAGGGTTATTGAAGGATGGGTGGAAATTTGATGTGACGCGTTTGGTTGTATTTTTGGTGTCCACCATTGGAGGTGCTCTAAGTTGAAAATATATGTGATAATCCACATTTTTTTGTGTTTTTATTGGGAAATGAGAAAAGATAACAAAACGATTGCAGTTCTATTGGGGTTAATGTAATAACATGCAGTGCAAACATTAATGTTGTTATACGCTTTAACGCAAAATATATTGAGTTGCCACTAGTGACAAACTCATGTATTAATTTCCGCTTCTTTTTTAATTAATGGCCAAGAAAGATGTCGATTGAATGTCATCTGGAATTGACAGAACAAAGATGGTGGTTGGGGATTTCATCATGAGGGTCATAGCACAATGTTTGGCACTACCCTCAGTTACATTTGTATGCGCCTTCTAGGAGGACCTGATGGTGGCTTGAATGGTGCATGCACCAAAGCTCGAAAATGGATTCTGGATCATGGTAGTGCCACAACCATTCCGTCTTGGGGAAAAACGTGGCTTTCAGTAAGACATTCTACCCCTTATACTATATATAATATACGTTTTTAACCAGATTAATTTATTTTAGGTTTGATTTTTCTCTGATAACTTACGTTCGTTAACTTTTTAATAAAAACCGAATACACGGATGTGTTTAATTTTTTTCTCGACGTTCCGGTATAAATTTTGTTAAGAACGGAATTTTATTAGAAATAGGATCTTTTTTTGGTATCGTACCGGTACCGTGACGAACGGAACCGATACTGACCTAACAATATCGGTACCGTTATCAATATTATCGGAACCAATACCGGTATTCGTTTCTATTGTTTTTGATTGATGTGACAGATTTGTAGGGTGTAACCCACTCGTTAAAAACAAAAGTCTGCAAGCTAAATTTTAACATATTAAACATAAAAAAAAATTATGAATGGTTTTGTTTTAGGTACTTGGTGTTCGTGAGTGGATAGGAAGCAACCCAATGCCCCCAGAGTTTTGGATCCTCCCTCCCTTCCTTCCCATGCATCCAGGTTAGCTAAGGCTCATTAATTGATACTATTTTGGGACAGAGTTAACATGTTTTTCTTTACTTCTCCAAACTGTCATGATACACTTTTTTGTTTGCAGTGAAAATATATAAAAAAAAAAATTAAAAACCGTTATTAATGCAGTTCTTAAGAGAATCCAACTCTATGTTCGAATATTTTAGTGTAATTGGATTGACATGTGTTAACAGTTAACCAATGTGAGCCATAATGTACGTCAAACAACTTAGGATGTGTAGAGTGCACACTTGTTTGAGTTTATTATTATTATTTGAAGTATTTAGAGACCAAATTGGTTCTTAGGGGCCAAACTCCTAGCTTAAGCACTTAATAAGAATTAACCCTAGTTGCAAGATGTAGGTCACCTTGACCGAACCACTATAAATTTGTGTTCCTACTTTCTGTCATTGTGTGCATGTGTGTATTTGATTGCTTCCACTGGACCGCCTCTAATTCGATATCTAACAAAAGAAATGTGTGAAGTGCTAGAACAAATTAGAGCCCATTAAGGTCAATCTCACAAAATCAGATAGATAGTGTTATAGACACACACTAATACCCTAATCAAGTGAAACAAGTTTTATTACCAATTCCTTAAAACTTAAAATCTCTTTATCATATCTAGACATATAAGCACCCTAGTGATTTACAACCAATGATCAGACCAACAAAGAAAACCCTAACAAATTCCTAAACCCTTCTATTTAGATCTATTCCCGATGTAGCTTTATATTACCGATTAAGGTGTTAAGCCTCTGATTATAAGTGCACTTTTTATAACCTAAAGATAAAACAAGTTGAATCTAACATGCATAACTTCATAGAAAAACCAACAAGACCACACAAACCAAATCTAAAACCAATATTAACATGTAATCATACACATCATAAGTTCAAGGTAATAAACATCATAAAATCACACAATCATAAGTACCATCAATCCATACATCACACCAAACAAGGAATCATGTCATTTAAACGGCTATAAATCTTTAGCCGGACATAGTAATGTAAATCAAAAGATATGTAGAAACAAAAAACGAATGCAAACCGAGTCGATCTATGTGTTTAGACGCAAACCGAATGGCCAGATCTTCGATCTTCAAGTCTCCTCAGAACCAGATCTTCGTCTCTGCTCCAAGTAGGCCTTCACAGGCTCCAATTCGCGGTCCCCAACCCTATGGTCATCACTTTGCTTAAATAGGCGTGATTTAGGATTTCTGCCTTGGCCGACATACAGGTCGTACGGGCCATACCTTCTTCAAATGGGCCACAACGCCTAATTCTTCGTTGGATGTACCTTGTCAAATGGATACGGGCTTCTGCATGCACGTACGAGTCGTACCATTATTGGCATATGGGCCATACTCTTTTCTGTCTTGAATTCTTTCTTAAGATGCCTTCCAGTCAGCTTCCAATTATCCTTGTTTGGCATCAAAACCTACAAATTCACAGAAAACATGGTTAGGTATCTATTCTTACCAGATTTACTAAAAAGACAACTCAAAATGTAGGGAAATGTGGATAAAATACGTGTTATTTGGAACACATCAGGTACCAATGTAACAATCATGTACATTCAAAACATAACTTTAACAAATGAGTAGTTTAGCCCAAAAACCATATTAAGGTATAAATGTAATAGAACTCACCTTAGCCTTTACTCTTACTGAAAACTATCAACCTTTCAATAACAACCTTCTATATTCGTAAAGTTTTCACATGAAGTTACTATCATGTATAAGACTTCCATAATTCTTATTCAAACATATACAATCATCAGCATCGCTATACAGTCATATACCTTTGACATACTCCTGCATACAACCTTTACAAGCCTTATACGCTCGTATAAAATTGGTGTAATACGCTCGTATACAAGTCCATATCGCCCAGAATGCCGAGAAAAGCATAATAATGTTAGTACAATATCAATAATAGCATATGTTAGTACATTATCAGTAGTGTCTCTTTGGAAATTGTTTTTGATAACAGATCTTTTCATGGTTAAAAATCCTTGATCAATCATCTTAACGCGTTGATTTCTAAATCGAGGAAGTACAATCTCCAATTCTATATTCTACGAGATTTCATGATTATTTAATGTCCATAACTAGCTGAACTTCATCCTCAACAATCTTCTTTGTCAAATGTAGCAAAAATGTGGTGTTACTGTAGGCTGGTATACATGCCGATGTCATATCTATACGGGAGAAGGTTTGTGGGTCCAATCACTTCTCTAGTTTTACAACTTCGGGAAGAACTTTATACGCAGCCCTACGATGAAATCAACTGGAAGAGTTCAAGACATTTGTGTGCAAAGGTGAAATACTTTCTTTACATCATAGATTTGTATGATTGCGTTTACAGATCCACTTCCCTTATTACTTGCTTAAGCGAACGTTATGTCTCAGGAGGACCTATATTATCCACACCCTTTACTACAGGATTTAATGTGGGACAGTCTTTACTTTTTCACGGAGCCTCTCCTAACTCGGTGGCCATTTAGCAAATTGCGCGAGCAAGCACTCAAAACTGCCATGAAACATATCCATTATGAAGATGAGAATAGCAGATATATCACAATCGGTTCTGTGGAGAAGGTACTTGAAAAGAAAAATTACACAAAAGCTTACTAAAACACAAATGATTACAATGAAAAAATGGGAAGTGTGTTAAAGGATTACCAATTTTCTATAGCATACTTATTCTACAGCATATAAGCTGTGCGGGAAAACACTACATAATAGTAACCAAGTTTTAAAAGTGTTCCAATTAGGTCACTCATCATAATATACCCGAGGGTGTATACCATGTAAAATGCATATTGAGTGATATAATTGAAACACTTTTGAAACTTAGTTACTATTCTACAAAGTTACGTACCCCTAAACTGTGCAGGCACTGTGTATGCTTGCGTGCTGGGATGAGGATCCAAACGGTGTATGCTTTAAAAAACACCTTGCTAGAATCCCAGATTATATCTGGATTGCTGAGGATGGAATTAAAATGCAGGTTATACAAGAAAACATTTTCATGATACAAGATAATATATTCAATCAAATATGCCTAATTGCAAAACTTTTAATTGGTAATCATCTTTCAAACAGAGTTTTGGAAGTCAAGCATGGGATGCAAGTCTTGCTATTCAAGCTCTGTTGGCTACTGATATTGCCCATGAGATTGGCCCTACATTAAAGAAAGGACATGACTTCTTTAAAGCGTCACAGGTCTCGAAAATTATGCATTTCTTGTTAACTAAAAAAACCTAGCTAGTTTCCATTTGGTGTTGGATTCCTTCATGCATGGTTTTATATCCTATATATCTTCTGTAGGTTAAGGACAATCCTTCTGGAGATTTCAGAAGCATGTATCGCCATATTTCTAAAGGTTCATGGACCTTCTCAGATCAAGACCATGGATGGCATATTTCAGACGGTACCGCTGAAGGACTGAAGGTATTATATAAAATTTTATATCAGGCACATAGTCATTCAAAATATAAGTTGACCCATTAAATGATTTTCCCTTGGTTAATTGATTTTCATCTTCAGTGCTGCCTTCTATTTTCAATGATGCCCCCAGAAACTGTTGGCAAAAAGATGCAGACCCAGCAATTTAGTGATGCAGTCAACATTATACTTTCCTTACAGGCAAGTATATATAAGTTGTTTATTTATATTCCATTGTCCCATTTAATTTTTTTCTTCATTTCTTGGGGGCACTGGGAGACTGCTTCCTTTTATTAAGACCTAAAAGTTATGCCATTAAAATGCACGAAAAGGGAAATTTACATAAAAGTTAACTTACATGAATGTTTAAATCGTGGCGGCAGAAGGTGCTTGGCTCTGATGCCAAGTTAAACACCTTAGTGTGTGTAGTTGTATTGATTGTGTAAATGATTTTAGGATACAAGAGAGGGTTCTATACAATAACCATATTTACATAAACTACCTTCTATTTCTACTAATTACAATTGATCTAATACTTAGCATTCTAATTTGTTGTGAATCTTGACAAGCTTTGCTTTACTGGTGATATTATAGAGCAAAAATGGTGGGTTAGCAGCATGGGAACCAGCAAGAGCATCAAAATGGTTGGAGGTAACTAGATTAGGGGCAAAAGAATACTTTAATACTGTGTTCATATTCATCTCTACTGATTCAACTTCTTTTTCATTTTAGTTTCTTAATCCTACTGAATTTCTTGAGGACATTGTCATTGAGCATGAATAAGAAACTCTTTGTAGTTTACTAATTGCATGTCTTCTCTGATTACCAATCATACTATAATGTCAAACACTACTAGAAAACATATATATTTTGTACAAAAGTTTTCTACAAGTTACCAACAAAAGAAAATTTCAACAAGTTAGCGACAGCTTTCCGACAAAATAAAAACAAAAAAGTAACCATAAGATTTCCTATAATTTCCCAACAAATTTGTTAAATAAGTTAACTTATTTATTTAATATAATCGTCGGAATATTGTCGAAAATTACCGACGAAAGGCTTTTGTCACTAATTCGTCAGAAAATTATTCGGGACTTTGTCGGAAAAAACATTTCCTACGGGGTTTTTCCAACAAACACTTTTTGTCATAAACTTGTCGCTAACGGACAATTCTGACAAATTTCTCACAAAATCTACTGTCGCAAATTTTCAGTTTTTTGGTAGTGAAATTCAAGAAACTCAGTGCAGTTATTGGCCAGGTATGTGGAATGCACATCATCAGGAATGCAACCCCACATATAGGAGACAAGAAATAGAAACTTTCCTTGCAGATGCAGGTGGATACCTGGAGAAAACACAGATGCCAGATGGTTCTTGGTTAATTGATTTTTTCTTTTTAACACTTCTGAAATGAAATTACTCTTCTTATTGTCTTAACATTAATGAAGCCCATGGGTATTAGGTATGGAGAATGGGGTATGTGTTTTACATATGCCACCTGGTTTGCTCTTGGAGGGCTAGCAGCAATCGGGAAAACGTATGAAAATTGTCAGGCAATCCGCAAAGCTGTCACTTTTCTTCTGGAAATACAGCGGGAGGATGGTGGCTGGGGAGAAAGCTACCCATCTGGCCCTGAAAAGGTATATTACATAAAATATTTTCGTCCATGTGGTTTGACCATTTTAGCCACTTTCATCCAAAAACCTTTTTTTTAGCTATTTCGTCTAGGGCCGGCAATTCCTACATGTTTAAGACACGATTAAACCTGTTTAAGAAAAAGTACATTATGTAATTTTATACATTTTAAAAAATAAGTAAAATTAAGAGGCTAGAATTCATCATTTCTCCTTCTTGGTACATAAAAGATACAACTGTCTTATAGACATTAAATATAAAGAAGTTAAACGAGTCGTATTCATATTTGATACTTGTGTTATCCGCGTCGCCTATGACCTGTTTAGACACGAATTACCAGTTTTGCCATCGTCCCTGACTTTTCAAAATCTAGCCATTTTCATCTAACTGACTAACTCCATCTACATTTTAACGTAAAGTCAAGGGTCGGTTTGAAATTCATAGGTTAAAATCTTACCAAGTTACCCCTGATTTAACCAAAATTGCTCCAGATTTAACGTTAAAATATAGACGGACTTAGTCAGTTGGATGAAAATGGCTAGATTTTGAAAAATCAGGAACAAAATAGCTAAAAGAAATTTTTTTGGATGAGAGTGGCTAAAATGGCCAAACGCCGGGACGAAAAGGCCACTTTACTCTAAAATTTATATATACACATAGACACATCTTCTTTGGACTAGTAAAACTGTAAACCGGCCTCTAGAGCATGTCTAAATCGACTTGCATTCTTCTCCCTGGTATACTTTATAAACAGAAATATGTACCTCTAGAAGGCGATCAATCCAACTTGGTACATACTTCTTGGGCTATGATGGGATTGATTCATTCTGGACAGGTAAGTTCTATTTTTGAGAAACTATATCAGATCACTTTTTACATGTTCTTGCCAATTTGCCGTTATTTTTATTAGAATAACTGTCTTTAGTTGTACAGGCAGAAAGAGACCCAACGCCTTTACACAGTGCAGCCAAGTTGTTGATCAATTCTCAGATGAAAAATGGCGAATTTCCCCAACAGGTTAAGGAACAAACATTCTTATTTCCATCACATAAGTTAAGGACAAACATTCTTATTTCCATGAACTTATTGCATATCTTTAGTTACATGAAGAGTTACATGAACTTATTGCATATCTTTAGTTAGATATATAAGTTAAGGGACAAACATTCTTATTTCCATCACAATAAATTTTTAGGCAAAATAAGATCATTCAAAATTCAAATAACGCAGAAGTGCTAAGAGTGTCTGTGCTTGTTTCCAACATCTATATCTATATCTATACTATATAATAAATAAAGGTTTTTTCATGTCACGTGTCGCCTCCATATTCATTCTCATCATTTTTTTTCCGCTTCTCTCTCTTATTTAAATACACATCTATCTTTTAATCATAGTATATATTTTTAAAGAAAATATTAATTATACTAATAAAAACATTTATTTTTAATTATCTCTTATTATAAGAAACGTTGAAATCTAATTAAATAACCTTTTAATTTTAATCAAATAGTAATGAAAGTCAAATTACATAGTAATTAACGTATTTTCGAAAGTCAATTATATATTAATTTTTACATATTATGAATTTTATTTCTGTCCTTAGTATATGTAATACATTTTTACACATGTAAAATATATACATAAAGATTTAAGAATTTTATGTATTGATATTTTTCACCCGGTGTATATTACACGGGTTCTAAGCTAGTTACTGATAAATGAAAATTACTTGCTGCAGGAAACAACTGGTTTATTCAAGAAGAACTGCTTGCTGCACTATGCATTGCACAGGGACATCTACCCAATGTGGGCTCTAGGTGATTACCGGAATAAGGTGCTACCACAGCCTACAGTCAACTAGCACTATCGTAGCTACTGGTGTACTATCATCTCTTCTCTTTCACATCGTGTGTGTGTATCTGGATTACTTATTTGAAAGACTACTTTCAAATAAATTTGGGATGCAATCATTAATTCTTCTTGTTAGACCACCTATGATGTGTAAAGATTCAATTCGATTACGTTAATTGCATATTTATTCACCTACACACTAACATGTTTATTCAACTACTGATGTGTTGGTTTGCTAATGATGTGAATGTGTGTTAATATGTGTGTTTAATGATAATTATGCCTCGGAAAACACTAGTTTGCTTCGTTTTTCTGAGCAAAGTAACATTTGGAAGTATATGCAAGTATTGGATGGCATCCCAGGCTACTGATTTTGGATTTTTGCATATTTTACGCAGGGTGAGTTCCAGAACTTGCATAAATCTTCACTGTATACAGTCCATTGATCGTAAATGCACACACGAGTGGCGTATTATATGCCAATGTTACGGTTTTGGGTGGTTTTGAGCAGTTTTGGACGGATTTTTAAGGCATGTTTTGACCATTTTGGGGGATATTTTGTACTTGGAGTCTAGAAAACTTAAAGGAACAATTTAGAAGTGAAGAATTCGTGAAGACTCGTTGAAAAATGATCATTGTCGTTTGATAATCATCATTTGAATGGAGTTTATACATCAATTGCGTGTTTCCTTCAATCTAAGCATGTGTGGCTAAGCATTTCGTAATCATCACCGGATGAAGCGTCTTATCAGCACTTGTAAGACTTTGTTTAGTTGAATTGCTTGAACTTTAGTTAATTGTATCTATAAACGTGTGTATGTGTGCAATTGTGCTTTGGTTGTCATTTTTATGTTAATTTGAAAGACAATTCAGGTTTGATTCACCAAGCTGGTCATTCTTCTATATATATCATCTAAAGGATTTGAATTGACTTGATTTGTTATCATAGGCGTAAAAATTCCTATAGCCCCATGAAATTTTACAATTGTCCCCCAAAAACATTAGTGTTATATACGCGTTATATATCGTTAGTCAACCGACCCCAAAAATTTTCGAACCCCATGAAAAAAAATTATAGGTCCGCCATTGTTTGTTATAGTTTAGTATTGAATCACCAAGATGTCATTACAATTTGGATGAATTCCATGATATTGTAGTATGACGTATGAGATTGATTGATCCTAAACTATGAATTAGTGTGAATGGTGCATGAATTATGTCTGTACTTTACCAAGCTTATCAATGAATGTGCAAAAGTTACAGTGAATGATTAGACCACAAACTCATTGGTGATTATATCTTCTCTCATTTGATTATCACTCTCTCTTTACCTAGTTTACTTCACATCACAACTAATTCCAAATCATTCAACTAATTATGTTTACGTTTGGATATCAATTAAGACTAATTACCAACCAATAACTCTATGTGGATTTGACATTCTTAATTATATTAATGTATAAGTATATAAAAGTTGACCAATGTAGCTTAGACAATGAATTAGTTTGGTTGACTACTGTAATTTCACTCGCCGTATAACTATTTTTCAAGAAGGGTCGGTTCAATCTTTTTTTTTTACCTAAAACAAATACTAAAATTAAAGTCACTTTGTAAAAATAATTATTTTACTTACAACCATAATAATGAGTTACCAATTTAACATGATATTCTAAATATTTGAAAAATCCTAGTTTCTTGACCAAACACTTAGTACCTGATGTTGATTATTTAGTACCCGATGATGTTTATAGATATATGTCTGTTTTTATACATGTATGTTTGTATAAACTCTAATTTTAACAAAGAATTTGTGTCTATTTTTTATTGAATTTAATGAATTCATTTAAACCTCCACGAATATAGGCGTATAACATTTTAAATACACAGATTGATGAAATGAATCCAAACATTGTGTGTTTTGTCTAGAGGTGCACAAAACGGTTTTTTAACCCGAACCGGTTTAAAACCGAACCGAACTGGTTTGGTCAACAAAAAGTCAAAAACGGTTTGAGTTCAAACCGGACCGGTTTGAAACCGGTTTGAGATGGTCCGTTGACCGGGTTTGACCGGTTTAAAAAACGGTTTGAAACCAGTTTTTAATCGGTTCGGTTCGGGTTAAACCGGTTTCAAACCGGTTTAAATGTATAGGTTTCAAACCGGTTTTAAACCGGCGGTTTGAACCAGTTTGAAACCGGTTTGGTATAAACCGGTTCACGGCCGGTTCGGTTTTCGGTTTGAAACCGGTTTGGTTTTTCAAACCGGTTTTTTTGTGCTTCTCTAGTTTTGTCTGTAGGCTTTGGCTCAAATATTATTAGGTCAAACAGATGACATCTTCAATGGTCAAAGGCAACATGATTTATATATGTTATTTTCTTTTCAAAAAGACAAGATGCGTGTCTAAAATTGTAAGTGTACAAGTACCTCATGCAAAAAGAACAGAGAGTACAGAATCAGGTATTCCTGTTAAGGGCAAGTGAAAAAACAACACACTTACAAATGGAAAAGCTATTATATTACTTTCAAGTGTTTACCTCCAATAAAATGGAACAAGTTTGTGTATATTGTTCCAACCATAATCAAGTTTTTCTGGTATTTGAAGAAAGAAGCCCCATTTGTTTAGTGAGCTGCTGAACCTGAGCGGTTTCCGATGGCTTGCTTCCACTTCCCATTATGACATCATCATCCACCGGGCCGGATTCCATTTCATCATTTGTGTTTGCCTCCGGGCTCGGCTCAAGAAACTGTTCCCATGACGGGTCATATGCGGATAGATACTTCTCCATTTCTGTCAGCAAATTACTATCCCATTCTACATCTGCGTCAGGATAAAAACTCCCGATTTCTAATGCAAGTTTGTTATCGACCAAGTTCGGGTCAAGGAGGGTCTGATTCTGTGCTTCGGGGTGCATGTAACTGTCTACACTAGCATCTGACACCAATTCTTGCAGCTGTGAGAGGTCAGATACATCGGGCAAATCTTGCCCGTCAATGACGGGGCTTGTATCCAGGAAATGATCTGCTGCAACCACTTCAGAATTTGCTTCCAGGGGTGCAGAAAGTACATTTGTCACTGCTGGTAAATAAGATTGACTAGAAGCAGGTGGCGTGACCTCTTGAAGAGTAACTCCCGAGCTAAAATTATTCAGACGGGGTGAGGGATTATCTAGTTTCATGATTTGTTTAAGCATTGCTTGAGCTGCATCATTCATCATGGGTTGGTACTTAACGATCCGTCCATCAGAAGAATGTTCGTTTGAAACAACTCCATCTTCTTTATACCTTCGTTTTTTATTCCCTTCTGTTATGAGACGGGTGCTCTCGTTTTGCTGTTGTACAAAGTGAGCCAAAAACCCAGGGCTGTTAACTGCTTTTGCCAAAAATGACATCATTTGTTGTTGTCTTTGTTCCATCCCCTGAAGACGTTGCACCATAGACTGCATTTGATTGTCAGTGGTTTGTTGTTGCTGTCTTAGCCTCACAAGTTCTTGCATTAGAATGTTTTTGTCTCTTTTTAGTCTCTCAACTTCTTCCTCCAGACCAAATTTTCCAACTTCAACACATGCACCCACTGAGGAGGTCTGTTGGTGAGGTTGTTGAGGCGGCTGGGTGTGGCCCGAAGCTGATTTCCGACGAACGATACTTTTGAGCAAATGTTTTTGACCTCGTAAAAATCCCTCATTTGCGAATTCCCAGCGATCTGGATCTACCTTTCTAAATCCCTGTTTATTAACACCGCAACACAAAAATACAAGAGGACCCCATTAGCACCTGTCATAAAACTTGCAATTTAACAAAAACAAAAGGCATCGTTGCAGAGTTTAGCAATACAAGAACCTTAGAGTACTGTTTCCCTTTCACATTCTAGCGATACAGAAAAGTTTTCAAATTGAGGTCAATATAGACCCATGGGCTAATCGCCATTTTATAGAAGAAAACATTATAAATTTTGTTTTACTTTTATTGTTTGAGTAGTTAATGATTTTTTTACTTTCTTGTAACTGTTTTTCACTGAAAATCAGTTTTTAAAACAACTAAACGGTTCCCTATGGCCTATGGTGACAAACCTGTTTGACCATGCTAAGGCAAATTGGAGTAAATGGTTTCTCTTTTGTCACACCAGATATCAAATTCCATATATGTTTTTAGTTGGGAGTATGATCCCCTTTCTTGTTCATGGATGACTGCTAATACCGTCCAGAAAAAAAAAAGTACCCAATTGAACGAATATGATAGGATATCAATGTGATGTAGGACAAGAGGACAACAAAATATGCTCCACTATCTGTCTGAAGTGGACAGCTAATACCGTCCAGAAAAAAAAAAGTATGAAAGAAAACTACCTATAACTATTAAAAAGATAAAAAAACAAACAAAAATGTGATCTGAACTCGATGCAACTAAGGCTTTACTCCCAATCAAATTGCTTCATACCATATCCACAAAAATGATATGAAAAGAGATTAACTTATAATGCTAATGACAGCATTATACTTGGGTCAGGTCACCCCATTTAAGTAATCCCTTCCATAGTTGTGACCAGTGTTGCAAATGAAAAGATGCAACATGTATACAAGGCACACATAGCTGTTAACATGTTAATATGTTATACTTCACAACTTATATTCAGATAGCAAGATTACATAAATAAAAGTTTTACAAAATCAACTAACACTACAAATGCCTTTCAAGGTTAAATAAAAACAAATAGGCATACAAAATAAAGTCCCCAATCAATGGAGAGAAACATAATACAGGACAGAAACATTTGGAGTGCAAACAAAGAAAAAGAAATTGTGGAACTGTATTTCAAGCTCCAATTAGCTCAAATCCATGTTCAACTAACTGGCGTTTTGAGAAGGGAACACAACCTGGGGAGTCAACAGTTTTGTTTGACACTCGACTTCAGAACAGAGATATTTTCAAGACATTATATACAGTTATACACAAAACTAGACAAAAGCTCCCACACACAGTACAAGTCCAACTAAACCTTGTTGCACACATAATTCATACCAGCACACGCAATAACTCAAAAAATCACCAAAATTTGCCACTATACCCAAGCTTTAGCATTTATCCACCAGCTTTTCTCTATGGCTCCACAATAAATGTTGCCATCATAATATCATATCTTGAAATTTTTCCCAATATCATTAACTATTAGTCTACTACTTATCTCATAATCTCCTCTTCTTAACGTTCTCCTATTATGACCACAGGTCTGCAGCAAGGGACTAGAGTACCTTTATACATAAAATTTCCCATTTAACGGAAGGCTGTGAACAGTGAGCCTAACAAAATTATCTGTAAAGTCTAGTTATATTCTTATAGCGGTTCATGATCTCCCCCATCACAAGGGAAATAAAATGAAAAAAGAAGAGAATAAAAACCTACATCTCAACATCTGTAATGCTTCAAAGCTGCTAAGTAAAATCAGTCGTATATTCTTACCGATATGATACCAACTATAAAAAAAGGTGATCTAAAAGGATGGAGTGAAATTTCCAACTACGATGTGATGAGAAAAGACAGGGAAATCCCTTTTCAACCGCAAAATGGCAATCTTATTTATTTCCAGTCCACAGGTAAAGCAGCCAACAAGGTCTACCAAAAATCCACCATGGATACTAGACAAGCAGCATTAAGACTAAAAAATATAATCTGTCAACAAGAAAGATCAATTTGAATTACATTTCAAAAGATGTCTTTCCTAAAACCTCATCGTAAGGAAGAGACTGTTCTGTTAGCATGATGTGTGTTTACTTAACTAAAAAGATAAGCATCATCCTGATTTTCTATTTCAATCAGAAATACTCAGTAACTAAAGTCAGACCTAAAATTTGAACTCTAAACCTAGTGATCATCATAAATGAAAACTTAATATATTACAGATTCATTAACACATCAAATCAATTAAATATATATCAATCAGGCAATCATGTCAACATAACCTGAGAATGAGCAATAGAAACAGAAATATACATAAGTGTTGAGCTGGCGAACAAAGCTGGAGAAATTATTGTGCTTGAAGTATTTGGGCAAAAGATCTCTAGCGAATTCGGGCGGGTCCCATACGACGAAGCTGTTATTCGAGGCGCTCCAGGAAACAACTTTATCGGTAGAAGGATCATCTACCATATCGTAGGTCTTGACTAAGAAGGGCGGCGGAGCATTGACGCTTGACATCGGAAGCGGCGCCGGCGGTGGAACCGCGGCAGCACCACCACTGTCTGCTGCGGATGCGGTGGCATTACTGTAACTACGAGCTTCCATGGCGATGGATGTTGTGATTGATTTAGATTTGAAGGAGCGCCATTATCGGAATTTTAAAAACCCTAGAAATACAATTTCGGTGGAAGCGTGGAGAAAACTTTGGAAGAAGAAAATGGTGATTAGATGACGAGAGGGGGTTGGATTTTTTATTAATAAACTGATATCTTTATGTTATAAAAATAGTAAATAGTGTTCGTGACCGGAAATAGTTGCACCTATTTTTATTTTTCAGGGAAAAAAACATAAATAACTAAAATTAAAGTAGTTGGTCATTTAATGTAATGGTGGTCTCAAGATTTTTTATAGTGGAGGTCTTGGGTTCGAATCCTGATAACAGCAAAAAAAAAGGTATGTGGTCAGGTCAACGAGGTTTACCCAGTTGGGGGTTCCTCCTGTGGTGGGTTGCCCTAGATGTTCTAGGTGTTGTCCCGGAAAAACCCAATTATCTTAGAATATCTAGATGTTGTCGTTCAAAAAAATAAAAATAAAAACTAAAATTGATGAATAATAATAGAGTTGAATGTTTTTTTTCAATCATGAGTTTATATAAGATTTGCTAGTTGGATTCTTAAACTAATTTTCTTGTTATTTTGATAGTTGACTTTTTAAAATCTCACGGTATTCGTCCTTGAATCTAACGACGTTGCTATTTAAAGTTAGTTAAGCCTCACGTGTCATATACATGAGGACATTTTTGTCCATTATTCATTGACTCTCCTGTCCCCTTCTTTCTTCTACGACCAGTAAGTCACCGACCAGAACACCGCTTCAAAAGAACGAGCCCTTGATGAACGTGTTTGAAACTCCCTTTTGCTTGTAGGCAAACTTATGATGGAAACCTACCCAAAAAAAAATTGATCTCATGCAACTTAAGTTTTGTGAAAAGCCATCTGACACTCGTGACATTGCATGGGATGATAAAGTGGAAAATTTTCAAAGACAATTTGGTTGATTAGCATCAAGGAAAAGAGAAGAGTTTTACGAATCGAGATTGGATGTTTAAATTGCGAAAATAGGAAGTTGGGGTCTAACATGGTCATGGCGACCAGAAATTATCGAGATCAATGCTTGTGTGCGAGCTGTGTTGCCGAGGAACCTGACCAACACGACCATGGTCATACTTCTCATATAGCTTTCTGAAATGTGTGATCGCTTTTCGATTAAAGTATTTCGCATGCATACAAAATCTTCGTCCAGACAAGACAGAAAGTAAACTTCAAAGAACTTCGATGACAATTATATATCATTTAACATTTAAATACTAGATTTTATTTTCATTTTCATTTTCTTGCTAACCTTTTAACATGTATTTTGTAGGAATTTGTCTTGATTTCGTAGTACTTCTTGAATAGCTTTATGGAACGTGTGATCACTTTTTGATTAAAGTATTTCACATGTATACAAAATCTTCAATCGGGTAAGACAGAAAGTGAACTTTAAAGAACGAGATGTGATTTTCTTGTGAAATTCGTATGACAAATGTATTGAAGTTAGACCAAATGAATCTTGTATATATGGTCGAACCATCATCATGAATTATCAAAACTCTTCATGAAAAGTTATTACAGTTGATGGTTATAAAATCTTGTAAATGTTGTAGTTACATCAATAGAAACTTCAGTAGAAAAAAAACTATCAGTAATAACAAAGTTACTATGGACCAACAGTAGTAGCAGAATTATTACCGATCATAAAACCATTATTAGTAACAAAGTTACTACCGATCATTTATTACTGATTGCTCAGTTCCTACCGAAGCACATACGCTATGTTCCCGAGTTTACTAAAGAAAAGAAAGGAAATGATTCCTTTCCCTTCCCTTCTTTTATTTTCTTCTCTTTTCTCTTCCTTTCCTTTCTCTCCAAATCTCTTCAATTTTGAAGGATAGAAATAACCCTTGTTTTCCCTTCCTTTCACTCTTTAAAAAAATCTTTGGAGCATCCTTCCACTCATTTCCTTTCTTTTCTTCCCTTAAAAAAAACTCTGAAACAAAGGAATCATTCCCCTTCCTTTCTTTTCCCTTCTTTTCTTTCCTTAAATAAGACTCGGGAACACAGGGATAGTTTCTACCGAACTACATAGTTGCTACCGATGCTCAAAGTTTTCATCAAAGCATCATAGTTGCTACCGATGCTCAAAGTTTTCATCGAAGCATCATAGTTGCTACCGATGCTTTAGTTAGTACTAATGATCAGTAGTAATTGTCATCAATTCTTTCTAAACACCATTTATCATCAACGCAGATCTGATGCAATTTTCAATGAGACCCCTACTAGGGGCGTTGCCCATTGGACCCACCAAAGGGCGATATCTCCTTGGAACCTCTATGGTTTAGGGACTTCGCCCTAACAACTTTAGAGGTATATGATTCCATAAATTAGAATAATCTTGATTAAGTGTGTATTTCAGACCTACTAACTTATTATATGGTTTTAAGCAAATCCAGTTATATAAAATAACATTGGTGAACACTAAAATCATTTGAATTATTAAAAAGAAAATATAAATAAAACGAACTGATGATTTAACACCCAAGTGTAATAACTCAATACAAGAACATTGGCACGACGTTTCATTGATTAAAAGCGACACCTAAAACACCCAAGTGTAGTAACTCAATATTGGCACGACGTTTCATTGATTAAAAGCGACACCTAACCGTCATATTTGTTAAACATTGCAGACGTGGTCAATCCAGAATCAAACAAAGCCGCATTCACGCCACTATAAAAGCGAGGTGAGGTACAAATACTCACGACGCCCTAACAGAGAAGACGAATCAGTCAAACAGCTCGAAGTAGGTGGAAATGGAGGCGGAATCAAACAGTATCAAAGTAAATGCTATGCAATTCGGATACAGCGGCGAGAATCCTCTCTTTGTGAATTTCAACCTCAACATTTCTAATCGATCTCGTTGTCTTCTCGTCGGCGCCAACGGATCTGGTATTTTTTAACCCTAAGTTATAGATTTTAAAATTATAGCATCTCTGTTAGGTGAATTTCTATTTGTTTGACCAATTTTGAATAATTTAGACTCAATTATGTGATATCTATTATCGTGATCTTGTTTTGAAGTTTTATAGTAATTATGGTAAGCCAGATTTCCTGTCAGTTTTGTATGAGAGATAATGTATATGTGCTTAAGAACATGCGTAATGGTTTAGTTACAGTGATAAAAAAGTGGTGTCACACAGGCGCCATGTAGACAGTGTAGTGATCACATTAAAGGCGTGTAATAGGTTAGTGATAGCGATAAGAAAAAAAGAGATGATGAGATGTAGTGTTGTGATTTGCCCCTTACCTATGATCACCACCACATTTTGGACTATCACTCCCAGGGGGCGGTGTGTGTGGCGTGATAGGGGTGCCACGTTGGACAATCACGTCCCACTACGGAGGGCCGAAGTATAGCTCTTCAATTTTAACATTAAAATAGGAAATTCAACTGATTCAACAGCTTGCAAAAATGAAGATCAGGAATCTTGTTCCTTCTGCACATCTAACAGTCACAATGTTCGTGCTAGACTAATACATTGTTGCTCATATAGTTGTAATGCTGCTGATCATTAGACATATTCAGATCAGTATCAGGTTTGGCCCAGGAAATGAATTAGTCATCTTGTGTATAACTACTTGCATAGTTGCATATTTTAAGATACATGGTAATTGGTAAATGCTACTTAAGCTATCACAGCCACCTGTCCGTTCAGTGGTAGTTGTAACCTTGGTTTTAAAAAGCGCGCCTCAGGCGCGAGGCGACCTAAGGCACAGGGGTTGGGGCTTTAGGTTACATAAGGCGCGCCTCAGAACAAGAAGCGCGCGCCTCGCACTTTGAGGGGATTTTTGGCGCTTAAGGGCTTTTTTTTGGTATGCTTTGTTGCTGTTTTGGACTTTTGGAGGTGGTAATAACTAGTAATTTTAGTCATTTTCATGGTTTATTGTAATAATTTCCTCTTTTGGATGTTTTAGATGTTTAATATCAAGTAATATGTTTAACATTATTGGGAATTTAGATGTTTAACATCAGTTAATGTGTATATACATAATTTAAATGTTTTTTTATAGTATGTGCGCCTCGCGTACGAAAATCCCTGCGCTTTTACGCTTTGCGCCTCGGATTTAGACCTCGTCGCCTCGGTGCGCTTCTCGCTTTTTAAAACCAAGGTTGTAACTTGTAAGTTATTATTTTGACCTTGCCGTTATGTTTCAACGAACTAGATATGTGTTCGGGTGATGTTATTAGAATTTTCATGGACACCAAATTACTTGCTTCCCTTTGGCGGTTCACTTTATATTTGTTTTATACTGATCTGTAGAAATGTCTCTGTATTTTAGCATAAGAAAGCAATCTTGTAATGTATTTGTTTTACAGGGAAAACTACATTGCTGAAGATTTTGGCTGGAAAGCATATGGTTGGGGGGAAGGATGTTGTTCGGGTGCTAGATTTTTCATCTTTTCATGACACACATTTGGTTTGTAGTGGTGATTTGTCCTACTTGGGTGGGTCTTGGACCAAAACTATTGGTTCGGCTGTAAGTTCTTTAGCTTCATTCTAGTATCCTGTAATTACATGACCAGAATCTTAAAAAAGTATCATGGTTTCTTATGCACCAAGTGAACATCCACTTTGTAAAATATTTGTTTTTCCTTCCAAATGAATTCACGGAGAAGTACCATTACAAGGAGACTTCACTGCGGAACATATGATATTTGGAGGTGAGTTGTGGCGGCTTATGGCTATTTATTTATAAATACCTTATGTCAGTAGACAGTTTTATTTTATCTTAATCTGTATAAACCCCAACTCATACCCATAAGCTCTAAAACCATGATATCCCAAATTCCCAATTAATGATAAAAATTCATTAGGCAAGATGTTACTACATTCACTTTCTGTACTGAAATTTTACAGAAAATGGTTGGATTAAGTAAGGTTTTTTGCACTTTGGATCCTTATGATGGTTGCTGCATATCTTACACGGTTTATATAATCTACTGTTAATCTAAGTATCCTATCAACTAGTTTTATACTTTGTTTTGGTGCAGTTGAAGGTGTAGACCCAGTTAGAAGAGATAAGCTCGTTGAACTCTTGGATATTGATCTACAATGGCGGATGCATAAAGTTTCTGATGGTCAAAGACGTAGAGTACAAATCTGCTTAGGCCTCCTTCATCCTTTTCAGGTCAGTTCCTGTTTGATATCATCGTGAACCTGCAAATGCATGATTATGACGTATGCTAGTTCATTTATTCCAGATTTAATACTATTTGTTTAGAAATTGTTAAACTTTTAGGTTCCAGCCTCCAGGTGATTTGATATGATGATGTTTGGGTTTCGTTGTACACTTTAGATACGCTATGTTTGTGATAAGACACTTGGGATTTTGGTAGTGTGTTTGAAACTTTGAATCATACATGTCTGTGTTTCTCCTTTATTCCTTCCCTAGCTGTGTACATTAATTATAATGGAATTGATTTGGGCATAAGGAAGTCTTTCTGGTTTAGGTTCTTTTGTTGGATGAAGTGACAGTTGATCTTGATGTAGTTGCAAGGATGGATTTACTAGAGTTTTTCAAGGATGAATGTGAACAGGTACGGATTATATGTTTCACTTGTCAAATGCATTTCTACCCGGCCAAAAACAAAAATATTGTCTAGAGTTTTGTACATGTCTATGCAAATGTTGACATGCGCCACCATTGTTAAAAGATGTCTTATAAAAGATAACTAGATCAGTTTGTTCAACCATAGAGGTGGCAATTTTGATATATATTTATTTTTATTTTTTTTGAAAAGGGGGTGGGGGTTGATTAATAGGTTAAAACATGTTTCGGTCAAAATGGTAACCTATAATTGCAAGCTAAAATGGGTCTGTCCATGCCCCTAACACTTCTTAGTACCATTTTTGATCCCCGTATATATTTAACTAGGTTATATACTCATGTATTACATGGGGTTGTTTAATAAAAAAAATGAAATTACAATAAATAAAATTCTTTGTTTCCTTAAGTAATAATTATAATTCAAATGTTATTTTATTTTATTTTTAAAAAGAAAAATTAACATAATTAGATTTCAAAATTGTAAGTTTACTTAAAATAGGAAAAATTAGAAAATTTTAGTGAGAAAAAAATATAATAATGACACGTGGCATTTTTGGAATCGTTTATTAAAATAAAGATGTGTTAAACATGAGTTTAAAAACTACATTTATCAATAACAATCCAAATTTTTTAATAAAAAGATATGGGAATGCATTTGAATGCAGTCTTAACCCGTCTGACCCGTATTCTTTTTAGTTAAATATTTTAGCTTAACCCATTTGACCCATTAGATATAAAACGCAACCCAAATATCCCTATAATATGCAAATGGGTTGCAATCGCCACCTCTATTCAAATCTATCATGTTCTTTTGCCAAATTTTTATAAACACTCCATTTTAGAAAATAGTACTAAATAATAGTTTCACAATCATAAAAGAGAGGAGCTACAATCGTATATGCAACACATATATTTGATGGTCTAGAGTCATGGGCAACAGATTTGGCTTACATACAAGACGGAGAGTTAAAAAGATATGAAAAGTTGGCAGATCTTCCCGAAATGAACAACTCCTGCAATCTGCTATCGGTGGTCGAGTCCTGGCTCCGTTCTGAGACCAAAAATCCAAAAAAGAAACCCGTCAATCCTTCAACCTTAATCCCTAAAACGTCCCCGTTTGATTCTTCCCCTTTCAGATCGTCAAGGCACATGGCATACTACCGATGATTAATATTTCATACGCGTAGCTGCAAGTTTGTAAGTTTTCAGAAACTAATATAAGCTTTTGTTTGTCAATCATATATTCTTTACTTGTAAAGTTGTTTCTTTCGTCTTTAGGGACATTAGGATACAATTATAGGTACTTTTGTTTGGGTTGTTGACTTAAATTGCATTCCTACTTTGATTATCTTTGTATCTTCATGCTTTGATGATTATTATATGATTATTAGTGATTTTTTTTTGCAACTTAAAAAACGGTAACTAATTTTGGAAAAGAATTATTCAGGATAAGTTAAAAGATAAATATGAACATTAATTATAAGATGGATAAAGTTAGTAGTTTTAAGTGGAGAATGGTATAAACAAATGCACTTGTTACTTTGATTGTGATACATAAGATTGTAACTATATAATTCACTATTTTTCTTTTATCTTATTACCCCTAGCTAAGTGGCTAGTATTATCTACAAGTAATTATTTGATTCATCAATGGGGTTGGTGGCTTGTTGGTAAGAGGCAAAGCCTCTTAAATCACTAAAGGGTCTTCGGTTCAAGTTAGGGGTGTTCACGTTTCAGTTTCAAACCGTCCAAACCAGTCATTGGTTCGGTTTCGCGGTTGATTTTTATCCTAAGTTTTTTGGTCGGTCGGTTTCAAAAGTTTCAAACCGTAGTGAACAATTTGGTTTACGCTTTATACCAAAAACCGGTCGTAAAAAACCGGACCGGATTGCATACATGTAATTTTATATTCATATATTATATAAGCTAGGCAATATGAGTGTTTGGGACTTGTTTAGAAAAAAAGAAAAAAAAGAAAGAAAGTTAACAATGGATTCCAAATCTGTGCCAGTTTCGACAGTAATCAATTTCAAGATTTCAGCAAAACTTTTATAACTTTTATATATCCGTTTGATATTTTACTCTAATTTGGTTTGGGTTATCAAAATCTCAAATTTATTTTACACCAAGTTTCTGTATTTGATTTTTTTGCAATTTTTTTACAAGAACCTTTGAAATGGAAAATGAATCCCAAACTGGTAACAACGGTTCAGTTTGGTTTGGTTTTTATTTTCAACAGTTCGTTTTTGGTTTTTAGTGATTAAAAACCGTACCCAACGGTTTGGTTTACGGTTTGAACTAAAAACCGTGAACACCCCTAGTTCAAGTACCCAACAAATTTGTCGTTCAAAAAATAAAGTTATTTGATTTTTGTATTAGTTATGTATCAAATTAGGGGGAAACCCGTGTTCCATTGCGGTGAAGTAAAACACGGTAATGGTTATAAAATGGGAACGGTAATGTCTGCAACGTAAAAGTAAAACTATGTAAAAATAGCAAAAATATAAGATAAAAAAAGTGGGAACAAAAAATAAAAAGAAAACCACTTAAAAACCCACCCCACATGCTTGAATCCGGGTGGGTTGGTTGATGTAAGGAGCATTAAAATGGCTGGGCAACCACCAGGCCAAATGAGGCTTAGTGTTAAAATAATAGCGAACAATTAATAATACAAAAATAAATAGTGGGTTAAAAAAAGAAAAATATCGTTATTCTAATAAATGCTTCCAAAGAATGACATATATCATCACCGTATTTTCTCTCACCAAAATTTTCAAATTTTTCCTATTAAAATTTAAATTTTAAAATTAAATTATGTTGATGTTTTTTATTTTTTTTTAAAGATAATATAAAATTTGAATTCTAATTATTACTTAATTAAGGAAATAAAGAATTTTATTTTTTGTTTACACATTACTTTAATTTTTTACACATTATTGTACTTTTATTTTTTTTTATTAAACAACCCCATGTAATACATGAATATATAACCTAGTATATATAAAGTAAACAAATTTCTTAGCCGTCCATTTCGGCCAATGGGGCCGCGTCAATGTTCACATACTCTTGTTTTGTATAGGTTATATGGGTTAGGTTATACTAAAAAGTGTTTTAAAAATAAGAAGGGTAAGAAGGATTCTAAGCTTGACATGTGTCATTTTATTGTTTTTAAAGGGAGTGCATAATGGTCAATGTGTAATATACCAGGTCAATGTGTAATACATCAGGTCAATGTGTAATACAAGGTCTGATATTACACAATGATCAGGCCTGATATTACACAATGATCAGGCCTGATATTACACAATGAAGTGATATTACACAATGAGCATATTACACAATGACGTGGCATATTTGAGCGAATTACACAATAATGAGCGAATTACACAATGGGCTGGAAAACGTAAAACAAAATGATGAAAACATATAACACAATGATGAAAAATATTTGACACAATGAACTTGTATTACACAATGACCTGACTAATTACACAATGAACTTGTATCACACAATGACTTAACTAATTACACAATGAACTTGTATTACACAATGAGCAGACATGGTATTACACAATGAACTTGTATTACACAATGAACTTGTATTACACGATGAACTTGTATTACACGATGAGCTTGTATTACACAATGACCTGACTAACTACACAATGAGCTGAAAAACGTAAAACACAATGATAAATACATATAACACAATGAACTTGTATTACACATTGAACTTGTATTACACAATGACTTGACTAATTACACAATGAACTTGTATTACACAATGACCAGACGTGGTATTACACAATGAACTTGTATTACACGATGAACTTGTAATACACAATGACCTGACTAACTACATAATGAGCTGGAAAATGTAAAACACAATGATAAATACATATAACACAATGAACTTGTATTACACATTGAACTTGTAAAACACAATGAACTTGTATTACACAATGACCTGACTAATTTACACACTGAACTTGTATTACACAATGACCAGACGTGGTATTACACAATGAACTTGTATTACACAATGAACTTGTATTACACGATGAGCTTGTATTACACAATGACTTGACTAACTACACAATGAGCTGAAAAACGTAAAACACAATGATAAATACATATAACACAATGAACTTATATTACACAATGACCAGACGTGGTATTACACAATGAACTTGTATTACACAATAAACTTGTATTACACATTGAACTTGTATTACACAATGAAATTTTATACACATTGAACTTGTATTACACAATGAACTTGTATTACACACTGACCTGACTAATTACACAATAAGCTGAAAAACGTAAAAAAAAATACTATACTCGTTTTAAAGATAAAAAAACACTCGTTTTTATGGTATAATTTTTTTGAAAAAATAATGTCGTATGTAAAAGTTATGAACGTTTAAAAATGAGGGGGGAACTTGATAAAAAGTCAACAAAAATGGCCAAGACTAAAATACCACCCCAACAACTTTTTTTCTTACAATTTAATCTCAACCATTAAATATTTTCTACAATTTAATCTAATGGCTCTAAATCCTTCTCACTCTTCTTACAATTAAAATCTTTTTTACCTGAACCTAATCCTAGATTATATAATGTATGATATAAGATTTCATTTACGACAAAATGGAATACTTTATCCGGTTATGAATAAAATTTATTTACATATTTAACCAACAATGATATATTTTTATGAAATGCATATCAAACTAATATTGTGGTTTTCATTAAATACTTCATAAAAAAGGATTAAATTTCTAACCGGGTAAATATCTCAAATTTTGATGATTCAAGACATATATAACCTTACTTTCAAATAGTGAAAGATACCAATCGGTCTAATCAACAATGTCGCTTGCCCATTATCGTCAACCGCTATCAATTAACGCAGTTGCCACAACGTCACCTGTCACTCCACCCAATGACACTGTGGCAATCGATGCCGCTCGCAACCGCTCATCGTAGACGTCACCACCACCGATCGTCGCCTTTGCTACCACCACCCACCACCGACTACTACCCCATGAGTTTAATTGTGTGTGTATCAACCGATATGCTTATCACCATCAATGCATGTTGTGTGTGCATATTATGTGTGTGTTTTAATATATTATGCGTGTATTAGTATGTGTTTATGTATTAATGTTTGTGAATCTGTAATTTTAGAACTGTGTGTATATATTACATGTGTGTGTATATACCAACGTGTGTGTATATATAATGTGTCTCAAACAATGTGTGTGAATCGTTTATAACAAAAGCTGATAGTTCATGAAAATCTAAAAATGAAATATAAGTTATAGGTTCGGTTTTAACCAACAACTAAACCAACCCGATACCATACTTACCAAGATTAACGGTGTACGAATCATACTTACCATTAAAAGTAGCATTATAAATAACAACCGTAAAAGTAAATGATATTAATAATAATAAAAAATATAACTTATACAAAACTTTTATACCGATAAATAAAAATCACAGGGGACACGTGTCACATTCCGTTGTATCCTTATCTTGTTTTTCTCGCATCTCTCTCCTATTAAATAATAATATTAAAAAATATTTTTTTAAATCCCTATTCTAATAAAAAACTAATTTTTTTGTCACTTGTCACTCTCACATTTAATCTCACACTTTTTCCCCCACCTCTCTCTCTTATTAAATACTATCTTTTTTTAATAATGATTTATATTTAAAGAAAAATATTAATTATACTAATAAAACACATTTATTTTAAATTATCTCTTATTTTAAAAAACTTTAAAAATTAATTATGTAACTTTTTTTTCTAACTAAATAGTGATGTAAGTCAAATTATATTAAATAGAATTTAATGTTTTGAAACCGTGTAATATACAGGTTTTTAAAGATATAAACGTTTTATTACTACGTATATAGCGTTATAAAATTATCAATCCATGTAATACACGGGGTTTTTTAAAATACAAAATTTTTATTACTAAATAAATAATATTATATTTTATCAACCCGTGTAATACACGGGATTTTAACCTAGTATTTAATATAACTCTAATTGTGGATACTTATCATTTAATTATAGATGGTTATTATAGGGGGGCTATTGTTGATACAACCAAAAAGTTCTTTTGACATCCTCTATACGTCTTGTATAGCCCCAATACGAATCGTATTGTTTAAAAAGTCAAACTAACAGCAACCAAACATGTCACATCAAAAACATTCGTCACCAATATGCTGTATCGTGTCCATAAAGGCACAATACAACTATATAGTGTCCAAAAATGCACAATATGACCGTATTGTGTCAAAAATGTCCAATACAACCGTATTGCGCCTTGTATACGGCTCGTATAGGGTTTGAGTGTAAAAAGATCCTGGTTGGCTGTCTGTATAGCCTGGGACTTATTATATAATTAACAAAATGAATTTCATATAAAAATTAACTTAACATAATTTATAACTGTTACGTCAAATTATATTTTTTAAGACATATTTTGACGAGTGTATGTGTTAACATATTAAATTATGTTTTATTCAACCCGTGTAATACACGAGCTTTATAAGTTATAAATTTTTTATCACTAAGTATATTTAAAATCATTAATTTTTTTATTAAATATATAAAGTTATATTTATTTAACATGTAATATACACAATTCGAGTCTGGTTTGCACAAAAAATCAGGTTTCGTCCACATTTAACACTATTGATCCATGACATTTGATGTTTTAACACTATGTGTCTGTGGTCCTAACGTCAGTTACCAATTCCGTTAGTACACCCCCCCACGTGCCCATCACGTGAGGGGTAATTTGGTATTTTCAACCTAAACCCGTATTCCAATAAATCTAATACAAAAATCAAATTAGAACCAAAAGCAAATCTAGGTGGATGTTCTTCATTTTCTGCAACAATTCAACAAGTCCAATTAATCTAAGGGCATTAGCATCAGCTCTCCAATCCTTATCCCTACAATTTAACTATTTCTTAAATTTATATCTTACTTTTCAAAAAGCTTTCACATCAGATTTCCCATATTTATCCTTTATTTTAATTAAATTATACTTCTTTGTTTATTTATTATTATTTTCCCTCCTTTTTCACTTACAAAAAGTATAAAGTAATGTATATAGGATGGAGATTGGGTAAATGATGACCCCCTAAATATAAAGGGTGGTTAGAGTTTTCTCTAAAAATATAGAGGATGTAGATGGGGATGGGGGAGCTGATGTGAGCGTAAAATTATATGATTTTTCATATTTTTTTATAATTTAGAGATGAGGATGGAGAAGGGGGAGCTGATGACATTGTTAAGCCGATAAATCTAGCACTAATAATCCATGGAAACCGATCTCCCCAACAATTCAAGGATGTATAGATTTTGGTAAAGGGGTTCCGACTTCATCAATTTCAAATATGGGGAAGAAAATGGGGTGTTTATCATGGTGACCAGCGCTCGTGGTGGTGGTGTTGCTGCTGGCGGCTGGCGGAGGTGTTGATGCAGGTAGCGGGGAAGGTGAACAAGATGAAGACGGGTCAGTAAGTCACTGAACAAGAAGAAAAAGGATGGGTCACAAATTCCTATAAATGGGAAATTGCTTCCCTGCCGCCACTGCTGCAAATTCTTAGCCCATCATCTCTGCCAATCCAAGCATCAATACTAAACCTTATGTTTTGATTTTGAAAACTGTTTAGGGACATCGATTGGTATGAGTAATGGTGTCGGAATTTCCGCCACGAGTAGTAGCACCACCATCTAGGGCTGTAAACGAACCGAACCGAACGAAGCCTTGTTCGTGTTCGTTCGTTAAGCATTGAACTTGTTCACGAACGGTTCACGAACACTAACCGAACGAAATTTAATGTTCGTGTTCGTTCATTAAGGAAATGGGTTTGTTCACGAACGGTTCACGGACGTTACCGAACGGAGCGTTGTTTAGGAGTTTTGATGTCAACCCTAATGTTTACATGATTTAGGATTGAGGGAACCTTACATTATCTAAAATTGATAACTTAGAAGCCCTAATCGAGTAACAGTGGATAAGGAAATGACACATAAAAAATTTAAAAATTAAAGAATATAAAATGTTTAGATAAAATAAAATAGAAATATACAAAAATCTTAATGAACATCTTAAACAAACGAAAATGAACAAACATAAACGAACGTTCACGAACAGCTTACCGAACGTTCACGAACACTATTGAACGAACAAGACCTCTGTTCATGTTCGTTCATTTAGTTAATCGAAGAAATTTCTTGTTCATGTTCGTTCGTTTATTAAACGAACGAACGTAAACGAACTTCCCGCCGAACGGTTCATGAACCGTTCGCTGAATATTCGGTTCGTTTACAGCCACCATCCTTAGTCGGTTATCGGAAGATGCTTCCCCGAAAGACGAGGTGTTGGTGGCGACGGATTTGAAGGTTTATACGTCGGATTTGAAGGCTTGCACTAGAATTTTTAAGTCTGATATGATTTTGGGTATTGGACGGGTTGGGACGATACATGGTGGCTATCAAGATGAAAAGTACCCCTCACGTGATGGGCACGTGATGGGTAACTAACCGAATTAACAACAGGCGTTGAAATCAAGGACGCATAGTATTAAAACATCCGATGTCACGAACATGTGATGAATGAAAAATGCACTTTCTGTAGATAAAAACACAAAAAGAATACAAGGAGACGCATAGTATTAAAACATCAGATGTCACGAATATGTGATGAATGAAAAATGCACTTTCTGTAGATAAAAACACAAAAAAATACAAGGAGACGCAAAAACAAAACAATATCAACACCTGCCTTTCTCCTCATTTTCTTCATTCTCTCTCATCGGGTTTTGTTTCCCCAACCACAAATTCAACGCAATCCTTTGCCCTTTTGTCATTCCGTTCATTAATTCTCGCTCATTCAATCAAAACAAGGCTGTATCTGCATGCATATGTTCTCTCAATCGATCACCGTCGACAATGCTTTTCAATTTTAGTCGGCGTTGAACAATCGCGCTTCTCATTTTTGTCAATTATAGGGTTTGTCGGATGGTGTGAAAAAAAGTGTTGATTTTAATTCAGGATTTTTTTTAATCTTGTATAGTACGTGTATGTGTCCGGACCGGAATAGATTATTAATTTGGATCGTTTCTGGTGGAAATTGTGGGTTGATTTGATTATTATCAAGTAGGGTTGAGTTTTTACAAACCCTAGCCGAGGTGTAATTACGTACATATAGATAGATCTGAGCATATATTAGCAGTTTAAGTTGACCGTTGGAGTTGATTGAAGCGGTAATCATGGATCGTGTTGTTGGTGGCAAGTTTAAGCTTGGGAAGAAGATTGGGAGTGGATCTTTTGGTGAGCTTTATTTAGGTATGTTTCTGATTCTATCTATAAACTTCATTTTTTTAGGTATTGTGTTTATGTTTTATGTAGTTAAGTTTCTTTTTGTTTGATGATATGCAGCTGTTAATATTCAGACTGGGGAAGAATGTGCTGTTAAGCTGGTATTGACCTCCTTTCCAGATGATGCTTTTGATGTTAAATTGCTTAATTAGTTTAGTGGATGGTTAATTGATGCATGGTGTGTTTGGGTCATTGGATCAATTAGAATTAGATAAATAGCTGCAATAAAATCACTTTTGATGGTGTCTAGGGTTTGGCAAATCATGATTAGTTAGATAAAGTAAAAGTAAATAAGTTATTTTTCTCTATCTTTGATATTAAGTTTTGTTGCAGCAAGTGTCAAAAAGCTGATTATTTAGGCACACATAATCAGATAATCATAAGCAGAAGTAGGTTTCTAAAAGCTAAAAACTGATGTTTGGATAATCCCTTTTCGAACGTACATCCAAACACCCTATTATTTAATGTTCCGTCAATAGTATTAGTATACGAACATGACTACGGTGTTATGTGATTCATTCGTATTTGATTCATGCTTATTAGTTGCGGTGTTCTTGTTTTTAGTCAAGGCTGCATAGATTTCTAAGCTTTCTTTTATGTCGTTCAACTACTATAGTTTCATCGAGTCTTTTATATTTATGTTCACTCATGTCTACTTATAAAGTGTAATCTGCCATTGAGTTTTACCGTATTTGAATAATCTTTTAAATCCATAGCATGTGTATTCAATCACACCTAAATTTTAGTTTGATGGTTTACTACTTTAACCTTTTGTCAACAGAATCACAATTGCAAATAACTTGTAGGGTTTTCGTTTGAATTTTGCATAAAGGTTTGATTTTTGATTTACATTGTTCATAGGTAAACATTAGTTACATTTTTTTCTTTTTGTTAGAAGACGAAGAGAAAAAGAAAAGAAAAGTGGAAAGCAAGACTTTTATGTTGTCACTTGACACTGGGTATCTCCAATTATGGGCTATTTTTTCATCAAACATTTACCATATGCATTGTCGCTATTAATCTATTTGACTTTTTTATGCCTTAATATCAAACTTATTTTTCTTTACTGCAATTTCCAGGAACCCACCAAGACAAAGCATCCTCAACTTCATTATGAATCAAAGATATATATGCTTCTTCAAGGAGGAAGTGAGTTCTTCACCTATGTTTTTGTTAAGCATGGTCTTATTGTTTAGATTAATATTTTTTATATCCTAAAGCATGGATGTGTTCAATTTGATCATTAAACTATCCTTGCTACTGAAGAATAAAGTATATCAATATAGTATTTCCAAATTCAAATCGCCAAACATCTATTTATGGAAGTCCAAATTGGTTTTATTTTAGTAATTAATTAATAGTTCAACGTAGTTCACGTGGACATAACGTTCTCCTTTAAATAATTTTAAAATTAATTGCTAAGCATTTGAAAGACTACATATTTGAGTTTGACCAATTAGCAAATTGACTAGTGCGTATTTTAACGTATTGTTGAGTAGTTTAGTATGCTTGTTTGTGTAATGTATCTTATTATAATATCAGTTTTATGAAGTCTTATAATGACATATGATAAACAAATACTATTAGAAATAACACAACTATTTGTTTCAATTTTGTAATGTAGCTGGAGTACCTAACTTTAAGTGGTTTGGAGTTGAGGGTGAGTACAATGTCATGGTCATTGACCTACTTGGACCCAGCCTTGAAGATCTTTTTAACTATTGCAATAGAAAGTTCTCCTTGAAGACAGTTTTAATGCTTGCAGATCAATTAGTAAGCACCAGTGATCCAATATTTTTGTAGTTTTTTGGACTTCAAAATCACTGACTGTATATGTAACTATGCAGATAAATAGAGTTGAGTACATGCATGCACGGAGTTTTCTTCATCGTGACCTAAAGCCTGATAATTTTTTAATGGGCCTGGGTCGTAAGGCAAATCAGGTGCTTGCCCACTTTTTTTTAATAGCTCTCTCTCTCTCTCTATGCAAACAATGATAATGACATTTTAGATAATCAAACTTACAGATTTGGATTTTTAGTTTGAATATTTAAGATCAAATGTTACCTCCTGAAATCTCAATATGTGTTCTTATGGTTCTTTTTATGGCAGGTGTACATCATTGATTTTGGCCTTGCAAAAAAGTATAGGGATCTTCAAACTCATAGACACATACCATACAGGTAACTTGGCTAACTCAAAATGTGTTTTTTTAATTATTTTTACACCTTTTAAATCTCGTCTCTTTGTCATTATTTCTGTTTATTTGGACCGTTACAAGATATTTTTCATCAGGGAAAACAAGAATCTCACAGGCACGGCTCGTTATGCTAGTGTCAACACACACCTTGGAGTTGGTGAGTGGTTCACAATATCTGTGATTTATTTTGGTATCATAAATTTGCTAAAGCATTTATTAAGACATAAATACTTTTTATCATGCAGAACAAAGTAGACGGGATGATTTGGAATCACTTGGTTATGTCCTTATGTATTTCATAAGAGGAAGGTAAATCATTGTTTTGGTTCAATATCTTCAACTTTATGCTAATAATTTATTTTTTATTTATAATTTATTTGTGTTTTTGGATTAGCCTACCCTGGCAAGGACTGAAAGCAGGAACCAAGAAGCAGAAATATGACAGGATAAGTGAAAAAAAGATGTCGACTCCAATAGAGGTATATTTTGACTTTAAATTTTTGTAGTCATATAAAATTTCTGACACTGAATTTATTTCAACAGGTGTTATGCAAGTCATATCCATCAGAGTTCATGTCATACTTCCATTATTCTCGATCATTGAAATTTGAAGATAAACCTGACTATTCATATCTAAAGAGGCTTTTTCGAGACTTATTTATTCGTGAAGGTGTCAAATGCTTAATATTTTTATGTTATTTTACAGTCTTTGAGCATTTAATATTCTGAATGTGTGGATATATTTAACCTAAACGTGGTTTTTTTTTCAGGCTATCAATTTGATTATGTTTTTGATTGGACCATGTTGAAGTATCCTCAAATTGGTGCCAGCTCCAGAGGACGAGTTAGTGAAAAATGACTTATATCACCGGCATATTTATGTCATTTTTCTAGGAGATATATTAACCGTGTGTCATTTTTGTAGATTCAAAGTGGGAATGCTGTTCAAAATGTTGGTCCATCTGCCGAAAGACCAGGAAGAATCTCAGGTGACATTTGGAAGCAAAGATGCCAATTTTGAGTCATTTACTTATTAATGGGCTGTTGATTTGGGTTATGCTTTTTCTCGAAGGGTCAAATGGGTAAAGTTAAAAATTGATAAAGGTTAAAAGGGAACGGGTCAAACGGGTTGGAAGTAGCCCGAAGAGTATTTATAATACCTTCATTTTCATTTTATTGAAAAATAGATTATTACTAAAATTATATTTTTCGTAATCTCATTCATCAGTTATCACACTAATTATTTATAATTAAGTTCTAGATTTTGGACAAAAGTGTTCCGGGTCAACAATCTGACCACTCATTTTGACCAGAACCAATAATCACCCATTTTGGCATGCATGTGTGTTGACCCATTTACTTATAACTTGGTTGATTTAGGTTATATTTAGTCCCTAATGGGCGAAAGGTAAAAAAGAAAATAGCTTAAAAGGGGACGAGTCAAATGGGTCAAAGTAGCCCAAAGTGCGTTTCAATGCATGAAACCTCCTCAAATTATTTTATTTAAAAGAAAAGCTTATATCTGAATCATTACATTGTTTTTTGTAATTACATTTAACACTACTTTTTTATAAATAACTAAAGTTTTGGACAAAGTGTTCTGGGTCATCCCAACTCATTTCGACCAATACGGATGTGTTGGCCTGTAACCAACCTGCCCGATCTGCCTTATCTCGAGTCTGCTTACAATTATGGCTTGCTTCTTTTGTGTAGCTGTACAAGACATTCGTGAGACACTCTCTAGAAGAAATCCTGCTGGTGGACCCCGCCACGAACTTTCAAGAAACAGGATTTTAGATGATGTGCCTTCATCAAAAGATGTGGTAAGTTTCTGACTTTTCATGCTTGTCCAAACTTTTGTTATTGTTATAAAAAAGTATGTTACACATATACATTGCATTTTTTGCTGGTTGTGCATATATATTAGCCCATATCTAAGTCCAATTTAAAATCTAGAAGTTATTTAAATACATTTTTATTGACAACTTTAGACATGATTAAAACACTTGTATATAAATTTAACTATGATACTACCATGTACAGCAACCTGATTCAGAAAAAGCTCGAACCTCAAGAAATGGGAGCTCGTCAAAGCGGGCCTCCTTTTTAAGCAGCAATAAACCAAGTTCTTCAGCAGAAGCGACAGATGGCAGAACAAGCCGACCGCCTAGTGGGCCTCGCTTATCTACCATACAAAGAGGATATGATAACAAACCATCACCAACAGGCTTGTCTAGCACTTCAAAGGGTGGCCGTGAAGATCCTCTCAGGAGCTTTGAATTCCTGCAAATCAGGAAGTAAGAAGATATAAGGCGTGCTAAAATTAAATTAAGTAAATTTAATAACCCTGCAAATTTAAGTTATGTAAAAATGGGAAAATTCGTGTTTTAGGGGAATTCGCGGTTTATGTATTAGTATCAGATGAGACTTGGTTAAAATTTGATGCTTGAGGTAGACTCTTATGTTGTATGTTGTTTATGTGCTTTAGAACAAATAATTTTTTAAAATGTTTTCGGGTTGGACTTTTGAGTATACGTTTAGAACCGTGGCACCGTTGTCTACTTGTTGAAGTCGGTGACCCAAGAGGCGGTTCAATTGGCTTATCATATTTTATTACTCTTAATTGCCACTGACGTGATCTCCCCTTTACTTTTGTCAAATGGTAAAGTTACCCTCGACTTTCTATAGTTTAATTCTAACCCTTTAAAAAAGTTTACCCCCGTATAGTATATATAATCTGATTTTTGCTTAATAACTTCCGCGTTTGTTTGTTAACTTTTTTTTGACATCCCGGTGTAAATTTTGTCAAAAATGGAGTCGTATTTAAAACAGATTTTTGTAAGTATCGTGGGTTATATCGATCGACACCTGTAAAGAATTGGAAATGATAGGTTCTACTGAATGAGTCGGGTTCTCTTTGAATTGAAGTGTTAAAATGATTAGAAACAAAGAGAAGAAAATCTTTGTACATTGGAAATCGCATCATGTCTACTATGCTACAACCCATGAAATTTTTTGGTTTTTTTGTGTAATATTCCCCCTCCCTCCCGCTCCACACAATTTAATTGTTTAAGTTCTATCGGTGCATAACACACAAATAAATAAATTAGTTTATAAAGTCAAGCGCAAACGAATCAAAAAGAAGTTTGGTGTATACGTTTTAAGTAACTAAATAGCAAATCTAACATATAAAACAACCATCAAACATACTTAAACCACATCTGAATGATAATTAGCGTATAATTAAGAATTCAAGATTCAAGAACAATTACCATATTTATGTACCAGTTTGGAGCTCATATATCATGAAATATAAAAAAAAAAATGAAAGTCAAAAAATAGGAAGATGAGATAGAGAATTGAAATTAGAGTGATGAAGGGAGCTCGGCTTCTTGTTTATCCAACGGTCAGGAAATATCCAAAAAACGATTACACTTACTGCTTTCAGTATAATATATAATATGACTGTGACTACCAAGTCTCGTCTTATTAAAATGGTTGTGATTATCAACTCTCGTGTTGATAACATGTTAATAATTACCAATACAAATAAGAGTTTATGATAATGCTTACAATCTCACTTCTTTCCTTACACCCTTAGATCTTAATTAGTACTGAATATTTTTTGCTTTTCAAGGGGTTGTGTTTAGTGTGATTTGTAGGAAAGAAAGCAAAAGTAAAGAACTTTATAATGACTGATGATTTGTTCTATTAAAGTTCTAAACAAACAAGTTTGCTTTATAAATTCTTCATTTTTATAGAGTAATTTGATTTCAAAGAACTTTATAATGATAATGATTTATTCTTAGCATATTTCATTTGATTCTGGTCAAGTAACAAGAAGTGTGAGCAATCTGTATAGTGCCAACCTCTTGGGGTGGGACATCTTTCCTATATACCTTGATCCAGCTAGGTCATAGGCTCTTTGGTTGATAAAGTCTATGTAGGTAGCATTTGACTTTTATCAGTCTATGTAAGTTGTTAACTATAATCAATGCATGATATCTCAACCCAATACAATTTGCCAACTACAATTTACTTATTTTCAATACAATTTGCCAACTTGGGCAAAAAAAAAACAGTTAAATCAAAGCTGAATGTTATGATGATGGATTTGTGAGCAACATCAAATGATGGAAACATGTACAAAAGTGCAGAAAGCTGTGTGGATAAAATCATGACTAGTTGACCATATGGAGGATATATGATCAAGGGATTTTTTAACCTCTTAGGGCTGCCAATCTCTTCTCCAGCTCATCTATTCCAGAACTGCATACATCATAAATGGCAACATGTTTTAATAAGATTAAGGGGTCAATACGGATTCGATATATAATGACAGGAATTTTTTAAAAGGGTGCTTTTTTGTTGCAAACTGAAGATCATTCGTGTGGAAAATGTCAAAGACAATATGTATTTTGGCCATTTTAGCAAGAACAAAAGTTAGTAATTCAAAAAGTAAATTACTTGGAAGTCTTGTGGACCAATGAATGCAATCTAATTATAATGGGTCAAAAGGTGTAGCAATAAATGGACACTTTTTATATAAAATTTTACCTGCCAGCATCCTCAGTATTTTTCCCGGCAATTTTTCCTTTGGGGGCTGATGATAACTGTAAAAGGTTTAAAAATAAATCAAACCCGCCAACTAACATATAAAAGAGGGCGGTTAAAACAAGAAAGTAAGCTGTCACAACTACAAACCTGTGAAGCCACATCAACACCAATCTCATCTAGCACCTACAACATAAAACACAGCAAATGATCAGAGCACTTTGAGAGGCTTTTATCTTCACTCACAAACCATCTCTACTTTTATGACAAAAATATTCCTTTTGGTCATTTGGTCTACTATTTTCTTAAATAATCAGCACTTGCCAAGAAAAACTCAAACGTCTGTTTATCCGACTACTAAAACGTCACACAATGGAAGCACGTCCAAACAATATTTTAGACAGACCCATTTTAGCACAGCTAATTATCTGATTTTGATTATCCAATATCATTTTGTCACTTTCAAAATGAACATCCAAAATAAACCATAATCATTCAGGCTAGAAAGAACAGCTTTATCGAGCTTACCTGGTTTGTTAGCTCATCAGTTTCATCTTCAGCTTCATCATCATCAAGAACATCATCTATAGCGTCTGACATCATCTCAGTCTGCAGAAAGCGAGGGAAGAAATAATTTGAAGTTTATTTATTAGATCACTCTGCAGCTCCATTTTTCATCATGGAAATGAGAATTAAAATGAAGAGGAGAAAATAATTAACCCTAAAAAGCCTCCACTTGTGGAACCAATGCTTCATGGAAAACTATGCATGCAGGAAAAAAAAGATATTTTTTGTGTTTTATATTGGAAGTGTGTGCAGTATCTTACGGTCATATCCATTTGTGCAGATTGCTTTTGGAACTCTTGCATCACTTTCATTTGCTTTGCAGGAGCCATTTCCTGCAGAGAAACACATTCACAAGTTTAAAATAACAAAACAATTGGTTGCCGACACACAGAGTATATATTCTTAGTTAGTGAAATTAGATTACAAATAACAGAGTGAATTAAAGTAACGCAAGAAGCTATGAGAGGAAAAATAGGTGGGTCAGGCTAGTCATATAATGGTTCAAAACTGTGGATTTCTAGAATAGATCAAAACGGGTTGGGCAAATACTTCCATTTTCCTTTTTTTTCAACTTCATAAATTATAAAAGCTTTTAGAAAAGCAATTTAGGAATTTGTAAGCATCACAAGTATATTTCATGCAACTTTTAAATTGATTGACCTATTTTTTCAGATAAGTTTTATAAATTTACCCGTTTGACCCGTTATTAATAAACTAAACCCCAAACACTCCCCTTCAACAATAAACGATAAAAACTTCAAAATCGAATAGGCTTTCTGTATCTCATCATATGTGTCCATCATTACGCACATAAAGATAACAACTGAAAACTCCATCTTTAGTCCAAGGCTTTTCGACTTTATATTATATGTTTTTATGTATCATAAAGACATTAATGATAATAGAACATTACTGTACGGGCACTTATTACCTTATTCATTGCTGACATTGCTTTAGTAGCACCTTTCATCCCAACAGCCACAGACGAGTGTGCAGCTAATGCCTGAGAGAAGTTAAAAGCATAAAAAACATCACATGATAAATTTATGACAATATATATAGACACACACACACACCTGTGTATGGGTCGCAATGCCTCTCATTTGAGCTCGACTACTTTGCAGGTTGGCTATTTGTTGTCTAAGCCTGACCAATTGCCGTGCTAAAATCTTTGTAGCTGCCTATACACACAAGCATTAGTGCTCAAAAGGTTCCAACTTCAGATGAATACATGATAAAAAATATCTTTTACTCTAAACATACGACACATGAACTTGAAGTACACAACTTACCTCATTTCCCGTTTTAGCTGTTCTCTTTATCTCAGCAACAAGCTTCTTTTCCTGTTCCAGTCACAAGTAAAAGATACCGGTATTCTTTATAACAAATGTATGTGATTCTGAATCAAATCCAATGTTCTAGTTATTTTTGCTCCAGTATCATGAAGCTTAAAACATACCTCTAATTGCAATGATGTGATTTCCCTTTCTATACCTACATCACAATAACATACACATGGTTCAAAACCAGGATATCCAGCTTCTAAAAATTATACATAAGACGAAAGTTGTACACTTTTGAGTGAAGAAACAGCACACTACTAAGCAAGATGCTTTTGTGGTTCATGTTGGTTGGTTTGAAGATGAAACGGGGACGTGCAACAAAATGGAGATGATATGATTCTTTAAGTTTGAGGTAAAATATAACTCCCTTTTGGTTAAAGTCTTAAGTATTTACTTATCTGCTATGATCAGTGTTCTTTTTTCAAACCCATTCCAAAATCGATGGTCAAATTTGTTCAATCAGATTTAAAAACGCAGACCCATTGCAATTGACGGTATAGTTTGTTCAAATATTGGTTAACTGCAGAAGGCGCCACATCAGACCGCATCACATGCGCATCATGTGATGCACGCATCAACTGCAGCGATGCAATCTCATCACCGCATCATGTGACACACATTTTAAAACCAAGCTCTCGAGTGAAGAATCAGCACACTATAAAGCAAGATACTTTTTGCGGTTCTTGATGGTAATGGTGGTTGGTTTGAAGATGAAACGGGGACGTGAAACAAAACTAAGATGATATGATTCCTTAAGCTTGAGGTACAATATAACCACCGTTCGGTCAAAGTTATAAGTATTTATTCACCTGCTATGATTGATCACAAGCGAGTGTTCTTTTTCAATTTGATCATATGATTCTTTAAGCTTTGTGATCCATAAAGCCTATGCATACATTTTATACTCCACATTTTCATCAAATTCAATTATATGCTATTCATCATACAAGTTACAACTTTTGGAAGTCAACAAAGATAAGAATTGACGATGGCCTAAAGTCAACTCAATAAAGGAAATGCCCAAACAGATGATGGAGATCACTTAACTTGTTCATAACTTATTAAGTATTAAATTTATAACAAAGCTCACCTCTAGTAGCATTTGACATTTCTCGTTTACTCTCTCGAAGTGCTTCTGAATCACATCACAAATAAAAATATGTTACCAACTGATTTAAATCAAATTAACATGATCAACGAAGAAATCGGACCAAAAAAGAGGAATTAACAAGTTTACAAACACTAATTTTGGCAATTAAGCATGAATCAGTGAACAATTAGGTGTAATCACAAAGAAAGGAATTAGGGCACAGACGACGTACCCTTGGGGGTGGGTTTCTTCTTGAAGAGGTTCATGATTGATTGATCACTGATCAGATTGTGAGATTACGGAGATGTATGCGAAGATCTTGATGATATGATCGGATTGTATACACAAGATATGGTTTTTGTGTGGTGATTTTGATAAGGTTTAATAATTTAGGGAAACCCCCCAGAAAATCATATGCTTTTGCTTCAAAATCCCAGATGGAAACCTCGTTGACGTTCATACTTTTGGGATAATATTGTTAAACTAAATAACTCAAAGTTTTCTCTAGTTGTAAAATTTCATTTTTAAAAGATTTTATATTTGATCAAATCAGATAATTTTAATTACAATGTGTGGAGTAATTCAGATAACCCAAAAATGAAGTACTGCTGTTAAAAAACATAATTTTTATTACAAATTAATGTTTTTTTTTTCATATTTACATATTATTTTATATTAGATTATGATTTTTTTTTCACATTTACATGTTATTTTATATTAGATTTACAAGATAAACAAAGTTCATAATAGTTTTATTTAGTCTACTTAGTTTTAGTTGATTATATTAAAAAAAAACATTAAACAATAAATTAACTTTATAGATGCTCAATTACCTCACTTAATTTCGATTATAACAAATTTCTCAATAATAAACATAAAGAATATTAATTATTAGTTTTATAGCACAATATAGTAAAAGAAGTTTTCTTTCTACTCCACTGAAATAACTTAAAAGATCCATGTGTTTGAACTCACTTAAGTCTAGGTTTTGAAGTTTTTTAAGATAAATTTTATTAAATATTAATTTTTTTATATTGTGAAATTTTCCTTTTTAGAGATTGCTACCATATAGTAATTCATTTACTTCAATTCATTTTTGTCTACTAATCACTTAGTGATTTAAAAAAACATTGCTCCTAATAAAGCTTATTTGGTTGAAGAAGAGTTAACAGGGGTAATCTTATAATTCCTTATTTTTATATTTTGACTTTTATTCATAGATTTGTAAATAAATGTTTTTCTATGGGATTTATCCGATCCGTTAGACGCTTAAAATTCTATTTTCTTTGAGAACATTTCATTTCAATCTATACTATATAATAAATAAAGGTTTTTCAATGTCACGTGTTATCTCCATATATATTTTTATCATTTTTTTCGTCTCTCTCTTTTATTAAATACACCTCTATATTTTAATAATAATAATATTTTTTAAAGAAAAATACTAATCTTTGTATTAATAAATCTCCTGACATATTTTGACGAGTGTATGTGTTAACAGATTATATTATATTTTACGGGTTTATTCAACACGAGTTCTTAAAAAATAATTTTTTTATTACATAATACATAATATTATATTTATTTAACCCATGTAATGCATGAGATTTTAACCTAGTTATACATATATATACACACACAAGGCAACCACAATTGGCGCACGAACCCATAAGACGCTGGCACGTGACAACACACTAACTTTATTTTGTATTTTAAAATCTTGAACATGTTATATATATAATATAAATATATATATATATATATATATATATATATATATATATATATATATATATATATATATATATATTCTGTCTATCAAACAACACGAAATAATAATTTATTTCATTCCCTACATGAACAGAGTAACTGAATGAGTAATCTATTATATCTATACTAGTTAATAAACAAGTAAAATTATGGGACACGTGTCACTTTATGATGCATTCTTAGCATAATTTTCTCGCATCTCTCTTCTATTAAATACTATATTAAAAGAATATATTTTTAAATATTTAATATCAATCTAATTATGAATATTTTTTATTTAATTATGGATTGTTATTATATCATTAAATAAACTAATTTAGTATGGATTACCATTTATCAATTACATAAAAAATACCAAGTTAAAAAAATGTTTAAAAATTAACTTTATATAATTTATAACTGTCACGTTAAATGTACACATATTTTGACGAGTGTATGTGTTAAAATATTACATTATATTTTAGTCAACAGTGTAATACATGGGTTTCTAAAAGCGTAATTTTTTATTTACTAATTATATAACATTATATTTATTTAACCCACGTAATAGACGAGATTTTAAGCTGGATACTACCAATTTTTTTGTCCATTCCATTCTTATTTGGGCCGGAATATTGACCGCAGGACATCAAGGCCCATATTGAAGTCCAAAATAAAAGCCCACCTAAACAGATTACTACAAAAATATCCGGTGTTGCAAACCCTACGTTTCACTATCTTCATCACTACCGCCCCGTCCTCTCTTCTCGGCGCTACACATCCAGGACTACGAAAATGGTAAAATCGAAGCCATAATTTACACCAATTCAATGTATACTGTACCGCGTATCTCATCATTCATCAAATGTGTATGTAATTTTGATTTTTGTAGCCGTTCAAGAGGTACGTAGAGGTCGGAAGAATCGCTCTGGTAAACTATGGAAAGGATTACGGAAAGCTAGTAGTCATCGTTGATGTCATTGATCAAAACAGGGTATCTGCTTTATTTTTTCTTGTTTGCCTGCAATGAATTCGGTTTATTTAGTATAGTTTGATATGTTAGATTCATTTGCCTGCTTGCTTTAGGTTTTATTTGAATACTCATTCGTTACATTCAGTTAGGATAGCTAGGTTGAATCACAATCTGATTAGGTGTTGATTTAGCTGTAATTGTGGCTTGGTTATGAAGTATGTTTTGTGTGGTGGTTGTTTATTATACATTTTTGAAACAGTAGGATCTTAATGATGAACATGTAAGGTGAATTGCATTTTGATATCACGGAACATGGTTGAAATTAGGACGGTAAATGAATCGAATGGACGCGAGAAGGCTTATGTTTGTTCTTTCATTTAACTTCAAACTAGCGAACGAAGACTTAAACTAACGACTTTTCTTGTTCATGTTTATTCGTTAAGAAAATAACATGTTTGTCTTTGTTTATGTTATTGTTCGTCTGTTAATGTTTAGAAAACATAAACTAACAGAGATGAACATAAAACGAACACCGATTTAAAGCCTAAAATATTGTCAATACCATTATTATAAAAGTTAATAACATATGGGTTGGACTAGCTGATGCTCTTGTTCATTTGTTTATTAAATAGACGAACATAAACGACCTTCCCACCTAATGGTTCACGAGCAGTTCATTATATGGTTGGTTCGTTTTGAGGCCTAGTTGAAATAGTTACTTGATCCTTATCCATTTCAAGAATTTTTGTTGCTTTAGTTCTAGTGGCTGGTGTCTTGTTCTCTATGTACAGTATTGAGGTTGTTTAAATGGTTGAAGTCATGTCTTAAATTCTTCTTATTGTAAATATTGTAGATTAGATGTTCTGTTTCCTGAAACCCTCTTTTTTAATGGCAGGCTCTTGTTGATGCACCTGACATGGTGAGGGGCCAGATGAATTTCAAAAGGCTAACACTCACAGACATCAAGATTGATATCAAAAGAGTCCCAAATAAGAAAACTCTAGTTGCTGCTTTAGAGGCTGCTGGTAGGTGTCTGGCTGTTTGTTAGATATATGTTACTTTTGTGGGTTGTTAGATACTTCGAGTAACTAAATTTTGAGTATTTACAGATGTCAAGAACAAGTGGGAGAGCAGTTCTTGGGGAAGAAAGCTTATTGTGCAGAAGAAGAGAGCATCACTTAATGATTTTGATAGGTTCAAGATCATGTTGGCGAAGATCAAGGTAACCAAACCCTCACTTTAAACTTATTAAGATTGTGTCTACTAAGATGTTGAGTTGCTTGAATGCTAAAGTTGGCATGATTCTTTTGTCATAGATTATGTCATACTTTCATTTTAAGACACATAAGTTATTTAAAAAGCATATCTTGGATCATCCTAACTTGCGCATTCGCTCCTGTTTGGACACGCTCTTAGACTTGTTCCTAACCCACCTGTTTTGCGATCTCCGTTTCTGAACAACTTTATACTCACTATCTGTGCTTGCATTTGTGATCTTGCAGAAGGCTGGAGTTGTGAGGCAAGAGTTAGCAAAGCTTAAGAAGGAAACCACAGCCTAATGATGGCATTTTGTTTTCGTTTATTGATTTTGCTGAACTATTCAGGTAGCCATTCTTGGTTGCTTAGAAGTTTGTATCAAAGGAGACCTAATGCCAAGTTTTAAACTTATGCTTTGGTTATAATTGTTATGAAAATTGCTTACTTGGATTTTTATTAAAAAAAATTATTTTCTAGCTTCACTTATTATCCATATTATGGGCACTACTAAAGATGCACCATCTATAAGATTCGTATATCACAAATACAGGGTTGTATAAACCAAAAGTCAAACCAACAACATTCAACCATTTCACTTCTAGCCACAAATATAGCCCGTATTGTGTCCAAAATAGCCCAATACGGCCGTATTGAGCCTCATATAGCACCTATAAGGGCCTTATAAGGGGTGGTGTCCGGATATCTGGATATTATGTTGGTGGTGTTCGTGTAACATAAGCCATTATTGGTCAATACCTCACAACCACCCCTTTATAACCCCCAATCCAACGACCATTTCTCCAACAAAATCACCACAATTCAACATCAAATCCCACCAACACACAATGAAAAACCACACAAATAAATAAAGGATTAAACCATAAAATAGGTGAAAAGTAAAAAGATTTACCACCACAAGGTTTTATTTAGGAATTAGTCTGAACTGGTAAAACTGAAATCAAAGGTGGTACATAATTATCTCAAATTAACTACCTATATTTATTTATTTCTCATCTTTGCTCCACCCGATGTCGTCTTCTTGTTCAACTCGTTTCGTTAATTCTCTCCACAACATATTACGGGGTCGCCTGACCCCATTCATATCCCGAGCATACCGATTCTTAATTCAAGATGGGTACTAAGGTCAAAGGCTTTTTCAAAGGGCTCAAAAACATCTCAAATATTTTCGGTAATTAACCTCTCTCAATCCCCATTTAAGTTACAATCTTATTTTTATGTAAGAAAAAACAATGGCTTTAGATTAGACCCATTAAATCTACCTCCTAAGTTTGAAAGATGTTAAAAAAAACTTGATAATTATAATTAATGTTTTGTTACCCAAAACTCAGTTTGGGCTCCTTTTAAGTAACCCTACCCTTGATCATGCATGTTGACATGATTATGAACTTAATTTATGCGGAATTGTAGATGATGAAGAACCAGAAATACAGATCGGTATGCCAACGGACGTGAAACATGTTGCTCATATTGGTGCTGATGGACCCGCTAATGAATCTCCTAGCTGGGTACATACTTCCTCATCTCTCTAACAACCGTTGTAAAACTGATTTGAGACCGTTTATGTCACAAATCCTTAGAAAATATCGTTTCTTATGGTTTTGACGGTTCGTTTGTGTAGTAGTGATATATGTATGAATCTATGTATATAGTTTTGCTTTTCTTTTTTGTTTTTAACATTTTCCCATGGGGTGTAGATGAAGGGGTATGATGGCGGAGAAAGTCGGTCAGGATCAATGGAGAGCCCTGATATCAAAAAAGGTTCATAACTTCAGAACTTATTTATTTATAAATGGATCGAGTCTACTTATGTTTTTAACTTTTTACAGTTTAAACACGTGAAATAACAAGACAAGCTAAAAAATAAGTAGATGAAATGAAAATTATCGTATAATATTAATAAATTAATATAATTTTTATAACGATTTTTGACATAAATTGGCTTGTTTTACCATACAAAAAGTTATCATTTTGATTGTTGTTCGACATGCCATTTCAAGGACTAAATGAATGCACATAACACGTGTGTAGGTATGAAAAGCCATAGGAGTACTCAAAGTGAAGAATTAACAAGAGACCTTTCAGACGTGCCAAGAACATCTAGACACCGTCATCATCGCTCAATGGACAATTCTATAGATCCCGATTCCCAGTCACCCACCAAAACGAAGCACAGGAGACACCACAGGATTCGACGATCCCAAGAGAAAGGGGACTTGCCCGACATCCCTAAGAAGTCAAGACGAAGGAAACCAAAGGACGATGATGGGTCAAGATAGTGAATCTTCGAGGCATGATCACCCCGTTTGGTTCTTTAATCCGGAACTACGATCATCCTACAACAAAACTCAACAACTTAGTTTGTTGAGTTTTGAGGACAAAAGGACACATTGAACTTTCGATCTTCACTAGTTATGAAACACGACCAAAATTGTTTGGTTACTTTTGGATGTGTCATTCCCAATCGCCCCCTTTCGTACGCACTTGGAATTTTATTATTAAAAGATGAATCTATGAATACCATGATGATTTATTAGGTTCAACTAAAATCCATGTGATTTATGACATGGTTTTATGAGTCAAAACTAAAACCATCTTCTGATTTATGACAAATATTTGTTAGCATTAGTCAAAAGATGCAATAAATTCTTACTAGAGTCACCTAAGTTTAGCAATATTCAATCCAACCACTAACTTCAAGCATCGGTATCACATTTATCTTAACTCCGTTTTGGACACGGTTTGGTTCGTTGCGAAGCTCTCATATAGCAAAAATACAAACTCATAAATAATTCATTATAGCATATATAAATAATTTTTGTGTTCAAAGTTAACGAAAAACCACCTTTTCACTAATTTTTCAACAATCCTCCATGTGAATGCGATCGATAAAAAAACACAAAAAGTTTCCAATGAAACCTCGACAGTTGAATCTTGTATAGGATATGTAGGCACAACTCTTTAAACCTTCCACTGTGAAGTATGCTTAACTTACTAGCTGTCAGTAGAACTTATTGTCTTTGAACCGATAATAACTTACTAGCATACTTCAAACTACAATACTTTAACATGCGAACATAAGATGCATCATTCTAATTCTTCACAACCTTAAGGAATAACACGATATTCAAGTCTTCACCATTGACTCATAAGGACTTAACCCTAAGTCTTAACCCAAGTCACTTTGGTGAACACATTCATCACCGACAAGTTGCATTAATTTTAGTAATGTTTATAAAAAAAATTTCAATTGAATTTAGAAAGGAGTGAAGAATAGTATATTACTTCGCATTTATCGAGTATTGGCTTATTGGGCACCCAATCCTGTCGAATTTACTGATTCGTCCCCACATTCTCAAAGAATCTATTTGCTATGCTTCCGCCCAACGCTGTATTTATTCCGTTTGAATCCGTTTGCTTCCGCCGGTGGTTCTCCTGATCAACGAAACGCAGCAACAATCAAATCACTTGATAATATCTTAGATCAATTTAGCAATGGCCATGGCAAGTATATACAGAAGAGTTCTTCCATCTCCTCCTGCTATTGATTTCGTTTCTTCCGAAGGGAAGGTCCGTCATTTTCCTTCAATTCATAGTTTCAAGTTAGGGTTTCGAATTCGGTGATTTTATGTGTAATTGTGTATATAAAGTTGTTATATCTCTGCTTTCGAATTGATTTTTGTGTTTTGATCCAATGCTCAATTCTGGTAGTTTGGTAGGGTTTGTACTTTGTACTGTGATGATCTAATGAGTGTGATTTAATGCTGAAGCTACACTTTTACCTTGAGGTGTCACAATCAGATGCAGGGCCAGTCCTGAGAACTTAAGTGCCTCGGCCGAGCCGGAAAAAAAGGCCCATACGAACAAAATATATAAACTAATTTTTTTTAAACGACGATTAACGACACAACAATAAACATAGAAAAAATATAGTATGTTATATTACATACCGTAATAGCTAACCGGTGATTCACGAAGCTCTCCTAGCATTCTTGCCAGCAAACTCTTTGATCACCTCTTCGCCAGAATCGGCGATAAGGGTTGCAACAATTTGTCCTTTTTATTTAAAAAAAACTATGGTTTGATATTGGGTTTTAAATTTAAAGAGGTCCCAACCAATCAACTATTATAAAGATTAAAATGGTCCAACCATTATAAAAAGGGCCCAATAAATTTTTAAGTTTTTTTTATAAAAAGGACCCAATATATAAAACCGGTATTTAAAATTTTATAAAAAAACATATATATATATATATATACAAGCCCCGTAAAAATTTGAGACCCCCGAAAAAAACGGGCCCTGGCCGGCGGCCCGGTTCGGCTTTCCCCAGGGCCGGCCCTGATCAGATGGATACTTTTTTTATTTGTTTCAGAATTAGGTGTATGTTTTAAGCTTCTTAAGAAGAAATGTTATTGTAATCAATACACATATTGATGAAGCCAAGTAGTCAACATCCATATCAGTTTTGTATAAGGGAGGTAATAAGTTTGACATGAAGCTTAGTAATTTTCTGTAACAGAGGGAGTGATATAAAAATCATCATAAACTAAGTAACTAACTAAAATAGATATTATGCTTTGTTTGGTCAACGGCATGTTTTCGCTGAACAAAAAGTCTTGACTGCTTCTTGAAACTCAGCTATATATGTATTCTGAATTTGCAGCAATTGTTCATGGAAGCCACTCAAGGTGGAACAATGGAAGGCTTCTTTAAGTTAATCTCTTACTTTCAGACACAATCGGAACCTGCTTATTGTGGATTAGCTACCCTCGCCATGGTCTTGAACGCACTTTCTATTGATCCGGGTAGAAAATGGAAAGGTACTTTTGATGGTCTTATATAACAGGTGATAAATTTTATCCATTATGTGTTATCTGGTCAGTGTTAAGTATAACAGTATTCTAAAAACTAGTGATGTGCATTTTGGCACTTTACAAGTTTTCCTAACAGTGGTGTACCTGATTGTTTATGCTATGATGACATAGACCATTAATTGTTTGTAGGTCCCTTGAGGTGGTTTGATGAATCTATGTTGGACTGTTGTGAGCCTTTGGAAAAGGTTTAAGCCAAAGGCATTTCTTTTGGGAAAATCGTGTGTTTGGCTCATTGTGCTGAAGCAAAAGTCGAAGCTTTTCGCACAAATCAAACTAGTATTGATGAATTTCGCAAGCATTTTATAGCATGTTCTACTTCTGATGATTGCCATGTGATTACATCATATAACAGAGCCACTTTTAAACAGGCATGCTTTAACCTTGCCCATTTCTTGAATTTTCCCTCCAATTTGTGACATATGTCCAAGAATAGGATATTTTTGGAAATTACATATCTGTCAATCTACATTTGGCATGAGTAATATTGTTTGTGATTGAAGTTGCTGATGGAGTGCTTATTACTTTTTTTCGTTCCATTGCAGACAGGTGCTGGCCACTTTTCGCCTATTGGTGGTTATCATGCTGGAAGGGATATGGTATTAATTTTAGATGTTGCGCGTTTTAAATATCCCCCTCATTGGGTGCCACTTAAATTACTTTGGGAAGCCATGGATACTGTGGACGACGCTAGTGAATTTCACAGAGGGTAAATTTTTGTGCAATCACACACACACTCAAACCATGCACACACACAAATTGTGTGCTACCCTCAAAGAGATGGGTGGTTAGTGGATTTTAGTAATCATTTGAATCTGATCCAGTTATTGACTTATTTTGTTTTCTTCCAGTTTCATGCTAGTATCCAGGCATCCGCGGCCACCAGCATTACTTTATACCCTGGTATGTTCACGCTTAAGCGTTACTCGTATGTTGCCAAAATATATGTTTGTTTTCAAAATTTCAGTATCTTTGCTGGCATGTACATTCACTAAGCGTAAAATTGGAACAAGTTATTTCAATCTCGGACACATTTTTGATCTTGTATGTTGCCAATTGATGCAGTGTTGTAAGCATGAGAGTTGGGTCAATATTGCAAAGTACTTGATGGAAGATGTTCTGGAATTATTGAGTTCTAAGAATGTGAAAGATGTTCTCTCCATTGTTTTTAGTTCTCTTCCATCCAAGTTTCTTGAATTTATCAAGTGGGTCCCAGAAGTTAGGAGAACAGAGGAGGGTGATCAAAGTTTAAGTCTAGAAGAGCAAGAAAGGCTTTCCATCAAGGTATCTTATTGACATGAACCATAAATCCTAGTCCCTAATCCTAAATCCTAAACCAGAACACTTAAATAGCACAATCGCTCTCTCGTAGAGGGGGGATAATTTGACGGGTTTACTTATAAATAATGTGTCAAATGTGTCCAAAGTTGCACAAAGCATTTCTAATGCATAGAACCTCATAAATCATTTTATTCAAAAAGTTCTATTATCATTAAAATAAGAGAGAATGACAGAATGTATGTGGCGACCACCAAAGTATTCAACTTTTTTTCGTTAAGGGCACCCATATATTGAAGCTACTTTACTTTATAGGGCACCCATATAGAAGGTTATGATGATATAGAGTTCACAGCCCCGTATACCATTTATAACACATAAAAATACAAATGTAGAACTAAAGGCTATAACTGTCTAATTTATCGATGCTCTTAACACTTAAGAAAATTTGAAATGCAAACATACACGTGTATTTATCTATCAAAAAGCAACAATTTAATGTAAATAAAACTTGTGTGTTTTCGCCATTTTCCAAGATTCCAGATTTCCAGCATGTTTTTGACTGGATTGGTAACATGCTTTGGTGGCTTATAAAGTAGTTTAAGTGTATAAGTGATCTTAATGAAAATGGTCGAATACTTTTATGGCCTCCACATACATTATCCCTTGGATTAATGTAAGTTTTGCAATCGTATTTTACATACTAGTTATCTATAAAAAGAATTGGACAAAAAGTGTTACGATCAAGTATCAACTCACCACCACCGAGCTGACCTGTTTCAATGCCTTCCAAATTACTTCTTTTGACCCGTTATCCAACCACCCTGCCCCACCCTAGTGTGAAGATTCATGTTACAACATTTTCCTGTTTCACGTAGGGGGAGATACTGAAACAGGTTCAGGACACTGAACTATACAAGCACGTTGCAGATTTTCTGTTACTTGAAAATTCAGGTTGCCAGGGCCCACCCTGTTTGGATCAAGAAACCAGTTTGACTTATATTGCAGCAAGTGTGTGTTGTCAGGGAGCAGGATTTTTACAAGGAAACAGTGAATCCTCTAATGGCTTTTGCTGTGGGGAAACACATGCACATTGCATAAAAGCCAATGGAGACATGCCACCTGTCACAGTAGTGTCTGGGACAGTGACCAACGGCATTGGTGACCGACATGTGGATATTTTGGTCCCTTCATATCCCAAAAATTTAAGTTCATCAAACTCTGAATTAACTAATGGCAATGGATTGCACCCAGCTAGCAATGATGTTCTCACAGCACTTTTATTGGCTTTACCACAACAGACCTGGTCTGGTATCAAAGATGATACCCTGTTGCAGGAAATTGATACCCTTGTTTCTATGGATAACCTTCCTACTTTGCTTCAAGAAGAGGTACAAACCACACTCAAACTTCTTATTCTTGTGCCATTGTTTCAATTTTGGTTAACGGGTCAAATTTAAAAACATGGCATAAAAGGGAAACGGTTCAAACCGGTTGAAAGTCGCCCATCATCTATTTGTTAATGCTATAATCTTTATTAATCGCAGGTTATGCACTTGCGTAGCCAGCTGTACATTCTGAAGCGATGCAAAGATAACGAGGTAGAGAAAGATCTTTCTGCACCCTCCTAGCAAAGGTGAGTCATCTCACTGGACAGCAACGTAGCAGATTTTTTGTGAGATTTGAAACACCAGATCTGCTTTCGGGTGGGGTCAGGCGCATTATTACTATACCTGGAAAAATGGGCAGTCGGGCCGGGCGTGGTAACGGGTCAGGACGGGTCGTTTTAAAAGTGGTCATTTTGGTTCGGGTCAGAATGAACGGGCCGGTCCCAAAAAGAAAAAAGAGATATAATTGTAGGCAGACATTACAAATGTATGTAATCATATTAAGCTTCTATGTCATGATCTCCTAATCATTTCTAATATAGTTATGCCTTTCCATACACTCCAATGAATGTTGTTTAAAAAGTTCCTTTTTTATTTGATGGTCTCTAAATGTGTGTTATGTGTTTACTCAATCTCTAGTGACAAATTGATTATTAAATTCATGGTGTTTAGGATTTTAACTTATTGTATGATGTTTGGAGTGTTTGAATGAAATTGATTATTCTAAATTGAAATAGATAATAAGTTTGAAAATTGTTTAGTGAGTCCGACGATTTCAAAACGCATAATTACTTTCAAGGCAATATAAAAGTTAGCTTTCTATCAGTTTTTTATATCATAAAATAGCAACATGTTCCATATTAGTCCTTGTACAACTCGTCAATAAATGACTAAAATGAACATTCTATGCAAATAGGGGTGCAAACGAGCGAAGCTGGCTTGTGATCTACTCGAGATCAGCTTGCTAAAAATAAGCTAGTTTAATAAACAAGCTCTACCCCGAGCTTAACTTATCGAGCTCGAGCTGACTCGCGAGCCTATCATTTATATAACTTGTATTTAATATTATATATATATATGTATATGTATATGTAAAATTTTGATAAAAATAGTATATATTATGCTGTATATAAAAATTATAATAAATTTTTTACAAATAAATATATAAATTCATTAATAAATATTAAACGAGCCGAGATGTGCTCGAGCTTGAAAAAACATTCACGAGCCGAGCCCGAGCTTTAGAAATAGAGTTTGAAATGAGCCAAGCTCGAGCCTAATCGTGTTTGGCTCGGCTTGTTTACACCCTATACTAATACAAAACACTGAGACATATAACTATTCTATGAAATACACATGTGAGTGATTTAATAAACACACTCCTTATTAGGGGTATTATAAGAACTAATTTGTGGTTATTAATTTAAAAAAATAAGCATTTTTTTAACGACGATGACCAAGATGTTTACCTAGTGAAGGTTAACCCGGGTCATTGTTAATTATATATCTACCGTAGGTGAGTTGTTTTTGATGTTGGACTTGGATGTTGCACAATATCATTTATTTATTCAATTATATTAAAAAAAAAAATCTTTTAGATCATCAAACCGTATTTATTTCATGACAGTTTTCTTCAAGAAAAACTTCCCACCCTTGTTTTTAGCTTTAGACGACCACATAATTTTTTTCCCAAATTAAATAGTATTGAAAATAATTCATAAAGTTCCAAACGTATTCGTGTTGATCGAATACATTTGAGTGCAGTTTTGATCGATACACAAATTGGATTTTGATTACAAAATGTTATTTTTCGTCAGTTTCAGCTATAAGGAATAAAAGGTAATTTAATATCTTTTTCATGTGTAACTTCTGTTTTGCAGTGATCAAATGTTGAATTTGATAAATACGTTTCAAGTAATCAATAGACAATGCTACAAATTATATGGTTTTGATTAGGGTTTTTTTATGTTGAATAGGCGGCTTATATGGTTATGTTGATTTTGTTTCTGAGGACACGTCGTGGAGACGAAGGATTAGGGTTAAGGACTTTTAGGGAAAGTGTAGTTTTGTCTTACGTGTATATTAGGAGGTTTGCTCCATCTTGATCTGTGGTGGTCTCAGCATGTTACCTTTTCGGCTTCGTGATTCTATGATGTTGCCTATACTTTTCTTCACTACATCACTTACACGTTTTCATCATTTCTTGTTTCTTGTAGTCTACTGTTTCTTTTATTTAATACGTATGTTGTATGTTGTTTAGTTTCACTGTTGAAACTTTGCGGTATTAACATATTTTCAAGTCCAGCTGGAGTTTTTTTTTAAGCTGGGGTATCGTTTGTTTACATCCAACCCTCCCCAGGCCCTACCAATAGCCTTGCTATTGGTGGGATTATACTAGGTTCGGCTGTTGTTGTTGCCGTATATTATTGGATTTTATAAACTAGTAATGTAAAATTGAAATTTTCCATCTTGATATATAAACTTCTTAGTAATTCTTTCAAGATTCATGTTGAATCTGTTAAGAATTATAAATTCACATGAACTGTGTGATAATTAATCCATGTGTTTATAACATAATATGCTTCAAGAATTTCATTGCAATATCACAAGTCAAGATTAATCGTATAATTTATCCGAATGGTTCCAGCGTCGATGCTTAGATGAAGAAAATATGAATGCAGTGAACGACCCATCGAATCCTCAAGCTACGAGATACTTTTCAGCACCTGATTATTCTTCTCAAGTCATCAATGAGAATAATAACAAGCCAGATGAGTGTAATATCGAAGAAGCTGAATCATCGCTTCAAAGGAGTGATTCTTTGAATTGTGAGGTGCATTCTCTAACATTTTTGTATCGAATTGAACTGATCGAAACATGTTTTAGCCAATTAATATCATCATTATACAGGAAGCAAGAGCGGTGTTAGGAAGATATGAATATCAAACGGGGAACATAGAAGCCGCTCTGCAGGTGTTTGATGGGATAGATATAGCTGCAGTTACTCTAAAGATTAAAATCAGTCTTGGTGTTATAGGAAAACTTCATGATACAAGTTCAAATAGCTATGCTGCTCCACCATTCTCTATAAATACTGTGGCTTTACTCCTTGAATCAGCTTATTTGAAGTCAAAATCGTTGCAGAATTTCGGAAGGTATAAAGGTATTCCCTTTATATGAATAAACATTGCATTTCTATCATTTTTCTTTTATTTTAAAAGTTTTAAGATTGAAAAAATAACTGATTTATTTTGTTCTGCGTGTTCTTGCAATATTTAGTGTTCTGTATACACCTCTTCCCATTCAAAAACTCAAGTCCTGTTAAACATCTTTTATTATTTACTAATTGCAGAAGCTGCTGAATCTTGCAAAGTTGTTCTCGACATTATCGAATCATCTTTTTTAATCAACGGTTCATTACGTAACACTAAATTATTTCGAGAACAAAAACAGTAAACTTAAATCATTTAAAATTTTTAATCAACAATTCATATTTTTAAAATTTTGTATTTCTTACATACAAATAACTATGTTATGTACATAACAAGTTATCAAACTTACATCTTCATATGTTTTTTTTTAACTTTTAACCGATTATCTACACATGTGTAAGTTATGTATAGAAAATATAACCTACACATGACTTACACATGTGTAGGCTATATAAATAAACAAAATTTGATGAAATATGAATAAACATTGCGTTTCTACCATTTTTCTTTTATTTTAAAAGTTTTTAAATCTGAAAAAAATATATAAATGATTCATTTTGTTCTGCGCGTTCTCACAACCCATTCAAAAACTCAAGTCCCATTAAACATCTTTTTATTACTTACTAATTGCAGAAGCTGCTGAATCTTGCAAAGTTATTCTCGACATTATCGAATCATCTTTACCAGATGGCTTGCCAGAAAACCTTGATACTGACCTTAAACTACAAGAGACTCTAAGTAATGCAGTTCAATTACTTCCATATTTATGGCAACTTGCTAACTTGCACCAGGAGGCAATCTTGGCATACCGGCGGGTTCTACTTCATAACTGGAACCTCAACAATCAAACAGTAGCAAACATTCAAAAGGAGTTTGCCATTTTTCTTCTATATTGTGGAGGAGAAGAAGCTTATCCACCTAATTTAGTGTTCCAAATCGATGCTTTATTCGTACCCAAAAATAACCTAGAAGAGGCTATTCTGCTTCTAATGATTCTGCTAAGGAAAGTTTCTCTAAAGGAAATCGAATGCGATCCATCTATTTTAGATCATCTTTCGTACGCATTATCCATTTCTGGTGGACTTGGGTTTTTGGGTCAACAACTGGAAGAACTGCTCCCAGGGTTTATTGATGATAATGAAAAGTTATTGCTTTTAGCTCTATGTTATTATGGACAAGATGATGATTTATCAGCTTTAAACTTGCTGAAAATTATATACGAAAACGAGAATCCAAATTGTGGGTTGGCTTTATTAATGGCTTCAAAAATCTATGGGGAAAATTCAAATTCTACAGAAGGAGTAGTTACTGCAAAGAGAGCTATTCAAGTTTTAAAAGACAAACATGATGAAATGGTTAGTGTTGGATATTACTTTTTGGGTGTTTCACTTTCAGCATATTCAAGATTGGCAGTGACTGATTTTGAAAGAGTTGATAGACAACATGAAGCATTAGAGTGTTTAGAAACAGCAGGGAGGTTGACCCGAATGGTTGACTCGAGAATTCTGTATGATCTTAGTTTAGAAAATGCTGAGCAAAGGAAACTGGATGCTGCTTTTGGTTATGCGAATCGTCTGCTTACTTTGGAAGGCGGGTCCAACCTTAAAGGGTGGTTGCTGTTGGCTAGAATATTGTCTGCACAAAAACGGTTTGGAGACGGTGAAAGTATTATCAATGCTGCATTAGATCAGACTGAAAATTGGGATCAGGGTGAACTGCTAAGAACTAAGGCTAAGCTCCAACTTGCGCAGGGTGATGTAAAACACGCCATTCAGACATACACTCGCATTCTTGCAGTTCTTCAAGTTAAGTATAAAAGTTTTGGATTGCCAAAACAGCATCTTGAGGTACTTTGAATGATCTTATTGTTATAATTTCATTAGTAACATCAAAATGATAACGAAAATTGCAACATTTCACATGTGAAAATTTTCATGAATGCTAGGTTGGTGATAGAAGATTGGAGTTGGAAATATGGAATGATCTTGCTACAGTTTATATAAGCTTGTCTCAATGGCATGATGCTGAGGCATGTCTAGTGAAATCCAAGGCTATTAGTGACTACTCGACTTCTACACGACATACCATGGGTACGTAATCCTATTTCTAGGAGCATTGCGCGCCTTTCTCTATATATCAAAAAATTGGTTCTTTTTGTTTTACATATGATTTTTCATGTAAAATTTGCATAATCTAAAATCTATCTGATCTGATCAATGTGATTATAAGTAACAAATTGCTACAATGGGCTTTAACTAGGTATTTATAGTGGCTGAAACAACTAATTACTCAACCACTTAACTAACTACTTGTAACTAACTAACCAACTATTCTTACACTTCATTCTGCAAAGGGTGATCTAATTACAAATTTACCCTTGGGCACAATACTATAATTAGCATGTTAGCTGAGTAAAGTGCCATTTTCGTCCTTATGTTTTGACCATTTTAGCCACTTTCATCCAAAAACTTTTTCTTCCCTGACTTTTCAAAATCTAGCCATTTTAATCCAATTGACTAACTCCGTCTACATTTTAACGTTAAATCAGGGGTTGGATTGAAATTCATAGGTTAAAATCTAACCAAATTACCTCTGATTTAACCAAAATTGTCCCTGATTTAAAATGTTGACAGAGTTAGTCAATTGGATGAAAATGACTAGATTTTGAAAAGTCATGGACGACAAAACTAATTTTTTTTATGAAAGTGACTAAAATGACCAAAGTACAAGGATGAAATGGCACTTTACTCTGGTTAGCTCCATAAAAGCTTGTTTAGGCCTCTTCCTGCAGGGACAATTTTGTACAAAAAATATTGAAGTCCATTATGCTTAATCCATGCAGGGTTGCTCTATGAAGCAAAAGGTCTCCACAAAGAAGCTCTAAAAGCTTATAAACACGCGTTAGACGTGGACACTACTCATCCGCAGAGTCTTGTTTCCATAGCTGTTGTGTTGAGGAAGCTCGGGGGGCAGTCTGGGCCCGTGGCTCGAAGCTTCTTGAATGAGGCGTTACGGGTCGATAGGATGCAATCTTCGGCTTGGTATAATCTAGGCTTGCTTCTTAGAGACGAGGGCCCGATGGGCCTAAGAGAAGCTGTTGATTGCTTTGAGGCTGCAGGTGTACTAAAGGAAACAGAACCTATTGAACCGTTCAGATAAACAATGGTCGCTAGCGGTCCAACCTTCAGGCTAGTAGCTGAAAGATAAGCGATGAAAGGGTGTTATTGTTGGGCCCATTTAGGCTATCCGGAAGGGGTTTCACGCTCACGGCGTGGTCTGATGTGGCACGTTAACCACACATGAAACACCATTCCTCACCATCGTGGCTACCTGGCGTGACTCACAACTAAAACATTGAAATGTAATTTTTATTTTTATTTTCTTTGATATTATTTTATTTTTCATTTAATTCGATTTGTGTAATGAACCAACTTTGTTCACTTGGACCGGTGAGAAGAGTGGTATGTGTAGACTCGCCCTTCACAACAAAATAAAAGAGTGAAATTCAAAGAACACATTGTTATATATCGAGACAAAATTGTTGAACAGAAAGAAGATTTCTCTTAATTAACCAATATGTAGGATAGGAAGTCCTTAACTACTACCAACATAGAGTGAGTCATTACCGTATCAAAATCTACATATTGTTAGTCTTCTCTATGCGATTTGATTTGACTATTTGAGATACCTGTCAACTAGGAATACCAAAACTTGTCCTAAACCCGACCCATGTCGTCCTTATAGTTACAAAAGGCGCGCAACTAACTACATCCAAATCACAACATGTTTACAATATTTTCCATTTTTAATTTGCATCTTCCATATCTTTGTTTCTTTTTCCTTTTTTTGTAGAATGAGGTAGTACTATGTTTTTACAATAAATGAAATAAGCCAAAATTGCTTCTGTTGGACGTAATTAAGCACATGTTTCTAAGCCCTCAAATATGACTATATATGAGATATTTTTCTTGCCTTCAATATATGGTTCATCCATTGCATTAGAACTTCGCTAAAAGGAAACTTATAGTTTAACCGATATACCGTTTGGATGGCTTGCGTGTCGCCAAGACTATTGATATGTGTTCTCGTAGCCGCTCTTGTCTTCCACGAGTTATGTTTCGCTGAAATACGTGTGTACTCCCTCTTAAACATATTGTCTAACGTTGTATTTCATTTCATTATACATCAATGAATCTAATGCCATTAAACTACAGCTCCAAAACTATACCTTCATGCAAGAAGCAACAAAAGCTCCAAAGATATCATTTTATGACTACATTGTCATAGGGGGAGGCTAGATTAATGGATGAAAGGTTGGTTCGCAGTCTTATGAATGGACAGAAAAAGTAATGGTTTTTAAGCCAGTATTGCAGAAGTGGTAGTCGGCCTTACGAACTGCACTAGTGAAAGCGGGGGTCACACCTGATAATGGCTTTACTTATGATCATATCATTGGGACTAAAGTGGGTGGTACGATTTTCGATGAAAACGGGATGCGACATACGGCTGCAGATTTGCTACAATATGCAAATCCCAAAGGGTTATCTGTTCTTCTACATGCGACTGTAGAAAAAAATCTTATTTAAGACCAAAGGTAGGTTATGCCAGGACTAAGATCCATCATGACTAATCATATGATGTGTTCTATCTATAGTTCCATGTCTTACTTGTTATTCTTTACAGGAAGGTTTAGGAGATTCAGTAGGGAATAAGCACAAGGCGTATTTAAAAGGTGGAGAAAATAATGAAATCATATTATCTGCTGGTGCTCTTGGAAGCCCACAACTTTTGTTGTTGAGCGGCATAGGTCCAAAAGAACAACTGTTTCCGGGACTGAACCTTCCTTTACTCTTCTCTACGTAGAGAACTTCATCTTCTGTCTTCGAAGTGGAACCAATAGACAAACTTCCCAACTGCTTGGCTAAAGCCTCTTGGCTAGCCAACAAATTCTCAAATTCGCCCAAGGAAGGTTGCCTGGGCCAACCCTGTACAGCCGCTACAAAGCTTCTATATTCAGCTTTTAGACCATGAATAATGATTCGTTTCATTCTCGCCTCTCCAATAACTGACGGTTGGTCAAGGTCACCGATTTCTCTACACAAGGTCTTGACCTTGTTAAAGTATTGCGAGATAGTTAGCTCCTTTTGAGTTATACTCAATAACTCATTTTCAAGCAATTGTAACCGTGCATCACTCTTCTTGGACAACAACTCGGCTAGAGTGTCCCACGCAACCTTAGGGCTCAACGCATCCTTGATGTGTTCAAGGAGCTCTTCTTTCACTGTTGTTTTCAGAATGAATAAAGCCTTTCCAGCCTTGACATTCCACTTTCTTAGCGTTCCGTCTTGAGTTTCTCTTGCGGGTTGCACGGTGTCGGTACCTTGCACCACTTCCCACAAATCTTGTCCCCGCAGATATGAAGAAACACACGTGGCCCAGACCTTATATTTCTGGTTATTCAATTTCTTCAACCCACCAATAAGGTGCAGGTCTAACATCTTGATTGGAGGCTCTGATACCACTTGTTAATCAAATCAAGTGGTAATATGGTGATACACAATCACACTCTCGTTCTCACAAAGAAACAAGTGATTTTTTACTAGAAGAACTTCAACTTAACTACTTGATTGAAAGATACGAAACTTACATAAAGAAACTCAAACTTGCAGAAAACAGAAGACTAGAAATTAGGGGATAAACTACCCACTAGTGCATGTAATGCTATCCACTACTTGATTAAGAAAACTGCTATCTAGAAAGTGGGAAAATACAATTAAATAAAGATAGTAGATAACTCAAATAAATGAGTCAAGGTAAAACGTGCCGTGCCATGCACATGCACACAGTCACCGAACACCCAACCGTGAAGAGTTGCAATTTTAACTGCTCACTCCTTTCTATATATATGAAGCAACATAAGATTAAGCTTTTTTTTCTTTTATAAAATAGTAATTACCTTTTCAGTTTCTTTCCCATTCATAAACAAAGGGGTAAAAGCGATGGGAATTTAAGATGAAATGAAACCATCATAAAGATGTGACATAAATTGTTGTCGGGACTCCGGCGACTGCATGGGATGTCGATAAACTTTGTATTGGACTTTCATAGAAATTTTATAAAACAAATACCTTTTGTTTGACGCATATAGACTTTACAGGATGTGAAACGATGCGAGAGAAAGACGGTTATTCATAGCGTCGTTTTCTTGATAATCGCTTGCACCATTTCGCACCCTACTTGCATACCAACCCATTACATTGTTCAACAAACTGACCCAATATTTACAAGTGGCCTCCTGCCCATAAACATACTTAATTAAATGTATTGACCCAACTAAATAATAAGTTTTAAGTAAACTGGAAATGAAGCCCAAACATAAAATGAATTAGATTTCAATAAACCCCAGGCCAAGTATCCATTAGGTCTAATTCAATACCATTTGGCAACTTTGGTTGTTTTATGTGATCATTAAAAAGCCACTTTACAACATTCACAAATGTTTCGATGATTAGGGAGCCAACAAGCAACAAAAAACAAGCGAATAACCAATAAGCAATAGTGATGGCGCCTTAACTACAGTATAAAGGGGGTGGCGGCTATGGCAAAAGTAGGTTTACAGAGACAGAAATTAGTTGATTGTGAACTGATGTGAAGCTAGGCAACGCATGTAAGTGGCGAGAGTGAAAGATGTAGGAAGAAGGGGCCGATTGTGCGGATGTGAGGCAGTGGCCGGAGCTCCGGCGGTGGTGAGCGGCGACAGCATGAAGGTGCTTGGCTCTGATACCAAGTTAAACACCTTTTTTTGTGTGATTGTATTGTATTGTATTGTGTAAATGATGAGGATTACAAGAGAGGTTATATACTATAACCACATTTACATAATTAATCTACCTCCTGTATATCACTATAAAATTATGATCTAATATTCTATTACATTTTTTTATTTTTGCGTACTTCTATTACATTTTTTTTGTTCTTTGTACCCAAGCATGTCACTATGTATGGGTGGGGGTGGGGAGTTCCGCATGAGTAGAACTTGTCCTAAACCAGACCCATGTCGTCCTTAGTTACAAAAGGCGTGCAACTAACTACTTCCAAATCACAACATGTTTACAATATTTTCCATTTTTAATTTGCATCTTCCATATCTTTGTTTCTTTTTCCTTTTTTGTAGAATGAGGTAGTACTATGTTTTTACAATAACTGAAATAAGCCAAAATTGCTTTTGTTGGACGTAATTAAACACGTTTCTAAGCCCTTTAATATGACTATATATGACCGATTTTTCTTGCCTTCAATGGTTCATCCTTGGCATTAGAACTTCGCTAACCGAGATACCGTTTGGATGGCTTACATGTCACCAAGACTGGTGATATGTGTTCTCGTATCTATTCTTTTCTTCAACGAGTTATGTTTCGCTGAAATACGTATGTACTCCTTCTTAAACATATTGTTTCACGTTATATTTTATTTCATAACACATTAACGAAGCTAATGTCATTAAACTATAGCTCCAAACTATACCTTCACGCATGAAGCAACAAAAGCTCCCAAGATATCATTTTATGACTACATTGTCATAGGAGGAGGCACCACTGGAATCCCATTAGCCACCACATTATCTTCAAACTACTCCGTTTTACTTCTTGAACGTGGCGCCTCACCTTATGGGAATCCCAACATCACCAGTGTAACTAATTTTGGTTCCTACTTCTACGATACATCTCCAAATTCACCCTCTCAGCAGTTTATTTCCGAGGGTGTCGTAAATGCTCGTCCACGAGTCTTGGGTGGTGGTACTTCTATTAATGCTGGTTTCTATTCTCGTGGTGAAACCAAGTTCAATATGGAAGCTAGATTAATGGACGAAAGTTTGGTTCGCGAGTCTTATGAATGGACAGAAAAAGTAATGGTTTTTAAGCCCGTACTACAGAAGTGGCAAACGGCTGTTCGAGCTGCACTAGTGGAAGCAGGGGTCACACCGGACAATGGCTTTACTTATGATCATATCATCGGGACTAAAGTGGGTGGTACGATTTTCGATGAAAACGGGATGCGACATACGGCTGCAGATTTGCTACAATATGCAAATCCCAAAGGGTTATCTGTTCTTCTACATGCAACTGTTGAGAAAATTTTGTTTAAGACCAAAGGTAGGTATATGTCCATTGTTATGCTAGGACTATATCCAGCATGACTAATCATATGATGAGAGTTTATGACAAAGGAAATGAAAAGAGTAAATTACATTTTCCGTCCTTCAGGTTTATAGAAAAAAATCATTTTTCGTCCTTAAACTAAGAAAATAACATAAACCATCTTTTATGTTCATATTTTGTAACAGTTTTCATCTTTTCTTTATGAGAAAATACTAAAAATCATCCTTTATATTCATCTTTTCTAACAGTTTCCATCTTTTCAAATATAGAAGGAAATTAGAGGAAATAATGAAAACTGTTACAAAATATAAACATAAAGGATGATTTATGTTATTTTCTTAGTTCAAGGATAAAAAGTAAAATTTGTTGTATACCTAAAGGAAGAAAAATGTAATTTACTCAAAAGGAAATCAAGGGCACTAATGATGATTCTTTTTTCCTTTTGACATATACTGATCTTAACACATGACCAGTAATATGTTATGCTGACATTCTATTTATAGTTCCATGTCTTAGTTATTATTCTTTACAGGAAGATTTAGGCCATTGGCTTATGGAGTAGTGTTTGGAGATTCAGTAGGGAATAAGCACAAGGCATATTTAACAGGCGGCGAAAAGAATGAAATCATATTATCTGCTGGTGCTCTTGGAAGTCCACAACTTTTGTTGTTGAGCGGCATAGGTCCAAAAGAACAACTTGACGCGCATAAGATTAAAGTCGTGCTTGAGCAACCTTTCGTCGGTAAAGGAATGGCCGATAACCCAATGAATTCAATCTTCATTCCTTCTCCCGTTGCAGTCGAGCCATCAGTGGTCCAAGTTGTTGGCATTACTCAGTTTGGTAACTACATCGAGGAATCTGGTGGCGCTGATTTTACCTTTGCAAACTCGTCCGCTTATCAGGGACTTCTTCAGGTAACTAGAATCTGTATATATCAAATACATAACTTACAAAATTAATTTGATGACCTTTGTTGTTTGCAGATGGGTGGGTTTATACTTGAGAAAATTAATGGTCCTCTATCAAAGGGTGAACTAAGGATTGAAAACAGTAATCCAACTAACAACCCATCAGTAACATTTAACTACTTCAAGGAACCTGAAGATTTGCATAAATGTGTTAACGGGATTAAAACCGTTCTAAAAGTAGTTAATTCAAAAGCATTCTCGAACTACAAGTATGCCAATGTGACAAGCAAAGATATTCTTGATCTAAACATGAAATTACCAATGAACTTGCGTGTACATGGTAATACAAGTTCGTCACTAGAACAATATTGCAACGACACTGTAAGGAGTATATGGCACTATCATGGTGGTTGTCATATTGGAAAAGTAGTTGATGACGAATATAAGGTTTTTGGTGTGGAAGCCCTACGAGTAATCGATGGATCGACGTTACTTAACTCTCCGGGAACTAATCCTCAAGCTAGCCTTTTGATGCTTGGAAGGTAATTAAGTTTGAAAGTAAGGGAAAATGTGTCATCTTTTATAACATTTAACTTGGTTTTACATGATGCAGGTACATGGGAGTTTCAATATTAGGCCAACGACTTGCAAGTAAAGTAACAAAAGTGGCAATTGCGTTTTAATTTTGTGACAAGATATAACCATTTACACTAAGTCGAAATTTGTAACTTGTTATCCTTTTTAATTACTTGGTACTCGGTTATTAAAATGAGCATAAGTAAACCTCTTTCAAGAGGTTGCGCACTTACTTTATATATCAAGTAGCATTAGATTAATTAAGTTTTTTTTACTTTACTAAAAGAGTAATTAGTTTCTTTCCAATTAATAAAAAAGGGGTAAAAGCGACAGGAATTTATAGTTGAAATGAAACCGTAATAAAGCTGTTGTATTCGAGTTCCACATATTTTTTTTTATTAATTTAGTTCCAGCGTATCCTGAGTCTCACAGCTATTGAGTGCGCTTTTATTATTTAAAGAGTAAAGTATCATTTTCGTCCATGTGGTTTGGGTATTTTAGCTAGTTTCAACCAAATTTTTTTTTAGCTTTTTCGTCCATGACTTTTCAAAATCTAGTCATTTTCATCTAACTGACTAACTTCGTATACATTTTAACGTTAAATCAATTAAGTGAGTGATGGGATGCGGATTTTGTGTGTTTATAGTGTTTTAATCCCGCGTTTTTACATATTTTTCTTATCACATATGTTTGGATAGCGAATACTACGAGGTAATATGTTTTGTAGGTAAACGGGATTAAAAGGAAGGTGTTAGAGCAAGTTGAAATGCAGGTTACGGGAATCGGAACGAAGAAACGAAGAAGTGAAAAAGGGCTGGCAGTAACTTACGGCCAGGCCACAGTAACTTACGGTGGCCGTAAGTTACGGTGAATCGAGCGTAACTTACGGTGGAAAGAAAATCAAAAAGTTTGGCCGTAAACCAGAAGCTACTAGCCGTAAGTTAGAATTTGGAATTTGTTGGCCGTAAGTTACGACCATATCACCGTAAGTTACGGTGGTCGGGAAAACAGAAAGACGCGGAACTTCGGGGTCACAGCCGATTTTGAGGTTTATTTGGGGGTTTCTTCCCCAAATCGAAAGCCATCTTTTACACCACACTCCTTGGGCGATTTTGAGAGGATTCACACATCCACTTGAAGATTGAAGATGATCTCCCTCACCATGAGCGGGTGATTCATTTGTGGCTTCCTCCAAGCGGACGGTTCGTGTAGGTTTTTGTATTTGATTCAGTTTATTCATGTTTGGATCTTGTTAGTTTCTGACAATAACTTGAGAGATTGATGTATTAGTTGATTTAAACAGTTTATGATTATGCTTTGAGTTTGCTTGCTTTACGATCTTGTTCGGTTGATGACAAAACCTAGTAGCAGGGTTGGGTGACTAAAGGGGGTAACTTGGCATTCATAAATTGGGTGATTGAATTATACTGGTTTGTGACGGAACTGGTTGTATAGGTTGCTGACAACAGCCTGTCTTCAATTACTATTTTAACTAATTTTCCAACACTATGTCTATGTGGTGTCCAATTGAATAACTGAGTTTTGCATAAACCTAGAATCTGAAGTTTGGAGGAGGTTGCATCTTTATTTGATCTGTGTTTTTATTCTAATTATCAAACTAAGCAATTCCACTAACCACTGATTCCTCGTGGATACGATACTCTTCTTACCCTTACTAGTTAAGTGTTTAAGGATTGTTTTTGACCGACCTAACGACATCGATCAGTGAGTAATGATACTGATGCAGGAGCATCCGAACGATAAACTGAACCAGACCCGTAGACGACCCGTATGGAAGATAATGAAAAGTTGTTATTTATTTGGAAGATATCAAGACCATATATTTAATAATATTTTATTTTTATTTCCATATACATCTTTTAGTTGTTTAGTATAAGTAGGGCATCTAGAGTTTATTATGTTTTAGACTTTGTTTTGATCAGAAGATTGTAATCGAGACATTTGGGGCCTGAGACAGCCGACTTGGATGGAACCTTCGGGTTCAAGGCCGTTGAATAAAATCATGTTACTGATCCATTTGAGTATTACCGTGGATTCGGTATCATTTGGTATCAGAGCTTTGGTTGTTCAAATGACTCTATGTGAGGATTAACATCTTCTTGTTCGTAGATTCGTCGGGAGAGGCAACGACAGGAACGTTGACGGTCACGCACCCGTGGAAGAGATGGGTTTTCTATTTGCAGATCCGCCGGACGAGGCAGCAAAGGAGTCTGTCCCGACTTACGAGGTTCAAACGTTGAAGGAAACTGAACCAGAGTTCCAAGTCCGGGACTGAAGCTTTGGGGAGGAGTATCCTTTCAATGGATGCAATCTATAAAAAAAACACACAAAAAGGGTGAAGCAGATTCAAAAGATGAAAAGAAAACTTGGATGGAAAGTTATTTTAAGAATTTTAGACAAGACGGAGAGAAGACATCGGTAAATTTTACTTGATTGATTATTATTCATTTGATTATTAATTAATCATGGTGTTTTTCCTTCATTATTGCCGAATGAAAAGATCAAAGAAAAAGGAAAAAAAGGGAAAAATAATGGTGTGACAAGACCTATTATTTGGTGGAGAAAGTATTATGGTTGATCGGAGTACCTCAATGGGTGGGCTTTAATAGAGTTGGTCTTTGGGTTCATGGGTTGAATATCCCCTGGAAGGTGCATCGAACAAGACTCGAGGTCGAGTATTTTTCTCACCGGGAGAGTATGATGCAGGAGCATCCGAACGATAAACTGAACCAGACCCGTAGACGACCCGTATGGAATATAATGGAAAGTAGCTATTAACACCATATCTTTAATAATATTTTATTTTTATTTCCATATACATCTTTTAGTTGTTTAGTATAAGTAGGGAATCTAGGATTTATTATGTTTTAGACTTTGTTTTGATCAGAAGATTGTAATCGAGACCTTTGGGGCTTGAAACAGCCGACTTGACTGGAACCTTCGGGTTCAAGGCCGTTGAATAAAATCATGTTGCTGAGCCATTTGAGTATTACTGTGAATTCGGTATCAGATACTTGTGTTATCCGCGTTGCCTCTAACTTTTGTGTTGAATGTGGATTCTTAAGAAGAATTGGTTAAAATTGGAAATTTATTGTTTTGTGATTGAAATAACTAATAAGAGTTTAACCCACTTAGAATCCATAAAAATCTCATTGTGGGTGCTTGAGTTAAGTGGATATGTTTAAGTTTTTAGGTAATCTAATGAGTTTATATATTTTGATGGAAGTAATAGGTAAGCTTGCTACATTTGTGTTAAAAATCAATTATTTAGATTAATACATAGTGTTAGATTGATTATGGTGGGTGAAAGGGATCAAATCAAGTAGTGGGTAATGTGAATTGGGAAAAATTGACATAGTTTGGTGAAATTAGCTAATGATGGGTTTGAGATGAAATCAAACTATAGGGGTTTTTAATAAGACATGTTCTAATCAACCATGGTTTGGTGAAATTAGCTAATGATGGGTTTGAGATCAAATCAAGCTATAGGGGTTTTTAATAAGACATGTTCTAATCAACCAAATGTTGATGGAACTGAAATTGGTAAAAATATATCATAAATCATGTTTGACCTAATCATGGTGATGTAGAGTTTAATTGATGGGTTTGAGATGAAATGCCCTCTTAAAATCATTTTCTTTCGGTTCTACCAATTTTATTGACATAATACTGGTTCTAAAAAACTTGCCCCTAAATGTATGTCTTTGTTGTGTGTGTGTGTATATATCGGAAAGTTAAGTTTGCTACTTTAGTTACTTAGATAGTTTTATGTTAATCTAGGTTGCAACTGATTCAGTTTTGCTATTCACGGTAATTCTATCTTTACGTAAAGAAGGTTGCTATTTTATAATATATAAAATATAATTAATAACTTTAATATAAAAATATATGGCGTTTTAGTTTCGGTCTTGTGATATTTAGACTCATTATCGTGAATTGGTAAAAAGGATACATGAGATATTTTCTTATTTAAACCTTATTAGAGCACCTCAAACATCAAACATCACAAACATCAAGAAACACAGCAGATAAGATTTATATTCATTCAAGGCGGTTCCGAAACTGAAAAATGTTGCCCGCGTCAATATTCCACATTGTGGTATTTAAATGGTATTTTCAAATATAGTCGTTGGAAGTATAATCGTTAGAAACTAGGCGTTAAAATTTATAGTGTTCTACATAGATCTCTCCCTATGTTGAGAAAATTACATAACCACCTCATTTTCTCTCTCCCCACTATTTTGATCATCTTCTAACACGTACAAATTCATTATGCAGTTCTCGCAGTTCTCAACATATCACTAGTTTTGAATGAACACGCCTATACACACACACACATACATAGGGGCGTGTTCTTTTCAGAACCACGAATATGTTAAGAAAATGCAAGGTACCATTTTAATTCTTGTATTATTTATTATACAAATTGACGAAATACATGTAATTTTAATGTCTTTAAGATTTATTTAAAAACACATGCAACATGTGTGGTCTTTTTTCTAAATGCATATATACACATGCATGCACATTTTTATAGTTTTTTTCTAAAAGAATTGAGAAGAGAGGTGATAAAATTAAAGAAATAATGGAAAATAGAAATAAACAATTTTCTTTCGGTTCTACCAATTTTATTGACATAATTTTGGTTCTAAAAAAACTTGCCCCTATATGTATGTCTCTCTTGTGTGTGTATATTTTGGAAAGTTGGATCCAAATTCGTTTGCTAGTTTTATGTTTGGTTGGTTGCTATTTGATTGAAATCAGGTTCGCTATTCCGAGCTAAGTTAGGTTTGCTACTTTAGTTACTTAGATATCTACGTTAACATCATCTTTCTCAACATTAGTTTCATTTACATTAGCATTAACATCATTTTCATCCACGTTACCATTAGCATTAAATATTTCACCAAATTTGACTTTTTACAGTTTCCATGTTAGAAATCAGCCCCCAAACACACGAATTTTTTATCTCAAAGATCGAATCTTTATTGATAAAACTCAACTCACCACTTTACAATAAATATCTAACCATCTATTTATAATAAACTCTATAGTAATCCTAACCCAATTCAAACTTAATTAGATAATCAAATAAATAAAAACTCATTTCTACTCTAATACGAAGTCAACCAAACAATTAATAAATTAATATTAATAATTATTTTTAATCAAGATTAATCCTTCATCCCAAGCCCTATATGAGTTGCATTCCGGTTTCTAAATAACTCACAAATCACAGAGCATTTCACTAGGCGAATCCATCTCCAGTTCTTGATTATAGACACATTATACATATATATATACATACTGAAACTGAGATACTGTTTGGATGGCTTATGTGTTACCAAGACTGGTGATATGTGTTTTCGTACCCATTCTTTTCTTCCATGACTTATGTTTTGCTGAAATAGGTATCTACTCTTTCTTCTTCAACAACTTGTTTAGTATTATATTTTTATTAATTGATTCTGTAACAACAAATTAAGCTAATTAATGTCATTAATTAAACTCCAGCTCCGGATTATACTTTCATGCATGAAGCAACAAAAGCTCCCAAGATATCATTTTATGACTACATTGTCATAGGGGGAGGAACCACTGGCATCCCATTAGCCACCACACTATCTGCAAACTACGCGGTTTTGCTTCTTGAACGCGGCGGCTCACCTTATGGAAATCCCAACATCACCACTCTTTCAAATTCTGGTTCCTACTTAATGGACACATCTCCAGATTCTCCCTCTCAGCAATTTATTTCCGAGGGTGTTGTAAATGCACGTCCACGAGTCTTGGGTGGTGGTACTTCTATTAATGTTGGTTTCTATTCTCGTGGCGAACAGAAATTCAATATGGAAGCTGGATTAATGGATGAAAGTTTGGTTAACAAGTCTTATGAATGGATAGAAAAAGTAATGGTTTTTAAGCCTGAAATGAAGAAGTGGCAGTCGGCGGTTCGATCTGGGCTGGTGGAAGCTGGTGTCACACCTGACAATGGGTTTAGTTATGATCATATCATTGGGACTAAAGTGGCTGGTACAATTTTTGATGAAAATGGGACACGGCATAGCGCTGCAGATCTGCTACAATATGCAAATCCTAAAGGGTTGTCTGTTTTTCTACATGCAACTGTTGAAAAAATCTCATTTAAGACCAAAGGTAGGTACATGTTATTCTAGGACTAAGATCCAACATAACAAATCATGTTGTTAGTATATGTCAAAGGAAAAAGAAAACAGGGGCACTGCTGATTGGATTCTGTATCCTTTGACATATAAAATATCATTAGTAGTGGCGAACTTAAACAATTAAATTGGGTGTCGAAAATATTACATATAAAAAACCAAAATTTTTCACCAAATAAAGACCATAAATTAAAAAAACCTAGTTCTTACACATAAACAACAAAGGAAGAATAATTACAACTCAGCCCGAATACCTTTAAGGGTTTTAAAGTCATCAATTACTAATTTCGAATCAAAGTTTTCAGCAATTTATCTTTCTGTGTATTGTATTTTGGGCTTGTTCCACAACAGTATCTGGATTTATGAATTTGTGAAACAGATTTGGACATTTGGTTTGGATTATGAGGGGCCCTAACGCTATAACTATTATAAAATAAACCTAGTGGGCCGAAATCAATACTTCTTAACAAAAAAGTGGTGGTGGGGGATGGCCCCCCTTTGGCCCTATTAAGTTCCGCCCATGTGAGTGGATTCATATATGTTGTGCCAACGTTCTATCTGTTGTTCCATGCCTTACTTGTGATTCTTTGTAGGAAGATCAAGACCATTGGCTTATCGAGTAGTGTTTGAAGATTCAGCCGGAAATAAACACAAGGCATATCTAAAAGGTAGAAAAAATGATGAAATCATATTATCTGCTGGTGCTCTTGGAAGCCCACAGCTTTTGGTGTTGAGTGGCATAGGTCCTAAAGAACAACTTGATGCTTATAAGATTAAAGGCGTGCTTACGCAAACTTTCGTTGGTAAAGGCATGGCAGATAACCCATTGAACACCATTTTCATTCCTTCTCCCATCGCAGTTGAAACATCCATATCCCAAGTTGTTGGTATTACTCAGTTTGGTAGCTACATCGAGGAAGCCGGTGGTCTTGATTTTATCTTTGCAAACCCTTCAGCCTATCAAGGATTTTCCCCTCAAGTAACTGGAATCATTAATTTTCTCAATTATATATAACACAGTGATGAAATATATTGATTTGGTGACCTTTGTTGTTTACAGATGGGTGGGTTTATAATTGAGAAAATTAACGGTCCTCTATCAATGGGTGAACTAAGGATTGAAAACCGCAATCCAGCTGACAACCCATCAGTAACATTCAACTACTTCAAGGAACCCGAAGACTTGCAGAAATGTGTTAATGGGATTAGAACCATTCTAAAAGTAGTTGAATCAAAAGCATTCTCAAACTATAAGTATGCCAATATGACTGTCAAAGATATTCTTGATCTAAACATGAAATTACCAATGAACTTGCACGTACATGGTAATACAAGTTCGTCATTAGAACAGTATTGCAAGGACACTGTAAGGACTATGTGGCACTATCATGGTGGTTGTCATATTGGAAAAGTAGTTGATCAGGAATATAAGATTATCGGTGTGGGCTCTCTACGAGTAATTGATGGATCAACTATACTTAACTCTCCGGGAACTAATCCTCAAGCTAGCCTTTTGATGCTTGGAAGGTAATTAAATTTGAAAGTGACAGAAAATGTGTCATCTTAAAATTTATTTTATGATTTTTTAAGGTCATTAGACAACTAGCTAGTAACTGATGATAATTTGGTTTTAAATTGATATAGGTACATGGGAGTTACAATACTAGGTCAACGGCTTGCAAGTGAAAATACCAAGAAGTGACAATGATCACATTTATTTTTTGTGGCAAGATATTATTTATTTACACTATGTTTAATTGTTATCCTCTTAAATATTTGATTATTTTAAATCTTCAAAGTGTTTTACAAGATATATGTTAACTGTTGCTACAACAAGAATAGGACTGAGAATGAGTATGGACGTCTCCGAGGCTCAACAACTTGTATGGACATGCTATAAAGCAAAGCACCATTAGTCTCATCGCAGGAGATGATCTCCATGAGACAAGATTGCCACCTAATTAGATAGAATAACCATACGAGAAACCTCTAGTTTCAATACATTGGGCCCATTTGGCATCTAAATAACCAACTAACCGAGTAGTGGAAGGTTTTCAAAGGTAAGACCATAGGATAGAGTACCTTTGACAAACCGGAGAATATTTTAACATATTGAAAATGAGCAGTAGTGGGAGATTGTAGAAACTGAGTTGCGTGCTTAACAGTGTATGAAATATCCGAACAGGTAATAGTAAGGTACTTAAGTGCCCCAACAAGAGACGGATAGATTGTTGGATTGTGAAACATGATGCATTGGGACGTAAATGCCTCGGACTTGGTGAGAGGAGTGGCAACCGGTTTAGCATCAAGGAGACCGTCTCGAGTAAGAATATCACGAGTGCACTTGGCTTATCCAAGGAATAGGCCGGTATTTGTGTAATGTACCTCAAGACCCAAGAAATAACTGAGATTACCCAAGTCCTTGGTGGCGAACTCACTGTGAGATGAGCTATAAATTGCTTAGTTGTAGGTTCATGATTCCCGGTTATAATGATGTCCTCTACATAAACGAGTAGATAAATAACACGTGTCAAAATCAATTACGAGACCAAAATTAATTTTTTTTAAAACAACGTTTTCGTTATAATTTATATCGGCATCACCAATATACCTGTTTTTGGTTCCTACTTATCGGATACATCTCCAAATTAGATATACTGGAAATAAACAACTTAGAATTAAAATCAAAATGAACATAAAATAGTCTGTTTAGCAAAAAAAATATTTTCTTTTTTTTACGGATCAAATAGCAAAAGAGATTATGAGTTTAAGAGATATTTATGTTTTCTTGAGTTGATTCGGATGTGGAAAAGGCTGTTCAATTTGTGTGCCCCCAAAGTCTCAAAGATAATAAGAGAGCGAATATTTAGAGGTGCACAAAAAAACCAGAACCGGACCTGAACCCGTCCAAATACCCAGAACCCGTCCAAATACCCAGAATCGAAACCAGTTTTTGAATACCAACCGGGTATATAGGGTATGATTTTTCAAGTAAGAACCAGAACCGGTTCCTTTAATACCTGGTTTTCCGGAACCGATCATACCCGGAATCGGTTCCCAAAACCGGTTCTTCAGAATACCCGAAATGTGTACATCTAACCCTAAAACCATATCCGGTTCTGAAAACAATCTAATTTTTTTTTGGGAAAATTACCAAAATGGACATTTGACCAGTCAAAGTTGCAAAAATGGACAAGGTTTTTCAGCCTTCTTGGGCATGGTCATTTAGGCTATTAGCTGGCTGAAGAAGGCTAGTTTAGCCGGCTTAGATTTCCGCGCCAAGTCAGCTTTTTGCAGAATTTCAACCAACCAGGAATTGACACGTGGAGGTGCATATTCCCAAGACGGCTAAAGCCCACTTCCAAATAGGCTTAGCCGGCGAACTTTTTTTTACATGGCTCAGTCGGCTTGGTTCGAGATGGCTTCCCCGGCTTGGCTTAGCCGGCGCCGAAGGTGTTATTTGTGACATCTGGCATTTTCAGGTTAACTCCGTTAACTCAAACCTCGTTAGTTCAAACATTATTCATTTCAAACTCCATTAACTCAGTTAGTCGCACGTACATTGCATTTAATTAGGATTAATTAAATGTGTCAGTCAGTTCGCACACATTGGATCGCACTCGAGTCTAACCCGGAACGTTGGTGATTAATCGAAATTAACATTACGAACATTTAATAATTTATATTTAATATAAATTATGAGTTTTAGGATTTATATGTGATTACGTGAATTATGTGGATATTATTATTTTCGTACGTGTTTATCGTGTGTAAAGCGTAGTTAGTATTTTTATAAAAGTTAGAGTTTTTATAAAAATAATAATTGAGAGTTTTAGTTATTAATTAAGTATTAATTAATAATAGCCTATGGGCTTTAATTAAACTAGAAGCCCAATTTAAAACCCATTAGTAATGAGATAAGGATAAGATTTAAAAAAAAAAAAAATTATAAACCCTAACCCCAAACCCTTTAGCCGTCGCGACCCCCATCCCACTCACCCTCAAGTCGACCGAACCAAGATCAAGCCAAGGAGCGTTCGTTCGAGCCCCGATCGTGAATCCGGAAATAGATACGTGCTAGTCTAGGCGTTTCTAACGTCTCTACGTAAGTCGTTTCGTTTAAATCCGTCACTTTTTCATTACTATTTTTGAGATTGAAACCCTAGATTATCCAAACATAATGATTTTGAAATATGATAATGGATTCATTAATTGTTTGATGCTATTGAATTTTATTGATGATTTGATGAACGTTTATGAAACCCTAGTTGTCATACGATGTGAAAATAGAATATGTTTGATTATGTGATGTTTAGAAATCGCATGTTAGACGTGAATAATGATTAACATTGTTGTAATTATATTAGTTGAAAGATTTGTGATTGATTTGACATGTTAATTTTGTGATTTGAGCGTGTAATGGTCGAGTTACTAAAATAGGAAACTTTTTATAAATTCTATTTTGCATGCTAGACGTGATTAGGATGATGTGATAATAGTTATGAGTTACTTGATACATGGTTAGATGAATTGGAAACCAGATTTTGAATACATAACCCGGTTTTACAAACTTTCCAAATAAGGAAACTTTAATTGTTAAAAATGGTTAACACTTGTTATTTAGACATGCTTGATATGGTTTGATGATTGGTACAAGATAGATAGGACATAATAACTTGTTGTAACGTGTTGGGTGTTTGAAATCACGCATGCTAGTCGTAGGTTACTAAAGATGGAAACTTTACTTGGAATTGTGATATACATGTTAAGTTCTATGCAATGGTTATGTGATATGATGATCTTGAACATGTTATAGTAGTCTTACAAGCATATTAACAATGATAATTTCACGAGACACAAATCCCGAACATACTTTCTATTTATAGAAACCTGCTATTTATAGAAACCTGCTATTTTTGGAAACTTTCTATTTTTGGAAACTTTCTATTTTTGAAAACTTTACTTGTTTGATTAGAACAATAAGGATTTGTTGCTAAGTGTTACAGCATGATCATTTGTGTATAATATAGAAGTATTGTACTGAACAAACATTAAATCATTTAAACGGGTCACCAACGGGTCGTCGGGTCAAACTTGGTCAAACTTGGTCAAACATGAGTCAAACTTGTAAACTCTTTTCAAACATTTAAACAATGAGATTGTTTGGATACTTAGGGTTTGTATCAACTTGCACGAACATACACTTATAAACCGGTGTTTATAGGTGGCAGTTAGTCGTCAAGCATTTTAGATTCGCTTTCTTACGCACCTACTCTAAGGTGAGTTTCACGGCCCCTTTTTCTTACGTTTTAAATTTGGGGGAGAAAACATGGGTACGAACATTTAGATCTTACGTTTCTTTTATATCACTTGTGTACTAAGCGCAAACATATCACGAAAGTCCTTACTTATCGAACCGTTAGTATATGGGTTAGCGAGGAAATCTTGAGTAGTACTACTGGGCATTGACAAGCCCCACCCGCGTTAGTCGCGCTAACACGACAGGTAGTCGAACGGGTGTAACATTTACCTAAACATTTACCATTGATTGTGATAGTCATGGTGGAAGGCAGTTCAAACATACAGACAGTCAGCTTCGATGTCGAAACGCTTTAGTAACATGCACTAGGTTAACTACCTATGATATAATTGAATATGGTATTATCTAGTAAGCTTTACAAACATATAAACCTGTGAACTCACCAACCTAGTGTTGACACGTTTTAGCATGTTTTCTCATGTCATTAAGGTACAAGCACGAGCTAAGGCATGCATGCATTTGAAGTCCATCATTTTCAAACTCAAGAATTATTTACTTTATTTATTGTTGGTTTATTTACTTTTGGCGCAACTGTTTTGGAGCATGTTTTTCATTTAACTTTTCGCTTCCGCAAGTCTTACATTAAATCAGTATTTTCATTACTAGTGTTGCATCGTGACTATGAGCAATACTAGTGGTTTTTCTTAAACTCATATAGAGTCGTTCACGTAACTAATGACTAAGATCCTGTCATGTCACGCTTCTAACGGTAAAACTCCGTTGGTGGATTTTGGGGGTGTGACAGATTGGTATCAGAGCCAGGTTTATAGAGAACTAGGAAATGCATACTAGACTATAACCACGTACATGCATTAGTTACACAACACTTACACTCAAACATGGCACTCACTCATCCCGTTACAGGAAATGTCGACCCCACCCAATTCACCAGCATCCCCAGATGTTCAGGAGCACGATGTTCCTACAGTACCTTTGCCAGAGTCGAGGAGACGTCGACTCAACCCGATCAACACCACAATAGGGCATGATGAGCCTATTCATGTGCGTGTCAGAGGCAACACGCAGGACTGGGATTGGTATCCCGATAGGATCAGGAATTGGATCCGCGAGGAGGAAGTCCCACCTCCGCTCACTACTGACATTGCTTCTTCTTCTTCATCATCTTCTGTACGAGCTTTGCCACCATTGCAGTACCCTTATGAGCAGCTGATAGCTGCCTTTGTGGCTAGGATGGACCGGGAGATCCGGAACATGAGAGATACAGCTGGAGAGATTACTAGTATACTTCAGCGAGAGATGTTGATGAATCAGAGGATCACCAAACTGACTACAGATTTAGCAGCAACTGATACAGTCCATGAGAATTTGGCAAATGGATGTGTGGATATGGAGGACCGGCTGAACACTGCAGAGTGGAACCTAGATATACTCCACACTAGGATTGAGCAGGTTGATGCACGACTTGCAGCAGTTGAGGCAGCAGGAGTTGCACCAGAGGATGTACCAGAGGATGCACCTGCAGGAGATCAGGATGAGGATGATGATGCAGCATCCAATGTTACATCAGTTGGCAGTGACATTTGATAATCTATCTTCATTATTTATTTACGTCTTTTCTTTTGAACCTAGATGGGCAGGGTTGTTCCCATCCAACAGATGTTTCTAGAATTTTGATGTTTGGTTGAATTTAGTTGTAATCGTTACAATTTATTTTATCAAGTATTACTATTATTGAAATGTTAGATGTTGTGGTTTAAATTTTTTGTTTACTGGTACTTGTATGATGATAAAAATGCGATGTATATTTTTCTCATTATTGTATGTTGTGAATGTAAAGATAATGTCTGGAAGAGGAAATAGACGTGGTGGACGCACCGGAGGACGCGGTGGTCGAGGAAACATTAGCATGACTGCGGCAGAGCTTGCGGCACTCATAAATGAGCATGTGGCTGAAGCAGTAGCAGCTAGTCAAGCCACTGCTAATGCTGGAGGTAAAGTGTAAGGCCCCAAACCCGGGAGGCCTCACTTATTGGATTTACTCATTCACAAGCAGTTCTTAAACATGAATATCAGATAACGCAGCGGAAATTTTCATTTAAACATAACTTAATCGTTATTCATACATGCGGAAGCGTAAACATAATTACATCATAACTAAACATAACGGGATGCCAGTCTTCATGATCAGCCGGGTAACTCTTCTCGTTTGCCAAGCATCACCGTCCATCCTCATAACCTACCTTAACCTGAATGTGCACACTTAAAAACGTCAGCTACGCTGGTGAGTTCTAGTTTTCGTTCGTTTTAAGAAATGGTTCATCATTCAAACATTCAATAGGGTTTAACATTCGTATAAGAAAACAGGGCCTTTCATTCGTAAACCTTCGCATATTTAAACACAATCATTTGTTTAAAACATTAACATTCATTTAAGTCATACATTATTATCTAAATCTGTATCGTTACGCGTCTCTATGTCCCCGTAGGAACCTTTAATGTTGTGGGCAACCGTTACGTATCGCCGTCATTGCCACAACCATACACTACGTGGGGTCAACCGTTACGTATCGCCGTCATTGCCCAACCCTTCAATGCGTGGGGTCAACCGTTACGTATCGCCGTCATTGCCCAACACGCATCTTTCCTTTGGGAATCAACCGTTACGTATCGCCGTCATTGATTTCCCATTACCTCGTTCACTTAGGATGATCGTCATCACCCGAGTAACCGTCGTTACTCCCTTTACCAGTTGTACAACATCAAAACCATTGACATGTCACAGAGACATTGCCCATGTTGTTCTTGTGGTAACTATGGCTCACTGTCCATAATCTACAACAAGGCTGGGAATCACATTCCCAGACTTCATTCGTCAATTCCATTCATTCGACAGATTAGATTTGTAATGACTTCTTTAAAACCTTTGCCCCTTTTTGTTTTCTTTTCATAAAACCTTTCCTTCACTTTCAAAACCCTTTACCTTTTCATTAAACCATTTCTTTATAACATTCGTTCGTAAACATTCCGTTCATAAACTTTCTTTCCATAAACCCTTCGTTCCAAATCATTTCCTTTCGTAAACGTAGTTTCATAAACATCATTTTATAAAACAACATTTCATACGTGTACACACCAGCCCGAAAACATTATATAAAAACATTTAAAAGAGGGCTTCTAGAACTCACCTGATAAGCTAGTCTCGGTTGTCCTAAACGAAGGTCCAACGACTTCACGTACGATCTGAATTGATTAGTTAATGCACATCAGACCAATACCGACTCTAACGGTTTAACCATTCTAACATACTGACTTAACTTAATCAGTTCTGATGTCTGCGCACTTAGCAAGTGCGCAGACCCTGCTGCCTGCGCACTTAGCAAGTGCGCAGACCCTGCCTCCTGCGCACTTAGCAAGTGCGCAGGTCCCTCCTCCTGCGCACTTAGCAAGTGCGCAGGTCCCTCCTCCTGCGCACTTAGCAAGTGCGCAGGACCCTCCTCCTGCGCACTTAGCAAGTGCGCAGGACCCTCCTTCTGCGCACTTAGCAAGTGCGCAGGACCTGCTCCGTGCGCACTTAGCAAGTGCGCACGACCTGTTCTTCGCGAAAAACCCTAACTTTCGCATTCAGTCTGATCATGTCAAGATCCCGAACCCCTTTGCATTCAAAACGTTCGTTTTCCCTTAGGGATCTCAAATCTATGATTATTTATCAGATTCATCCATTCAAACCTTATCTTTTCACCCAAAACCCGAAAAACCCAAAAACGAACTAAAAACTCAGATTTAGGTTGGATCGTTACCTGAATCGAGCTTCTGATCCGGAGGTTCTTCTCACGAGTTATGGAGCAACACACTTCTCAAATCTTTTCTCTCTCTACGGTTTCTCTCTCTAGAAGTTGCAAATGAGATAAATGGGTTGTGACCTTGGCTATTTATAGGGGAGACCTCCCCAAGCCCGGTTCACGACTGACCCGGCCCGACTTCGGCCCGCTTGAACTCGTTAACTTTATTTCTCGACATTTTGGGATGTTACAAGTCTACCCCCCTTATAATAGGTTTCGTCCCCGAAACCTATCACAAGTCAAATAATTGAGGGTACGACTCCCTCATCTCCGCCTCCGTTTCCCATGTAGCCTCCGATCCCTTTCGGTGCCTCCATTGGACTTTAACCATTTGGATCACTTTGTTACGCAAACGCTTCTCCTTTCGGTCCAGGATAGCCACGGGTTCTTCGATGTAATTAAGGCTGTTGTCGACCTCGATGTCAGTAAGTGGTACGTGAGCCGATTCATCCGCCAAACACTTTCGCAAGTGTGATACATGGAAGGTAGGATGAATCCCACTTAACTCATCAGGCAACTCCAACCGATAAGCGACTTCCCCAACCCGTGCCATTATCCTGAACGGTCCGACAAACCTCGGACTTAACTTTCCTCTCTTCCTGAATCGTATGATTCCCTTCCAGGGCGACACTTTCAACATTACTCTGTCCCCAACATCAAACTCGATAGGCCTTCGTCGTCTATCCGCATAGGATTTCTGGCGATCTTGCGCGGCCTTCATTCGAGCTTTGATTTGATCAAATCTTTCCGACGTTTCTTTTATGACTTCCAGACTTCCTAACTCCTTCTGTCCAATCTCACCCCAACAAACCGGGGTCCTGCATCTTCTACCATACAACATTTCGTAAGGCGGCATGCCTATCGTTGTGTGATGACTATTGTTGTAGGAGAATTCAGCTAACGGCAGATGGCTGTCCCAACTGCCACCGAAGTCGATAATACAAGCACGGAGCATATCCTCCAATGTCTGAATGGTCCTTTCGGACTGACCATCCGTTTGTGGGTGGTATGCCGTGCTGATACTCAGCCTCGTACCCATCGCCTCGTGAAATCTTTTCCAGAACCTCGATGTAAATCGTGTGTCCCGGTCAGATACAATCGTCAGAGGCATCCCATGCCGTGCTACTACTTCATTAATAAACACTTCCGCTAACCTTTCCGACGAGAACGTCTCGCGAATAGGTAGGAAATGAGCACTCTTCGTCAATCGGTCCACGATTACCCAAATGGCGTCATGACCTTTAGCTGTGCGAGGTAGCTTAGTTATGAAGTCCATGGTAATGTGTTCCCACTTCCATTCCGGTATATCAAGTGGTTGAATCTTTCCATACGGTTTCTGGTGCTCGGCCTTTACTTGCGAGCAAGTCAAACACTTGCTTACATACTTCGTCACGTCACGTTTCATTCCAGGCCACCAGTATTCCCTCCTCAGATCTTGGTACATTTTGTTGGTACCAGGATGGATAGAGTAACGAGACTTATGAGCCTCATCCAAGATTTTGGTTCTAAGCTCGCCACCCATAGGTATCCATACCCGTCCAAAACGTGTTCTAACACCAAGGGTGTTATATTCCAACTTGTCCCGTTGGCCAACCATCATTTCCTTCTTTATGTTTTCTTCTTTAAGCGCCTCATCTTGAGCCTTTTCGATTTCTCTAATCACATCCGATGTTACCACCAACTGGCAAGCTTTCACTCTAATAGGAGTAGGCACATCCTTTCGGCTTAGAGCGTCAGCCACCACATTTGCTTTTCCAGGATGGTACAAGATCTCACAGTCATAATCCTTCAGGAGTTCCAACCATCGTCTTTGCCTCATATTAAGCTCCTTTTGTTCGAAGAAGTACTTCAAACTTTTGTGGTCGGAGTAAATAGTAAACTTCACCCCGTATAGGTAGTGTCTCCAGATTTTCAATGCAAATACGACAGCAGCAAGTTCCAAATCATGAGTCGGATAGTTGACTTCGTGAACTTTCAACTGCCGCGACGCATATGCAATCACTCTACCGCGTTGCATCAACACACACCCTAATCCCTGACCCGACGCGTCAGAGTATACCACCAGGTCTTCACTGCCCTCAGGAAGGGCCAAGACTGGAGCTTGAGTTAGCTTTTCCTTCAATTTCTTAAACGCCCCATCCTGGGTCGAACTCCATTCGTACTTTACTTCTTTCCGAGTCAACTTTGTCAATGGCGAAGCTATTTTCGAGAAATCCTGGATGAATCTCCGATAGTAGCCCGCCAATCCTAAGAAACTGCGGATTTCAGTTGGTGTCTTAGGAATGTCCCATTCACTTACCGTTACTATTTTTGCTGGGTCAACCATAATGCCGTTCGGGCCAATGACGTGACCTAGGAATTGGACTTCCCTAAGCCAGAACGCGCATTTGGAGAACTTAGCATACAACTTCTCCTTCTTTAGAGCTTCCAACACTTCCTTCAAATGACACGCGTGATCACCCTCATTCTTGGAGTAGATAAGGATATCATCGATTAACACGATTACCGATCGATCCAGCATCGGTCGACACACCCTATTCATTAAATCCATGAACGCTGCGGGGGCGTTCGTCAATCCGAAAGACATTACGCGGAACTCGAAATGTCCATAACGCGTGCGAAATGCAGTTTTCGGTATGTCTTCTTCCCTCACCTTCAACTGATGGTACCCGGACCGAAGGTCGATTTTCGAAAACCAACTCGCGCCTTGCAACTGGTCGAACAGGTCATCGATCCTTGGTAAAGGGTACTTGTTCTTCACCGTTCGTTTATTCAACTCGCGATAATCGATACACATTCTCATCGAACCATCTTTCTTCTTTACAAACAACACCGGAGCACCCCACGGCGAGATGCTCGGTTGGATAAATCCTTTCTCAAGTAACTCGTCTAGTTGGACCATAAGTTCCTTCATCTCCACTGGTGCTAGTCGATATGGAGCCTTAGCCACGGGCTGGGCATCTGGTACTAAGTCAATTCGGAACTCAATTTCTCTATCGCGTGGTATCCCAGGCAAATCCTCTGGAAACACCTCCGGGTACTCGCGTACCACGGGTACATCGTCTAGTTCCTTCACTTCCTTACACTTGCGCCTCAAATAATTCGTTGCCTTAATCATTGAGATGACATTTGGCATCGGGGCGTCACGATCTCCAAAGACTTCGACTTTGCTACCATCCGGAGCCTTGAGTTGGATTATCTTTCGTTTACATATAATTTGTGCTTCATTGGCAGTTAGCCAATCCATACCTAACACGACATCAAACCCTCCCAAAACCATAACAAACAATCTGACAGGGAACCTATGTCCTTCTATTTTTATTGTGGAGTTGTCAACTACATCGGTCACTCTCGCAGTTCTACCCTCTGCGGTTTCTACGCTAAAGGCTCTTTCTAACTTACTGGCAGCGTACTTCATTCTCTTACAAAAAGACGCAGATATAAAACTCTTACCGGCACCCGAATCAAATAACACAGAAACAAGAGTGTTGTCAAGGACGAATGTACCTGACGCCACATCGGGATCCGCCCTGGCTTGTTCTTGCGTCAGTGCGTACGCACGAGTCTTTGCACGAGATCCTTCTCCCTTCTTTTCCGGGCCCTTTCCTTTCCCGGTTTCCCCCATCCTGGGCTTCAGGCAGTCCCTACTCATATGACCATTTTCCCCACAATTGTAGCATTTGTAACCTTGCGGGCATTCTCGAGAGTAGTGCCCGGTCTTGCCACACTTAAAGCACAAGCTAGATCCCAGTCTGCATTCACCTACATGCTCCCTTCCACACTTCTTACAAATAGTCGGCTCACCCACCCGAGCCCTCTTATCACGAGACCCAAACATCTTTCCCCCAGTTCGCTTGTTTGAGAAGCTCGGTCTCTTCTTTTGCTCTTCAACGGCAACAACATTCAGTGCCAGATCGTCAAACACCACGCCGCTTAGCTCTACTGCCGAATCATAGGTAGTAGGGGCGTTTGCCTTAACGTAGGTGCGGACCTGGTCCGGCAACCCTTGAATATAACAGGCAATCTTTCTCTCTTCAGTAGTGACAAGATGTGGCACCAGACGTGCCAGTTCATTGAATCGGGTTGTGTACTGCCGGTGCGTCATGCTCCCGGCCTTCAAACCCAGAAATTCCCTCTCTACCTTCTCAATCTCGTTCCTCGGGCAGAAATTCTTGATCACTAAAGTTTTCAAGTCAGCCCACATCATTGCATCCACAATTTCGCTCCCCTTTGTCTGACGTATACCTTCCCACCAATGAGATGCTTCCTCCCTCAAGGAGTAAGCAGCAAACTTCACTACTTGATTAGCTCGACACTCGCTCAGACGGATGGCGGCTTCCATACGTATTACCCAATCAAAAGTAGCCACCGCGTCCTTCTTCCCAGTCAGGACCGGCGGGTCACATGCCTTAAAGGACTTATAATCACATCCGCGAGCAGGCGGTGCATTATCGGTCTCATTGTTCTGAGCACCAACTGCCGCGCTAGACCCACCCACCGCATAGACCTGCTTCAATTCTTCTGCCAACAGACCTGGCAGGGAAGTCTTCATCAACTCTGTAAATTCTCGAGCTATGGCTGCCCTCACTTCTGGTTCAAAAGTGAAAGGTTGTTCTTCAACCTGTGTCTGCTCGGCTTCATGCACACTAACCGCCGGTTCAGTGTGAACACTTCCTTCTTCACTATACTCTTGGCGCGCAGGGATCCTACCACGCCCACCATTACGACCGCCGGTACGACCACCGGTACGGCCACCACGCCTTCCGTTCCCTCTTCTCGCCATTTCGTTCTATAGGACAAGAAATCCAATGTCATCACGCTAGTTAACAAATAGAATTCAATAAGTATTGTAAGATGTTAATATACACTGGCCATCTGTAATTAACCATTACACTACCTTTCGATTTCTATTTGACCACCTTTGTGATTCCATCAGAACACAAGTCCTCACCTAACCTCTTCTAAGGCATACTATATACGTAATATATATACTACCTTCATACCTGATGCTGTGGCTCGAGTTACCCGTACTGGCATCCGCTTTCGGTCCCATTCAAAGTTTAAGTTCAGACACTAGGAGTGTCCGAATCTCTCAAACTATTGCTCTGATACCAACTTGTAAGGCCCCAAACCCGGGAGGCCTCACTTATTGGATTTACTCATTCACAAGCAGTTCTTAAACATGAATATCAGATAACGCAGCGGAAATTTTCATTTAAACATAACTTAATCGTTATTCATACATGCGGAAGCGTAAACATAATTACATCATAACTAAACATAACGGGATGCCAGTCTTCATGATCAGCCGGGTAACTCTTCTCGTTTGCCAAGCATCACCGTCCATCCTCATAACCTACCTTAACCTGAATGTGCACACTTAAAAACGTCAGCTACGCTGGTGAGTTCTAGTTTTCGTTCGTTTTAAGAAATGGTTCATCATTCAAACATTCAATAGGGTTTAACATTCGTATAAGAAAACAGGGCCTTTCATTCGTAAACCTTCGCATATTTAAACACAATCATTTGTTTAAAACATTAACATTCATTTAAGTCATACATTATTATCTAAATCTGTATCGTTACGCGTCTCTATGTCCCCGTAGGAACCTTTAATGTTGTGGGCAACCGTTACGTATCGCCGTCATTGCCACAACCATACACTACGTGGGGTCAACCGTTACGTATCGCCGTCATTGCCCAACCCTTCAATGCGTGGGGTCAACCGTTACGTATCGCCGTCATTGCCCAACACGCATCTTTCCTTTGGGAATCAACCGTTACGTATCGCCGTCATTGATTTCCCATTACCTCGTTCACTTAGGATGATCGTCATCACCCGAGTAACCGTCGTTACTCCCTTTACCAGTTGTACAACATCAAAACTATTGACATGCCACAGAGACATTGCCCATGTTGTTCTTGTGGTAACTATGGCTCACTGTCCATAATCTACAACAAGGCTGGGAATCACATTCCCAGACTTCATTCGTCAATTCCATTCATTCGACAGATTAGATTTGTAATGACTTCTTTAAAACCTTTGCCCCTTTTTGTTTTCTTTTCATAAAACCTTTCCTTCACTTTCAAAACCCTTTACCTTTTCATTAAACCATTTCTTTATAACATTCGTTCGTAAACATTCCGTTCATAAACTTTCTTTCCATAAACCCTTCGTTCCAAATCATTTCCTTTCGTAAACGTAGTTTCATAAACATCATTTTATAAAACAACATTTCATACGTGTACACACCAGCCCGAAAACATTATATAAAAACATTTAAAAGAGGGCTTCTAGAACTCACCTGATAAGCTAGTCTCGGTTGTCCTAAACGAAGGTCCAACGACTTCACGTACGATCTGAATTGATTAGTTAATGCACATCAGACCAATACCGACTCTAACGGTTTAACCATTCTAACATACTGACTTCACTTAATCAGTTCTGATGTCTGCGCACTTAGCAAGTGCGCAGACCCTGCTGCCTGCGCACTTAGCAAGTGCGCAGACCCTGCCTCCTGCGCACTTAGCAAGTGCGCAGGTCCCTCCTCCTGCGCACTTAGCAAGTGCGCAGGTCCCTCCTCCTGCGCACTTAGCAAGTGCGCAGGACCCTCCTCCTGCGCACTTAGCAAGTGCGCAGGACCTGCTCCGTGCGCACTTAGCAAGTGCGCACGACCTGTTCTTCGCGAAAAACCCTAACTTTCGCATTCAGTCTGATCATGTCAAGATCCCGAACCCCTTTGCATTCAAAACGTTCGTTTTCCCTTAGGGATCTCAAATCTATGATTATTTATCAGATTCATCCATTCAAACCTTATCTTTTCACCCAAAACCCGAAAAACCCAAAAACGAACTAAAAACTCAGATTTAGGTTGGATCGTTACCTGAATCGAGCTTCTGATCCGGAGGTTCTTCTCACGAGTTATGGAGCAACACACTTCTCAAATCTTTTCTCTCTCTACGGTTTCTCTCTCTAGAAGTTGTAAATGAGATAAATGGGTTGTGACCTTGGCTATTTATAGGGGAGACCTCCCCAAGCCCGGTTCACGACTGACCCGGCCCGACTTCGGCCCGCTTGAACTCGTTAACTTTATTTCTCGACATTTTGGGATGTTACATAAAGCAGAAATGTTTCCGGCTCTAGTGAGTCATCATTCATTCTAAACTCAAATTCGAATATAGTATTCTTAAAGCGCATTCTTGTTTACAATTCAGGTCAGCATAACCACCAACAGGTTTGTACTTTCAAGGCGTACATGGATTGCAAACCTCACTCATTCAGTGGAGCCAAAGGGGCTGTTGGCTTACTCCGCTGGATGGAGAAATCTGAATCTGCTTTCGCGATGTGTAACTGCCCGCCGCACAACCAGGTGAAGTATGCATCTGGCACTCTTGAGGGTCCGGCCCTTACTTGGTGGAATTCCCAAGTGCAAATGTTAACTCTGGAAATGGCAAATGCTTTGCCATGTGATGAATTCAAGACTATGCTGCGGGAGGAGTATTGTCCCCGCGATGAAGTACAGAAACTGGAGAGCGAATTCTAGAATCTCAAGATGGAGGGATCTGAGATCGAAGCCTACACTACTCGTTCGCATGAACTGGCGAACTTGTGCCCGCAAATGGTAACACCTCCCTATAAGAGGATTGAGAAGTTCATTGACGGTTTGGTCCCGCAAATTCAGAGCATGGTGACATCTTCGAATCCCACTACGATCCAGCAAGCAATCAGGTTGGCTCATAGGCTAACCGACCAGGCAGTGGCTCAGGGCACCCTACCACCTAGAGGTACACTATCAAAGACAGCTGACAACAAGAGGAAGTTTGACAGTTCATTCCCCAAAACCTTCCAGTCAAACCCACCTTCTCAGCAACAGCAACAACAACACCGTAAGTTTAAACCTTCAAAGAACAACAATCAGTCTAACTCTTCTCAGCAGAATCAGGGTTCTTATAATGGCAAGTATCTGAAGTGCAATAAATGTAACTTTCACCATCATGGGGCATGTGACCGGTACTGTTGCCAACAGTGTGGAAAAATGGGCCATTTGGCCAAAGACTGTAGAGTAGATCTGCAGAACAAACAGACACCACCTGGAAACGCACCCAAAGGTTGTTTTGAGTGCGGTAAGGAAGGGCATTTTAAGAAGGATTGTCCGCAGTTGAGGAGAAGCGGAAACGGGAATGGGAATGGCAACAATCATCAGGCTAGTAATGGAAATGGTAATAACCATCAGGGTGGAAATGGTAATAACAACGGAAATGGTGCAAAGGGCCAAGCATTTGTGATTGGATCGGGAGAAGCTCGGAATGATCGGAACGTGGTGAACGGTATGTTTCTCTTAAACGATCATTATGCTTATGTACTTTTTGATACTGGCGCCGATAGAAGTTTCATATCTAGAGAACTTAGTGGTCAGTTAGGAATAAACCCAACTTTATTAGAACACCATTATACCGTAGAGATAGCAGACGGTAAAGTAATCGAGGCAACCCACATTCTCAAGGGATGTCAGTTAGAACTTTCTGGTCACAAACTTGACATCGATCTCATGCCAGTTACACTTGGCAGTTTTGACATAATTGTGGGCATGGATTGGTTGTCTGAAAACCAAGATGAGATCATCTGTAGTGAGAAAATCGTTCGTGTACCCCTTCCTAGTGGAGAAATCCTATCTGTTCAGGGCGAAAGAAGTGGTGCAGCCATGGGCATCATATCTTTCATGAAGGCTCAGAAGTGTCTGCGTAAGGGTCATACCGCGATACTGGCCCTTGTTGCTGACAAGTCCACCGAGGAGAAAAAGTTAGAAGATATCCCAATCGTTCGCGAATTTCCAGAAGTATTCCCTGAAGACCTACCTGGTCTTCCACCTCATCGTCAGGTCGAATTTCAGATTGACCTAACACCCGGAGCAGCGTCTATTGCTCGGGCACCCTATAGAATGGCACCAAGCGAGTTGCAAGAGCTATCCACTCAACTGCAAGAGTTGTTGGATAAAGGTTTCATCCGACCGAGCTCATCGCCATGGGGAGCTCCAGTCCTATTTGTCAAAAAGAAAGATGGAACTTTCCAAATGTGCATTGATTACCGAGAGTTGAACAAAGTAACAGTCAAGAACCGCTACCCACTACCCCGTATTGACGATTTATTCGACCAACTTCAAGGGTCAAGTTTCTACTCGAAAATCGATTTAAGGTCTGGATATCATCAGCTGAGAGTTCGAGATGAAGATATATCCAAGACTGCATTCAGAACCCGGTACGGCCATTTCGAGTTTTTGGTCATGCCATTTGGATTAACTAACGCACCCGCGGTGTTCATGGACCTCATGAACCGTGTGTGTAAACCTTATCTGGACCAATTCGTCATTGTTTTTATTGACGATATCCTCATATACTCTAAGAGTCAGGAAGAGCATGAGGAGCATCTGCGTTTGATCCTTGAACTACTGAAATAGGAGCAGTTGTACGCGAAGTTTTCCAAATGCGATTTTTGGATTCGCGAGGTTCAATTTTTAGGACATGTGATCAATGAGAAAGGAATACATGTCGATCCAGCCAAAGTGGAAGCTATCAAGAATTGGGCAGCACCAACAACTCCAACCGAAGTTCGGCAATTCCTAGGATTGGCCGGATACTACCGTCGTTTTATCGAGGGATTCTCAAAGATTGTCCAACCCCTCACCTCCTTAACCCAAAAAGATAAACCCTATAATTGGGGCGAGACTCAAGAATCAGCATTCCAGCTACTGAAGCAGAAACTATGTAGCGCACCTATTCTGTCTTTACCAGAGGGAACAGATGACTTCGTGGTGTATTGCGATGCCTCCATCCAAGGTCTCAGTTGTGTGTTGATGCAACGCGACAAGGTTATCGCATACGCTTCTCGACAGTTAAAAATCCACGAAAAGAACTACACGAATCACGATTTGGAGTTAGGAGTCGTGGTGTTTGCACTCAAGATATGGAGACATTACTTGTACGGTACCAAGTGCACCATCTACACCGATCACAAGAGTCTTCAGCATATTTTTGAGCAGAAAGAGTTGAACATGCGTCAACGTCGTTGGATCGAGTTATTAAACGATTATGATTGTGCAATCAAGTACCATCCGGGCAAAGCTAATGTGGTAGCCGATGCCCTAAGCAGAAAAGAAACCAAACCCCGACGGGTTAGAGCATTACAACTCACTATTCATACAGGATTTTCCCGAACAGATTCGTAATGCCCAACTTGAAGCCTTGAAAGAGGAGAACTTATCGTTGGAATCCACTCGTGGTATGGAGAAACAACTTGAGGTTAAAACAGATGGTATTCGTTACTTCGCGGAACGAATATGGATACCAGTATATGGAAACCTAAGAGATCTAGTCATGGATGAAGCTCACAAATCCCGATACTCTATCCATCCGGGATCTGACAAGATGTATCACGATCTCAAAGTTTTATATTGGTGGCCGAACATGAAAGCTGACATAGCCACCTACGTGAGCAAGTGCCTAACTTGTTCCAAGGTTAAGGTGGAATACCAAAAGCCATCCGGATTACTTCAACAACCGGAAATCCCAATGTGGAAATGGGAGCAGATTTCCATGGATTTCATAACCAAATTACCCCGAACCCCTACTGGATGTGACACAATCTGGGTGATAGTGGATCTCCTAACCAAATCAGCTCATTTTCTTGCTATCAAAGAGACTGATAAAATGGAAAAGTTAACTCGTCTCTACCTTAAAGAAGTAGTATCTCGACATGGAGTTCCAATCTCCATCATTTCTGATAGAGACGCCCGATTCACCTCACGTTTCTGGCAATCGTTACAGAAAGCTCTAGGCACGCGCCTGGATATGAGCACAGCGTACCATCCTCAAACAGATGGCCAGAGTGAGCGTACCATTCAAACCCTAGAAGACATGTTACGAGCTTGTGTGATCGATTTCGGAAACAGTTGGGAGACTCACTTGCCTTTAGTGGAATTCTCTTACAATAACAGCTATCATACGAGCATCAAAGCAGCACCGTTCGAGGCTTTGTACGGATGGAAATGCCGATCACCACTTTGTTGGGTTGAAGTTGGAGATAGTCAACTTACTGGTCCTGAACTTGTGCACGAAACCTCAGAGAAAATAGTGCAAATCCGAAACCGTATGGCGGCAGCTTGTGACCGTCAAAAGAGTTATGCAGACAAGCGCAGAAAACCGTTAGAATTTCAAGTGCGTGACAAAGTGTTATTAAAGGTTTCACCTTGGAAAGGTGTGATTCGTTTCGGGAAACGAGGAAAGCTAAACCCGCGTTACGTTGGACCGTTCGAGATAGAGAATAGGATAGGTCCAGTAGCATACCAATTGAACCTACCTGATACACTCAATGGAGTACACAACGTATTTCATGTCTCAAACCTAAAAAAGTGCCTATCAGATGAGACACTTGTAGTTCCACTCGAGGAGTTGGAAATTGATGAACAGCTACGTTTCATTGAGAAACCCGTTGAGATCATGGACCGAGAGGTCAAAACACTCAAGCGCAGTAAGATACCTATTGTCAGAGTTCGCTGGAACTCGAAGCGTGGACCGGAGTTCACGTGGGAACGCGAGGATCAGATGATGAAAAAGTATCCTCACCTGTTCAAACATTCAACAGCAAACACGGAAGGTACTAACTAAATTTCGAGACGAAATTTATTTCAACAAGGGGATGATGTGACAAACCTAAACTTTTTGTTTCAGACGTTACGGACTTCGTTTAATTTTCGGGACGAAAATTCTTTCAACAAGGGGATGATGTGACATCTGGCATTTTCAGGTTAACTCCGTTAACTCAAACCTCGTTAGTTCAAACATTATTCATTTCAAACTCCATTAACTCAGTTAGTCGCACGTACATTGCATTTAATTAGGATTAATTAAATGTGTCAGTCAGTTCGCACACATCGGATCGCACTCGAGTCTAACCCGGAACGTTGGTGATTAATCGAAATTAACATTACGAACATTTAATAATTTATATTTAATATAAATTATGAGTTTTAGGATTTATATGTGATTACGTGAATTATGTGGATATTATTATTTTCGTACGTGTTTATCGTGTGTAAAGCGTAGTTAGTATTTTTATAAAAGTTAGAGTTTTTATAAAAATAATAATTGAGAGTTTTAGTTATTAATTAAGTATTAATTAATAATAGCCTATGGGCTTTAATTAAACTAGAAGCCCAATTTAAAACCCATTAGTAATGAGATAAGGATAAGATTTTTTTTTAAAAAAAATTATAAACCCTAACCCCAAACCCTTTAGCCGTCGCGACCCCCATCCCACTCACCCTCAAGTCGACCGAACCAAGATCAAGCCAAGGAGCGTTCGTTTGAGCCCCGATCGTGAATCCGGAAATAGATACGTGCTAGTCTAGGCGTTTCTAACGTCTCTACGTAAGTCGTTTCGTTTAAATCCGTCACTTTTTCATTACTATTTTTGAGATTGAAACCCTAGATTATCCAAACATAATGATTTTGAAATATGATAATGGATTCATTAATTGTTTGATGCTATTGAATTTTATTGATGATTTGATGAACGTTTATGAAACCCTAGTTGTCATACGATGTGAAAATAGAATATGTTTGATTATGTGATGTTTAGAAATCGCATGTTAGACGTGAATAATGATTAACATTGTTGTAATTATATTAGTTGAAAGATTTGTGATTGATTTGACATGTTAATTTTGTGATTTGAGCGTGTAATGGTCGAGTTACTAAAATAGGAAACTTTTTATAAATTCTATTTTGCATGCTAGACGTGATTAGGATGATGTGATAATAGTTATGAGTTACTTGATACATGGTTAGATGAATTGGAAACCAGATTTTGAATACATAACCCGGTTTTACAAACTTTCCAAATAAGGAAACTTTAATTGTTAAAAATGGTTAACACTTGTTATTTAGACATGCTTGATATGGTTTGATGATTGGTACAAGATAGATAGGACATAATAACTTGTTGTAACGTGTTGGGTGTTTGAAATCACGCATGCTAGTCGTAGGTTACTAAAGATGGAAACTTTACTTGGAATTGTGATATACATGTTAAGTTCTATGCAATGGTTATGTGATATGATGATCTTGAACATGTTATAGTAGTCTTACAAGCATATTAACAATGATAATTTCACGAGACACAAATCCCGAACATACTTTCTATTTATAGAAACCTGCTATTTATAGAAACCTGCTATTTTTGGAAACTTTCTATTTTTGGAAACTTTCTATTTTTGAAAACTTTACTTGTTTGATTAGAACAATAAGGATTTGTTGCTAAGTGTTACAGCATGATCATTTGTGTATAATATAGAAGTATTGTACTGAACAAACATTAAATCATTTAAACGGGTCACCAACGGGTCGTCGGGTCAAACTTGGTCAAACTTAGTCAAACTTGGTCAAACATGAGTCAAACTTGTAAACTCTTTTCAAACATTTAAACAATGAGATTGTTTGGATACTTAGGGTTTGTATCAACTTGCACGAACATACACTTATAAACCGGTGTTTATAGGTGGCAGTTAGTCGTCAAGCATTTTAGATTCGCTTTCTTACGCACCTACTCTAAGGTGAGTTTCACGGCCCCTTTTTCTTACGTTTTAAACTTGGGGGAGAAAACATGGGTACGAACATTTAGATCTTACGTTTCTTTTATATCACTTGTGTACTAAGCGCAAACATATCACGAAAGTCCTTACTTATCGAACCGTTAGTATATGGGTTAGCGAGGAAATCTTGAGTAGTACTACTGGGCATTGACAAGCCCCACCCGCGTTAGTCGCGCTAACACGACAGGTAGTCGAACGGGTGTAACATTTACCATTGATTGTGATAGTCATGGTGGAAGGCAGTTCAAACATACAGACAGTCAGCTTCGATGTCGAAACGCTTTAGTAACATGCACTAGGTTAACTACCTATGATATAATTGAATATGGTATTATCTAGTAAGCTTTACAAACATATAAACCTGTGAACTCACCAACCTAGTGTTGACACGTTTTAGCATGTTTTCTCATGTCATTAAGGTACAAGCACGAGCTAAGGCATGCATGCATTTGAAGTCCATCATTTTCAAACTCAAGAATTATTTACTTTATTTATTGTTGGTTTATTTACTTTTGGCGCAACTGTTTTGGAGCATGTTTTTCATTTAACTTTTCGCTTCCGCAAGTCTTACATTAAATCAGTATTTTCATTACTAGTGTTGCATCGTGACTATGAGCAATACTAGTGGTTTTTCTTAAACTCATATAGAGTCGTTCACGTAACTAATGACTGAGATCCTGTCATGTCACGCCTCTAACGGTAAAACTCCGTTGGTGGATTTTGGGGGTGTGACATTATTACACTACTTTGCCGGTTGAAGTGGACTAGTTAGTCTGCTTCAAGTTTTTCTCTCACTTATTTAAGTTAGTTTTTCAATTTTCTCCAATTTTTTCTTAATTTCTCTTACAATTCTATTTTTTTTTTGCTGAAGTGGACTAGTTTCTAGCCTCTTACAATTTTGAAAAAAATTTCAATGCACTTTGTGAAGTTGTTCCTACTGTTCGCGATACGTTACTAGGTATTGGTTTGCATAAATGGGCACAAGCACATTTTGTTGGTTAACGTTATGGCATTATGACATCAAATAGTGCTGAGTCTATTAACGCGTTATCACGTTATGCTTGACGGATGCCTATTACCAAACTAATCGAATTATTTCGTGAGTCGGTCCAACAATGGTATTTCAACAGACGACACTAATCAAGTAAATAAGTTTATATTATACCAGGCTAAGTAATAACATATTGAGTTATCAGATATAGCAGGCTAATATATAATGTTAATGTTTCTAATTTTTGTATAGCAAGCTAAGTAATAACATATTGTATACTAAGTTATCAGATACAGCAGACTAATATATAATGCTAATGTTTCTAATTTTTGTATAGCAGGGTAAGTAATAACATATTGTAGGCTAAGTTATCAGATATAGCAGACTAATATATAATGCTAATGTTTCTAATTTATTTTTTTTACTTGCAGCTAAAAATACACATGATCTAAGTACTTAAAGCAAAATTTGAAAAGTGAAAATGAAGGTTGAAATGAGAAGATTTATATTTATAAAACTCGAAGTAGGCTAGTAAAACTACTTCAGCCCTCTATCAAGTGTAATAACACATTCGGAGCCGGCTAAGCCAAGCCTAGCCGAATTAAACAAGCCAACAAGGAAGCCATCTCGAACCAAGCCGGCTGAGCCATGTACATAAAAAGTTCGCCGGCTAAGCCTGCTTGGAAGTGGGCTTTAGCCGCCTTGGGAATATGCACCTCCACGTGTCAATTCCTGGTTGGTTGAAATTCTGTAAAAAACTGACTTGGCGCGGAAATCCAAGCCGGCTGAACTAGCCTTCTTCAGCCTGCTAATAGCCTAAATGACCATGCCCAAAAAGGCTGAAAAACCTTGTCCATTTTTGCAACTTTGACTAGTCAAATGTCCATTTTGGTAATTTTCCCTTTTTTAATATAATTTATCTATGTTTTATGATTTTTTGTTTAAACATTTATCTATTTTATAACATTTTAAGTTTTAATGTTATTGGACTTTTTATGTTAGTTATGTATATGTTTAATTAATCTATTTATATGTTTAATTAAGTTTTTCGAATACCCGGAAATAGGTTTTTGAAATACCCGCCTTGAATACCTGGAAGAACCGGGTACATAGGGTATGGTTTTTCAACCAAGAACCGGACTCGGAACCGGAACCGGTTCCTTCTAATACCCGGTTTTCCGGAACCTATCATACCCGGAACCGGTTTTTAAGAATACCAGAAATATGCACCCTACGAACATTTGTGCCGAAGAGATTCGTCCGACCTTGGTGTGGGCTTGTTCAAGCATGTTTTAACCATCAAATTTAATGAGATCGAGGAGCCAATCTAGAAATAAAAATAACAAGATCCTAATTTATTGGAAATGACAAGATTAGTTGATCTGCAGGCACTTTGTGTAACGTGTTAAAATCAATAATATTTTATTGTATGGGTTAATTTGACATAAATTAAAAACTAATATATTCAAAACCAAATTTACTATACACCAAAATTCTCAATTAACCACCGAATAGCAACCTTATAAATTAACATAAAACAACGTAAACAACTAAATTAGCAAACTTAACTGTGAAAAGCAAATTAACACATAAAAAAACCCTAAACAACCAAATTAGCAAAACATTTCGGATCCAGTTTTTCGAAGAGGTCATACATATGTATATGTACAATAGCAACCTTAATTAGCATAGAACAAACTTTACTGTGAATAGCAATTCAACCTGAATTAAATTAACATAAAACAAAGTAAATAACTAAATTAGCAAACTTAACTTAACTGTGATACCAAACCTGAATCACATCACATAGCAACCTAAATTAACATAAAAGAACCTAACAACTAAATTATATGTTCAAGCTATATATAACCTTTAGTTCAACCGGAAACAGTGTGGTTCGTTTAAGCAACTGCAACTGAGCGATGGCTTATAACGTCTTGCCAAGACTGCAGGTGATATACGTTCTCGTAGCCATTCTTTTCATCCATGAGTTATGTGTGGCTGAAATACGTACGAACACTTTCTTCTTCAACAACTCGTTTCATTTTATATTTTTATTTTGATAATCTATATCAGCGAGGCTAATGTCATTAAACTACAGCTCCGGACTATACCTTCATGCGTGAAGCAACAAAAGCGCCCAAGATATCATTCTATGATTACATTGTCATAGGCGGAGGCACCACTGGAATCCCATTAGCCACCACATTATCTGCAAACTACTCGGTTTTACTTCTTGAATGCGGAGGCTCACCTTATGGAAATCCCAACATCACCAGTATATCTAATTTTGGTTCCTACTTAATGGACACATCTCCAACTTCGCCCTCTCAGCAGTTTATTTCCGAGGGTGTTGTAAATGCTCGTCCACGAGTCTTGGGTGGTGGTACTTCTATTAATGCTGGTTTCTATTCTCGTGGTGAAACCAAGTTCAACATGGAAGCTAGATTAATGGATGAAAGTTTGGTTAACAAGTCTTACGAATGGGTAGAAAAAGTAATGGTTTTTAAGCCCGAAATGAAGAAGTGGCAATCAACACTTAAAGCTGCACTGGTGGAAGCTGGGGTCACACCCGACAATGGCTTTACTTATGATCATATCATAGGGACTAAATTGACTGGTAAACTTTTCGATGAAAATGGGACGCGGCATACCGCTGCAGATTTGCTACAGTATGCAAATCCCAGAGGGCTGTCTCTTTTTCTACATGCAACTGTTGGAAGAATCATATTTAGGGCCAAATTAGGTAGGTAGTAGGTGGTGTTATATGCCAGGACTAAGATCCAACATGACAAATCAAGTTGTTAGTATATGTTAAAGGAAAAAGAAAACAAAGGGCTCAAATGATGAGATTTTGTTTCCCTTTGACATGTACTAATAACATGATCACTAGTCATGAGTGGATCACTATATGCATGTTATGCCAACATTCTATTGACTGTTCCATGCATGACTTGTGATTCTTTACAGGAAGATCACGGCCATTGTCTTGTGGAGTAGTGTTTCGTGATTCACTCGGGATTAAGCACAGGGCATATCTCAGAGGTAGAAAAAATGATGAAATCATTTTATCTGCCGGTGCTCTTGGAAGCCCACAGCTTTTGGTGTTGAGTGGCATAGGTCCAAAAGAACAACTTGATGCCCAAAAGATTAAAGCCGTGCTTACGCAACCTTTCGTTGGTAAAGGCATGGCAGATAACCCACAGAACCCAATCTTCGTTCCTTCTCCCATTGCAGTCGAGCAATCCCTAATCCAAGTTGTTGGTATTACTCGGTTTGGTAGCTACATCGAAGGAATTGGTGGCTATAATATTATCTTTGAAAACCCTTCAAGTTATCAGGGATTTTTTCCTCAGGTAATTAGCTAGAATGTGGATCAAATTCATAAGTTGGCTTCCTACTATTAATAACAAAATGACTCAGTAAATATGATTACTTATGTTGTTTGCAGATGGGTGGGTTTATATTTGTGAAACCTGATGGTCCTCTATCAATGGGTGAACTAAGGATTGAAAATAGTAATCCAGCTGACAACCCATCGGTAACATTCAACTACTTCAAGGAACCTGAAGATTTACAGAAATGTGTTGATGGGATTAGAACCATTTTAAAAGTAGTGGAAACAAAAGCATTCTCGAACTACAAGTATGCCAATATGACAGTCAAAGATATTCTTGATCTAAACATGAAATTACCAATGAACCTGCGCGAACATGGTAATACAAGTTCGTCACTGGAACAATATTGCAAGGACACTGTAAGGACTATCTATCACTATCATGGTGGTTGTCATATTGAAAAAGTAGTTAGTCCTGAATACAAGGTTTTTGGTGTGGACGCCCTACGAGTAATTGATGGATCCACGCTGCTAAACTCTCCCGGAACTAATCCTCAGGCTAGCCTTTTGATGCTTGGAAGGTAATTAAATTTGCAAGTGATAGCAAATGTGTCATCTTAAACTTGATTTTATGGTTTTTTAAGGTCATTAGACAACTAGCTAGTAACTGATGATAATTTGGTTTTAAATTGATGTAGGTACATGGGTGTTACAATACTAGGCCAACGACTTGCAAGTGAAAATTACAAGTGACGATCACATTTTAATTTGTGACTATATATTATTCAGTTACACACTACTAAACAAATGAGTATCACCGACGGACATGATATGTGCTCATATGGCAACTCAAAGTCACTAATTCACAATACTACTCTCTAATATAAAAAAAAACTCAATATTATATCAAAGGTTAATAAAGATCATTGCAAAAGAAATTTCATAAATATGTATGTTGTAAAAGTTTATAAGATGTACCTAAGTGCAAAAGTGTAAGTTTATAGAAATTCTATGAAGTACACGACTCCATCAAGTTTAGTACATAGTTGTGCAATTGAAATGGGAACCGTAGGTTTCAATTTTTGAATTCCCTGTATAACTTTTCAAAATCGTGTATGAAATTCTGAATAAAGTACTTCATGGGTGCATAGAGTATGTCAAGAACGAGGAAGAATTTCCAATAAAAATTCATATGAAAAGATGTGTACAAATCATACCAGATGAATCTTTTATATAGGTATTGAAACATCATAACTAAACGTTCCAACTCTTCAAGAAAGGGATAACACTTAGTTATAACCGTTGACGATTATACAGTTACATCAGTAGAAAACATATGTAGCAACATCAATAGTAACTATATTGCTACTGATAGATTAGCAGTAACTCCATCAGTAGTAACTAGGTTTTTACTTATTTGTCCATCAGTGGTGACTATGTTGCTACTGATGTAGTCCATCAGTTTTGACTATGTTGCTACCGATGGAGTCATGCTCGTCTATTTCTATGCTGACCAAGTTGCCGCCAAACCATTACTACTGGTTTGAGATACAGACCAACATCGGTGGAGGTTAGGGATGATGAAGATAAAGGGAGAGAGATTGGGGAGAAGAGGTGTGGCAGGAGTTAGAGCTGTAGGCAAAATTTTTAAGGGGTAGATTGATCATTTTACACCAACTTAACAGAAAAAGATAACAATAGTTAATGGAAATGACAAAATGTGAGCAAAATTTCTTAAAAAGGAGCATCCAATGTAATTATTGAAAGTATAAAGAAACACAATGAAATTTCATATATTTATAAAAGGCATAATCTGTAATAGTTTATAATACTTTTAAAACAAAGTTCACTTGATTCTTGGCGTCATTCTCTCTGTAGTAGATAGAGATGTAAACAAGCCAAGCTGAACCGAGTCAGTATACTTATTCTTTGTGTAAATCGAAAACCAAAAAAACTAACCCTCAGCTATTCGGTGGTGGTAATCAGTGGAGAACAATGATGGTAACAACAAAGATACACGTTGGTAATCGGTAGCGATACACGGCTCATGTACATGGGTTACCTACAAAGTGAGGTTTGACTCGTGAATAAATGGATAAAATTTATAACATGAGAGGCCAAAAGGAAACTCGAAAGACGTCTAGCAAGGTGAGTTGTACATGAACATTTTCAAAACTATGATACATGAAGTCAAAGTGTAATTATTTGAAATACACTATAATCTTGAAAGTTGTAAGGCATGTAATATAAAAATCAAGTTAACAACTCGGAAAGTATACACGTAAGGAAAATGGTAAATTGAACAAAAGTGTCATTTTTTAGTGAAAAAAGACAACCTAGTAGAGGCCACTCGCAATGAAGACAGCAAGATGAAACATAAATAGACTCTAGACACCGTCATTACTTCAAAGATAACAAATCAATCCAACCCACTAATGATACTTCAGATGTCCAGAAATAAGCTAATTATAACATGTTTAGGGTATGCAGGTATCACGATTACCGGCTATTTTCACGGCGCCTGACATATCGAGTCCGGTCATTGTATCTGGGTCTGTCTTGCGCTCTTTGTGGTACTGGTTCCACCCTCCTTTGCCTTTCAGGTGACCTCTGAACTATCTCTCCATTCACATACAGCTCAGCTGAAATAACAAAACAGGAATATAACAATGACACATGTAGAGGATATTAATCATACAGTAACCATACCTCCATAATCTTTGTTTTCAGCATCCACATATGAATCTGGGAGCACAAAGAGCACACCAGACAGCCCTGTAAAGGATACAAATTGTGACTACTGACTTTATACAATCAAACTCATGAAAAAAAATACAAAATCAGACATACCTTCTAGCTTATTTGATGTCTCTTCGTCAATTTCACAGCCAAATCCAAAGTACCTCTCACAAGAAACATTATAAATCTTCTTCTTTGCTTCTTCCTCACTAGCACGATTTATTGAATTAGATAAATAGAATATTACAGCTAAAAGATTATTTTCAGTAATGTTTCATTCCATTTTGACACGAATCAAAACCATGTTTGCAGCCTTTTACCTCCGACTTACATATTTAAACTCATGGATACCCTCTGTTGAACATCAATCCTTTCCAAATTCAATCAAATAAAATTTGGGAGTGTGTTGAAATAAATTAGAGGAAAACCCCACAAAATCAATAGGGTGAGGGTGTAATCAACACTAGAAATGGGAAAACCAGAAGATACATTCAAACCTTTGTGTTTATCATCAAGCTCGGTAAGTAATTTTCAATTCCAAACACAAAAGTTTCCATGTTATAGAACGTTTACGGTTCAAATCGGAAAAATGGTGTAATAGAATGTTTAAAACAAGTTACAATGAATATGAATTTACTTTTTTCAAGAATTTAATGAGATTAAGATACAACAACTGTGAGTCGAAACAGAGCGTCTAGGGTTGGTATACGGGTGAATAAAAGATGTATCATGTATACGGCCATATAAAAGTGATAATAACAGTATACAGGCGTTTAAAAAAATTGGTTAAACAAGGTTTCAGGTTATATACAGGCGTTTAGGGTAATATAAACGGCCATATACAAAGCAGAAACTGTATACAGGGGTCTACCAAAAGCATATGACCGTATAGTAGGCTGATAATAGAATACGGTTGTATAAATAATAGAATACGGTTGTATAAGAATTCTAGAAGTTGTTTACAAGCCTCTAAGATTTGAATAAGTAAACTTAACGTGAAACACGAATATAGGAGGCTGTCAAATAACTTGCAGACGATAAAAGGTGTGAAAGGTTGACGGTTGTCAGCAAGCACAAGGATCAAGGTGAGTTCTATTGATTTTGCCCTTTTATTAATTTTTAGTTGAGATACTACTTTACATGGGTATTTGTATTGGCATCTTTGTTGATGATACTTTATTTGCATATGAGTGTTATTTGCAAAGGATGTTGTTTGAAATATTAAACTTTAAAACTTACTAGCGTAAGCTGACTCGTTTTAGCGTTTATTTCAGGGCAATTTATAGCCTCTAGTTGTAAGGTAAGGAGGTAGTTTGATAGAAGGCATTAAAGCTCTGAAAATTAGTAACTTTCGTCATAACAAATTATTGCAAGCCAGTGGCATAACAGGATTAAAATGGTGAGAATCACTAAACAATACATGACAATACGCAATTAATCTCTAATTAAGAATCGAAAACGTTAGGGTTTATTGCATACCTTCCTAGAACTTTAGCTAGGGTTTGAACATAACAATCAATCATCTGTTGCTTAGTGGCACCTTCTCCACCAGGCTTGTCCATCACGATCAACCAATGCTCGTAATCACATCCGGGGAACAACGGCGCCATCTCCGTCGGTGGTCGATCACTGAAGTTCGAACCGGAGTTAAGCTCCAGATCGGTTCACACGGCACCGAATAAGGTTCATACGAACCGCTCCGGGTGCGACCACTCGGAGAGAATGTGAAAGAGAGACCGTCGACCGAGCGGGTCGAGTGAATCCGGGAAGAGGCGGAGCTCTAGCTATAGAAGAAGATGACGAAAATAAACGCATGGAATTCAGAAGGTATGATGATGATCGGAAGGATGAGAGTGATCGGCCGATTGCCGTCGCAGTTGTCGCCGCCATCTCTGTGGATACGAAATGAACGTGGTGAAAGGGTTTATGGATAGAGAAGGGTTAACATTGGGATAAAACTTAAAAGAAAGGGAACACCAATAAAGTTAAAAACAAAATTTAAACTCGGGTGTCTGGGATTACTTATTTTAATCTTTTTATTGACTTTTTTAAAAAATTATAATGAGTTTTGAGAAGTAATTCTTCTTACTTTTTAAAAACTCATTTTTCCTTCTTTAAAAAGTTAAAAATAGGAGTAAAAGTCTCATTACTCAAACACTTTTTTAACTTATAAAGCATTCACAACATGTTTGATATAATTATGTGAGTGAGTTTTGTATATTTTAAGGAGTGGTTTAAAGTGGTTGGGAGTGGAGGAGAGAGAAAAGATATAAGGTTTTTGTAAATACAAGGATAAAAGTAGTGGTTTTTAGTATAATTATAAGGATAAGGAGAGAGAAAAGTAGAGATAAAAGGTAGAAAAAATAGTGTTTTTTAGTGTAATTATAAGGATAAGGATACGGAATATAAAGAATGGGCTGAGAATGCTCTAAAAGTTAATAAGTAGTTTCAATAAGTAATCCCAAACACAATTGTGCTCATTTATATGCTAATTAATTAGTTAGCTAGAAAATAAGTCCCACGCTACGCAGTGGAAGACGGACTTTAAATGATTGAGGCGGTGAAATTAATGTGGTTAAACACAAAAAGAAACGTTGTTAAATAAATAGAAGAAATGTATAAAGTTACGGCGACTCAGTTGTGGGGATCGAAATATATATAAAAGACACTTATATAACGATACCAATGTTTTTCAGTCGATGTCGGTCTCCTTCTTCACGATACGATCACGTTATCGTCAGTAGATATAACACACGTTAACTAAAAAGTACACTTTTTTAATACAACTCCGTTTTTAACGAAAGTTATACCTAGACGTGAAGAAAAAATAATAATTAATGACCAAGAGTTATTGAGGAAAAATCAATTATATATATATATATATATATATATATATATATTACATGGGGTAAATTCGAAACTTTATAAACTAGTAAAACTTACTCCTAACTTTATAAAATATTCTGGTAGACTGATGTACGAGTCTCCCCTGATGAGACGTGTCAGTTGAGCACACGCCGTTAAAAAAAACAAATCAAAAGGTGATAGCTAAATGAATTCCAAACGATTTATAATCAGCCTCAACAAAATAATCCAAGCAAATACATAACAATACAAGTCAACAAACACCAAAAACAAATGATAAAAAAACGTATCCAAAATAAATTGAACAATAAGCTGCATCGAGAAAGGAATGGCCTATTGATCTCCCTTCTCTCCAACTCCCCAACTCGATGATTCTAATCTTCCATTTGCAATTTGCCCAGTTCCTTTCATTGACTAGACTTCCGTAGGTTTATTACCAATTTAATAGCCCACGAAAAATGTTTGCCTAACAATTTAACATAAATAAAAGGGGCAATTCGGAAATGTATACACGTGGATGCGTTTTTTAGATGCTTTAAATAATAGTATTTTCTTTTCACAACAAATTTTTACATATAAATTCCACCTAACATTACACTTACAAGGATTTAAACCTACGTCACTTTTGTAAGGAACAAACACCATACCCTAGACCATTAGGTCATTGGTTAATATAACTTACGATAATTGGTTTTGACCTTTGGTTGATTGTTCGTCAACCATCTTCCTTTGTGTAGCGGTTTTTTCTTCTCCTCTTCTCTCAGACACGTATATATGTATACGTATGTATTGTCTTTATTTGTTTTTCTTTTACTCGTGTCGTGTTATCACATTCGTACTTTCAGAAATCACAATCAAAGCTCATGCCATCACCACTGCGTCGTCGTGCCTCTAGCAGAGAGACTTTTCTTACTATGGAAGTTATCATTGTTCATCTTTTTTCCCCACGTTTGTCAAGCTATTTCATGTCAACGTCCTGTCGCCTTCACTGCTTTTTGCTCCAATTTTGTATTTATAAATCGTTTTATTTATTCTTAAAAAGATAATCCGTCAACTAAATGGTTGTAGGTTCATGTCCCATTTGAGATTCGCGCAAGGTGTTTTACGTTCACAAAAGCAAGTGAAAAACATCTTAAATAATCACAAATGCAATAAAACTGATCTAAAAATCAATGGTAGTTTCATCGGTTGGATTTGATCTCTCTCTCTTTTACCCTTAAGTTGTTAGCGACTAAATGCAACAATCTATATCAAAGCTTTATCTTAATATTGGATTGGACCCAAACCTGTTCTAAACAAATACCTGACCAGTTTAAAACGGTCCAGTTTTTGGTCTGCTAGTTGTAGATTTGTAATATTCATTTTCCTTTCGACCCGGTTTCAATTGGTACACCCTGAAGACCAAACTCCTACACCTAGTTACCAAGAACAACGATCAAATGTACGCAATTCAAGTAACTTTATGGATCACAGTGAGTTTGAAAATGAAGATTCCACTAAGTTTGAAATCTGGGTCACAAAATCATGAACTTTAGGATCAATCCCAGCGTATAGGATAGTGCCAAAGACATCTAGCAGTAGGGATGCTTGCATAACAATCTCAGGACTAGTCCGAAAAAAAGATACCGACACAGAAAGGTAGTTAGAATCTAGATCTACAACAAGAAGATTCAACACTACTAAAAACATACATCCACCCTGTTAACTAGCATCAGGACATCAGGTTTCTTAGAACATCCCACTCTGATTTCTTGAAATAATTTCAGATGTGTTAACTGTTAGGGTTTATAAACTTGTGATTTCTTGAACCAATTCTAGGATCAGGGTTTTCAAAACAGGGGGCTTCTTTTAGCAACACCACAATTACACAAGACATAGCAGCTGCAATTGAAAGGGCTTCCATTGTTGAATGAAATTACTAATTTTCTTGATTAGACCTTCGTTTGCAATTGTAAACTACTTAAGTTTGTTCGGAAATTTTGTTTTCCCGAAAACAACTCTATAAAGCAGGTCAAAACAGATCAAGCCAAAACAAATAGTTTTGTATGCTACTTGTATAGAATTGAGGTGGTTTCTTGTAACAAAACGGGTCAAAATTTTTTTATTGTTATTCTATAATTACACACACTCTAATCCTACTTCTAAATCTACACCATTGTTCACCATGGGACTAGAACCCTCAACCACTTAGGAATGAACACCATTATGTACGCATCTTGATCTATGATTTATATCCTATTCATGCTACTTGATGATTATTGGGTTGGTTGATATGAAATATGTAGCTTTCTTTAACAGGTCGGATCGAAACATCTAGCTTTTATCATTATAAATACCATTTTAGTGACTTTCAACCCGCTTTATCCATTTCACACGTTTGAAAAACCTTTGTGAAACGTTAAAATTCATTTGAATGACTTTTGAGTTTTGATCTGTTGAACCTTTTTGACATGTATCAAAATCCATAGATGACTGTTTGTAAGTTAATCCTTATCAACATGAGGGACCCATAACAGATGCCACATTACACCTAGTAAGAGTATTCACAGCAAGTCCCCGTCTCTATCCCTATAATTTAACTAAAAATCATCATTCACTAAATTTGTTTCTCATTTTCTAAAAACCTCCCACATCTCATTCCTCATCTCTAAAAGAATGGGTTTCACTTTAGTTTTCCTCAAATATGGAGATTCACGTACTTTTCTCTATAAATATGAGGATAGGGTATGAGGATGGTGATACAGATGTAGGAGTGAAAATATAAATATTTTATAAGTTTCCCTAAATTTTGAGGATGGGGATAGAAATGAAGATCCAAATGTGAGTGCTATAAGGCAAATTTGCACCCACTTCCCATGTTTACTACTATTGAAACACTTCTATTGAAACATTTACAGAATCAAAAATAGCAAATTTCATAAACAAACAATTACCAGGCCATGTAAGATTAGCTTGTGAAGAGAACAAAATCAAACAATCATATGATTATTAGCAAATAACTGACAGTCTAACAGTAAAAAACTCGAATTCCTAAACCATTTAGGTTTAATCATAAAGCATGAAATTAGACATATAAGGATCCCTTAGTCTAAACAAAACAGAGCAAAATCATCAACAAAAAACAATTCACCGAACACCAATTTCTTTAGTTTTCGGATCCCGGATAATAGACCTAGTTTGAATAGGCATTTTAGAACCTGCAATTTGTATGGCCTTTTTAGCCAAACTTTCAGTAACTCCCCCCATTTCATACAAAATTTGACCTGCTTTAACAGGAGCCACCCAATATGAAATAGCCCCCTTCCCCCTACCCATCCGAGTCTCCGAGGGTTTCGATGTAACAGATTTATACGGAAATACACGAACCCACACCTTACCTCCTTTGCCGCCACGACGAACATTCATCTGCAGTGCTCTTCGACCGGATTCGATCTGTTTGGCTGAAATCCGCGCCGGTTCGAGTGCTTGGAGAGCGTATTTACCGAAACAGATCTCGTTGCCTCCGTCACGAACTCCTTCGATTCTTCCTTTCCGGTATTTAGGGAATTTCATTTTTTGAATATTAACGCCGTTGTAGAACCTGACTTGAGTATCGAGTGCAGATCGGTTTAGGTTAACGACGCGCAGAGAGTCGGAGAGAGATGCGACGGAGGGTGTGGGCATGAGCGACGGTGATCGGAGGGTGAGGAGTGATCGTGCGATCTTTGCCACGGTTGACATCGACATCGCTGTGAATTTGGGAGCTAGGGTTTTGGATTTGATCCTAATATGAGATCACTTTAGCTATTGAACGACTCGGTTTCAAGTCTGAGTCAACTCAGAGTTCTTACAAGTCGGAGATTATGTGACCATGACTTCCCGTGTGTGTTAAATTTTAGACAAAATTAGGGAAAACATTCTTTATGTTTCAGGTTTTAACTTTCACGTTTAAAAATCACAATAGATTTAATCTCAATTTGCATTCTTTACCATTAACTTTATTAGTTTTTTAGGTTAACTCATTACATATGCAAAACATGTTAGAGTATTCTAGTATTTTACCAATTCCCTATAATAAATAAAAGAACGAAAACTCTTCGTTCATTTCATATCTGATTCATTCTTCTCTTTCTCAGTCCAACATTCATTGCAATCCTTTCATATTTCACACTTATGTCGAACTACGATCTTACTTTCATCGATTTCACACCTCTGCAATCCTTCTCTCTCGATTGGATGGATTGACCCCAAGATTTGTCAACTTGCTATGGATATCATACCAGGTTTACTAAGATTAAAGAACGAACTTGAAGTCTCAAATAATGAAATTGAAGCTAAATTGAAACCAAGTGAAGATGAAAAAAGGAAGCTGAGAAGATATCTGATACTCAGTTGGATAATTTTTGTTATATTTGTTGCTTTTAATCCTTTCCAAGTTTAATGATATGTATTTTAGTTTGTAAGTTTCTCTCTTTTTGTACACTTTTAAGAGCATTCACATCAAGCTTCTTCATCTTCATCTTCATCTCCATAATTTAACTAAATATCACATTTTTTTTCAAATTTATCTTTTAATTTGTTTTAACCTCCCACGTCTTATTTTTTATCTTTATCTCACTCACAAACACTTATTGTATTATTTTTTCTTTTTCCTAAACACTCACAAAAAATAGAGTTTGATTAAAATGATTCTCTATATTTAGAGAATCTCTATTTACTAAACTATAAAATTTAAAGATAGAGATATAGATACTGATGCCGGTGTAAAATATAAGAAAATTCTAAATAATAAAGATATGGATGTATATAAAGATGTTGTGAATGCTCAAATGCAGTTTGCAAATTTATAATTGTATTGACTTTGCTATGATTTGAATCTATGACTTTGGAATTAATGGTATGTTTGTATCTCTTTTTGTACAATTGTAATACAGTGAATCTACTCAATTCATGTTAAATACTCTTTTTGTACAATTGTAATGCAGTGAATCTGCAGTTTGGAATCACAACACTTTGAACAATTGTAATGGTATGCTTCTGTATATAATAATGGTATGAACATGTGAATCTACAGTTTGGAATATGTGAATCTCGACTGTTTTTTGCGAGTTCTCACGGTTCTCAAGTAGTTAGAATTCTCAAGAGATCCTACATATATTTATATCGCAAGGGACGGAAATTCACAATGGTTATAAGTTATAACTAACTTTATAAATTTATAAATGATCCGACCCAGATCCAAAGACATAATAAGCAAAAGGTGGCAAGAGTTTTCCGTTGGGTTTTTGCAACTTTAGACAGACCCTAAGAGCCTAGTGAAATCATGGTGGTTAGTTAGTTATAGCCATAGATGCAGTAGTAGTCCTTAATTTTGACCACACTTTCTTTTCATAGAACCTGAAAAAAACATTTTATATATACAAATCAACAACAATTTTGCCACCTGCCATAACGTTTTCTTATAAATTCAAAAATAAGTATTATTTGAAACAGGAAACAAGCACTTACCACTTGAACCTTTTATGTCTCTACAGAATGGGCTACCACATTGGCATTCAAATGCCTTGACAGGATCTTCATCATCATCAAAATCAATACCATAATCCTGCAAGAATGTCAGATATGTGCATTTAAGAATGACTAATGATATACATACATAAGCATCATGATATATAACAATTAACAAAATGATACGAACCCAGGAAGCCCAGGTTCAAATCAGGTGGGGTTTGGTGCTGGGTCAAATAAGCTATTTACTATGCCTATTATTAGCGGGAAGATGGAAAGGTGAAGGGTTGTTCCTATACCTTCTTTCAGCAGCAGTTACTAAATGACAGGGTCATTATAAGCAGGCTTTTTACTTTCATATTCCTCAGTCTTGTTTTTTTTATTATCAAAGTATTAGTATTGTGTAATTGGAGACATTGCCCCTCGAACCGGGCCAACTATCCCTGTTCTCGTTTAGTTTAAGCAATTAAATTTCAAGTTTCTATCATTTTGGGATGAGTTCTACCATTTGGGTTGTAACATTGGTATCAGAGCCAAACTCGGAGTGGTGGCCCATGGAGTGGTGGCCTGGAGAAAGCCAGTCGTAACCAACGAGGACGTTGGCCCTTAAGGAGGGTCGATTGTTATGGACTGAAACCATTGCAAGGTATGAGACTTGTCCCACATCGGTTGTATGGACAACAAATGTGGGATTTATAACTCAAATGGCCCCCTCTCCCATCAGACTAGTCTTTTGGGATGAGTTCTACCATTTGGGTTGTAACACAAAAATTTCAACCCACTTTCTTACGAATTGGTTGATTCAAGTTATGTTTCATCTCAAACGGGTTGAAATTCAAAAGTTGCGCAAGGTTTACTTAGGTTATGTTTCATCTCAAACGGGTTGAAATTCAAAAGTCACGCAAGGTTTACTTTTAATGTATAAAACCTCCTAACTCAGTTATTCAATAAAAGTAGACTTGACAAAAAAAAATTAAGAGGGTATAAATGTAATTTCCCATACTTAAATTAAGTTCTTCTTAATATACTTAGGATAAAAAATCTGAAAAACTTGGACAAATATTTTATGAGCCAATCCAACCAAAACGCTCGTTTTGGCACATTTATAAAAATACTATCAAAAAAGCGAGCTATACAAACGGCATGTGAAATTTGAATAAACAGCAACCAACTCACCCGAGTTAACTCTTGAAGGGCTTTCACCTTTCTTGTAGTAAAGAAGGCAAGCTGTCAATCAAGCCAAATTAAAGATTGTCTTAGAAGTATGACACAACTTATAAATACATTTAAAAGTAAAATCACAATTAATGTTATGTGCATAAAATGAATACATGATAGTAGTGACGGTCAGGGTTCTCCACTTCCACTGGGATCTCAATCAAATTTGCATCAAAACACCTAGCAAAAAAGAAAAAACTTAAGGTCATTCAATCATATAATAAATCTGAGTTTTGATTTATGTGTATATGGTCATACCTATGATTGATGAATCTAGCCACATTTCCATAAGATGTGGCATCCAAACAAAGAGCTTCATCTTCCTTCAATTCACTCTCTTCGCCCCATTCAGCATCAAGAAATACTGGACATGCGCCATCTTTTTTAGAACTTTGTGAAACTCTGTTATGAAGTTCTTTACAGGTCAGCACTTCTCCAACAAACTCGCAAACAAATGCACCTTTTGGCAAATCCTCAAGGGCGCGAAGACCCCACCCTTTACCGTCAGGTGTCATGAAAACTTGCAACTTATATCTAATCCCACACTGCACAACTCGATTACCACATTTTCTATTACAGCCACACTTTAACCAACATTCCTTAATAAAACTTCTTTCTAAGTGACCTTTGCAAGTACCTAAAACACCCTCATTTTTCGGTTTTTCAAGTGGGCACTCTTTGCAATATGACAAGTGACATTTTTGGGGATCACGTTTTGTTTGTATACAGTCGTCTAAAAGATCCTCCTTAATAGTTCCTTCATTTGTGTAAGCAAAGTCACCGCCAGTTTGCAGCGCACATGGGCAAGGTGTTGATGATGTCAGACAATTACCAAAACATGTAGAACAAAAATTGTCGTTTGCAATACGGGCGAGTGAAAAGTTAACATAGGCATTTTGGAAAACTGCATTTTTAGGGATGTAATGGAAAGATGGAGGACACTCGATGTTCACTTCATTGACCAATGAGATTACCACACTTTCTTGCCCTTTAGCTATGTCAATGGTTTCATCAGGAATGAAATGATTGTTTTCCTCAAACCCGTTTTCTGTTTCCTTCTCAAAATCATTCCCAGTTTTCAATGGATCAGTAGGAGGTATAGCATCTGTGTTTACGGGTGGTTCACCACTGTGATCAGATCCAAGATCTAGAAAGCATTCACACATGTCTTTCATCAGTATCTTCAAGGAAAAGTTTGGGTCAAGAAATTTGTATGATTTCAGACATTTATCTTCCATTGTTTTCAAAACAGAATCCTCAGTTTTGAAAGAAAATTTAGGGTTTTCTTTATCCGATTTACATCTTAAAGAAATCTTGATCTCACCAGACGATGATGAAGCGATGTCTAATTCAGCAGTTGACCCATTTGTTTCATTTGATGTTTCTTGAACACGGTTGCTTAAATTAATGGTCTTGGTGGGATCAGGTTCTTTGACCAAATTGTTTTCAGTTGAAGTATCTCCATTGGTCAATGATTCTGTATATTTTGAAGTAAATCTTTTTCATAAATACTAAAATTATAATTTATAATCACCAGTTTTGCTACCAGATATTAAACAAGAAATATTTCTAGGAATCTACAACCAATGAAAGAAGTACCTGGCATAATCAATGCAAGAGGAACCTCAACCCTTAGTGGATCATCTGTAAGTGGCTCATCTTTTGGTTTTATTAAATGTTTTTTTAAATCAGCTTGTTCCCCATTGTTCCTGTTACATTTCAGAGGGGAAACAGGTTGTGGGTCGGTTCTTAAGCTGGGCCCGGTTACTGTAATTTCCACTGGTGACTGAAGCTCAGGTTGAGATTCAGGAAGTTCATTAACCTCTGATTTTGGTATTTTCAGTAAAATTCCACTTGAATTTGTGTTCGGGTTGATACATGAGGTTGAAGCTTGATCATCTTGATGTCTTAACCGCAGTCGTTTTAAAGGTTTTTCGGGTTCCTCTAGAATTTGTGTTTCCTCTTCAATAGTTTTCATTCGCTAGTGTAATAAAAAGTACCACCAAGGAAAAAAAAATAATGTGAAATAATCAAGCTAAAAATTAGAAGGAACAAAGACACTACACCCCTGAAATAACATAAACTACTTAGGTGGCATTTGGTTTGTAGTCAGAAATAACTATGAGTATGGGTTTAATAGCACGAGTCAATGAAAATGGGAATGATAATCAATTTCTAAATTCACTCCCTTCTGGTATGCATGGAGAATCCCCAATTTGGAGGATGTGATTTCTAATAATAGAACCCATACCCTTAAACCAAAGACCATCTATAGATTCCATTCCCATTCCCATTCCCAAACCCTCAATCCACACACACCCCTTACTTCAACTTGCTCAACTTTTTTCTTTTCAGCTGCCTGAAAGATGACCAATCATGAAAAGGAGAAGAAACATTAGATACTCATGATGCAAAGTTACAAACAATTAACAGAAATAATATATATTACGCACCTCAGCATCATCACATTTTTTCATCTGTTCTGCTACCTGCAAAAATATATCATTTTCAGAAATTTTGATACATAACAGATGACTAAAACAAAATTTCAGTGAATAAAATATTAATAAACAGAATAACTTGCCTCTGAGTCATCACTATCAAAAATAGCATCTGCAAGGGCTCTATAATTTTCTTGTTCAATAAGCTCCCAGTTCTTGTCATAAAGTTTAAGAAGGTTTTTCAAGACACGTTTGGTTTTTTCTTCCGGAATCCCAATTTCTCTCATAGCGCGGAAGGCTTGCATCACTCTTGGATTGGGAGCCATCACTAACCCAGAAAAACTCTGGCAAATTCAGACCACCTGCAAATCACCTAGATTAATGAGGGAACAGGATAATAAAGAGCATGGTATGAAGTATACACACAATTGAATCATATGAACATTATTTCTTTCAACAAATACAAGTTTTCATATATAATAAGCCTAGAGAATGACATACCCAAACAAAAAGACAGGGTCATCTATTGTGTATTCACTTTCTCAAAATACCATATAATTGTAACAAAACCATCTATTGTGTATTCACTTTCTCAAAATACCATATAATTGTAACAAAACTATGTTTTGCATTAGATAAACACCGGATAGACTTGCACAATAACTATTATACAACTGTAGAGGCTACCACTATTTCGGGCCCGATCAGGTGGGCTTCAGCCCAACTCAACTTGGCCCACTAAGGTTGACCCACTCCCCTCCTATGAAAGGGAAGTTAACCCTTCCTTTGAAAAGACCTCTCCTTATCTCCTCTTCACTGCCTCCCTTGGGCAGATCTCTCTCACTATAACATCTCATCTCATACTTACAATTCACATACATGCCTATGCTTGATAACTTAGATATATCATATACCAACCTCAAGACCAGTTCTAACAGGTTTCTATGGTGTCTACAGGCCTATCCCAGCTCGGGCCAACACGACAGCCGAGATCACTTCAAACCAAAATAATCTCCTTCATCACACTGTTGCAGGGAACCGTACCAGCTAGACGGATCTTTGCAGCAACAGTGACTATCAAGAACTTTCATCTAAACCACCTTGAACTTCACTAATCTATTGTAGCTTCATAAAGTTCCAAAAAAATAGTGCTTAGAGAACTATTTCATATTCACAAAACATAAATGAAGAGACACAACTGTTCACTAAGTCATGATCACCAAACTCCAACACATTAATTAATAATTACCATAGATAAACTAGTGATAATCATCTTATCAACTAAAGCCCCTTCTAGGTCAGTTTAGACCAAAATCCTAAACCTGAAGTCATTCCTGACGACATACCAAACGGCCACCTGATTTTCAATTTCAATTACATACGATTCGTATAATCAATTAATCACAACTAGTAATGCATCTATAATCGTCAAAAATTTCAAAAAACCAGAAAAATAACTTACCCTAGCGCAGCGTAAACCTAACGCAGATAAATCAATACAATCGTTTCGCTAAAAATATGTCAAGTAATCAAAACGACTGCATGTAATCACCGTACGATTTACCAAATCAACTAACCGCGTACGAGTACGAATTCATTCGAATTAAGAACAAAATCACAAAAAACTAGTTGAAATGCTTAAAAAGGGGGATATTTCAACTCGCCGATTCTTAAAGTACAATCAAATAGTAGAACAGCGAGAGCGATGAAATTGAAGAGAATGTAGTTGCTTACCATCAACGTTGAAGAAGAATCTGCAGGGAGATGAATCGAGAGCGAGTCTCACACTACGTAAGTTTTGTGTGTGAAAAACCAGTAGGGCACTGGGAAAGTGACGAAAGCGTACGAACAATTAGGCATTCATTGTGAAATTTGTTGAGGCTTGGACAGCAGAGGCGCGTGAGGTGAACGCGCATATTGTGATGGTTACTATAATGCTTGCTTTCATGCTTTTTGGCTTCTTTTTTTTTCGTTTATTTTGAAAAATTTTATAGACACGTGTACTTTTTTAACAACACATGTCCTAACCGTCACGTATAGGGCTAAATGTGGCGTTTAGGGCACCAAATGTCACGTATAGGAAAATCCGTCACCCTTATTCACCAGAATTTGAAATCCGCGCGCTAGATATTGTCGGGATATGTTGGTGGGGTTTTTTTAGGGTTGAGTTGGGTTTTAGGGTTTTTGTGGTGTATATGTCACATATAGAGCTAAACGTCACCCCTTACTTATTTTTTTTAATTATATATGTATATTTTTATCACGTTAAGAGTTTGAAAAAATCGGTAGTTATAGTTTTTTAAAATCTAGTCACCTCGATTATCGGTTTGTGATGTAAAAAGTGAATAACGACTTTTTTTTCTTTTGGTTTTTTGTTTTTATCACGTTAAGAGTTTATAAAAATCGGTAGTTATAGTTTTTAAAATCCGGTCACCTCGATTATCGGTTTGAGATGTAAAAGTGAATAAAGATTTATTTTTTTTCTTTTGGTTTTTTTATTTTATCACGTTAAGAGTTTGTAAAAATCGGTAGTTATAGTTTTTAAAATCCGGTTCAGACTTTTTTATTATAAAACTAGTTTTTGTTTTGATTTTCAGTTTGAGATGTAAAACTAAGAGTTTTTTTCGCGTGTTAAACTACTCGTAAATAAAACCACATATATAAACATCATATACAACCATTACAAACAACCAAACAAACACAACAATCACAAACACAACAAAACCATCATAAATAAAACTGCATACATAAATACAATAAGTTTATACACATAAAACAAAAGTACAAATCTATCTAAACAATTTATCTACCCCTCCATCTCGTCATCACCATCTGCATCGGACCCACCCGCACCGGACGTGCTAGCACCGGACGTGCTAGCACCGTCGTCGCCCAACGGCCGGGTCGTGGTCTCAATAACGGCCTACCGGCGGCCCCATAGTCCGCGGCCGTGTGGTCGATGATCCACTGCGGCATCTCCTCGGTGCGTGTGCCCCGGGCCTGAGTATCTCGAATCATATCCAGTGTTGCGGCAGGCAACCGCACGGCATGGTACACGTGCGGAGGATGCTGCGGCGGCACCGACTCGGCCTCCAGCTCGACCACCGGTTGAACTGGCTCATCCCCTCCGCCGGCCACCTCATCAAGATGCTCAAGCTAGACCTCGTGCGCACCCAGTGGGTTGGGGTCCACCAACAGCTCGGGCACCCAGGGCTCCAAAACATCATATCTCCTCACCAAACGCCACTGCCCGTCCGGGAACTTCTCAGCCAACGATTCTCGGGTGCGGGTTCAACCGTGTCAAACCAATCTAAGCTGTTACGAACAGTGTCATAGTATCCAGGTATCTCGTGTTTCAAATTGGGCCGCCAATACGAAATGTTATTGTCCATTTCCGTCAGCATTTTTCGCCTAACCCACACCCACTCATTTTGGTCCCTGCCTAAAGCCACAGCGATCCCCCGAAAACCGCAATTACCATCTGGCCGCACATCTTTTATTTTTGAAACGTACTGATGAATCCATTGGGGAAGGCTATCCTTAAACCGCATAATTTACAACACGTGCTTTTGTTTAAACATTAAAGGAAACCCTAGGTCAGCTCCTGTCTGCAGTACCTTTGAAGCATCCTTTAACTGATTAGGACGGTTGTTGGGCGTCTTAAACTGTGACTGGGGGTATAGGAGTCATGCCTCGCCACTTCAGGCATAGTTTGTTCTGACGAAGTATACGAGCTGTGTCTCGCGGTGTCAGGCGTAGTTTTCTGTGACTTCTTGGCGTCCTCTTTTCTCTGTTGCTGCTTAAGATTTGGACGACCACGAGGGTCCTGACGTACCTCAGGCTCTTTCTTTTTTGTTTTGCCTGTAAACACACTTTCATACATTTTATTAAACAAACTTCTTTTTACGTGGGGGTTGGTCGACGACATAACCTTTTGTTTCACGTCGTGAAACTTCTTTTCATAGTCGAGTTCTGGCGCCTGGGCGTACGCCGGCTTGAAATCAAGCTTCCTCCAGTGTGCGTCTACCGCTTCGGGTGGAATAGGTGTGACTGGATTAAAATAGTTAGTGAACAATAGGCAATCATATGAAAACGTTAAAAAAATGTATTTCAAGTATAGATAACCTTGGTTGATGTGTTCCTCCAAACGACAAGCACATGGCAAGCCCATGGACGTGGACAACTGGTGTCCACACGTACCTCCTGTATCCCGCATCCTTTCCATTATGTCCATCTCTTTTTCAAGAAGTTCAAGACACCTAACAGACACCTTATAATGTAATCCAGAAAACACTTGCAGTCGATGAACCTTTAATATCTTAATGGGGACTCCTCGAAGGTTTTGGAGATTTCAATCTCCTGGCCACGTACAACTTTACCAACATATCCGACAAGCGTGTGCAACATATTGTTGGTCCCTGTAAGGTAACTCTTAAAGTTGGCGTGTTGGCCCTCGAATCTATTAGTTGTATGTTCACCAAAGTTGAGGCGGTCGTACATCTAACCAGAAACAAAATTTTGTTTGTACGGACCCAACCAACTATTACAAATATATTCCCAGACCTCTGAAACAAAGAAAAAAAATTTATGAAATGAAAAAATAGATTTTATTTATAGAAACATTAAGTATGAAAATCTTACCATGTTTACCGTCTTCATTTAATATTTCTTCCATCTTCCTGCAATTATAATCGTACAACGCGTCCGTTGGAAACTCACACAGAACCTTCCACCAGTATGAAAAATATTTCCAAATGTTGACTTTGAAAAGGCCTTTCCACCTTCTGGTGATATTCTCCATGATGTACCACCTGCATAGATTTTTAGTAGCACCCGGGAAACTATGTCACACGAACTCATCAGGGTTAGGTCCCTGACTGTGATAATGACGCGTGGCTCCACATACCCATCGATCATATCTTTGATCCGCTCAAGGACCCATGTGAAGTTGTCCTATCGTTCCCTCGATATAAATGCTTGCGCAATACAAAACGACTTCGATGTCGACGTCACACCAATAAACTAAACAAAAGAAATGCCGTACATGTTGGTTTTGTATGTCGTGTCTACCAACATCAAGTGCGGGAAGGCGTGCCACATTTTATATGAGGTAGGATGACAAAAGAAAACATCTTCCACGACATTATTGGAGGGATTCTCCCGGGTGTGATACACGAACTCTTGAGATTGCAGTAAGTTTTCAAGTTCCTGCATTGGTGTCAGGCCTATTTTACTTTCGGCCCTAATCTTCGATGTGGCGTTGTATATGTCCTGAACAACACATCTGCTACCGGGAAACTCTTCCCGTACGGCTGCAAGAATGTGACGTGCCCGCACGTGCTACCGGTGTAACCTCTCAACCAGATCAATTTCCCCGGCGGACATCTTCCTAAGCTGCGCGTGGCCCTCCTCAAAGGCAACAATATCGTGGTTGTGTGTCTCGTCTGTCATGTCCAACCTCCAACTATTAATCTTTTCGATGTACCTCCCTACGATCTTAAAGGGACATGATTTTTTTATGCTCCCAGTACGCCTGACTGTGCCCCTGCATTTAGGTTCCCCACCACGATTGCATCCGAGTTCCACATCTTTTTTCCTTGACCGACTGACCACAATGACGCACCCATGCTCGCTTTCTCTCTTCTTAGCCCAATCCACCAAATCCTCATGAGAATTAAAATACTGAAATAGTTACAAGGTCAGACTTAAAACGTAGTACATAAAACAAATAAATAAACAATTTAAATGAACGAAAGAGTTGTTATCTGATAAGTGGCCAAAGTTTCATGTATTAAAAGGTGCAATATGTTATATTTATGCAAATTAATATGTGGAATACAAAGGTTTTGTGTAGCTGTGCATGTGCAGGTTTTGGACGCTTAAAGTATGAGTTTGGAAGATATTAGGCGAGAGATGCAAGAGTCGGAAGAGACACGGAGAAAACGGGGCAAAATACAGGCCCAGCGTAAGCCTACGCCACATGGCGTAAGCTTACGCCACCAGCGTAAGCTTACGCCCCATCAGCGTAAGCCTACGCCTGAGCATTTTCTTCACAGCCGCATCAGAGGCCCGGCGTAAGCCTACGCCCTCCCAGCGTAAGCCTACGCTGGATGCGTCTCAGACGCGGAACTTCGGAGAAACAGCCGATTTTTAGGTTTTATTGGGGGTTTCTTCCCCAAATCGAGATCCATCTCTTACACCACACTTTGAGGTGATTTTGAGAGGATTCACACACCCACTTGAAGATTGAAGATGATCTCCCTCACCATGAGCGGGTGATTCACTTGTGGCTTCCTCCAGGCGGACGGTTCGTATAGGTTTTTGTATTTGATTCAGTTTATTCATGTTTGGATCTTGTTAGTTTCTGACAATAACTTGAGAGATTGATGTATTAGTTGATTTAAACATTTTATGATTATGCTTTGAGTTTGCTTGCTTTACGATCTTGTTCGGTTGATGACAAAACCTAGTAGCAGGGTTGGGTGACTAAAGGGGGTAACTTGGTATTCATAAATTGGGTGATTGAATTATACTGGTTTGTGACGAAACTAGTTGTATAGGTTTTCTGACAAAGAATCTGTCTTCAATTACTGTTTCAACTAATTTTCCAACACTATGTCTATGTGGTGTCCAATTGAACAACTGAATTTTGCATAAACCTAGAATCTGAAGTTTGGAGGAGGTTGCATCTTTATTTGATCTGTGTGTTTTTATTCTAATTTGATAATCTAAACAATTGAACTTTCCACTGATTCTCTGTGGATTCGACAACCCTACTTCCCTGTCTACAGTCTAAGGTAGATAAGTAGTAGTTTTTATAAATGTTTTTGATTGACCTTGACACCGCGATCAAAATGGCGCCGTTGCCGGGGAATCGGTGCGCTTAGTTCTATTGCTTTAGTTTATTATCTTTAGTTGATTTTAATTCTTATCAAACTTCTTATCAAACACCCAAAAAGATATTCTTTACTTTTGTTTTTATTTTTTTGTTTTTTTTTGTTTTATTTTTATCATTCAGAACTACTTGGGTGTGCTACTTGTGCAGGTCAGCATGGACAGAAATTATCATGATAACCAGTATTACTATGAGCCATGCAGTAACTGTGGCATCACTGGCCACTGGGCACAAGATTGCCCAAGATACAATCAATATGGTGGTGGTCCTGAGTACCCAAACTATCAGGACGATTACAACCAAGACTACCAACCAAGCAGGCCACCTGAACAAGACAACTATCAATCTGAACTAGATGTCATCCGGTCAGATATGAAGGAGATGGCCAAGATGATACAAGCAGTGGTGCAGCAACAGGAGAGCCAGGACAAAGCTCATCAAGCTTTGGTAGATCTAGTTGCCAACCTATCTGGGATTGTCGGGTCACTCATCAAGGAAGTAGGTAAGCCTCGCTGTTCACATCAGTCCTCCTGTTCTGAAACCACAACCAGTGCACACCTCAATGATGTAAGTTTCGATTCTTCATTAGAATATCCTGCTCGTGAACAGACTCCACCACCGGTTGTAGAAAGAGTGGTGGAGCATAGTGAATCTGAGTCCGACCCTAATCCGGATTTTATTTCACAGAATAATTTGAAAACTGAAAATGTGAATAAACCTGTAAAAATCCTGTTTCCAGATGCTCTAATCAAACCGTTTTTAAAAGAAAAAGATCCAACACAGGATGAACGATGGGAAAAGTTTGAGAAGCGTAAAATTAACTCATTATTTTTAAATACGCTTAAACAGGATCCTGATAATGTTGAATGTCTAAAAGGTTTGAGTACCCGAAAACGACGGCACAAATGTCCCGAGCAAGTAAAATTGAGTGTCAGTGTGAATGCCGTGTTTACGGGTACCCTTCCCCCGAAACTCCAAGATCTAGGGGCACCTATTATTTCAATTCAAATAGGTGAAATTACATTGAATAGAGCATTACTGGATCTTGGAGCATCTGTGAGCATAATTCCAGGGAGTCTGTATGATCAGCATGAATTTGGTTCATTACAGAGAATTAACACCACCGTGGTGTTGGCTGATCAGACTCCCGCACATCCTCGGGGGATTGTAAAGGATGTGATTGTGAAGGTAGGAGAGTTTTATTACCCAGTGGATTTCTTGGTGTTGGATTGTGTGAAGAACACAGAACCAACTATCATTTTGGGTAGACCATTCTTGGCCACTGCTCAGGCAAATATTAATTGTGCTGAGGGAATGATAAGGATGAGGTTTGGGGCTCAGAAAATGAGTCTTAAAATATTTTCAAACTTGCCAACCCCGAAAGCTAACAAATGTGGATCACCTGAAAAGGTGAATCACACAGTCGAGAATGCTTGTGTTATGTTTGACAGGTCAGCTGAGATGAAGAATGGTGAGACTCCAGACAATGGGAAGAAAAGGGTCAGAAAGAGAAAGCGGAAAGGGAAGAAACCGCGAGTTCATGATGTAGATCAAGGACTTTTTTCTCTGTTTATGAAGGCTTGGAGAACATATGATGATGAGAGGAACTTAAGTGCAGGGAAGGAGGACTGCAAACATCCCACCCGACCACCATGATGCAAGCAAGGTACACTGCGTCTGGCTGAGGACGTTAAACTTAGCACTCTTAGGAGGTAGCCTAAGGTATGTTTTACATTCATGTCTAGTTAAATGAACTTTGCGGGTGTGTTCAATAGAAACCCTCACGAGACTCAACTCGTCCACTCGGGCTACCGAGGGGTTTAAAAGGCTTGATGCATATGCTAAATGCATCCGTGATTCCTACGAAAGTGAGTTAGGAAATCATTTCTTTGTTTTCTTTGTTTTGTGTGTGAGCCGGCCAAGTGTGGGGAATTTTCATGGGTTTTCAAGTGAGTGTGCGTGCTTTCCAATTCTGTATATAGTTTTATTTTTGCATTTTTATTTTCATCGTCTCTCATCCTACATTGGGGACAATGTAGAGTTTAAGTGTGGGGATGGGAGACTGAGTGTGTATAGAAAAAAAGTATATATATATAAAAATTAAAAAAAAATTTCAAAAATGTCCTTGGATCAGAATTTTTGTAACTAAATGAAAAATGATAGATATAATTGGAAACTATGCTTTTGTGATTAAAAACAATAATAAATAGAAAACGTGTTTGATTTGTAATGTTTTGGTAGGCCCAACCGATCTAAAGAGCTTAAATATCCTGATATTGTATCTAGAGTTAATTGACAATCAATTCAGGATGTCTTGTGGGTTCTTATCTTAGGGGCTTCGGCAAGGTTGAAACTGTCATCATAGGGTGATAGGTACCACTATAAGCAAAAATTTATAAGTTTTTAAAAATTACTTGGCACACCACTTTCTTTTTATGAAAATAAATCCGAAAATTGGTGACGCACGCAATCCATAATCCATCTTGCATGAGCTTAATAAAACAAAATTGAGAGCTTGAGTTCAGCCTACGTGTTTCCCTTTGGGATGGTGACTTGAAGGATACACCCATGGGCGGGACTTAAGTGATCAATATTGGATGACTAAGTTAGGAGTACGTGTTTCCCTTCGGGATGGTGACTTGAATAATACACCCATGCTCCGAAGCTTATGTACTTCATGGCTTAAGAACTGCAGCCTACGTGTCATATATCGTGTTCCAGCGTGATTGAAACACCACTGGGTTAGGTTCATTCATAAAATAATATAAAAATCTCAAAAACATGCATCCATCGATCCATATTCCCATAATTTTCAAAAACTCGTAAATTAGTGTTTATAGTGGTGGGAAATCTATAAGGTTTAACCCGTGCCTAAATATGACTTTGAGATGGGATTAGACTAAGTTGTAGCTTCCTGAATGTGAGACCCATAGAGAAACTGTTGCTTGGTAATAAATAGGATAGTAGATCACATAATCGGGGGCTCAATAGATCGGTGGTTGGGTTTAGTCGGATAGAAATACCAATTGTTACAGTCAATGCGTGAGTATGTTTTAATTGTATGAGATTATGAGAGCAGGTTTCAATTATGATTCCATTGCATAATTCTTTTTCGGGACGCAAAAGAGTAAGTGTGGGGATATGATAAGTGGCCAAAGTTTCATGTATTAAAAGGTGCAATATGTTATATTTATGCAAATTAATATGTGGAATACAAAGGTTTTGTGTAGCTGTGCATGTGCAGGTTTTGGACGCTTAAAGTATGAGTTTGGAAGATATTAGGCGAGAGATGCAAGAGTCGGAAGAGACACGGAGAAAACGGGGCAAAATACAGGCCCAGCGTAAGCCTACGCCACATGGCGTAAGCTTACCCCACCAGCGTAAGCTTACGCCCCATCAGCGTAAGCCTACGCCTGAGCATTTTCTTCACAGCCGCATCAGAGGCCCGGCGTAAGCCTACACCCTCCCACCGTAAGCCTACGCTGGATGCGTCTCAGACGCGGAACTTCGGGGAAACAGCCGATTTTTAGGTTTTATTGGGGGTTTCTTCCCCAAATCGACATCCATCTCTTACACCACACTTTGAGGCGATTTTGAGAGGATTCACACACCCACTTGAAGATTGAAGATGATCTCCCTCACCATGAGCGGGTGATTCACTTGTGGCTTCCTCCAGGCGGACGGTTCGTATAGGTTTTTGTATTTGATTCAGTTTATTCATGTTTGGATCTTGTTAGTTTCTGACAATAACTTGAGAGATTGATGTATTAGTTGATTTAAACATTTTATGATTATGCTTTGAGTTTGCTTGCTTTACGATCTTGTTCGGTTGATGACAAAACCTAGTAGTAGGGTTGGGTGACTAAAGGGGGTAACTTGGTATTCATAAATTGGGTGATTGAATTATACTGGTTTGTGACGAAACTAGTTGTATAGGTTTTCTGACAAAGAATCTGTCTTCAATTACTGTTTCAACTAATTTTCCAACACTATGTCTATGTGGTGTCCAATTGAACAACTGAATTTTGCATAAACCTAGAATCTGAAGTTTGGAGGAGGTTGCATCTTTATTTGATCTGTGTGTTTTTATTCTAATTTGATAATCTAAACAATTGAACTTTCCACTGATTCCCTGTGGATTCGTCCAATGCATTCTCCGCATCCCCATCGTTTCCTTTCAAATGAACGGAAGACTCACTGTCATCTGTGTCATTCCTATGGAAACTATCCGACACGTGTGTAGGTTCTGGTTGTGACCGGTACGAGAGATGTTCATAATCTGGTTCTAGTTGTGACCGGCACGAGAGATGTACGTAATCCGGTTCTGGTTGTGACCGGCACGAGAGATGTATGTAATCCGGTTCCGGTTTTGACCGGTATGAGAGATGTCCATAATCCGGTTCTGGTTGTGGCCGGTACGACCCTTGACCGTAATCCGTCGGTCCAAATAGTGACATGTACGCCTCTTGACTGTAATTCGGTAATGGTTGCTGCTGAGGCGACTCTTGACCGTATGTATTCAACGAGTTGGTTCCCCCCCCTCCCACGAAGGGTGACTCCCGAATACAGAATACTCCTAAAAACGTAATGGCCAGTTAGATACCCGATGTAAAATAAAGACTTACACACCCCTAAGTTTACCCGTCCCAGTAGAACCCTTAATAAAATAAAGACTTGTTAAACCTGGTTCAGATCTTCGAAGGTTGGCTCCTCATTCAAATATGGAAGCTTCGACTTCTGATAAGGATCTCCCGAACTCGACATCGGTGTCAGGCGTGAAACAAAAAACAACAACGGTGTCCCAATAGCAAATAACCACAACCAAGAACTCAAACACGCACTTTCGTCTATACTTTCTGTTCTTTTTAATTATGGTGAAGATGGTAGTGTTGGGTTTGTGTAGGATGGTGGGTTTAGTGTGATGAGAGTGAGTGGTGAGAGTTGTGGATGGTGAGTTTAGTGTGATGAGAATGATTGGTGAGAGTTGTGTTAATTTATGCTGAATCTGCATACCTAACCGTCACGTATAGGTCCAACCGTGACGTTTAGGTTAGGTGCCCGACAACACTGTCAACGTTAACTTTCTGTCAAAACAACCTCATACTCAACCGTCACGTATTGGCCTATACGTGACGGGTAGGGTTCCCTTTTTGCAGACTGCAAAACCTCGTATCATCAGTGTTCTTTTTATTCCCGGACTCACGAGAGACATACCGTCACGTTTAGGCCGATACGTGATGGTTTGGGTCACAACCGTCATTTGTAGACCTATACGTGACGGCTAGGTCAAGTGTGAAAAAAAACTCAGCGGTGTCCGCAGCACAACCCTTTATTTTACCCGATAAAAGGTAAACAACAAACTTAAATTTAATATTTTAAACTATCGTATGTTGAAACAAAATTATTATTATTGTTATTATTATCCAAAACACAACTCCCAAAGGGAAATTACATAGAGATAAAAGGCAAACGGGCAACAAGCTGCGCCGCCAACCCTTTTTGAATAGCAAAACCAAGTCTTTTAAAAACTACATCTACAGATCTTGGGGTCATAACATTACTATGCATGACCCGCTGTACTCGGTTAAGTAACTCCACGGCCTTTGGTGCAAGGAAACCAAAAGTGTCAAAAGCAAATGGTATAAACACGTGTTGGTTGTCAAGACACGCTTTCTCGTGTTTGGTCACTTTGCTTGAAGCAGCTTTTAGAGCAGCCTGACTCACCGTGAAAGCACTAACTCCCAAGCCCACCAGAGGGGAGACCCCTGTTAGATCTACACACACATGTTTCCCACCTATCCACCCAAAGACCAAAATGTCAGCGGGTCTAAGTGTTGATCTTCCTTCCAATGGGTCCGTCAAGAAATTCACTGGTGCCTCTTTCTTAGTAGAAACCCCGGCACGCCTAAATATGTCAAAAAGAACATCCTTAACCAAGTCGTGTCGGTACTTGAACCCCGGGAGCTCTCTACAATGAACCGCATGCTCCCCCATAGGAATCTAAACACGCCTTACGGCAAACAGGGCATAACTCGTCAACCGAGTATAGTGGAATCATGAGGCGATACTTAAGGATAGTACGATACTCCACCGGCGACATATGTTGGCCTAGCCCATCTATAGGGACCGCGAGAAGGTAATCTTGAGCATGTGGTGCTCGTAGACACTCAAAAACAGCTCTTTGTCTAACGGTCATTTCAAACTGGACTTCCATTTCACGGACGATTTTACTAAAAAGGGCACTCGCCAATGCATGTTGTGCTTTAGGGGGGGCAGTGTCCTTATTAGTGAAACCGCTGAAGTCAAAGCTTGAAATCGTATCACGAAAACAAGCCAAAGCACAATCATAATCAAAATCCATACCACATATGCCGCTGTCTCGTAAGATGTGGTCCTGTAACGCCCAAGATTGGGCCCTCGAGGCTACAAAGGCATAAGATGAAGCCTCTACAGCAGAATACAACCCCAAACCCCCAAACCTAATAGGTAGGGAAGCAAGTCGCCATTGGAAGTCTCCAAAGAAAGGACCTCCACAAACAACTATGTCCTCAATCGCCCCACGCAATTCTTCGTCAAAGAACAGCGTTGCCTCCTCCATGTGTACCGGTTGGCACGTCCTCAAGCCAAAGAAAAGTTTGGCAATACCCATACAAGATCGAAGCAAGAGTAGCTCACTCTGCGGGTCACGAAGTTTTGGAAGAAGACGCATCAAATTAACAGCGTTAGTAGCTCTCTTCTTAGCTAACCCACTAATAAAATTTGCATCTCTGCTGACGGCCCCCCCAAGAAGTTTTACCCCGGATAACGGCCTCCTAATGTCCACAGGGAATAAACCATCATGAAACTTGCTACCATCACATGAAGGCCAAAATAACTCAGTTTTCTTAATATTCAGTTCAAGACCCAAGGTAGGACCCACCACCTTAATAATGTCTAACACTCTAGCCACCTCTTCTGAATTTCCAATGACAGTCCCATCATCAAGATACCAAGCATGAAGAAGAAGCTTGCAATTGTCTCTAATTTGATGCACAAAGGGGTGCAAAACAAGAGCGAAAAGAAGTGGTCCCAATGGGTCTCCTTGTTGAACCCCGGTGGTGGACCAAATGTACTCGTCTCTAAGATACAATCTAGCTGGTTGCCCATATAGGAATTCTACCCACAAAGAAATAGACGGGCACCTCATCCGGACCTCGCGAAGTAAGGCTGATCTATCCACCACATTAAATGCATTAGAAAAATCTACTGTAAGCATGGCCAGAGACCCATCCGTGTGACATTCATTCAATACCCGGTTGACGCTATGTAATATGGCCTCGGCGCCACCCGACACACCAACCCCAAACTGATAATCATTAAGGTACTTGGCCATCTCTTTACCGACACCCTTCATAGCAACCTTGGACACCAACCGCCTCCATATAGTACCCACTGCAATAGGTCGGATCCCGTTGTCGGGTTTTAAGAGCGGTGTAAGAGGAGCAGACGCAACAAAACCTGATAAACTTGATGGGCATCTCCCCCCTAACCACAAATTGACAACTGCGGTGATAGTAGTTAAAAGATCAGTGGCAACTGCAGACCCGTCTCCACATAAAGCATCCAAAATGTGTTGTGCTTGCAAGCCGTCTTTCCCACACGAAGTTCCCTTAGGAAACGATTTAATGCAACCAAGGACACTATCAACCTCCGCAACAAGAGGAGGCTCGGAGTATATTTCACTTGGCATAGATGGAGGTTGCCTGTGCGGGTGTTTAGCCTCTAAAGCTTGTATGGTATCGCCATTGTATGGAGCAACACCAGACGAGCATAACACCTTCACTGCCGCTGTAAAATGGCCATTTGCAACCTTACGAAGACACTGCCTGATGTTGGTATTGCCCACAGCTCCCTCCTTATGATTATCAATGCCTCCTGGGCCAAAAGATTCCAAACTAGAACTGTTAAATATATTTTTAACTAACATGGCAATACCATCCTCTTTCCCCCAAGTGGCTAAAGAACTCAGGATTGAACGTTGTTGCAAGGCCCTCCTATTCCCAGACCTGCTTTCTTGCCTATTTTGTGGTCTAAACACTTGCAAAGTGCAACGAGGAAGAAGGAACAACCTAACCCATGCTTCAATGGATCCCGGTTGGGCAACCACCTTGCAGAGATCGGTCTTCAACGCTTGAGAGAAAGTCAAACGACAACTATGAGGAATGCTCTTGACAGTAACAATAGGCGCTTTAAAGACACGATCAAGGAGAACAACATCCAAAATAAACGACTCATGTATATTGGTCTCATCCACATAGATAGAAGGCTTCACAATACCGACAGTGTGTCCATCCATGTCATTATCACGGTCAGTAAAACGGACAATACCATCAGGGTGATGGCAGGCACGACTAATGGCATGTAAACTCATACAAATCCCACACATCCATTGACCTAAAACCTTTAAAGTACCCTCCACCGCCATAAACAACCCATGGTCCGTGGCAATAGCCTCTCGCAACACACTTCTACGTTCATCGCTAGGAAGGTGCAACCTCTTGAGATGCGAGATCAACCGAGAAATCCCCTTATTTCCCCTTTCACCATCCGGGCAACAATGAAACTTACGAAATGGACATGGCAATGGGCCATTCGAAGACGAAGAAGGGGGTGTCATAAAAAGAGGCGACAGGAGTCACGCCTGGAGTTGAAGCGTGGAATTTGGGTGATGAAATTAATTAAATATGTAATAAATAAATACATTTACGTCACAACTTTTGATGAAATTAAAATTTTTATTTTTTCCGGCCCTCTCTTCTGCTAAACAATAGTGATTTAAAATAATTAAATATGTAATATTTATTAACACCTACTAAATCATAAGAAAATTTTCAATTCTTATCTTAAAATACAATTTTATAATTGTTAAATCTTTATTATTTGATATTTATTATTTTTAAATACTTATTATTTCTTATTTCATAAAAGGTTAATTACATCTGGGATGCAAATTTTTATTAATCAAGTTCCTATATATTGGTTGTTTCGATTCAACATTGACCATTTTACTGAAATCATTGTAATTTTTCTTTTTCTTTTTCTTTTTTTTTCCCTAAAATTGTCAATAGTTTTTAGATAAGAAGTCAAAATTTATAATTCTTTTATTGGCAACTTTTTATGTAGTTTTGAAGAACACCATTTTTTTTATCGAAAATCATACGATCAAAGTGAAAGGCAAAACCCCATACCCTTTTCAGCGGTTAATTTTTATTAATAAAAATGTATATCGTTTATTAATTTATTGATAAAAATGTTGAACATTCAGTTGATTTGAATTTTTTTAATAAATTGGAACGTTTTTTCATGGGTTGTTCAAGCAAACACAGTAAGACCATCTACAACGTGTGATTTTTGGAACCAATTACTTTATATGTGAAAGAGAAGGAGAGGTTACACATTTGAAAGATAGAGAAGAACGGGGTCACACCCTGGTTTTGGAGTAGAAAGAAAATATGTGAGAAGATGTAGAGTGGTTTCAATGTTTTAAAAACCGGTTTAAACCGGCCGGTAATACCGGTTGAACCGCGTCTCGACCACTAGCCCGATAAGTTTGAGCATGGTAAATTGAAAAACCGGTATGTTAGTTGAACCGCCGGTATTACCGGTAATACCGTGTTATACCGTTGTATCGGTTTTAGTTACAAATAAAATTTTATGTTTAAACTTAAAAAAAATTGTTTAAAAACATTTTAGCGATAAAACTTTTTATTTAATATTGTAGAAAACAAAAATTTTAAAACAATTAATACATTAAACAAAAATTGTTAATGAGGATGACGATGATGGTGATTTTTTATCTTTTAAGCAATCATGAAATTAATACATTAAACACTTCAATGAAATAAAACAATTATGCACTTTTATTTAAAAAAAACTTTATTAAAAAATTGAGTGCTTTTGGATTATCTTTTGATTATGGATTAACTTTTGGATTAATTTTCATCATGGAATCATGTATTTTTTTATTATTTTTTGAGTTAGAGTTGTATTTTTATGAAATTATAGGTTTACTAGTCAACTCGGTTGAACCACCCGGTTCAACCCGATACAACCGGTTAAACCATTTCTAAACCTAATCCGGTACAATTTAAAAACCGGTTTTTAAAACATTGAGTGGTTTATAGTTTAGAGACGGAGAGGGAGAGTTTTTAGGTCATTATTTGACAAGTGGAGGGGTCGACGACCTTCTCTTAAATGTGGTAAGTACTAAAGTTTGTTTGTTATGCCTCTTTAATTTTACCATATCAAATTTACATATACAAGCACCGCAGGTGCAGTAATGACGATTGGAGTTGAAGTGGGTTACGTTAACATCATTACACCCATCCATAGTGAGGCTTCGTACTTTGAAAATAGTGCAGTAATTCTTTGTCACACAATGACCTCCTCTCACCTCACCACACTATTTTTTTTTCTTATTTATCTCTCTCTTTCCCACTTCCCTTTTTCTTCTCTCTTTAAAATATTAATAAAAAATAGGTGAAATATGGGTATAACATAGTATGAAATATTAACTTAAAGATGGTGATGTGACGTTGTGGTGACGAAAGATGCAGGAAAATGAAACATGGATATAACATATAGTCTAACATTAAATTACAATATCACAATATTACCATTGTAGAATCTTGCAGCTTAAGCAGTCGCAGTGGATGCCATTGTTGCATTGTTGAAGCGTGGTGGGATATTACGGGGAGAGATCAATTCAGAACACTAAATATTGTGAGAACACGTAGAACAAAACGAATTATTCACCTTTTCAATCTTAAAATGTTTTGAAGTATAAGAAAATGATACAAATGTATTGTTTATTTGATTTTCATGAAAAAAAACAAAAAAATATGAACAAATTTCGTTTATATACATACATATACATTGGTAATTCATGTGTAGGTTTTTTATCTACACATAACCTATACATGTGTAGGAAACTTTTAAATATATAAAACATATGAAAAAACTAGTTTAATGTTTTTTATGTACATAAACATACATATTTGTATGTAAAAAGTATAAATTTTAACTTTTTTTTACCATGAATCAAAAAATTAAACGATTTAAGTTTGTTCTCTTTGTTCTCGCAAAAAATTCTTGTTCTGAAATGAACTTCCCTCTATTACTATAATACCCTTCTTCATCTTCTGTCTTCCTCCTCTTCAGTTTCCCATAAGAAACTAGCATATGCTGCATGAACATGGCTGAAGAAATCTCTGAGTTAGATTTAAAAGTTTCAGTTTGATTGTAACAAAAACACCATTATAGATTTATAACCACTTACCTATCTGCAGAAGCTAAATGAACAGCTCTTTCAAAGTAACTCGTTGCACGCTCTTTATCGCGATGAAGCTCCCATAATAATTTTGCATATTGTGAAAGAGTTTCACCATCATTAGGATCGATTATGATAGCTCTTGAGTAGTATTCTTCTGCTCCTTGAAGATCTTGTTTTGACTACCAAATGAACCAGAAAAGGTTATAAATTGTGATAGAAAGATTAGAGGTGTTCATGGTTCGCCTCAATCAGTTTTGATAAAACTAATCAGTTTTGATAAAACTTTTGAGATGAACCGCTAACTAAGGTTTCAAGAAACGACATATCAAACTGGTTGCTGAGGGGCAGCAGACAAGCCGGTTTTTGAGATTTTACTGTTCGGTTTTAGCTGTTTAAACTAACTTTTTAATTTTTAGTCAGTAAGAATTTTTAAAATAATAAAAATGATTCATGAATAATATATATAATAAATTAAAAAAGGTTAAATAGGTGATTCAGTTTATACGTTCGGTTTAAAGTTCCAAACTGTCTGTGGGGCCATTAAATCTCAAACTGAACCTCATATAAATCTCAAACCGACTTAACCTGACGAATTACTTCAGTTTAAATGATTCAGCCAGTTTCACAAAAGATACCTGATACAGAAATCGGCCATAATTCCCTTGTAAAAGAGGATTTCCGGGAGATTCATTAACCATCTTCCTATAATGCTCCTCCACATCATGGTTGTCACCACCACCCCCGCCACCCTCTTCTCCACCACCTACCCAAGAAGGATTCCGACCACCACCACCGGAACCAGTAGCACCACCATCTCCACAGCCAAACCCTGCATCAACACCTATCCCTTCAGCAAGGTACATTTGTGATCCTGCATCCCCTACATCATCTTTCATTTCTAAATTCCCAAATCCCATTCCTTTATTCAACCTCAAAACTTTGTTTTCTATATTAACACCACGAAACTCGCAAAGCCCATCTTCCTCTTCCCCACTCTCTTCGTCGTCACTAGATTCAACACCGTCGGATTCAAATCTTGAATTGTGGTAAGAGAAAGATGGGATTGTTTCCAACAAAGAACAGTGAAGTCTAATTGAAAGTTTCTTGGGTAGATTAAAGAAAACGAAAGCATCATCATTTCCGCCGCCACCACCACCACCACCACCAGAGCTCATCAACCTTTCCAAGTTTCCTGCATATTGTGCTCTTCTCAATCCTCCATTACATGATGAAAGTGTGGTGAAATGTTGAGATCCAGGGGAAGGTGTTTGGTCATGAAATGAGAATTTGTATGGATGTAGGGTGGTGTCATGGTGGTAGTGGTGGTGGTTGGGGTTCTCCGGTGAGATTGATGGTAGCAAGGATCCAAGAACCGGTGTTATTGAGCTTCTCAGCATCATATGTGAATTCAAGATTTTTAATTTTTTATAAAAGAAAATGGTTACAACCACGGGTATTATTAAATAGTAAATACCAATAAAAGATGGGTGATGGTCAAGGGTTCATACAACTATAATTCACATGTAATCTATTATTGTACGCGGTACATAAAGTTTTGAGGAAGCATCCTATATTTTGTTATTTCTAAGAAAATTCAATAAAAATACTTTTTTTAGTTGGTGAAATGTTATGATTTCTTCTAGCACGCACACGTAAATGACATATGCTAAAAATATAATTTCTTGTAAAGTTATGCTCGGTTGGACTTGTCAAACCCCTACCAATCATCAATCGTTTACAGGGTGGCGGGGTGGAACATTTTCTAAACTATCTAAAGATTAGCTAATCAAAATATGTCATGTCACGTTATTTTTACTTTAACCTATCCTAAACTACCATTCAACAAGGGGTACAACAAAACCCGTGAACTCTAATCATAAACCCAACGTTAATTGCTATAGTCAATCACGCCTTCATGAACCCGACAACCATACGTGCAGCCGCTACCCAAGTTGGTGGTGTTCCCGTGAACCAGATTTAACTCGAAGGTGAAGCCGAAGCCCACCCAATGGCAGACCTATTAAGAACTTATGGGGGGCAACCGCCCTCCATGAAAACTTTTTTTTACTGTTATATACGCGTTAAAATCCTGATTGCCCTCATAAAATTTTACAATATCCCCTTGATCATTGCCCCCAAGAAAAAAACTTAGTGTTATATATGGCTAGTCAACTGACCCAAAAAATTTTCGATCTCCATGAAAAAAATTTCTGGGCCCGCTACTGAGCCCATCCTTCCACCCTTGCGTGGCAAGGCACCTGAAAGGCTTTCAAAAGACCCATGTTCAAACCTTCTCTACATAAATATCTTGAATGACTAGTGTCATTCAAAAAACAAATATCAATTGTGTTAAAAGAATTTCCTAAAATAAAAATAACTATAACTAAACACAGTAACACACCCAAAGATTTTTTTTTCCAAAAATAAAACCCTTTTATTTCAAATTTTTTTCAAAAATAAAACCCTTTTGTTTCTAAGTAAAATTTATCGATGCTAAAAAGAATTTCCTAAAGGAAAAAACGATGCAATATTCAAATTTGTCTACAGGTAAGATCCTACACGATTATCTTGCTTACACATTGCTATAAATTTTCTAGAGAAAACGTTTTGAAGTAGCCATTTAAATCAATTTCTTTGCCAACAAGTATTTATCTTAATCATGAGGTAGGATGTATGAGTTTTCTAAATCGATTTCTTTGCCAACAAGAAAACATTAGAAAAATCAATTTCATTTTTGAAACGTCAATAATGGGCGGTTCTATGAAGAATAATTATATTGCTAGTCCGGTTCACATAATTTATAGAAATTAAAACTGAAAATGAAATTAATTTCATCTAAAATTGTGTTTTTAAAATCCAACGAATTCCTTCAAATTCTCTTGGTTAATGAAACTAAAATATTTCAATTAGAGGTGTAAACAAGCTGAGTGGAGTTCTAGTGTTCTCGAGCTTGGCTCATTTAACTTAGAGAGTTTGAGTTTGAGCTCGAGCTCGTCTCATTTAGAGCTATATTTTTAAAGATCAAATTCGGCTCGCGAGTAGTTTTTTAAGCTCGAGTTCGACTCGTTTATAATTTATTAATTACTTAATTTACATTTACATAGATTTATAGTTATATTTTTCTATATAATGAGAAAACCAATAACGTGTGGCAAATAAAATTGGTTGTTTTCCTGAAGCGGTTCGGCTTTGTCGGTTTATTGGCTAATCTGAGAGCTCTTATCTTCTTGATATTCTCTTATACAACCAGTCCAGTAGCATGAATTCAGTGTCAGAATCGTCTAGAATGTTGGATGTTTTTAGGTCACGCCAGCTAAGGTCGGTGAAGCTCAGGTCCTTCACACTTCAACCGAAGAAGAGTAAGTCTTGGAAAGTTCAGAAACTTACCCACTACTTCTGAGTTAGGCATGAGGTGTCTTTCTAGAGTTATCTTTTTTTTTCAATGCTTAACCAAAATACTTAGGGGTTTACAAATGATATTTCCTAACATATGTGTTTGCAAACGGTGATCATTGTTTATCAACGCAGACTTTCTTTGCTAAGTTATGTATTTATAGTGTATCCAGACAGTGGCGGAGCTAAGACTTTTTTTTGTATGGGGTCACTATTTTTTTGTGCTTGGATTTCTAACAAACCGACGTCATAATTTTCAGGTCGGGTCAGATCACCGAAATATTTTAGGTCTTACCTAGTTCTTAGTCATACGTCTGTCAAATAAACTAGTCCTAAACCCTAAATTATCATCTATATTAATATAACACTTTCAAGTATTATGATTCATAAAAGAAAACTCTTACATGAATGACACTCACAAACCATTGAAATCACTTGTTTCTGAAATCATATATATATATATATATATATATATATATATATATATATATATATATATATAAAGCTCTATAATCATGGCTTCTTCTTATTAGCTTTTCCCCCCTAAATAAATTGATAAACTGTTAAAGTAAGCTAATATGAACATTCCTAAATTCAATATAAGCTGTTGAAGAAGCTAATCTAAGCACTCCTAAATTCAATGTAACCCACCTTTTATCAAGCAAACTATCGTCATATGTCTAATTACGCATATAGAACAAAGAACAATTATTTAAGAATCCAAATATGCACAAGTTTCTCAATTGTTTTTGTTAAAACCGGCAATCCCATATCGGCCGTGGGCATGAGAGATGTTGGGTTAATAAGTAATATCGGACCCTTTCATCGTTATCGCGTTTTGGGCTCATTGGTCATGGATGAGAGGAGAACTCTACAGTTAAGCATGCTCAAGTGGGAGTAGTACCATGATGCCTACTGGGAAATCAACACTCGGGCAACCAAAAACAATTTTGTGAGCTACTCGAGGGAAAGCGGACAATATTGGTGATACAAGAGACCATATGTTACAAATGGTATTAGATCCACTCATCCAGGATGGTGGGGCAACCTCGTCGAAGATCATGAGTCCTTAGGGGTGTCAGAGAGTCACCTTAGGCAAATTTCACATTAGGATGATAGGGCAATCCCCATCGATGATGGTGAGTCCATAAGGGGTGATTGTAAAACCTTAGGAAAATTCACATCGGTCGTGGACAAAAGAGATGTTGAGTTCATAACTAATACGAGACCTCAAATATCATCAACGCGTTTTCAGCACATTAGCCATGGATGAGAGAAGAACTCTACATTTAAACGTGCACATGTGGGGAGTACGAACATGGGTGACCTCCTGGGAAATCTTAACCCGAGCAACCAAAAACAAATCCGTAAGCTCCTAATGATCAAAGCGGACAATATTAGTGCTATGAGAGACCGGATATTACACTTTTGTTGCATACTTTGTTCAAATTATAAAAGTCATTAATGTCTCTTAAATTTAACATCTTGTTCATTCAACAGATTGGATACGAAATAGAGAAAAAAATGGTTTCACATATAGATATGATCAAACAAACCATAAATAAGGGTTTCACAATCACATATTCCTAGTTCCAATTATAAGGCTACAAATTAAGAGATTCAAAATCAAATTCAAGCTATAATTAACAAATAATGATTGATTTAGTAACTTACTGTATACGCTCTATATAAATTAAAAAAAAACAACGGGATCATTTGCCCCCGTCTGCATAGAGTAGACTCTATGTAAATTTAATCCATCACTTTCAAGATGCCATGAAGAAAACTTTAATCAATCCAAACACTAATGCATATCAACTACCAAACTACACACTACTTATGAAAAGTCGGTATTGCTTGCGATCTGATAAAAGTTATTGTTGGTTAAAGGGTTGGAGGTGATAGGTAAAATGGAAACATCAAAGGTCAGTTGTGGGCGCTTATTATTGTGGCGAGTTTTTTTTTTCTTTAACCATTAAAAGCAACTACTTGAAAACAGAAGATGTCACTAATACTATTTGCTAATCAATGAGATAAGGTAAAATACATTTACGTAATATATTTACGTAATTGTATCAGGCAAATGGCCTTAAAAAAAGTTACCACAAAATCTGGATTCAAATATGATAATTTTACTAGAGGGACCAAATATCTTTGGAAAAAAATATAAAATAATAACAATTAGAACACAAATAATACTATTTACTAACCAATTAGATAAGGTATAATACATTTACGTAGTAGTATCAGGCAAATGGCTTTAAAAAAGGTTACCACAAAATCTGGATTCGAATATGATAACTTTACTAGAGGGACCAAATATCTTTGGAAAAAAATATAAAATAATATTAATTAGAACACAAAACACCTCGACATAAGTTGAATGGTTAACCATGATCATGTTAAAAATATGTGCAGTGGTTTAACTAAACAGACATTTATTACATATTTAACCAACCCTAAAATTTAATTACATATTTTCTCTTTCTAAAACCTATATATTACATATTTATTCAATTCATTTAAAATAACTTATTTTATTATCATTTTTACCCTTAATGAACCAATTAAAGTGGATATTTACATGGAATTATTTGTAAGGGACAATTGGATAATTTTAAGTTAATTAGGGAAATATGTAATTAAAATTAGGGGTTAAGAATATATGTAATTTTAAACTTTAATAGGGGGAAATATGTGAAAAAAACCAAACTAAAAAGTAAAAAGATTCATGCTACGTCACTATCACGTAGACAGTGGGGCTTTAACTAACTAAACCATTAAAAGTGTAGTGGTTTAACTAAAAACATAACTATTTTTTATTTTTTTTATATAAAAATGTGATTAAATGGTTTGATTGTGAGTTGGCCCCACAACCCAACCCCTTCACGTTCGTTAAATCCACGGCATCCCTCGTTGATGTCCACGTAATAGTGTTTAGCGCCCTTTCTTACCGATTTGTTAGTGGACGTTAACCATCTACACTTGGTCTAAAATGAAAAGACTAAAATTATTAAAAAGTTTTAGAAGTTAATAAGTTGATAAAAATTATAAAAGAATTATAATGATTAAAATATAACATGTATAAAAATTTCAGAATCAAACAACCTTTTGTTCATAATTGAATTAGATGCCGAATTGTCGACACCGTCGCCATTGTCACCATCAACGTCATCAAATTCAATCATAACCTTCAGGAACAAAACAGAGCATCTAATCATATCATCTATATTATGCTTCAAACCTTTCTCAGATCGTGTTACCATCAGATCTAAATTCGTTGCTGGGAGAGAGAGAGATGTCGGTGTGTGGATGCATGTCTTGGAGCAGAATCACCGATCTCGTGGTTCCCGATGTCGAATCTTTCTCCCTCCCTTCTCCGATCCCTCATTGGCCTCCAGGTATTTTTCAATTTTATCGTTTCAATTTTATACGTCTATTATGTTTTATTTTCCGTTGATCAGATGTAGGTTTCAATTTATGTCCTGATTGAGTAGTTTCTAACTTAATGCAACTTTTAATTGATTGTTAGTTGTTCTAAATTGAGTTCTAGGGTTTTGTTATGTAATTTCTATGTGAAGTAGATTGTTAATATAGTGAATACATTATACATGTGTGGTTTTATGCTGCCTTTTAGCAAAATAATATAACTGTAAATGTATTGAGATGTATGTGAGTTTGATCATGAACAGTTTATAGTAGATTAGGCACTTCTTCCCTTCTATGTAGTCAAAGGCGTTCGCCTAGGCGCAGCAATAACGCCTTGCTTAATCAAGGTGCTTAGATAATATTTCTGGACAAATTCTACATAAAACAGGTTCTAAAACAACTAAAATTGGTCTGAAACATCTAAAAATGGACCGTAACACGTCTAAAACCTCTAAAAATAGCTTGTTTAAAGTTTATATTGTGCACCTTGCTTAGAAAGGCCTCCGCTTTTTAAGTGCGCGACAGGCTCGCCCTTTGTTCCTTGAGTGCGACTAGCAATTTCGATTACCTAGCTCACCTTGAGCTAGCTGTTGGGTGTATCCTGCCTTCAAAACTAGTGGATTTGATTACTGTTCTCATAACACAGGTCTGCTTAAGGATCAGTTTAATCTTTATGTTCCTTTGTCATCTCTTGTTCCAGCCACCAATAACAGGCCTAAAGATCTATTGTCAACTCTGTTATTAATTTTATATGTGTGTGTGTTTTCTTGAGTACAAAACTGTGTGTTTTAAAAGATTTATATGATTATACTCATGAACCAGTTATCAATTTATAATGGATTGGGTAATCTCAGACCCTGAGCTTGTTTGAATTCATATTGTTGCCTTCGTTCTCTACCTTCGTAAATGAAAAGTTTTTGATTGTTTTTTATAACTAGGGTGTGCTTAAAGACAGTTTGATAAATTTCTTGATTGGTATATAATGGATTTTTAAAACTTAGGTTGCATAATTAAGTAAAATTTTTCATTATAGATGGGTTATTAAGCTGCTTATTAAAGCGTTTTGCATGAATTATTGTTAGGTTCCTTTGTAGAATTATGAAAACCCCATAAGGATTGTGTATTATTGTTCAACTTTATATAAGAGTATGATGAGGATAATTACAATGGAAACCTAATCAAATCATATCTCCTAGTGGCTAGTCATGGTACTAAAGATACTACAATAAACCCTAACTAATATAAACACTGATATCCTTAACTAGTTTTGCATTTGACCCTTCTTTTGATGTGTAGATAATCATATTAGTAATTTAGAACTCCTGGTTGAAGACATAAGGTTTGACTTTCATTGACCTGGGTATATTGTAAGAATTCCAGGTCATGGATTCGCTACAGGAACAATCAATTTAGGAGAATTAGAAGTTCGTGAAATCACCAAATTTGAGTTCATTTGGGGAAGCGGTATTAAGAACAGAATAAAAGGTGTCAACTTCTTCAAACCAGTAGACATACCAGAAGGATACTTCTGCCTTGGTCACTACTGTCAATCTGATCACAAGCCATTACGAGGATTTGTACTCGTGGCCCGAGACGTGTCCCGGTCCGAATCACCTGCTCTTCTCAAGCCTATAGATTACACATTAATTTGGTGCCCAGATGACTGGACTGAAGAAACCGTTCATGGGCATGGCTACTTTTGGTTGCCTATGGCTCCTGAGGGTTACAAACCTTTGGGCTACATTGTCACAAATAAGCCTGCAAAGCCTAGTTTGGATGAAATCAGATGTGTGCGTGATGATCTTACAGATGCATGTGAACCACACGGTATCATACTGAGTATACATTCTAAAATATCAGAATTTGCATTTAGGATTTGGAAAACAAGACCTTGCAGGCGAGGAATTCATGAAAAAGGTGTTTCAGTTGGTACATTTTTCTGTAGTTGCCTTTGGAGTCCCGGGGAAGATTTGAACATTTCATGCTTGATAAATTTAAACCCTAGTTTGCATTCAATGCCAAATCTTGATCAGGTTCATGCTCTCATTAAACATTACGGGCCCACATTTTATTTCCATCCAGATGAGATTTACTTACCATCTTCTGTATCATGGTTCTTTGAAAACGGGGCTTTGTTGTACAAAAAAGGCGAGTCAGAAGGTCAACGTGTTGACCCATCTGGTTCAAATTTGCCTAAAGGTGGGTGTAATGATGGTGAATATTGGATAGATTTGCCTAAAGATTCTACTGAGAAGAAAATCAAAAAAGGAAATTTAGAAAGTGCAAAAGTCTATGTTCATGTAAAGCCCGCTTTGGGTGGAAGTTCTACCGATATTGTGATGTGGGTTTTCTGCCCGTTTAACGGGCCGGGCTGTTTGAAGATCGGGCTCATGAATTACCAGCTTAGTAGAGTCGGGCAGCATGTGGGCGATTGGGAACATATTGCTCTTAGAATAAGCAACTTTACTGGAGAGCTATGGAGTGTGTATTTATCACAGCATAGTGGCGGTGTGTGGGTGGACCCCACCGATTTGGAGTTCATTGAAGGTAATAAAACGATTGTTTATGCATCAAGAAACGGGCACGCAAATTACCCGCATCCTGGTGATATACTTCAAGGGTCAGTAAACCTCAAAATTGGAGTCAGGAATACTGCTGCTTTTAGTAATTACTTGTTAGATTCAAGTAAAAAATATGAAATTATAGCAGCAGAATATCTTGGAGATGGAGTTATTAACGAACCATGTTGGTTACAGTACATGAGAAAATGGGGCCCGACAACCGTACATGATTCAAGGGCTGAGGTTACTAGAACCTTGAACCGTTTGCCTGCAACTCTTGGGTATACAGCACAAATTGTATTCAATAAATTACCAAATGAACTATACGGTGAGGACGGGCCTACTGGGCCCAAGGAGAAAAGCAGCTGGTTCGGTGATGAAAAATGTTAGGATTCTCTTCTGTCCCCTCCTTTTCATATATGTGAATTTACCAGAATATCCTCAAATACAATCACACGAAAGTAGTGAAACGGTTATAAAGATTCTACAGGTTTGTGCATAAATTCTCTGTTGTTAGATGTTTATAAATGATATGTGCATTTTGGTTCTATTTTATGTGGGAAAGATTGTTGCTTTTTCTATGCTTTGTGCTATATACTTAATGAAAGAATGCTGCAGTTACTCTTTGAATCTAAGGTACTGATGCCACATGTGATTATAGGCCAAACAAATAATCTTTGCTGATCATTACAATAAGAGCTAAATGTTTAGTCTGGATTCATAATTGAAACCCATTTATATGAAACCGGATTAAAGTTTTGGAAGATTGGCCCGTTTTGAACAGCGCTTAGAATTTACCCATTTAGCCCGTCCTTCCGTCCATGTTGATACATCTAGTAAAATTATTGACTGAACATGATGCTCTCTGTTGATTAACCATGATGGTTAACATATTTTGAGATGAAATATGGTTAAATAAGAGAATTTGTTGAGTATAATCCGGCCATCCTGCAAACAAAGAACATCGTTAGCCTTGTCACAGATTTGTTTTCTGTGACCTAGCTCTTGCGCGAGGTTAGTTTAAAGTGTATAGAGAAATAGAGAGGGTAGTTGAGTGTAGTAAATGAGAGAATTAATGATTTACATGCAGATTGGAACAAGTAATATTTATAGACCGGATTAAGTGCTTGTTCAGATAGTATGACACTTACGGCAAAACACTATAGGGTGTCTCGTTGGCCTATGTTGTGGTACACATAAATAGAGGTGCACAAAAAACCTGGTTATTAACCGAAACAGTAAACGGTTTATAACTGGTTTAGGTCTTTAGGATATGAAAAAAATCATAGGCTTTGAACAGGTTTGGGAAACGGTAAAGTCAAACCGGGGTTTCTTTATAACTGGGGTTTCTAGAAGTCAAACCATCTACGAAACGGTTAAAGTCAAACCGGTTATGATCATTTGGGGAAACATTGTTCGACGGTGAAAACCAATCTATCTCATGATCAAGCACAAATGTCACCGAAAGCAACGACGATGATTATATATCAAAAAACAAAATTTATTCACGATTTTCTCTGTTTTTTTAACGATATTATGTTTTGTTAATTCTAAAAGTTTCAAAATAAATAAAAACACAACGTATATTGAGTTTATTTTACATATTTAGTGTGTTTTTTTTTAATTTATTTAATTATTTATAAAAAACGGTTTGCGGTTAACTAGTAAAAAAATAGGTTATGATTCTCAACCCCCGAACACGTTACTAACTGTAACCGGTTTTGACCACGTTTACTAATAGCCCAGAAACAGGTTAACCGATATGTTCGCTTCTATGCATAAATATGTTTTTTACTAGCCCGAAGCGGATTCTAAAGCCAGGGCCATTTTGTGAAGCATATAAGTTCACCATAAAAACACGACTAGATATGCCCAACCAATCCCCTTCAACAATGACTATATTAACTATACAAAAATGATTGTGATTCACAAAAACTAAAGGATTTCTTAAAGTAAGAATATACAATATTACTTATCTATTCAAAGGGTTTGTAACCTATCATGGTATGTAATAAGGTGTTTCTTATTAAGTGATTGAGGGTGTTAGTCTCATAATAAATATTAGTGTAAGATTAGAAATATTTTTAAATGGTGGGTGAATTAACCGTTCTAAAAATAAATTAAAAAAACATATATATTTATCTTCCCGTGACATTATAAAATACTTATCAAGTTTTAGCATTTGTTAGGTAGTCAAGTACTAAGAGCATTCCCATCAGTTTTTCTATCCCCATTTATATAATTACACTAAAAATCACTACATTTTCTGTCTTCTTTTCAATTAAATAATACTTTTTATACATTTATCATTACATTTTCTCTCTCCTCCACTCACAACACTTTCAAAAAATATTAAAAAATTTATGCAGGTGAACAGTGTTTTCCTCAAATATACAAAAAATGTATACATTTTCTCTCTCCTTCACTCGCAACCACTTTAAACCACTCCTTAAAATACAGGGAACCCCACTCACAAATGTATGGGGAACCTGCTGTTCACAGCAGGTTCTCTATCACCATCTCTATATTTATACTAAATTCACTACATTTTCTCTCTCCTTTATAATTAAATAATACTTTTTATACATTTATCATTATCTTTTATCTTTTCTCCACTCACAATCACTTTCAAAAAGTATTAAAAAATTATACATGTGAACAGTGTTTCTCAAAATATACAGAAAATTTATACATTTTCTCTCTTTTTCACTCATAATCACTCCTTATAGTATACAGAACTCACTCACAAATATATATAAAACATATTGTGTGAATGCTCTAAAAATATGCATTATGAATTTGCTTTTGCCTTATTTTTTTGAAAACCAATGTGTAAATTTCAACCAAGGTTAAATTTATCTACTTTATTAAAAAGGTGAGCATTCGTGTTTTTCATGTATATTAATCTTCTTTTCAAAAAGAAATCATATACAATGAATACAAATGTAATTGATTATTTAAATAACCACTTTTTTTAACAGCAATTTAAATAACCACTTATACTTTTCATTCTTTTATCAATAGGGGGATTTACGTATGGTGGTGTCGATCTATGTAGACAGCACACGTGACACTATTAAAACGGTTTATTGTGTTATAAGGTATTTAATAATTGTATTTTACGTCTTACACATGTACTTGAATAACACCAATTAATGACGATGGGTAAATATATCCGTGTTATAATGACGCACAAAAAATACACGTGTAATTATAAATTATGCACACTATAAACAATTATGCAACCATATATAACTAATTACATACTATAATAATGCAACCTATATAAACAATTACACAACTTATATGATAAGAACGTAACTTACCTTTATAATTAGGCAACATAGTTTATAATTATACATAGTAATAATTACACACAATATATGCGTAACACATTAACTTTTTCTTAAAGAAGTTGATTTTTTTTTAAAAAGTATAGCTATACGATATTATCCTATATATTGAAAAACCAAGTGAATTCCACAGTAAGGTTTAGCTTTTTTGTTTTTTCCCCTCAAAGGTTTTTTTTTAAACTTTGGCCACAACTTTTTTCTCAAAAGCTTTTTTAAGTTTCTTTTTTTATAGTTTTGCCACTAAAAGTTTTTTTAAGTTTCTTTTTTTTTATAGTTTTGCCACAGAAATTTTTTCAAAAGTTTTTCTTATAGTTTTGCCACAAAATATATAGTATAGACGGTTTGCATTACGCGGGAAAAAACGACCAACTCGACCAAACTCCACCGTAACGCGGGCCGGTTCGAGTTGTTGTACGTTTCGACGTAGCGCCGTAACGCGGGGTGGTTCGAGTTACTATACGTTTCGACGCCCCGGTTCGAGTTGCTATACGTTTCGACGCCGCCGCAACGCGAGGCGGGTAAATCCTCTAGTTTAAATTAATAAAGAGAATAAAATGTTTATTTTTATGATTGTCGTATTCAAAAGTTATCTAAGTTTAAAAAAAATGGGAGAACTTTAATAAAAGTCGATAATGGTAGACTATTCTAATTTTACCTCTCCATACCATTTTCACGTTTAAAACATTGCTAACGTGGTACCCCCTTTCATCTCAACCGTTGATTTTTCTTGATCAAGCGTCCAAATCTTTCATATAATTTGTAGGATATAGTCCCTAGTATTTTAAACCTTGGGGAGAGATCAAACGAAAACCACCTCCCTTACCAATAAACCGAATTCTAAAACACATTTATTTTAACTAGTAGATGAGATGTTGATTTTTGATGTAAGGTAAGTACAAAGAAATATATATAATTATAAATCTATATCTATACTATATAATAAACATTAAACTTATATTATTTTTTTAATACTTATTATATGATTGTTGTGTTAAGATAAAGCAAACAAGGATAGAATTTCATTCATAATAAAATTGTTACAAATGAAGAAAGATAGAGGCCCAATATATGTGTTTGTGTCTAGAGTTTGAATTTAAAGAGGAGATAACGAAATATCAAAACTATGGGTCTATATGATAGATGCTAGCAAGATGTGTTTTAGCCTATAAGCGATACTCACACCAAAGATTTCCAGGAATATGTGACGGGTCCTTACTTAGGGATTTATACACCACATCTTTCCTAGACAGAATCTTTAGTGTACAGGTATCCACTCTTCCAGATTACACATGTTCCTATCAACTACCAATCAGGACCTTGGTTCTGACGAGAGTGATTATGGAATCGTCTCGGTACCGTTGCTTAGTCACCGTATCTCCAAAAGTGGATCAGTTGCAAATCGGTTGGGTCCAACTCTGCTTTCGCCACCTCTACTCTCCGATGGTGTAAAGTTAGATGGTCGTATCATGACTGCGTTCTTTGGTTAATAAAGGCTCTCTGCGTCAGACTGCAAATTCAGGGTCGTCTAGTTCCGTTTGATGGTTTGTCAAAGTAAGCGTGTTGTTTTTGAGAAAAAGGAACAGGAAGGCACATAATGGTTAGAGAAATAGTTAAACAAATAGAGCATATAGTTTCCTAATAAGGGGACTCCTAAGGTTATAGTCTAGGTCTATTCTAAAGTAGCCTAATTCTTTATAACGACGACTTTGATACCAATCTGTCACACCCACGCCAAGGCGGAAACACGAGAGGGCGAAGAAATTGAATCATTACACATGATCAAAAGAAATTTCTATTAAGATGATTGAATAGTTGATTACATTAGTTACAAGAGATCAAATAAACAAGTAGAACAAATAATTCTTCTTTTGTTAAAATCTAGCTAAGTCCACTAAAGCATGAGTCCTTAAAATCCTAGCGTGATCGAAGCATCAACTTAGTTTCCATTACCTGGAAAACATGTTAAAATAGGTCAACTAAAAAGTTGGTGAGAACATAGGTTTAGATAGATACATAGTAATAGATAACAAGATGCAAGTCATAAACAAGTTTCACAATTCCAAGTAATTAAACTTTTATACATGAGTCCACAACCAACCCTAGTGATCGATAGCTCTCTCGTCCAACACCTTGTTAGGGTGTTAAACTAAGTGTAAGTGTCAAGAGTGCAATTTCTGAACATCCAGCTCCTTCCAAGTTAATCAGAATCCACAACTTGAAGGACTAGATGGGCTTGTCAGGCCAATAGATCTATTTACGTACTCTCGTGGCTTCCCCGAAGTTAATGGTTGTGTAGGTTTTAGAAATTAAGAGAGACTTTTAGTAAAAAGTGACATAGAATAGAAACATGTATAAACCAATTTAGTTTTACTAGAATTAGAAAGTTTGTTATTGATTGCAAAAATATAGTTTTGACTCGAGAACTTGGTTTCAGTTTTGATATATGAGCATGTTTTCCACCCCAAAGTAGAAATAAAAGAGGGCTATGAACTCACCTTGCAAGTGAAAGGGATTGAACTTGAACTTGTAGTAACTTGGATTAAATGCCCTAAGGATTCTCTAAGTTAAGTTTGTTGCGTTAGAAACAAGTTAAGGATAGTTAAGGGGTTGATATTGTAATTAGTTGAAAGTGGTTGTTGTACACTAGAGTGGTTACCATCATAGAGTAGTACCTCTAATATAAAAACTCCCAGGAAAGAGTTGGTTGGATCAGAACCCCGTCTTTTCCTAGCCATAACTTTTATGTTTGTCAGGTAACTACATACTGGTTTGAAAGTTACTCTATTTGTATACTTGACCAAGTTTAGGGTTTGTTTGGTAAGTTTGGAATGTATAAAAGCTAAAGTGAAAATATGAGTTTAGTAAAAATAGAAATGAATTTAATTGAATATTAAAGGGGTTTAATTTGAAAATAAGGAGTTTTAGTAAAAAACATGATTTTTGAAATTGAAAGTAACAAGATAGATCAAAACCAAGTTTTTAAATAAAAGTTTGAACAAGTTTAATTAAAATAGGGCTTTTGATCTTGGATAACTCTATGATTATAACATAAACTTGTAAAGGAATCATAGATCTAGCTAGTTATGAAGAATTTTGAAAGAAAAAGTATGAACAAGCAAAAACATGAGAAGAACTTACTTAGAATGGAAGGATTTAAGCTAAAATCTTTCAGAAGATGAGAAGAACGACCTTTAGTAGCTAGAGAACCCTAGATGATCGTTGAGGTGCGAAGAATAAATGAGAAATAATGTCTCTATTTATAGGGTGTGATTAGGGACTTATTCGCAAAATTTCAATAGTTATTTGGACTATGATTGCAAAATAAACGGATAAAATTTGTTATAATTAATAAAATTCAAAAACTTAAAAAATTCAAAAATATGGAGGGGGGGGGGGGGTTTCACGGCAATAATAGGATAGATATTTATTTATTTATTATTATTATTATTTTGTTAGTTAATTAGATTAGGATAGAACTAAGGAATTAAAATAATGGTTTTGAATCAATTAGGATAAGTTTAAAGGTTTTTAATTTGATTTAATAAATTAAATAATAATAATATATACGTATATATAAATCTAAATATAATAATATATAGTTGAATTTACAAAAACTAATCAGATCTCAAAGACGTTTACAAAAGAAATCCTGAGGTAACTTTTACCTTTGAAATTTGATTTTAGTCAAACAAAGTTACAAACTTGAATTGTTTTGATTAGGTTAGAGTCTAAGACATCCAAAGTTACAATAAGTAGCAATTTCAAAAATGAATACAAGAATCAGATATAGAATCAAAATAGAATACGCAAGCCGTTGTAAAGCGCAATAGAATACTCGACTTGGAAATTTGAAATGAAATGATATCACAAGTGATATGAGGCATAAAAAGGTTCGTTGTATAAGAAATCAATCAAGGTTACAAGGTAAGATTATAGGATTAGACTTAAAAATCAGAGATATCACACTTGCCCAAACAATTATGAAATTTGGAATTTCTCTGCCTTTTAACCATAGTGCCATACCCTCATGATATTTGGAAATAGTTAGTAAGTTTACATACTGTTGCTAATGAACCCGAGCACAACCTATATACATTTTTGTGTTAAAAGATATTAAGTCTAACCTAGACACACTTAAAATCTTGTAACCCAAACATAACTTTTGTAACATCTTGTTTAAATGAGTCATACGGGTAGGCTTGTTATAACAAAGTTATAAACAGGTTGGAATGAATCATAAAGGGGTTGACGTTGAGGGTTGATCTTCTAAAGTTTTTTTTTTTTTATTCTAAATTAAACGGGTTTAAGGGTCACCTTTTTAGTTAAACGGGTTAAACAACTCAATCCAAACGCGGTCCGTTTAATTAAACCGGTTAAAGAGGCCAACCCCATCCCAGTCTATTTATTAAACATGTTAGAATTGACAACCCAAAACTTGAGTATTTTCATCCTAGTTCGTATTTGAAATAACAATAAGTGAAGAAAAAAATACTAGAGTTTAAAAGAACCAGAAAGAAATAGTAAAACAAATTAACCATCATCAACATCTTAACTGAATTCTTGCCAAATTAGATCCACAAAATCATGGATTTCCTGCCAAATCCTTACCATGATTATGTGTTCCAATTATACTTCAAGAATTTTTAATTTTGATACTGATTTATGTTTCCAAATAGTGTTCTTGTAGCGTGGTCGGATGGCCCCCGATAAGAAGAGCTCACCGCGTGCCAATCTTGGCTAACCGCATCAAATCACACGACAAGTCTACCTCCCGACCCATAACCAACGGTCATTATCTATCCGTCAAAGTGAACATGGATGCAGTGACGGAGCCAGGAAATTTTTCCACTGGGGTCGCTTCTTCTCGATGTTGGGATATATATCAATTCGACGTTAAAATTTTCGGGTCGGGTCAGGTTTTTATCAATGGAGTTCCAATCAACAACTCAAATCACTAAGGACCCGGTTCACATAGTTCTTTGGAACTAGAATGTTGTATAAAATATTTAGTTGGCGCATGAAATTGAAATGTTTCCTTGAAATTCCATTTACTTTCCTTCCATTACCTGCTTGCTTCTTATGACTTATTTTTTCTTGTATTTTTTTCAGTTTCGTTTGTCCACTCCAACCAGACACCAAAAATCAAAAACTCATCGATCAAACACCAAAAATAAAAATAAAAAAAACTTGTCATTGGAGACTTTTTGGAACAGAAAATCATCAGTGAAAATCCTCAACTAAACCAAAAATTTCTCACCAAATTCAAAACCTCTGAGATGAAGAAATTTGGAACCAAAAATCCTCCACTAAATTGAAAACCATATGTTTAAGTAATTCGGAACAAGAAAATACTCCACTAAAACAAAATAAACAACAAAAAAAAATCAAACAACAAACGGATGAAGCAAAAAAAATCAATGAATCGATTAGCAAGAAAATCAATGAAGCCAAAATCGATTTGCAAGAATCGAACCAGTAAAATGATGAATCCATAGTCAAACCATCGATGAAATAAGAATCGATTTTTCATTCATTCCACAGTAAATTTGTGATTAGAACTCATTTTTAATAGTAGGTGTATAAGAAGTCACGCAACAGATACCACTGAAACAACTATATAACTTCTAATTAGTTAATGCTCATTAATTTTATGAGGCCACTCTCAAAAAAACATATGGGGTCGCTAACAATTTCGACACTATACATTCTATTAAAATTTCAAAAATCACTGGGGTCGCTTGACCCCGTAACCTGGTAGTAGCTCCGCCCCTGCATGGATGGAACCGCAATTGGAAGAAATGTCAACCTTTACGCTCACACCTCCTACGAAACATTAGCTCAATCCTTGGAGAACATGTTTGATGGAAGATGTAAGTCAAGTTCACATGTACCAAAATCAAATACTTTGAAGTTGGGAATTTACAAATCTGCCATTGTTTAAACATTGAAGCAGTTGGTTTTGTTTCAGGATATTTGTTAGATCTGTGAAAAGGCTGCGGATACTCAGAAATCACAGAATCTAGCTTTAAGGTTCCAAGAAAAGACAGATAAACAAGTATAGATTAGTGTATCTTTTTTTTTTGCCTTTCAAAAAAAAAAGATTAGTGTATTTTTTTGGTTGTTTAAACTTTAAACTCGAAATTTTGTTATTTAATTTTACTTTTTTTTTGTATATTGCAAAAGTTTAAAAATAAATACTTGTCAAGAATGGGATTCGAACCCATGCCCTTTCGGACCAGTACCTGAAACTGGCGCCTTAGACCAACTCGGCCATCTTGACATTTTGTTATTAGCTCCAATGATAAAGTTACTAAATACTCGATTGCGAAAACGGTAAACCTCTAAATTCCGTTGAGATCACTAAACTCTATTTAAATTCATGAAAATGTTGTGAGATTATAAATATGTAAAGAGATAAATGGAAAAGATGAAACAAAATGTAAAGTGGTTTGAGTAGATTTTAATAATCTATCTTAGGATTGTTCCACCATAGGAAGTTTTTTTACAATCATCTTTCTAAAGCGGTAGAGTTTGACGTATAGAAAACGCCTTAGACTTCTCTTGGTATGGTAGAGGTCATCAACTTTTTTCTTTTTCAATTGATTATCATGTCGAACATTCCCACTAGTTAAATAGTGATCACGACTTAGACGTTACCCCTAAGTATTTTGTAATGATAGTTTACAATGAGACAAGACCCGAAACCGTTAGAGGGCCCAAGAGAAGATAAACTTGTCACATGAAGAGACAAGACCCGAAACAGTTTATGAATTGGATGCTAACCTCCACCAAAGAATGTTGCTACATGAGCTAAGAAGATAAACTTGCCACATCTCGTCTTCTTCATCTCGATCCAGATCTACAACCACATGAAAAAACTCCCAGAAGCCGTAGCTTTTTGGGCACTACAATGCTCAAGTCAGTATTGAATTCCTTGCCATTCGTGATCATACAGTACCATGTATATTGTAAGGCCCCCATTCCTGAAAGGCCTCACGTATTGGATTTACTCATCAACACATAGAACTTAATCATAAGACATTCATTAACACAGCGGAAACGATTTAAAACTTCAACATACGCAGCGGAAATACATAACATGTCTAAACATATCTTGTCAACATACAACTGAAACTTGTCTGAATCAACTAAAACAATAACATAAACAGGATGCCAGACTCTGGTCTTCGGGTAACTCTTCTCGCCAAGCCAAGCATCCACTTCCATCTACTGCCACCTACACTTAACTGATGTGCATACTAAAAATCAGCAACGCTGAGTGAGTTCTAACGTTTACTTTAAATCAATTATACAAAAGATTTACTAAAACATATATATACTGCCAATAAGGCTAAACTTAACACACTTTACTTTTCAAACATATATACTGCCATTAAGGCTAAACTTAACACACTTTACTTTTCAAACAGTTTAAAACGTATAATAAACCGTCAATTCCTCTTTACTGTACTGCCCTCATGGCTTACATCCATGAACCGACAAGTACCTGGTCAATGCCCCCATGATCAACGACCATGAACCGACAATACCGCTTATCCGTCAATTCCTTGTCACTACTGTACCGCCCCCATGGATTCATCCATGAACCGACGAGTACCTGGTCAATGCCCCCATGATCAACGACCATGAACCGACAATACCGCTTATCCGTCAATTCCTTGTCACTACTGTACCGCCCCCATGGATTCATCCATGAACCGACGAGTACCTGGTCAATGCCCCCATGGATTCATCCATGAACCGACAATACCCTGGTCAATGCCCCCATGGCTCACGTCCATGAACCGACAATACCGCTTAACGCTAAGGGGAGGTTGCGTGGACCTCCCGAGCAACCGCCGTCACTCATCCCAGTTGTACAACCGTTAACGAACCACAAAGGTTCTTACTAATGGGTAGAACCCATATCTGACATCTTGTACAAGTAACATCTGTCCCAAGGACCTTTATAGCTGGTACATATTCCCGAAGGAAAACTGTTCACTTTACTGTTCATAAATATTTCTGTAAATCTTGCTCATAACTTAACATATATCATGCCTTTGTTTATGTATATAAAAATATAGTAAACGCTTGCCAAATGATATATCTTTGCTTTTACTGAAACATATCTTATCATAAAAAAAAATACATCTTACTTTCTGAAACATAGCTTATCATATATATCATGCCTTTGTTTATGTATATAAAAATATAGTAAACGCTTGCCAAATGATATATCTTACTTTGCTGAAAAACATACTTTTGCCTCTTTTAAACCTTTCACTAAAACATAGCTTTTCTCTTCAGTTTATAATATATAAAATATAATAAACACTTTACACTAAGTATGCACACCACCCCTAAAGAAGGCAAAAAGGGGATTAGAACTCACCTGGTATCTTAGCTGGTATGATCTACCGGATCTCACTCAATCTAAACAATCATAACAATTCGACACGTATTAGACTTAACTCGACACTGAACTGTTTCACTATTTCTGAACTTAAGGCTCTTCGAAACTTCCTAGTTTCGATACCTGCAGACCTATCGAAACTCCTAGTTTCGATACACGCTGACTATCGAAACTACCTAGTTTCGATACAGGTTGACTATCGAAACTTCTAGTTTCGATACATGTCCCAGACCTATCGAAACTCCTTGTTTCGATACATGCTGACTATCGAAACTTCTAGTTTCGATACATGTCCCAGACCTATCGAAACTTCTAGTTTCGACCTGCGCAGACCAGCCTTCTTCCCCGTGAAAAACCCTAACTTTCGCATGCAGGTCCGACCTTATCAAGATCCGGACTTTTTTACATTCAAAACGTTTGTTTTTCGTTTAAGAACTCAAATCTTTACTTTTCTTTCAGTTTCATCCGCAAAATCACCATCTTTTTACTCAAAACCCGAAAAACCCCAAAATGAAGAAAAACTCAGATCTAGGAGAATCGGTTACCTGTAAACGCTTCCTTTTCGTTGATAAACACTCACGAGACTCTTGCTAACGATCCTTGAAGCTCACTCCGAAAACCGGGACTTTCTCTCTCTAGGCTCTCTCTCGCTTTCTCTCTAGAATTCCGAAAATGGTGTTGCAAATGAGGGCTTTTGGCTGATCTTGAGGCTTATAAGGGCCCGACCCTTGCCCCTTTCGGCCCATACACCCCGGCCCAAGCCCGCTTCCTTTCTTTTTATTTAAGTTTTAATTCCTCGTGAATTCTCTCGTGCTCTAAAACTCGGGATGTTACAAGTCTACCCTCCTTACAATAGGTTTCGTCCTCGAAACCTGCCATAAGCTATACCGATAGCAAATCACAGAATGGGTGGCATAAACCGTAGCTATGCAAGGCAGCTTGGTCATGAAGGCCATTGTGATTAACTACCGCTGAGGATCTAATCCGGGTAATATCTAGTTCTAAGGCTCCTAAGCTGATGGGGCTAACCAATCATTCAAACTTGGTTTGTGCTAGCTCCACCGTGGCGGCCTGTACGCCCACCACGTCTAGCCATTTCTAACTGAAAGATAGAGAACACAAGATTTAATTTCACCATGCTAGGGAATATGTAGAACACAATAAGTAAGGTAAGATGTTAATATACACTGGCCATCTGCAATTAACCATTACATCACATCTTGTTTTCTATTTATTCGCTTTCATGGTTCCACTAAAGCCTCTATTCTTATCTTGACACTCTAAAGGTAAACTTTACTTACTATACGCTTCTGATGCTTTGACTTGAGTTACCCGTACTGGCATCCGCTTCCTGTCCCATTCTCAGTTTAAGTCTGGACATCGGGGATGTCCAAATCTCTCAAACTATGTCTCTGATACCAACTTGTAAGGCCCCCATTCCTGAAAGGCCTCACGTATTGGATTTACTCATCAACACATAGAACTTAATCATAAGACATTCATTAACACAGCGGAAACGATTTAAAACTTCAACATACGCAGCGGAAATACATAACATGTCTAAACATATCTTGTCAACATACAACTGAAACTTGTCTGAATCAACTAAAACAATAACATAAACAGGATGCCAGACTCTGGTCTTCGGGTAACTCTTCTCGCCAAGCCAAGCATCCACTTCCATCTACTGCCACCTACACTTAACTGATGTGCATACTAAAAATCAGCAACGCTGAGTGAGTTCTAACGTTTACTTTAAATCAATTATACAAAAGATTTACTATAACATATATATACTGCCAATAAGGCTAAACTTAACACACTTTACTTTTCAAACATATATACTGCCATTAAGGCTAAACTTAACACACTTTACTTTTCAAACAGTTTAAAACGTATAATAAACCGTCAATTCCTCTTTACTGTACTGCCCTCATGGCTTACATCCATGAACCGACAAGTACCTGGTCAATGCCCCCATGATCAACGACCATGAACCGACAATACCGCTTATCCGTCAATTCCTTGTCACTACTGTACCGCCCCCATGGATTCATCCATGAACCGACGAGTACCTGGTCAATGCCCCCATGATCAACGACCATGAACCGACAATACCGCTTATCCGTCAATTCCTTGTCACTACTGTACCGCCCCCATGGATTCATCCATGAACCGACGAGTACCTGGTCAATGCCCCCATGGATTCATCCATGAACCGACAATACCCTGGTCAATGCCCCCATGGCTCACGTCCATGAACCGACAATACCGCTTAACGCTAAGGGGAGGTTGCGTGGACCTCCCGAGCAACCGCCGTCACTCATCCCAGTTGTACAACCGTTAACGAACCACAAAGGTTCTTACTAATGGGTAGAACCCATATCTGACATCTTGTACAAGTAACATCTGTCCCAAGGACCTTTATAGCTGGTACATATTCCCGAAGGAAAACTGTTCACTTTACTGTTCATAAATATTTCTGTAAATCTTGCTCATAACTTAACATATATCATGCCTTTGTTTATGTATATAAAAATATAGTAAACGCTTGCCAAATGATATATCTTTGCTTTTACTGAAACATATCTTATCATAAAAAAAAATACATCTTACTTTCTGAAACATAGCTTATCATATATATCATGCCTTTGTTTATGTATATAAAAATATAGTAAACGCTTGCCAAATGATATATCTTACTTTGCTGAAAAACATACTTTTGCCTCTTTTAAACCTTTCACTAAAACATAGCTTTTCTCTTCAGTTTATAATATATAAAATATAATAAACACTTTACACTAAGTATGCACACCACCCCTAAAGAAGGCAAAAAGGGGATTAGAACTCACCTGGTATCTTAGCTGGTATGATCTACCGGATCTCACTCAATCTAAACAATCATAACAATTCGACACGTATTAGACTTAACTCGACACTGAACTGTTTCACTATTTCTGAACTTAAGGCTCTTCGAAACTTCCTAGTTTCGATACCTGCAGACCTATCGAAACTCCTAGTTTCGATACACGCTGACTATCGAAACTACCTAGTTTCGATACAGGTTGACTATCGAAACTTCTAGTTTCGATACATGTCCCAGACCTATCGAAACTCCTTGTTTCGATACATGCTGACTATCGAAACTTCTAGTTTCGATACATGTCCCAGACCTATCGAAACTTCTAGTTTCGACCTGCGCAGACCAGCCTTCTTCCCCGTGAAAAACCCTAACTTTCGCATGCAGGTCCGACCTTATCAAGATCCGGACTTTTTTACATTCAAAACGTTTGTTTTTCGTTTAAGAACTCAAATCTTTACTTTTCTTTCAGTTTCATCCGCAAAATCACCATCTTTTTACTCAAAACCCGAAAAACCCCAAAATGAAGAAAAACTCAGATCTAGGAGAATCGGTTACCTGTAAACGCTTCCTTTTCGTTGATAAACACTCACGAGACTCTTGCTAACGATCCTTGAAGCTCACTCCGAAAACCGGGACTTTCTCTCTCTAGGCTCTCTCTCGCTTTCTCTCTAGAATTCCGAAAATGGTGTTGCAAATGAGGGCTTTTGGCTGATCTTGAGGCTTATAAGGGCCCGACCCTTGCCCCTTTCGGCCCATACACCCCGGCCCAAGCCCGCTTCCTTTCTTTTTATTTAAGTTTTAATTCCTCGTGAATTCTCTCGTGCTCTAAAACTCGGGATGTTACAGGTAGGGAAATAAATCTTACTTATCTAATAAATGAAAATCATAAGTGACACGTGTCATTCATTGAGGACATGAGGAACCTTTTTTTTCCCGCCTAAACTACCACACCACAAAATTGGGTCAAAGATTATGTATTTAAAGAATATAACAATCAATTAAAATAAAGAAAACATAATTTTTTATTATATCTTTTTATATTATTTATGTTACAAGTCACTCTATTTAAAAAAAACTTTCAATAAACAAAACTACATAATAAAATTGGGAAGTAATGATGTCGAATTTAAATCAATATTTTACGTTTTTAAAGGGAAAGCTCGAATCTTATAATCTCAAAATTTTATATATTTAATAAACCTTTTAATATATTTTTCAAATTTATCTATTCTAATAAATAAAAATAAAATTGGACAAGTGTTACTATGTGGTACAATCTCACAATTATTTTCCCGACTCTCTCGCTTATTAAATACGTCTCTCTCTCTCTCTCGCTTATTAAATACGTCTCTCTCTCTCTGTGTGTTATTAACTACGTCGCTATCTTTTCAAAAATTTTCCATATGAAATATTAAGCAGATAAGGAAATTTGAATAATTACATTAATCATAAAGATTAATTACCAATCACAACTATAATTATAGATATAATTTAAAATAATTAAATTTTTTTTTGTTTCATATTTTTTTTAAAGTATTTTAATTATTTTTGGTAAACCAGTTATATTTGATAAAAATTTGTTTAAATTTGATCAATTCTATTATCCATACCTTTAAATCAGGGAAGATTTTACTTAAATATCGATTTTTTTATTTCATCTTATATTTAAATTAGAATAGATTATATTAAATTATATTTAAGAAATTGACTGAATATATTACAAAAAATTCTAATGATGCTCATATTATCTAATTTACAAATTGAAGTTATATCAAGGATTATGAATTAAGTTAAAAAAATGTATATACATATTAATGAATTACTGTTAAAAAAACATATTTATGAATCATATCGTTTCAATATATAACACGTGTAATACACGAGATTCAACCTAATTTTAAATAAGTAATTATAAAAATCACACAAATATTATATCTATATTTGAAATGTGATACATAAGATAAATAGTTTCTTTTTTCTCCTCTCATCGCTTATTTAATAACCTACCAAAATTGGGGGAGACTTCTATTTATATGGAGCTTGTTGGGCTTAACCCTAAAAGGTCAGCCTCATCTTCATCAGAAATGGTTTAACTAGGACCGGGGCTAATATATTGGGCTCTGATCCTATTTAGGGAGATATCTCTTCATAAAGTTTATAAAAACAGCTTAACGTTAATTCTTTATGTTAAGTTCATGTGAAGCTCGTGTGATGTCACTCTCATAAAAATAATAAAAGAAGTCTTGTATCATTCCCTTTTTTCTAGTGCTTGGAACGTGTATGGTGGAATTCGAGTAGAGTGACAATGAAGGAAAACTCGATATCTTGTAAATTCGTTAGTTGGTATTAATTTTATTTTAATAAAAGATATGAATATTAATTGTGTTCGATGTAACAAGAAACGTTTTAGTATTATAGTTATCATCAAAAATAAAAAGAAAATGAATATCAGTTGTGCCACTTTCGAGACGTTTCTTAAAGTATTGTTTTTGTTTACAGAAAGTCGATACGTAACTTGCATATAAAATTTGTAATGGTAACTAGTCACTTTTAAAGGGTGAATTTCTGACACAAGACAAACATAATATAAAGTTTGCGGGTTCATGTTTAGTCTAATCAAGTTCTGGTTGATCCCGGGGACACGTTTAGCTAAGCATATTGTGTTCGTATCAACCTGACAGGTTCATGTGTTGACACATTTACCCATTTATTCTTCTATATATATTTTAAAATGTGTTTTATGTAATAAATTAAACTATTTAGGTACTTTTATGTCAAGATTTAAAGGTTGAAATACAAATTAGCATCGTTTAAATCTAATTCCTTAAAAAATTTAAAAGAAAAGGTATATGTTGGTAATTTCCGGCTATTAGGCTTGTCACGAGTAGGTGATAGGGTTGGACAAGTTTGGGCTCGTTAAGTGTGTTAATGGGTTTATGGGATTGCAATTAAGGTTAATTATATTTGGTAATGTCTCGATAACCAAGTTAATGTTATTAGGTTTCTTGTTGGCAAAGTTTGTGTTAACATTATCAATAGATGTTGCATTGTTAGGGTTTTAAAATAAGATAGGAAGAGAGTTGTAATAGAGGTTTTTGAGTTATATTTCCCATGAGTAATAATATTGGAAGTTATCCAATCCTCGTCTTCGTTTTTATTCTTTTAACGTCTGTATATATCGATTCAATCCTTCAATTGGTAACATAGCGGTTAAGCTCTTGATATGTTTTGGTATTCATCGATCAAAGTCATGATCGATTGGAAAAACCGAGGTCCTATCAAATGGGATCAGAAGTTCGTGGAGCAATTCAAACCGAGTTCGAAATGTTGAATTGGAGAATCCGTTCCATCAATCAAAGTTGTGATCTTGGGAACATCTAAGGTTATCAATCAAATGATTGAGAAGGAAGGAAGACATATCAAAGTCGTGATTGGAAAAGTTGAAGAACACGTTCAATAAACCGAAAAACACATTGAAGAAACTAAATAAGTCGATAAAGACTTGTTCACGATATGGATCAAGAACTCAATCAAGCAAGTGAAGATCAAGAAGCCATTCAAGATTCCATGTTCCAAGAACCAAAGATTGAATCAATCAACAACATGTGATCTATTAAGAGCCGGTTTAAGAACGCCCGAGATCGATCTTGCCGCCCAAGATTAGCGACTAGAAGTTGTTGATGTCCCAAAAGGATCAAGTTCAAGCACATACAAAAACTACTTGGTGATGAAGACCCGCCTAGTTTCGAGTCGGAAAATAGGGGGTGATTTTGGAAATTTCCGACTATTAGGCCTGTCACGAGTAGGTGATAGGGTTGGACCAGTTTGGGCCCGTGAAATTCATTAAATGTGTTAATAGGTTTATGAGGTTGCAATTAGGGTTTAATTATATTTGGTAAAATGTCTTGGTAACCAAGTTTAAGTATACTAAACATTTAAACACATATTTTTGACATATACACCATATCATACTTCTTCACCGATTCCCATTCTTGTACATGTGTAACAAAAGATTAGAAATGATGTTTCTGCATGCAAATACTTACATATAATAAAAAAAGGATATCAAGTTATCCACCCATGATCATTAAGCATGCAATTTAAAATGACAAAGATAACTAAGACCACATAACAACTTAATAACAAGCTAACTAATACCACATAACAACTTAATGGCATGGAAGGCATACACACTTATAACTTTCAATTCCTTATAAAAATCACATTTTGATTTTTTTTCTTAACCACATAGTAGAATTTAAATTTAAAGGTAATAGCATGGTCTATTTCAATCTGGTATGTATCAAAATGTGATTTTTTATTCCGAAAATCACATAAATCACATTTTGATACATGCCGGATTGAAATAGACCATGCTATTATCTTTAAACTTAAAGTCTTCTACATGTCGGTCATACCCAAGTCAACGCTTATTAATTGCATACCACGTAAAGTCAGCCACTTTGTGCATTGATCATAATGCGCACATTTATGATCAAAAGACCAAGCTTCATCAACTTGTTCAAGACGTGGTCGGTTTACTCAAAAATAATTGTGGACATCCCTCCTGATCTTAGTCAATTTCTAGATTTTGACCCGTTAAGTCATTTTAAAACACTAAATTGAATTATGTCACATTTCATATCAAATTTATTATCATATTTCAAATCAACTTTTTGGTTCCTGGACACTTATAAAAAAAGTATTTAAAAATGGTTGACAATGGTTGGTCAATTTGATCAACCAACTCACAAAATTCACTATTTTGTTAATTTGACTAAAAAAGTTATACTTTATACACAAATCATGTTTAATCATTTTAATATTTTATTATTATTATTATCCAAAACATTCTCAATGGCAATTTCAACTCATTTTGAATAAACATTAGCATTCATAACACAATATATGATAAAATTTCCATTCAAGCCAATTTCATGAAATTGGTTTTCACACAACACAAACTCTTAGTAGTATTCTTTATTTTCGACGCAGTTACAGTCGATAGAACATTAGAGAAACTCACCAAAGCAATATTATTAAAGAAACTCACCAAAGCAAAATGCTAAGGAGTGGGATGTGAAAACCAGTACAAACCTATAAATTTACATTAAAATTAAACTAATCATCCTAAGACAACGATATGAATCTTGATCTGATTTCAATCCAAATAAAAGAGTTCGTCTTGATCTCCTCTACTATTTTATCTTCTCCTTTGTTGATGTTGTCAAAAACCTTGTCCTTTCTTGCCTTTCATAAGAACCATAAAGTTACCAAAGTAATACTTAGCCCTAGCTATTTTTTTAAACCCTTTGCTTCCTTGACACCTTTCTTTGAATTTCAGTCTATCGAATCACCTTGATCCACATTTAGATTTAGATTGGTCTCTTTGGTGTTCTAGCTCGTATGATTTATTTTTCTAAAGTTTTCCAATTTGGTCTCTTGTATCACCCTTTAATCAAGCATCTTGTTAGTTTCCGTTTAATAATATTTCATCGTTCCAAAAAGAAAACATAGTCATATGCGTAGTCATAGTAGTTAAGTTTCCATCGCATTCCATGGATCGAGTAGTGAAGTATTCTCAAAATCCAAGATTAAATCAAACGCGAGAGCCCAAAAAATATTTGTACTTTTTGAACGAGAACATGAATTTGATTAAACATATGCGTAGTTTGTATTAGGTTTTCCTCAATTTGAGATTAACCTGAATTGACCATCTAATTAACAAGCAAGTAACTATCTAGAGATGACATCAACCAATAAAAACACAGCAAACTTATCTAGAGGGCGGGCAAAACATGTCAACTGGTGTTTAAACAGGCCAGGGACATGCGAATAACACATGTATCAAACATGAATACGTCTCGTTTAACTACTTTATATCTTATGTATATAAGGCAGTCGTATCTTTTATGTGCCAAGACGGATAATTGATGGAGTCTAGCCTCCTAATTTTACTTATTTTTAAAAATATAAAATTACATAGTGTACTTTTTATTACACATGTTTAATAATGTCTTAAACAGGTAATGAATTATCAGCTCTAAACTTCATCTCGGAAACACTAAATAGAAAGACCAATAAAGAAAATAAATATACTCTATTAATCAATAATTAAATGTTTTTTTTTTCTTAATCCAATATGGCATTAACAAGGTGAGTGATGGGGGTGGTTTTGAATGAAAGCCAAGTAATAACATGGAATCGTCATCTTAATACAAAAAGCCAAGGAATATTCCACTAAGGGGCAGTTAGTTAAACGATTGTCAACAACAGGACGCTATAGTTTTTTTTAACTTTTTTTTTTTTGAACGGCAACGCTAGATATTTTAGGATAATTGGGTTTCTTCGGGGCAACACCTAAACATCTAGGGGCAGCCCACCACAGGAGGAACTCCCAACTGGGTAAACTCCCTGACCTGGCAACATACTCCTTTTTTGTTGTTGTAAGGATTCGAAACCAAGACCTCCACTATAGGTCTTGGGACTATCATTGCACCAAATGGCTAAAGGTTTTAACTTTTTTCTTGGTAGTCGGTTATTGGAAGTAAATGGAGTTGTGCTGTAATTAGTAAATTTCGTTGTCAGCATTCATTGTATTTTGTATAATCATTTGCATCGCATCTATAGCTCTAGGTGTATACTTAATTTATAATTATTTTGTATTCTTGAAGTAAAAGTTTTTTTTTATTTTATTTAAATTGACGTATGAAATAATGAATCAAAGTTGTTTACATCATAAACAGTAACAAGGTATCTATGTCTTGCCGAATAAAGTTTGCTTTTGTGTAGATTCATAGGTTTCACATGAAATTAATGTAAACATAGACATCTTCTTTATGTGGATATCTGATTTTTTTTATAGGTTTCAAATGAAATAAAGAAAAATATACATTTTCTTTACCTAGATCTAAATTTTTTTATTTTATTTTGTAGGTTTTAAATGAAATTAATAAAAAAGTAATATGTATATATATATATTTATATTTATATATATCTTATTCGTTTTAAATACACACATCTACTTCATTTTTGTTTTATCATGCAACCATTTGTATGTTATTAATTTGAAATTTTATCACATTAATTGTTGTTCTTACTTAAGGACATAAATATTAGACTTTACTCAAATTTAAATAATTTTTGAACTAATATAAGCCAGTTCTTTGGTAATATAGTTAGCATAAGGAGTAATGCTATTCACCATAAAATAGTTTTTAAAACTTATAACTTTAAATATTTAGGTTGTTATTTTTCATTTTCTTTATGTTTATAATATTGGTTTTAGACTTTTTGTTACATTAATTGCGAGCCTAAAGTTGTAACTTTTTATAGTTGTGCTATATGTTTATTTTTTAAATAATAGGTTATTTTATTTTTATTTATTGGGTTGGTGATTCGGTGATAAAGGTAAATCTTTTTTAAATATTAAGTTTTAAGAAGATCATAAGTTCAAATCTCAGTGTTATAAGATTAAAGAAAATTGGACTTAAATTTTTTTATTTAAATTAAATTAAATGTACTTTTTTATAAATCGTAATATTTTAATATAAATATGGTTTTTTGAACGGCGTGGACTCAACTGGTACGTCCCACCAGGGGAGGATCGTACATCAGTCTACCCGAACATCCCCCAAGGAATTCGAAATCTGCAGAGGGTGTTCCTAGTTTTTATGAAATCCACCTTGCAAAACTCGAATCCATATTCTCCACAAAGGGGAAACATTTTGGGAAAACCCCCCTGACCACCAAGGCAGAATCTTTATGACATTAATATAAATAGACTAAACTTCAGTTTTCGTCCCTGAGCTTTGAACCAAACTTCAGGTTTCGTCACCCTGTAACACATATCATCCCTGACATTTTATGTTTTAACAATTTCCATCCCCGGTCGTTAACTCCGTTAAAATTTCTGTTAGTTTTTATATAAAATTACTAATATACCCCATTCTTATTCTTTAAACCCCCTTCTTCAAACATCAGTCTTCCCCACTCCTTTTTTCCGTCGCCAGCCGCCGGTCCGGCGCCACCACAACAACTCTCAATTTGAGTTGTTCGGACCTGCACCGGCTGCTATTTTCTGACTCAATTGACTAAATATTCCGTCCTCGAGATGTATGTAGCTATATCGTATACATATTTTACTAGGTCACAGCTCCGGCGTAAGTGTTCCTCGGTTTCATTGTTGAATGGTGAATTTGTGGTTGTAGTAGGAGGTGTTTGGGGTTTACTCTAATCTAATTCAATTCTCAAACCTCAATAATCATTTTGAAACGCAAAGCCCCACTTTTCAAAAACCCTAATTCAACTAATTTCATCACTGCATATGAAAAAAACAAGAGCGAAAGAGATTGGATTCGTTTTAACAATACCTGGGATTCCAAGAAGACGATACGTTGACGAAGAAGCATGTTGGTCGTATCGAGTTCTTCCTAATTGCGAGAGCTGAAGAAGAGTAAGTGGATTTAGCAGGGCCGGTGATGTTGCATACGCCGCTGATACACTCTTCTCCATCTTCTCGGCGTGGTGGTGGTGGTATGCCTGCCCTCTGTTTGGGTACGCTTTTTATTCTGGATAGATTGTGATCTCATACGCCATTTAAGTTTTCATCCTACATATCTCATTTGATTTTGAATTTATCGGTGGTTTTGTAGGTTTTGAAATCGGGCAATCGAAGCTAGGATTGGAGGCCTATGCATTGGAATTTAGTGGTGGAGGAGGAAGAGTTGAAGTGGTGGAGGAGAGAGGTGGCGCCGGTGGGACGGAAGGTGGTGGTGGCTGCTATAGGAAGTGGTGTGGGTTTGTGGTGGGTGGTCTAAACTTTGAAGAAGAAGTGTGAGGGGTATATTAGTAAATTTACATAAAACCTAACAGAAAAGTTAACGGATTTAAAGACCATGGACGCAAAATATTAAAACATAAAATGTCAAGGATGATATGTATTATATGGGGACGAAACCTGAAATTTGATTCAAAGCACATGAACGAAAATTAAAGTTTACTCGTATAAATATGTGACTTATAATCAATGTTTTGAAACTCGGACCGGGAACCGGTGGTCTGACCGGTCCGGTTACATGTGTTGAACCGTTTCTGCAGCGAACCGGTGGTCGGACCGGTTGAACCGGCGGTCGGACCGGAAACCGGGTGGTCGGATCGGTTGAACCGCTTGACTATTTTTTTTTTTAATCTTTTTTAAGTCTCTTGGCTTCTTATTTCGTAGGTAATTGTTAGTTTAAAATTATTGGAATTGACTTGTTGGTGGTTTTTAAAAGGATTAAAAGCTATTTAGACTGATATATTTTTATAATATTTATGACGTCGTCCGGTTCTTAAATCCGGTCCGACCGGTCGGACCGGTCCGACAAGTGAACCGGTAAAGAGACCGGTTCGACGTCCGGTCCGGTTCTGAAAACATTGCTTATAATACTCAGCTAACACCTAGATCATTAAAGTATATATAAATATATGCGAATGTGAAGACATTGATGCTGGTAGACTTAGTCAAAGGACTGCACATGCCACCTAATCAAAATCATCCACGTGTAGAATGTCAGCCTGGGATTTTTCTAAATGCTTTGACCAGGACAAACCCTTATCCATTCAGGCTTCCACTTTAATATTATATATTATAATATTAATATTAATATTACTTTACCTTTACCTTTTTGAAATGCTTGGTAATTTATGCACAACAAACTCGCTTTCTGTAAATATATTTTTATATATCTCACGTTATAGAATATATAATACAAATTTATAAAAAAACAATATATATAACTATTTTGTATCATTTTCTTTAAAAAGTTAGCCATAATATATGCCAAGAACTATTACTTATCTTTTATTAATAGAGCACATTGGCATTAAATTATCAAGCATGCCACCGTTTATATGTAATAGAATAAATTACAAAAATCAATTTTTAAGTATATACTAAATTACATTTTCAGACCTTTATCTTCACTAATTACGTTAGACATCATTTATCTAAATGGTTTGTATCAAATTATAACCTTTAGACTAACAGAGGTTAGATTTTTCAGTTAGTTTTGTTTGTTTATTCCTATCCGTTTTCGTTTCCAGATCCACACACATTCGATAGAAACTTTGATTAATATTTTTACCGATAATTTGACTTAAAAGCAAGAAGATAAGATTGAAGACAGTAGTATTGATTAGCATTATTCATGTTTAAAATTAGTTACAATCACACAAAACGTGATTACGGTAAATTTTTTTATGAAAAAACGTGATTACGTAAAAAAAGTTACGTAAAAACGTGATTACGTAAAAAAAAACACGCATGAAGTGTGATTATTTTAAAAAAAAATTGATATTTATGCCCTTTTTTATATGGACGACGCGTTATTTTTTCAAAGTAATTACGTTTATGCCACCACGTTATCCCCAACCTTAGATCATATTAATCGGACGGTTGGAGACCCTTCGTACGCTTCGTACGATTTAGGCTCTTTGTATGATAACCGTCCCCTATATATATATATATTAATTTGTTAATCTATATTATATGATAAATAAAGGTTTTGAGAGGACACTTGTCACTCACACATTTATCCTCAACATTTTTTTCCCGCATCTCTCTCCTATTAATTATACAAGTTTTTTAATTTTTTTTATAATTTTTGTCTCCCGCCACTCTCTCTCTTTTTAATTATTCAAAATTTTTAATTTTTTTTATAGTTTTTGTTTCCTATTAAATAATAATGATTTTTAAAATTACTTTTATACAATATTTTTTATTTTAAAAAAATAGGTTTATTCATAAAACATTTTTATAATTTGAACATTTCTTCATTCTTTTCTATAAAACATTTTAAAAAAATAACTATATAACATTTTTAGAATTTACAAATTTAGATAGGAACTGGTGCTTTATAACAAGTTGTATTTATTCAACTCATGTAATACATGAGTTTTAACCTAGTATAATTTAACTGAAAAATCCAACGTCGGTTAGTCTAAATGTTATAACTCGATACAAACCATATAGATAAAGGTTGTCCAGTGTAATTAATGAAGATAAAGGTCTGCGAGTGTAATTTGGTATATACTTAAAGGTTGTTTTATGTAATTTAGTCTATGTAATATTAAAAAAAATTTTGGTTTGATAAAAATTGTCATTTAAATTCAAATGTTTAAATCATGTCATTTTAATCTAAAAGTTTCATAAAAATTATCATTTGAATCCATTTGACTACACTTAATTAACACCGTAAAAATTTTGCATTAAACATTCTCACTTGAGGGGTATTTTAGTCAAAACAATTATAAAACAAAGAACCAGCCCCACGTAAAAGGTTTTGTGCGTTCAATCTCTTTAGCAAGCCATATGGGGACCACATATCTCTACTATATTATAGGATCAATTGTATGCTTATATACATTCTTCCAAAGGTCTAGCCAACAAACTTGAGAGACCTAACTTTCAAGAATGTCAACCTCGATACCATTGACTGCCATGTTCTAGTTGACCGCCACTGCATGCTTACATGGCATGCCAGTTAACTAGCCTTAAGAAAGGCTATGAACCCTTAAATCAGCTTCAACAAAATTCAATAATAATCCCCACATAGCTAAAAAATCAGACCTTCTAAATATGATGAAAACAACGACAACATGACATCTAATAGCATCAGTCTTGTAAATTTTGTTTTTCATTCTTAATATTTAATACATTTTTACATCTGTAAAATATATACATAAAAATTTAAGAATTTTATGTATTAATATTTTTCACTCAGTGTGTAGTAAACGAATTCTAAGCTAGTAACCTATATAACATACATTAAACGTTGTTAACAAAAAGTTTAATTAGTTATTATTTTAGTCAATATTCCTTTTATGAAAATCAGCCAGGTATCCTGAAAATTATACTAACATTAAACACACACAACTAAAACGTAGGACAACTTAGTTAAATCTTGAACGTTACTGTTTACCTAAAGATTTGTTAGTAAATATTTAACTGTTTTAATATCAAATTTACCTTCAAAACAAACAAAAAAGAAACAATTACAACTTGTCTGATCATCAAATTGTAAAAGAAGAATAAAACAAATCAATACGTTTCTACATGCTTATTTAACCTGAACAACAAATACTCTAATCTTATTTAAGACATTTTAAATCGCCAACAATACATGTAGCAAAATAAATAAGTCAAAAAGATCGAGTTATGTAACATGTCAAATACCTTAATATTTTTTAAACAAGAAATTCTTTAATTGTTGTTGAAATGTTATAAATAACAAATATATCAAATATTTTTGTAATAACTGTTATTAAAATCATGGTATAAAAATTGGTGAAGTGTATAGACACTTAAATATACATTCCACATTTCAAAAAAACTGTACTCATTTTTAGGCAATTATTTATTTTTATTAACCATCAGTCCATTAAAAAATAATAATAAAATCAAATAAACCTTTTTTATATTTTAACTAAATCGAGAAAATATCGTATCCATAATACTAAAATTGGTATCAACAAAAAAAAACATGATTTTTAAATAACTAAAAAGCGTGATATAAACAAAACAAAAAGACATTAGGGATAACAGTGACAATGACAAAGAAAGGAATAATAGAGACCTGCAAGGACAAAGTGACCAAAACATCACAAGCACAAAAGTTCCCATTATCTCCATGCCCATTCCCTCTTTTTAATATTATTATTATTATTATTACTAACATTATTAAATTATTATTATTATTATTTTTCATCTTTCATCGTTTTTCTTCTTTTACCACCTAACAAGTTAACATTACACAAAAGTGGACATATCACCCTTTAGGCGGACGAAGGAACCAAGACAAGGCGCGCGTTGGAGGAGGAATCCGGTTTCGTCCTCAATCTTTAAATCCAAAAAATGGTTTCTTAATTCAAATTTTAAAATTGTTTTTTTAATTTAAATAGTATATTAAATATTGAATCTAAATTAAATTTTAAACTAAAATTAAATTTAAAAAGATTGTTTTTTCTAGATATATTAAAATTTTTAACGGCTACTTTTCTAACGGCTAGTTTTTATCAGTATAAATACAAGTAATTGTTTCATATTCAATTCATTTCTCAAATTTTAGTTTTCACTCTAAAGTTTATAATTTTACTTCTCAAATATGGTTGGAGGGTATCCATTTCTAGCAAACTCTTCGCCTCCGGTACAGCCTGTAAACCCTTCTCGTCCAGCTAATTAACCACTGACTTGGATGGATGAAGAGTGGAATTGGGCATTTGATCAGGTCTTTGACCAACTACAAATTGGGGATGAGTACGTCCCTAGTTCAGATGAGGGGTATGTCCCCAATTCAGATAAGGGGTACGTCACTGACCCTGGAGAAAATACGTACCCAATTCAGATGAGGGGTATGTCCCTAACTCAGATGAAGGGTATCTTCTCAACTCAGACGCGGGGAATGTCCCTAACTCAGATAAGGGGTACGTCACTGACCCTGGAGAGGAATACGTGCCTAAGTCCGAAGACGATAACACAGATGACGAGCGTCCCAGGTACCATGATTCATGGGAAGACGAGCGCTCGTGGGATTCTGATAACTCGTTTGATTCATTCGAGCATCTTTAATTTTTAGTTTATGTAATTTCTAATTTTAAGTTGTTAAATTTTTATTTTTTAGGTTATGTAATTTTTAATTTTCAGTTTATCTAATTTTTAATTTTCGTTTCTTTTTATTTTTTGTTTATTTATTATTTTTTTGGAAATATAATATTATTTAAGATAATATGAAATATAAAAAATAAGCATATGATAAATAAGTTATTTTTACGGCTACTAGTTTAGCATAGTGGCAAAGGTGTATACCCAAGACTTCATTAAAATTAGAAGGTTTTGGGTTTAAATCACTTGTGACAAAAAAAAGGGTTCAGGTTGGGCCAGTAGGTTTCTCACCTATTGTGGGTTTCCTCCTGAGGATTTCAGTGATCCATATTGTCGTTCAAAAAAATTAAATAAATAAATAAGTTTTTTGATATATAGAATATAAATGTAAAAGTAGGCGATGATGTGAAAACATATGAGTCTTTGAAAGTGCATTTGAAAGTGCATGTATGGTAGGAGTAAAAAAGTGGGTTTTGTAAGGATAAGTCAAAATCGATTTTTTCACCTACAGAAAAAACATGTTACTAAAAAGTGAATCTGAATAAAAACTTTACTAGTTCTTTATACCAAGCTATTTTGACAAGTTCTAAACTCCTACTAAAATGATCATTATTGTATTTTTTCCTAACACCACATGTACATATCCTGAAAAAATGACAATAGTTTACAAATATTATTCTTAACATTAACTTGTAGCTAGATTTATAAGATAAAAAAACAATATGTAAAAAGGATACAAAAGGGTTTGTGGCCTAACGGTACGAATGTGTATAGGAAAAACGTCAATCCTAAGTGGTTTAGTGTTCAGTTCCCATAACAGACGGGTGTAAATTTAGGAGTAGGATTAGAGAGCGTGAGTTAGCGTTAAAAAAGGGAAAATCATGATATTGGCTATTTGACCGTTCAAGTTTATTAAAATGGTAGTGACTTTTAAATATTATCAACGCGTCAGATCGTGACACGTGTCTTTTTGACAGTAACAGATTCGCATATGGCATCGTAGAACCCATCTCCATTGCCAAACCACCCTCTCTTGTGCCACCTCATGCTCCAAGCCTTGTTCTCGGGTGTCATGTCCAATCCATTAAGAATTTGCACGTAAGCAATAAGGAAACAATCCCTTTTACCATCAATAATTATTTTGTAAAAATGTTTTTCAAATTCTTTTATAAGAAACATTTTTTTAATCTAAATTTAATTATTTTATAATTTTCATATATTCTTATGTATATTTTGATATATACATATTATATGTAGAGTAAAAATACAAATATATAATAAAGCAATAAAAATGAGAAAGATAAAAAGGTAAAAACAAAAAAGATAAAAATATAAGTATAAAACTTTGTTAATAATAAAATATAATAATTAAATAAAGCGATTAAAAAAAATTAAAACCCAAAAGTAAAAAAAATTATTATTATTTTAAACTATTTTTAATGTTAAAATAAATAAATACTATTTTTATTATTAAAATAAATAATTAAACTAGTTTCAATATTAAAATAAATAAATAATACAAACTATCCGGCCCAGGAGACTCTCTTCTAACGTGTCTTTGAAACATGAGTCATTCACGTGGCAACATTTTATAGGTTAGTACAGACTCTTGATAAAAGAAAAATTACATATCAAACGGTCATTTTCTTGATTGTCCGTATATATATATAGCAAAGAGGAGAAGGTAAGACACAATCAACAACTTTAGATGAGGTGTGATTATAATTCATAACTGATTTGCTATCTTTGTGAAACATAGTCGTAAAATAGATGCAGATTTAAACTGATTAAAAATAATAAAAAGACTTGACCATTTTTAAATAAGCAACTAGATGTATGTCTCACCATTTCCCGTTGAACGACATGAAAACACGCAAATATGAAGTGGCACAAGTCGTACTTGACATTTTGATAAATTGATAGTGTTGCACAATACCACCTGCATTGATCTTGTGATTATACAAAGTTATCATATAGGGAGAATTATCAAAATGAACATTTGACTGGTCAAAGTTGTAAAAATGGACAAAGTTTTTCTGCCTTCTTGGCATGGTCATTTAGACAATTAGCCGGCTGAAGAAGGCTAGTTCAGCCGGCTTGAATTTTCTCGCCAAGTCAGTTTTTTTCAGAATTTCAACCAACCAGGAGTTGACATGTGGAGGTGCATATTCCCAAGACGGCTAAAGCCCACTTCCAAGCAGGCTTAGCCGGCGAACTTTTTTTTACATGGCTCAGCCGGCTTGGTTCGAGATGGCTTTCCCGGCTTGGCTTTAGCCGACTAAGCCTGCTTGAAAGTGGGCTTTAGCCGTCTTGGGAATATGCACCTCCACGTGTCAATTCCTGATTGGTTGAAATTCTGAAAAAAGTGACTTGACACGGAAATCTTTCTAGCATAAATATAGGTATTTATCATATTATAAAAATTATGAATTTGTGATTTTATTTATTCATAAAAGTACAGACAAATAAAAGACAGTCAACATATCTTAATAAAGGTCAACGATGGATTGTAAATTTGTAATGCCGCACTCAATTTGACTTGTCGTATCAGTAATATATTTTCTTTTTTACAACAACTTATCATATCAGCTCGATTATGTTCATTCAGGTCTTTAGCATGGCTGTTGTTATTTTATTTTGTGTTTGTTTTATTTGTCCAGCTTCCCGCTACCAGTTTTCATTTATTTTCGTTACATTTGTGTCGTTAAAAAAATAACCTAAAACATAAAAATATCCTTATTAATTTAATGTTTTTCAAAGAATGGTTTAAGAGTGAGGAGATTCATACATTTAATCAACTCTAAATTAATTTGTTACGTCACCAATCAGTAATAAAATAAAATAACTATTAAATATTATCAATAGTAACCCATATACATGTTATATCATGCCATCAAGTCATAAACATTTATGTTTTATACACTTTTTTAACAAACCTAATTCTCTCTCTCCCTATCTATATATATCTATACCCACATATGTGCATTCAAACACACGTAGTGTCCAAACTCAGATTGATCAAACAAGTGTGTGTCTTAGAGAGAGAATCTTGAACTTGTTTAATGGCAGGAGAGTCTTCATCAGATCTAAACATAATTGTTCACAAAAATCCTTCTGAATCTTATCTTTCTGAACTGGGTATCAAATCTTGGCCCAAGTAATCTCTCTCTCTCTCTCTCTCTCAAGTTGTACTTTGTGCATGTAGAGTTGCACTCACCCTTAAGACAAGTAGGGATGAGATCGGTACCGTACCTATATAAAAAATATCGGTACCGAATTTAAGAAAAAGTGGGTACCGGTACAGAATTTGTCAGTTCGTTACCCGTATAGGTACGGTACTCGTTACAAAATGTTCATTTCTAAATGGTATTGGTACCGTACCGGTAACTGTACGAAAAATAATGGTACCGAATTTATTTAAAAGTGGGTACCGATACCGGTACCGAATCTATCGGTACGGTACCAAATGCACATCCCTACATACAAGAACATGTAATTAGGGTTTCATGGTTATTAAATAAATTATGTTATTTGATTTGAAGGTGGGGATGCTCGCCGGGAAAGTACCAGTTGAAGTTCGACGCACAAGAAACATGTTATCTACTCAGGGGGAAAGTGAAAGTCTACCGGAAAAACTCGTCGGAGGTGATATCGGAGTTTGGTGCCGGCGACCTTGTCATCTTACCGGAGGGTTTGAGTTGCACTTGGGATGTCTCTGTTGCCGTCGATAAACACTACAAGTTTGAATCAACTTCTTCTTCTTCTTCATAATATAATAATATATCTTTAATTAATAATTAATCGTTTTTTATGTTTATAATAATGCTAGATGTAAATTGTAATTATTATATATATTCCTAATTAAAGGTTTCTTTCTCTAGATATCTTTTGTGTGTGTTTTTACAACAACAAAGAACAATATAAATATTTTATTTTAGTTTATTTTTGTTTGAGTTCATTGTAATTGACTTTACATTTCAAAACAAGCATCTCGTTTACATAAAAAATGGATATTGTATTAATTTACAAAACTTAACTACATTGAATAAAAGAATTAATAATAATGATTTTAAGTCATTTTTTTATTCAATAACCAACCATTTAAAAGAATCAAAAGAGCAAACCCTTTTTTACAAAATCATTTCAAATATGTTTTCAAGTTGACATTTTGTATTCAAATTTATTCTGTCTTTTTATGGTTATATGGTTCACCAGAAATCAGATATATTAATCATGGTATATATAAAATATTTAATAAAAGGAAGAAAAAAATATAAGCGATTTATAACATCATATTTATTTATGATAGACTGAATAAGTTTGTCAGAATGAGAAATAAAGGTACGTAATTCTAGTCTTGTGAAGCTTTGATGATTCAATTTATTAACATGGTGGTTAAATTAATTTTGTATTTAATATATGAATATAATAAAATAGAATATGACATAACAAATTAAAACAGAAAATTTCCTCCCAAAATATATTTTACCATTAATTTGTAATTTTGTTCTATTTTTACTGATTTCTAAATCAGATGTTGATTTAATAAAAATATTTTTTTACTCACAAAACACACTCTTTATTCTATTTTCGGTTTTATAATAAAATGTGATATTTCTAAAAAGACATTTTTAGCTTTGTGGTAGTAAGTGATGAATTATTAGTCAAAGAATTCGGTCAAAACTTTTGGTCAATGCACGTCCCATTCAAACTAATCTTTGCTTTTAATGCCACTTTGACTGGTCAACACACTCTCATGTGTGTATTTTATAAACGTTACACTTCCAACCCTCCAACATTTACAAAACTTATGGCAAGTCCTTGCCTTTTGACTTTTGGTGATTTGAGCTCTTTATTGTGGTTTCAATTTATTTCTTTTGGAAAAGGAAAGATATATAGACCAATGGCACGATTGGTTTCTGAAAGCCACTTATATCTTATCATGTGTTTAGACTTTTTCAAATGGTCGTGATCAGATAGTGTGCTAATTGTTAACTCCTAAGGGATGCTTATACTAAACTCATACTCATTTTTTATACTTGATAGTAAGGCTTTAAATAATTTATTGATTACCCATTATAAGATATTGGGTTTATGATAAGAATCTTGAATATATATGTTCGTTCTATTACTTGTGATATATCATATTCTTCATCTTTACAACGTAAGTTACCTTATCTTCGCAGATCATAATTAGAATTTTTTTTTTCATGTCCACAAGAATTCAAATAAGCGGTTCCCACAATCTCGACCACACACTCTCTAATAGCTTCATATTATGCAATAACTTCAACACGATTTAGGAATATTACAACAAGTGTTTGCTTTTGAGAACGTCACGAAATTCTAGTACTTCTATTTGTAAATACATATACAACCATCTATCTCTCTTTTATTAGAGTGAGATAACAATATAAAGGGAGAATTACATATATCATCTTATTTAAAAACCAAATTGCATATATACCCAACCCAAACTTAAATTACAAATATACATTATGACAAAAACAACCTTATACTCGAACCAGCGATACGACCTTCTGATTCAAACTTAACTGGCGATTCAACATGCTATTGTTTCCTAATCGGCAACCGAAGATTTCGGTTCCATCGATCCCAGTACAACGATTGATTCCAAGTCGACTAATTCTAACGACAAGACCTTCTGATCCAAGTTGACTGATTCCAACATTCAAATAGATCGACGGATTCATGTTATCGAATTTATATTGTTTCGAATGTTTTCCGATTCCAATATCCAACATCAAAACTTTGATGATTGTCGAAAAAACAAAGAAAGTAAAAACCATAAAAAAGGCAAAAAAAAAAAAGTAAAACCAAAAAGAAAAGGCAAAAAACTTAAAAAAAAATAAATATAAGTCAGAAAAAGGGCAAAAAAAACTAGTTTAAATAATAAATTAGAATTTTTTAAGTTTTAGTGAAAAAAGGTAAATAGTTAATTCTATAATTTATTTTTAATAAAATAAATTAAAATAAAGGTTTTCTCATGTCACGTGTCGCCTCCATATTCATTCTCATCATTTTTTTTCCCGATATTTATTCTTATCATTTTTTTGCCGATATTCATTCTCGTCATTTTTTCCCGGCTCTCTCTAATTAATACACCTCTATATTTTAATAATAATATATTTAAAAAAAATACTAATCATAGTAATAAAACACATTTATTTTAAATTATCATTTATTATAAGAAACTTTGAAATATAATTATATAACTTTTATTTTCAATCAAATAGTAAATGAAAGTCAATATATATTAAATAAAAATTAACGTATTTACAAAACTCAATTATATATTAATTTTTACATATTTTCAATTTTGTATTATATCCTATGTAATAAATTTTTACCCATGTAAAATATATATATAAAGATTTAAAATTTTTACATATTAATATTTTTCACCCGTGTGTATTACACTGGTTCTAAACTAGTGTATTAAATATAGGAAATTGTTGGGAGACTCAATGCCGAATGCCCTTTTGTTGATTGACTAAAAAATTTATTAAATATATAACTGATATGGACTACATCCACATAATCCTAATAAGTGGTCATTCATCCTGCGGGTCATTGGGTTTAGCCCATTGAACGATCATATTCGCTGTTGGGCTCAGCCAGTATATCAACTAGACAACTAGCAACTGGATTCAATCATGGCCCACTTGTATAACCAGTTTGGGCCTTGGGCTTTATTTTCGTACTTCTGGGATTCAGGGTTTTGGACCATTGTTTTGTCAACCATGAGTCCAAGACTTACTTGCTATTGGGCTATTGGAGTATTGGGTGGTGATATTAAAAATGCCAGAAAAAAATAAAACAATATAAGTATTTGATTTAATATTAAAAAAAATATTTTATTGTAATAAAATGTTCAATTTTAAATGACTAATTATACATAAAAATTGACAAGAAGATTTAGACCAGAAAATGTTTACACGAAGATTTAATATATATTTGACACTGTATAAATATTTCTTCTAATATGTTTACATTTTTCAAACTTGGATTCTAACAAAAGAAATTATATTGTTATATGTGAAGATTTAATGACAACTTTTTAAGACATATTACTCCCCAATCCCACAAGAGGAAACGTTTAGTTCGGTTGTTACCATTTAAGTGCGAATAAATAAATAAAAAATCCATCCAATCAATCGATTTACATAAAATTAGATGTACACAATTTAGCATCATTTATCAACATGAACGTCAATATTTTATATAACGCCATTTTAAAATCTTAGAACACATTCATTGTTACTAGGAGTGTAAATAAAACGAGTCAAGCACCCACTTCTAAGTAATTCTATCAACAATGTTCGGAACCGTTTGTTTAGTTTCCAATTAAAAAAAGTCTCTATAATAACCGTTTGTTTAGTTTCCGTTTGGAACTTTAATTTATGTTTTGTTTGAAGATTGAAAATATGTGTATTTTTTTAAATGGCATATGATGTGACATTAGATTAGTTCCTTGCTTCATCATTTTCTTTTGTGGAGTTCATTTCTTTTGTACTAGAAGAATGAAACTTACAATTTTCAGTAAAACAATATATTGATTGAGACTGACTTTCACCATTCAGTTTTTGTTAAGCTAACAATGTATGGTTAGATTAGTTCCTTGCTTCACCATTTTCTTCTTGCTCTATGTGGCTATTAAAAAACTAGGACTTAAATATCTTTCGATTTACGGATCGGATTCTATTACTGTTTGAGCAAGGTGCTGAAAAACGGTTCGGTCCAGCAATAAAACGGTTCCGATCCGTTTAATACAGTTCCGGTCTGAATCGTTTATATACGGTCCGGTCCTTGGTTAACAAATTTTCATTCAAACGGTTCGCGGTTCCGGTTCAGTTCGAACCGAATGCTCACCCCTAGTCAACTTAAACTTCGGGATGGTAAAAGAATGTGAGAACGTGTTACGAACCCTATTAAAAATGTGATTGCTTAACAAGGTAAGGTACACGGAATTAAATCACGTGATTGACACGTCTTAATACAACACATACTTCCTATCACAATTTGTCCGTTTTTGACAAAACAAATTCGTGATGCCCTAGTCGAGTTGTCTCGTTTTTCAAGAAGTTTACTGAAGTCACATCAAATGTGGAGGGGTGTGGAAAAACTGTGGAATCTTATAAGATATAAGTACATTGAGACTAAGCGTCACACTATAAGCTTATAAGATATAAGTACATTATATTATGTTTGCCACCCTAATCAAACTCGTATAAAATTACATATCATATTTTTTTATTAAATAAGCTCTAATAATATAAATATCATATTGGTTTATTAAATAAGCTCTAATCATTTAAATTTGGTTAAATTATTTTAATAAATCTAAGTTAAGTTGTTCACTAACCACTCAACTCCTTTAATCTTTAAGATATCCTTTAGAGGTAAACACATAGACTTTTTGCAAAACCTAACATGGTGTAAAATTGTGTGCAACCATGCACCATCTTGAAATAAGAGAAAGGGTAACAATATAAAATGATCACGAACCAATTCATAAATAAAAGATACAAGAATTTAATGGACACATGGTGCGCCATGGTTAAGCCAGGTGCAGTGGCTTCATATGACTTCACCCTTCATTCATTCAAACCTGTTTACCGACTTTATCAACTGCATTTACTCCTAGGAAACTGTTATAGCTAGGGCTGAATAATATTCTTTAATTAATATCTGTTAACAGAAAATCTCAAAAGAAATGTTACATAGGTTTTCTGGATCTTGTGATACCTTTGGATATCTTTTTGAATCGTAAATATTCACTTTCAGATTAAAGTATTTTGTGGGTAAACAAAATTAGATAAAACAGAAAGTAATTTTCAAAGAACAAAAATGAGTTTCTATGAAAATGAATCCTTTATGCGGTGGCTGAACAATCACAAGAAACTATTGCTACTCTTTATGAAAGGGCATAATAGTTAATAGTTATAATCGCTTATAACTGTTGTAGTTATACAACAATTATATCTGCATGAACTTCAGTAATTTTTTTTGAATGGCGAACATTGAATGTTGTGACGTCGCACCCCCTCCGGTCACATAGGAGAGCCTCTTTCAACTCCGGCCAATATGTTGTCTTAACCGGGTCCACTTGGCGTCAGAGTTGGAGAGCATCCAAGAAAAAATCCCACCTAATACGGCCCCTTCCGGGCTTGAGGGAGAGCCGAGGCTCAAACCCTAGATCGACGTGGGTAAAACCATGGTGCATCAACCTAAGATCTAGGCCTTATTTGCATGCCTCATAAATTAATGAGGAGAGCAGGAATTGAACCTGGGTCACAAGGAATACCATGTCTCTTCCTTACCACTCCACCACCAACTTATTGGCCTAACTTCAGTAACTACCGATCATCAATGGTAACAAAGTTGCTACCGGCCATAAGTAGTAAACAAAGTTACTACTAATCTATCAGTTGCTACCAACAACCAATTGTTGTTGATAGTTGTTTCTAGCATTGCATTTGCAATTGAAGTATCAAGTTGCTACCAAAGTCCAGTTACTACCAATGATCAATTTCTTTCGATAATCATTTTGCAAACCATTTTCATTAATCATGCAAATCCGAAGCCGTTTTCACCGATCATGAAAGTCCAAGGGGCGATGCCCCTTTGTAACCTCGTGGTCTAGGAGCTTTGCCCCTAATAACCTTAGAGGTTCCATTATTTCAATAATTATAATAATCTTGATTGAGTGTGTACTCTATACATCCTAACTCACCAACGTATATTTTCACTTCACATTTGGCTTAACAAATCTAATTACATAAAATAACATTGATGAAACTAAAATCATCAAATGTTAGGATTTTAATTTTAAATTAGTCTTTTTTTATTAAGAGATATTTTTAAATTCCAAATAACCCTACTAAAAATTAATAAAATAATAACAATAGTAGTAATAATTCAATAACAATGATTCAACTTATAAAGCGAGTACGTTAATCATTAGGATACGTTGATATAAGAAGTATTATGTTGACTTTTTAGAAACCTTTTTTATTTTCTTAATCTAGTAAATTAATAAAAATAAATTTAATTATAAATGAAAAATAAAGGATTCCAAGTATTTTACATCTACATTTGATAGGTTAAAATCGTTTGGCTCTTTTTTAGCTAAGTTGGTAGAATTAAAATAAGTTAAAATCCACATGCCTTTCTTTTACTATATTATAAAGTATTTTAGTCTTTTTTAATCACTCTCAATTTAAAGAGCTTTATCAAGAATCTTTGTAAATCTTTGAAAGGTTTAAATATTAGATTTCTTATGAAATAATCTTCGTTTTTGTATTAGTCTTCAAGGTTCAAAACATCCCATGTTGCCATGTTATGCTAGTAAGGCATGACACTTGATGTACGTGGCTTGCTTTACCATGAACGAAGGGTGTATGCCAATTTTTACCTCAAATAATTTCTATATTTCAGAAGATCCGTTTGCAATGAACGATGGAGTGATTATTGAATTAGAATCATAATATACACAGGGAGATTTAAATGAAAAGTGTTTCGAATTAGTAGACATAAACCCGAGTGTTGAACCGGGGTGTTGTGGCTGCGGGAAATTTGTAACGCTCGATTTATAACAAAATTTATGTTGAGATATAGATAAAAAGAAGAATGTCACAACGGTATATGAGAAGGATAAACAACATCACTTTTATATAAAAAACGAAAAAGTGAAGTAGTCTTGATAACATGTACGTTTGTGCTCCGATTAAAATTAATGTCGAAGCGTATGATAAGAGTGCTTAAAAACATTCCATATTGAAGTTTAATTAAAGTTGAGGGGGTAAAAAAACATCTCTATAGTGAAGTTTAATTAAAGTTGAGGGGGTAAAAAACATTGTGGCCAAACATCAAAAAACAAAAGTTTGGTGATCAGTTTTTAAGAAATGATAAGTTATAAATTTATATTGTAAGTTTAATTAAAATTTAGGAGGCTATATTGTAATTATTCAAAATTTAAGTTCAAACTTCGTAGTGTAAAAGTTTTGAGAGTAGTTTGTAAAAAATGAAAATACATTATTCATAATGGTTGCAAATTGTAGTATATAATAATTTGAGAACTACTAGCGGGTTAAACCTGCGCATTGCGATGGACTAAAATTTATATGGATATGTAGACCATGTTCGGTTTTGTACACTAGTTTTAAAACTTTTGATGTTGCGGAGGCGTGTATACAAACCGATCCAGATCTAAGTCCACTACTAGAAAACATGCATATTTCCTATAAAAGTTTCTGACAAAATAAATTTCTCACAAGTTTGCGACAACTTGTCGACAAAACAAAAATAAAAAAGTGACCATAAGATTTCATACAATTTTTCGACAAATTTATTAAATAAGTTAACTTATTTATTTACAATAATCATCGGAATATTGTTGAAAATTACTGACGAACGGTTTTTGTCGCAAATTCGTTGGAAAATTAGTCGGGACTTTATCGGAAAAAGCATTTCCTACGGGGTTTTTTTTCCAACAAACACTTTTTGTCGGAAACTTGTCGCTAACGACCAATTCCGACAAATTTCCCACGAAAATGCTGTCGCAAATTTTTCATTGTTTTAGTAGTGAGATTTCGATTGCTATGTTGATCCCACCCAAGCCCATTTGTCAATTTATGAATATAATCTTTACCTTTATAGGAAGGGAAAATTCCTACAATAAACAAATTTGAAAACTTTTTCCCAATAATAAACAAAGATTTTTCAACTTACTCAATATAAACATGAATTTTCGTCGAAATACAACCCAAACTCGGTGAATTCGTCGAGTTCACGTGGCTTCGTCCTTTAACTTACACGTGTCATTTTCGACGAAAAATTTTAAAAACTTGACAAAATCGCCAAAACATGTTTTTGTCGAGTTTTAAAAATGTTTCGGCGTTCAGAAACTTGTCTGTCTGATTATTATAATCTTAGAACAAAACGTCTGAATATTTTAATCTTAGATCAAAACGTCTAATTATTTTAATTTTAGAACAAAACGCCTGATTATTATAATCTTAGAACAAAATGTCTGATTATTTTAATCTTAGAACAATTCGGTTGATTATGTTAATCTTAGAACAAAAGGTCAGATTATTTTAATCTTAGAACAAAACGCCTGATTACTTTAATCTTATAACAAAACTCTTGATTGTTTTAATCGTAGAACAAATGAATATGGGTTCAACAACTCAAATTCCGATTATAATTTAACTGATTTTTTGAAAATGTAAACGTTGATTTGTTCTACTATCTAAATATTTCGGCGTTTTGTCCTAAGATTAAAATAATCAGACGTTTTGTTCTAAAATTAAAATAATCAGGCATTTTGTTCTAAGATTAACATAATCAGGCGAATTGTTCTAAGATTAAAATAATCAGACGTTTTGTTCAAAGATTTTAATAATCAGACGTTTTGTTCTAAGATTAAAATAATCAGAGGTTTTGTTCTAAGATTAAAATAATCAGGCAGACAATTTTCTGAACGCCGAAACATTTTTAAAACTCGACGAAAACATGTTTCTGCGATTTTGTCGAGTTTTTAAATTTTTTTCATCGAAAATGACACGTGTAAGTTAAAGGACGAAGCCACGTGAATTCGGCGAATTCACCGAGTTTGGGTTGTATTTCGACGAAAATTCATGTTCATTTTGAGGAAGTTGAAAAGTCTTTGTTTATTACTGGGAAAACATTTTCAAATTTGTTTATTCTAAGAATTTTCCCTTATAGGAACCCACTTGCACAATTTGTGAATATAATCTTCTATAGGAAACCATGCATCTTCAATAACTTTCTTGAACATACCCACCGAAAAAGCATCTGTACATGATCCCATCCAAGCCCATTTGTCAAGGCCTGGAAGTAAAGTCTGACTATTCAAAGCTTGTGTTAACTGAATCAGCTCTTGGGCCTCCAAACCACTCACAATTGTCGACTTCCATTTCCACAAGAAACATGTTGCCTGATCCCGCGGTAACCGATCTGCCACCAAACAATCTTTCCCTGTTTCTAATTTGAAAAGGTTGGGAAACTCCCTTTTAGCATACCTCCAATCAACCATCTTTTGTCCAAAAATTAACATGCTCCCCACTTCTAACTTAGCAAACCAAAAGTTCTTCAATATTGATTTTATGAGGTAACAAATCAGCCTTGATTCTATTAATGTTGTACCACACTCTCGGTATAGATTTTTTCAATGGGAAGGTCCTCCATAGTCTTTTGCCTCCATGAATTGCCTTTATAACTTTTACCCACAAGGCATTCGGTTCCAGTTTTAATCCCTACGAATTGTTTCGAATTAGTAGACATAAACTTGCGTGTTGAATAGGGGTGTTGTTGCTGCGGGAAATATGCAACTCGACTTATAATAAAATTTATGTTGAGACATAGATAAAAAGAATAATGTCGCAACGGTATATGAAAAGGATAAACAACATCACTTTATATAAAAAATGAAACCGTGAAGTAGTCTTGATAACTTGTACGTTTGTGCTCCGATTAAAATTAGCGTCGAAGCGTATGATAAGGGTGTTTAAAAACATCTCCACATTGAAGTTTAATTAAAGTTGAGGGTTAAAACATCTCTATATTGAAGTTTAATTAAAGTTGAGGTGGTAAAAAAATATTGTGGGTCCAAATGTCAAACAACAAAAGTTTGGTGATCAGTTTTTAAGAAATAATAAGTTGATAAATTTATACTGACAGTTTAATTAAAATTTAGGAGGCTATATTGTAATTATTCAAAATTTAAGTTCAAACTTCAGAGTGTAAAAGTTTTGTGGTAAAAAATGAAAATACATTATTCATAATGGTTGCAAATTGTAGTATATAATAATATGAGAACTACTAGCGTGTTAAACCTGCGCATTGCGATGGACTAAAATTTATATGGATGCGTAGACCATGTTTGGTTTTGTACACTGGTTTTAAAACTTTTGACGTTACGGAGGCGTGTATACAAACCGATCTAGATCTAAGTCTGGATCGCCCACGAGTAGTCCTGCAAACCAAATAGAAACACTAAAAACAACCATAGATTAGTTTACACAGTTATACCTTTCGTGAGTAAACTACTAACCAAGTTGGAACACCATTAGATCAACCAACCGGTCACTATATAGCTTCGATTACACGAAAACACCCGAGAACCTGAATCCGGTTCGGGCCACCACGCTGTACTTAAATAGTCACCCAAACTCGTCTAATAATTGGACAAATGTGATCGTTTATTGTTAACAATGAAGAATTGTAGAACACAATGAATGTTTTTTTTTGTTAATGGTGATAGTGGAGACGGTGAATATAACATAAAAACGCAGATAAACAAGCATTAAAAAATCACGCAAAGTGATGCAAATAATCACTTGATCAAAGTTGATGTGTTTCTTGTTATAAAATTACAAAACCTATGATGACGCAAATTATAAATAAAAATACATAATTATTCAAACAATTGCGCTAACATGATTCCTTAATAGAATAAAAAAGGGAACTAAAAAAGTTACTTAACTACCCTTCCGCCCAATTAAAAATAAGACACATGTCATGTATTGTATCAAACGCTTCACAAGTCTTTTCTTCATATTTGATCTTGTGTGCGTATACACACGTACATAGTCTTTTAGCGTTTAATGCATCTAAGATCACACTTAGCTCGAGAGATCATTCCCATGTATGTAAGACATATGTGTTGTCTCATAATACAACAAGTTACTTCTAACCTTTGTATTACGCGTGACAAAGAAACATTATAATACTTTTTAAAAGCATATTCATCCAAAACCACACTTTCTTTCCTGAGCGGCAACCTTTGAGGACCAAAATCATATTAATCTATTGATGTAAAGTATTTTCTAGGCTGGTATTACCTAAAAAGAAACTAAATCATAATACTATTTCATGCCCTATCAATAAAGTCATTAAGATATTTATAAAACACTCATTCAGTCTTTGATGAGCATGTTGTACATTTTGCTTTGCTTGTAGTACCAAGATGGTTCCTGGCCTCATTTGAAAAAAACAGTTTTTAATTCAAAATAATGAAAGTGTTTATTAAGTATATTGCCTAATCATTTGATAGTATGCTTATCCAAAAACTACCATAACAAAAATATCTAATGAGGGTGTGTCACCTTATTTCTATCCAAATACTACCCTAATACCCTAAATAAAATTTATTTTAAATTAATTCTTTATTAAAACTAAAACAAATAAAATTAATAAAAATACTAATATATTTTTTAAACTAATTTAATTTAGTCAATAAAATAAAAACAAAAATAAAAAGTATTAAAAATTAAAAGTTACTAAAACTGAAATGTGCTAATCATTTATAAAATAAAAATATATTACATCCCTCTTTTTTTAAGTTTAAGAAAACAAAGGAGAAAATGTGAAAAATGGAAGAATCTATTCTTTTGCCTTGAAGCCGAAAATCAGAAACACGGGTACTTTTACCCGCAAATCTTACCCTTACCCTTACCCTTGTCATCGGCGCCTGTGTACCCGACGAACCCATGAACCCGCAAGCGACTACCCGAGGGCGCCTCCTTTACCCTAAAGCTCCTGCTTGGTGATATCAAAATAAGGGAGCTATAGTTTTAAAAAAGAGAGCCTCAACCCATCAACTTCTAAATCATAGCTTATCATTTGGTGGGACTCAACCGTCGTGTCTCCTTTCCTCGTCGAACTAAAGCAAAATGTTTTGAAAGCCTAACATCAACTTTGTACGTAGTGGTTAGCGTGGAAGCGCTACAAATCTTGTTCACTATGATTTAATATATTCCTTGTTAAAAGGCAATGAGTAAAACGGAATTGAAGGGAATATACAATCTATATCTATACTCTATAATAAATAAAGGTTTTTGTTAGACAAATTTTTCATTAATTGTTTTTTAATAATTTTTTGTTTTTCGTATCTCTTCTATTAAATAATAATGATTTCTATAATTGTTTTTATAAAATGTTTTTTATTTAAAATAATATAGGTTTGTTCATAAAACATTTTTTGAAATTAAAAATTTTTGCATTCTTTTTATAAAACATTTTATATGACGTTTCTAAATTTGTTTAAAAAAATTATATAATATGCCACAAATATGTAAATATTTATTATTAAACTTATAAAATTACATTTATTTAACTTGTGTAACACACGGGGTTTGTAACCTAGTACTCTTATAAAAAAAGGTACATATCTAAGAGAAAGTAAAAGAGAGAGAGTAAGTATGAGAAAAGAGGAACGCCAAAGTTATAATTAGGGTTTACACTGTAATGGAGCCGGTTCCTTTTTTTTAACTAAAATTGGTCTCTAATTCTGATTGAAGTACCTAATTTTTTTGTCTTATAAATAGATCTTGGTTATTAAACCATGTTATATTGCTTTTGGTGGGATAGAAAATGATGTGAACGAAAGCACAATCAAATGTTACACAAGAATAAACGATAAAATCAAACGCTTTGAATTGAAAGCTTCAAAAAATGGAATGCTTTGATCGGAAAATTTCAATAAAGAAATATAGTTATAAAAAAAAGTCTATGATCAAACCAAACTCTACCTGCCAACTTATAGACGGGGATAAATGTTTATAGAGGAAAACAAAAATCACAATAATTAAGGAATTCAAATTTGGATGATGCAAATCTTTCTCCATCCTCCTTGCCGCCACTGTCTCGCTCACGGATTCCTTCCTGGATCAATCCAGCCCAACCAAATGATCCATCCCTTCATAAAACCAAGAACTGTGCTATGCGTCAGAAAGAGCTCAATTATCACTATGAAATATGGTTTTGTTACTTTATTTAAAGAAACCGTCGTATTTCATATTAGTCGCAGTGTTGTTATTGACTTTTTTTTATTTCACAACTCAAATATGTCTCGAGGATTGAGTAGGTTTTGTTGAATTAGAATAAAGAGGTTTGTTCTTGATCAAAGTATGAATCTGGGGATGAAGCCTTTTTTACATATATGAATATCTTACCTTTGTAATAAACTTATATTAAATACAACTAATAATAAATATATATACTCTAGAAAAGGCCAAACTTCATAGCTCCAAACCTTTTCATTGAAAGGAGAGAACTTGAGGGGAAAGTTTACAAGCACATGCTCCCTCTTCTTGCCATCATTAATCCAACTTTAAAAGATTCAACTTAATCAATCACTTTATGAATTACTTAATCAAGATTAAGTATGATTAACTGAATTCAAATAAGAGCCCTAGAAAGTTCCTAAAACCCTAATTTAATCTTTTTTGTACTTTATTACTTTAGTTAACCATCATTAATGACATGGAAAACAAGAGTTCACATCATTTGATAGTTGTTTAACGCGTGTATGACATATATTAAGTTAATATCCACAATATACAATGCAAGCTTAGCCATTCAAAGTCATCCATGAAGGTACTAAAATGGTCCCCTTATAATAGAGAGTTATTAATTGTTGTTATAGTTACTTTTAATCATTAATTGTGTGTAATGTGTGAATAGCACTATAGTTAGCTACAACAAATACACAAAAGGTTACAAGTCCAGTTGATGTTTTGCATAATTCAACAGTGCCTCTTTCATACTGATCCTCAAATACTAATTAAATTAGCAAGAACATATGTACGGTTTCTTGATGTATTATATTCTGAAAATGAAGGGCAGCCAATTATTAACAATTTCAACTATAAAGTAGCCAAATTTCATTCACTTTGTCGCTGTCATTTTTGCGGTATGTCAGTGTCCAGTAACAGCCTCAAACTCATGATTTTGTTTAAAAAAATGTATGGTGTGCAACAACACCTATAGGTACATGGCTATGTTTTTAGAAAAAAAGGTGTGTGACTTATGGTTGTTAATTTGTTGCAAGACAGTAGTGCATAACGGCATCGGTTTTTTTTTGCCTTTGCAGTTAATGTTTTGACAGCGAAGCTTCACAGCTTTCAGGTTTGCTTTCGTAACGTATAAATAACGGTTGTTAGTGTTTGTCTGCTTTTTTTGTTATTAAAACTAGAAGAAAATAAGATAACAGTTTACTAAATAATAAGTTCTGAATTTTGCTCAATGTTGGAAATTGTGTGGGTTTTGTGTGAAATAGTTGGTGTAATTTCAGAAAAAGAAAATGAGTGATAGAAGATATGAATGTTGTCTTTTGAATAAAAAAGGTTGTGTTTTAAACTATGTTTGAAAGGTTATAAGGTGGTTTCGAATCATCAGTTTTGACTATACGAAGGGACTTGGCAAACCGCGTATAAGCAGAGACAAATAGGTTTCAAATGTACGGCCAACAAAACTTGTTTGCAACGCGTGGAAGGCATCTGCCTAGTTAACTTAAAGTCATAGAATGCACATACATTAGGGTTTGTGGCTCAGTGATAGAGAAAAATTAGGAAATTTTCCTTTAAAAAAAATATAAAATGCACATAGAAAAGTTTTTCTAGAGTTTAAAAAAATAATGAAATTGTAGGAAAGGAGTGACGATTTAATCTTGATATTTATTAATATTAGTTTATTAATTTTTTGGTTGAGTTTGTATTAGAGTAGGATTGAGTTTGTTTATTTATTTGATTTTTTAATTGAGTTTGAGTTAGGTTATGATTAGTATAGGTTTATTATAAATAGATGGCTATGGTCCATGTAATTGATGTGGTATTTGATATTAATAAAAAGTATCGATCTTTATGATCAATATTGTCGATGTTTATCGTTTGAGTTTGATCCAATTTATCCAACAAGAAGGAGAGATTTGTTATCCATCAAAACTTCTTTTATGGCAAATAATGACATATCATTATTCTTGTGAGAATCTCTTAATTAAATAATCGATGAGCCATATTAAATTCGCAAGGCCACACAATTTCTAAAACTTTTTAGAGAGAAAATGAAGGGAAGTATAAGAAACGATATAATCTTTTTCAAGGACAAAAACGTCTTTGACTCATAAAATCTTATAATTATCAATTATTAATAAATTAAAGAAAAAAGTAATTAATGTAAAACTATAACCCTTCTTTTCTTTTTTCTTTTCTTTTTTTCCATCTCAAAACATAACTTATATGTTCTTTCATTTTCTTCTCTTTAAAAAAATAGAAAACAAATATCATCCCTTTTTCCAGGGCCGGCCCAATGGGCCTGCGGGCAACTCGACCGTAGGGGGCCCAACATCTCGAGGGGCCCAAAAAAAAAATTTATATAAATCTGGGTTTTTTTTTTAAAGTAATTGAGCCTTTTTTTTAAAAAAAATAGGTATTTTTTTTAAAAACAATGGCCTTTTTTAAAATATAATGATTTATTTGGGCTTAATAAAAAAAAGGTTGAGTTGTTGGGCCTGGCCCAATCCCATATAGCAAGAGATCCACTTAGGCCAAGTAAAAAAAATTCAGTCGCTACCTTACCTGGAATCGGCCTGCCTGCGAGCGATCTCCTCCCGGACGACTCCAGCCTCCGCGCTAATTTTTTTATTTTAAATTGTTAAAGAAACTATGCCTCCTCCTAAACAAGCATCGGGTGCTCAAAAACGTAAAAGGAAACAAAAAATAGTTTATAAAATTTTCGTTATTACGGTATGTCATTCTGATACTATGATTTTGTTATGTCTATGCTATAACGTTAATTTTCGTTAAAAAATAGTTTATAAAATTATATATTTCGTTATAGGCCTTTTTTTTTGGGCTAGTGTAGGGCATTCGAATCCTCGGGACCGGCGCTGCCTTTTTCCACTTAATTTTATTTTATTTCTCTGTTTCTGCTCTAGTACAGAAATTTCTCCATATTTAGAGTTTGTACTATTTCTCTCCTGGTTGATTTTTTTTTTTTAAATGAATATTTTTTTCTAAATTTGGAAAAATAATATATACCAAATAACTAAATTATGTTAATCCTTTGGTTATCTAATTTCTATTTTACATATGTATATCATAGATATGTCCTTAAAAATTAAATAAAGTCTCATTAATGTGACTTTGTGAGCTCTTAATTATCGCCTATTATTTTCAGAGTATTTTTAATTGACACATGTTATTAGCAAATCTAAAAAGACTAAATTAAATCTTTTTTTTTAATGGCAACAAACAGATAATTGCCTATGTACTTCGTACGGAGTGACCCATTGGCAAAAGGCCACCGCCTGCTGGCCCAACCCAGCCGTACGGAGCCCTTAAGCGCCCCAAGTTATCTCCAGTTCCGGGGAAAACTCACCCTCCGGAAAGCCCACTAGTGGTAAAACCCGGATGCCTCGGGGGATCGAACCGGTCACAAAGATCTCGGTCTTCCTTCATTGAGCCACCATGCCCTTTCTCAAACTGATGCCAATAAGGATAGAACCTGAGTCTTTTTTTTAAAATACAGGCTTTCTACCACTACAACACATTAAAAATTACTAGACTAAATTAAATCTAACTAGATTACGCAACCACTGTAACCAAAACATTCTTCACAAAAATATATATACAGAACTGAAATCGTGAAAAAAACAAAAAAAAAACAAGCAGGAATACGTTTAGCTTTAGTACTCGTGTTGTTGCTGTGGTCCAATCAAAAGGGGCTAAGACGTTGTATTTTAAATAAGTTTATAATACCATTATGTTGGGGCGGCAATCTTGACTCATTCTTTAAAGAATGGGTTGATTTGGGTAAAAAATCAATTGTATATGGGTCAATTTGATTCATATTAGATTAGTCAACGTGTCAATTTGGGTCACCTCCTCAGATTAGTTGACGGGTCAATTTGGCTCACATAAAATTAGACAATGGGACAAAATGTTGTATAAAATTTATTCACTTAAAAATAATGCAACTGAGATAGCCAACCCACCAACGTCACGCCACCACCCACCGCCACCCACTCTACCGCCGCCTGGCCGCCACCACTCCCGCGCCACCCACCCCGACCCCCACCCCAACCCCACCCACCCCCTTCCTCGGGCGGTGGTGGCGTGGTGGGGTGTGATGGGTGGGGTGGGTAGGGTGGGGTGTGGGTGGCGACGGTGATGGCGGCGATCAGGCGATGGCGGCGTGGCGGGGTGTGGTGGGTGGGTTGGAGTAGGGTGGGGTGGGTAGGTTGGGGTGGTGGGGTGGGTAGGGTGGGGTGAGTGGCGACGGTGGAGGCGGCGATCGGGCGATGGCGGCATGGTGGGGTGTGGTGGGTTGGGGTGGGGTGGGTGGTGGCGGCGATCGGGCGGTGGCGGCGTGGTGGGGTGTGACGGGTGGGGTGGGGGTGGGGGTGGGTGGTGGCGGCATGGTGGGGCGTGACGTGTGGGGGTGGGGTGGGTGGCGGCGGTGGTGGCGAGGTCATTTGTACTCGAACCCAATTGATAGTTTTTTTTAAACGACCCGTTTTGACCCGAACTAATTTTGCTCTAACAGCGTTTTGACCTGAAGTCATTTTGCTCCTAACCCAAATTGACCCGAACACATTCTGACCCGTGACCCAACCCCGCCCGACCCGCCCAGTTTGCCAGGCCTACCACTATGGTATATATGATCGTATATCTAATATATAATGTATATCTATAATATTCTAATTATTATTACTAAAGATAAAGTTAAATATAATAAAAGAAATCTTGCTTATGATTAGAGAACGGCTTTTCAAAGATGCATTAATGGACTCCTACCAAGTCCCAATATTCCCATCCCATATGCCACCCCCTATATATACATCTTCCCCTTAACCACATCTTTCATTCCAACAACAATTATCTCACCTTCAAGTTCATACATACAAAAACTCTTCTTTTGTTCACTTCACAACAATTATCTCACCTTCAAGTTCATACATACAAAAACTCTTCTTTTCTATCTCAAGAAATTTCCAAGAATGTTTAGTTTTTCGGGTGAAAACGACTTCTCCAGCCGCAGATGTGTATGGGTCAACGGCCCTGTCATAGTCGGGGCCGGACCCTCAGGGCTAGCAGTCTCTGCTTGCCTTAGAGAACAAGGTGTTCCTTTTGTAGTCATCGAACGATCTGACTGTATTGCTTCCTTATGGCAAAAACGCACCTATAACCGACTAAAACTTCACCTCCCGAAGAAGTTTTGTCAACTTCCCAAACTACCCTTTCCTGAGGAATACCCCGAGTACCCAACTAAGAAACAATTCATCACGTATCTCGAGAACTACGCACAAAAGTTAGATATTAAGCCGCAGTTCAATGAGTGTGTGCAGTCTGCTAAGTACGACGAAGCCTGCCATCTATGGCGGGTCGTAACCGTCTCAACAACCGGGTACACTCGGTCTGAAACCGAGTATATCTGCCAGATGCTTGTCATTGCAACCGGAGAAAACGCTGAGGGGGTAGTTCCGGAAATAGATGGACTACAAGAGTTCTCCGGTGAAGTCATCCATGTTAAAGACTACAAGTCCGGTGAGAAATATAACGGAAAGAAGGTATTGGTCGTCGGATGTGGAAATTCCGGCATGGAGATCTCACTGGACCTCTCTAACCACAATGCCAAGCCATCCATTGTGATTCGAAGCTCTGTAAGTAAACTGAAAACTTGAAAAATCTTAAAACCCATCAAAAAGATCAAATCTTTTTTCAAGAAAACAAATACCCGTTAAAAAGATCAAATCTTTTTTCAAGAAAACAAATACCCATTAAAATCAAACATCTAATTAATCTAATTTCTTTACAGGTTCATGTTTTACCAAGAGAAATTATGGGAAAATCTACATTTGATCTAGCCATGATGCTGATGAAATGGCTACCTTTGTGGTTAGTTGACAAGCTTCTGTTAATCCTAGCATGGTTCATATTCGGGAACACACAAAACTACGGCATAAAAAGACCATCTTTAGGTCCATTACAACTCAAAAACCATCATGGAAAGACCCCAGTTCTCGACATCGGTGCCTTCGAGAAAATTCGATCAGGCGATATCACCGCCGTCCCTGGGATCAAAAGATTCAACTGCAACTCTGTTGAGCTCGTCAATGGCGAAACACTCGAGATAGATTCAGTTGTTTTAGCAACTGGGTATCGCAGCAATGTCGCCTATTGGCTTCAGGTGATTACGTCTCCGAGATTTCAGGCACCCCAGACGAGTACTAAAAAATAGACCCTTAAATATAACTTTTTTCCAAAGATCGATAATAATTGTAATAAGTATATAATTTAAAGAAAAAATATTTATATATATACACATAAACTTTTTTTTTTTTAATTTGGACCGGTGAAAACGGGCCCCAAACGACAGCTGATGCCAGCTTAGGCTCTAAGACACCCAGTATAAAGATTGTATATTTCAAATTTACTAATGGAATCTTGACTTTTTTTGATGAATAGGAGAATGAGCTCTTTTCTAAAAATGGCTTCCCAAATGGATGGAAAGGAAAGCATGGATTATATGCATCAGGATTCACAAGAAGAGGGCTTGCAGGTGTATCTGCTGATGCCATTAAAATTGGTCAAGATATTGGGGAAGTGTGGAAAGAAGACTTGAAGAATCAGAAGCTTCCTACACATAGAAGATGTATCTCAACCTTCTAATTAATTATATTTTCTTTTAATTTTATTTAACAAAATGGTAGGAAAACTAATGTTAGTTGTGGGGTGTGTATAATAGAAGAGAAGCCCTCACCATAAAGCCCCAAAAAAGAAAATGGAAAAAAGTTATAAAGTTGTTTGGGCATTTTGTATAGTGAGGATGATGAGGCTAATTTTGTATTTATTTTCTTTGAATGTTTGATAAATGGAGAAAATTGTTTAATCATAGACGCAATGGCTTCTTGTTGATCTAATTTTTTTTTTTCAGAATCTAAGGAAATTATGTACCAATCAATTATCACGGATAAAAATTAGTCATTGGTAGTTACCGATTGATTCTGACAAAAATATAAAAAATTAGGAAAAAATAAAATCTACTAGAATTCGTTGGTGTTCCCTCGAAAATTAGGAAAAATTACCAAAATAGACATTTGACCGGAGCAAATTCTTAAAATAGACGTTGACTTTTAGCCTAGAAATACATAGACTTCCACACTGAATCGCCGGCAAAAAAGTAAGCGAAAAACATGGGTATGCACCAATGAAATGTCGACACGTGGCAAATTTCACAGCTAAATAGCCGGTCCGTCTAGGCTAAGCTATTTAGCCGTGAGCCTAGAGTTTCTCCACTTAGTCGACCGTTATAAGGCCCTTAGTCGGGGGTTTCTGCACTTAGCCGGCCGTTGTTAGGCCTTTAGCCGACAGCTAAGCCGAGAAAAGACGGCTATTTAGTTGTGAGTCTGGGTCGGCTAACTAGCCGTCATGGGCCGGCTATTTAGCCAGCCACAATTTTTATTGGACTAGAACTCTTTTTACACTAATTTTTTTACTGGCTCATTTAGCCGGCTTAGCTGGCGGGTTAGAGAGAAAGTATATGAATTTCTAGGTTAAAAGTCAAGGTCGATTTTAAGAAAATTTGTTAGTCAAATGTCTATTTTGGTAGTTTTTTTCAAAAAATAAGCAGATGGTCTAACTACAAAAGAAAATAAAAAATACATACACTTTATAATATATGTGAGTAATCCCTCGGTATTAAAAGACATATTAGCTAGGGCATTATGTTATGTCGAGCAATGATTTTTTGCGACTGAAAATCCATTGGTAAGTTTGAAGATAGCATTCGTACCGTTGGTCATTTGGTGCAATGGTAGCCTCAAGACTTCCCATAGTAGAGGTCTTGGGTTCGAATCTTGACAACAACAAAAAATGGGTCTGTAGTCAGGTCAGGGGGTTTACCCAGTTGGGGGTTCCTCCTGTGGTGGGCTACCCTAGATGTTCTAGGTGTTGCTCCGAGTAAACCCAATTATCATAGAATATCTAAGTGTTATCGTTAAAAAAATAGCATTCATCTCATAATTTTCATTTTTGTCGGTTGACCAAGGTTGAAATGGTCATAAGTTGTTGGTGATGCGTCTAGAAATACACTATAAGTAGCTAATCACCTCTTTGGTTTTCACGATCATCATTAAAGAAACATACAATATTATAAGTAGCCTCATCATCTCTTCAATCTTAACATGTCGATTTATGATGGAACGTGGAGCTCAAAATTAATCATCGCCTAAAATGGGTTTGCATGACTTCACATGTGTTTAGAATATGTACGCATTTGGAAACCTATAGTATACATGAATGTATGTCGTTTTCAACTTTGTCAGGAACCATGACCGATTAATGTTGGAATGGATGGTCTCGAAGTATTTGAGCTTTTGAGTATCCGAAAATGGTTTCCACTTGTTTGCTCAGAACATGTGAGATGTGAAACCTATTATGCACATCATTGTCATATGTACCTCATAATGTGATGATATGGAAACCAACACAACACATGGCATAAGTTTCTCTATAAAGTAGATTTGGAGATGTAATGTAGAACAAAAAAGTGTTTGTGTGTCAAGGCTCATTAGTCTGCTAATCATCTTACACATGCCATTAACACTTAAATGACTTGGTATTACCTAATACGACTTTTCGTAACAAGAAACGATTCACTAACACTTGACAAGGCCCACAATTGTACTAATCATAATACACACGCCATTAACACAATTATTGTTATGAGTCATTTTCACTGAAATGAATTGTTATGACCTAATATGAGTTTGTGTAACCTATAACAACTCACTAACACAAGACAAGGTCCATTAAGGCCTATTAGTGTACTAATCGTCATACACATGCCATTAAAATCTAAATGACTTGTTATGACCTAATGTGATTTTGTGCAACATATAACAACTCATTAACACATGATAAGCCCGACTAGTGTAATAATCATCATACACATGTCATTAACACCAAAATAACTTGTTCGCTCATAAGCGGAGGGGTTTGTCACTGCAACGCAAAGTTAGTGTCGCTCGCTGTAGCCTACGATAAAAAAATATATATATACTCGATTTTGAATAAAACTCAGTTTTAAAAAAAAATATTTGGACATCAAAAAAACTAAAATCAGTTGCACGTTCTGATTTTTTTTAAGTTAACGAACGAAAGTCATTATAGAAAAACAAAAATAATAGAAAATAAAACTAGTTAAAAACATATCTTACTACTCTAATAACTGAAAATCTCTTCAGTACACGTGTCACTCTCTGGTTACTCCTCATCTTTATTTTTCCACCTCTCTCTCCTATTAAATATTAGATTTTCTATTTCTCTCTGCTATTAAATAATAATCTTTATATTAATAAATCTAATTACTAATACTTATTATTTAATTATAAATAGTTATTATATTATCAATCAAATGAACTTAATATGAACTAACATTTATCAATTAAATTAAAAAATTAATACTCAGTTGAAAAAAAATGTTTTAAAAACTAACTTAACAGACCTTATAACTGTCACGACAAATTACATTTTTTAAAAACATATTTTGACAAATGTGTTTGTTAACAAATTACATTATATTTTATTCAACCGATGCAATATACTAATACACGGGTTTTTAAAAATATAAAAATTTTATTACTAAATATATAACATTTTATTTATTTAACCTGTGTAATACATTGGATTTTAACCTAGTATTATACATAGTAAAAAGCAATGTTTTCAGAACCGGACCGGATGATGAACCGGTCACGTTACCGGTTCATTGGTCGGACCGGTCGGATCGGTTGAACCGGAGTTAAGAACCGAATTATATTATTCTCATTTTAAAAAATAAAAATATATAATAAATAAAAATCTTTTAAAAAATAAATACTTTTTTTCCTAATAAAACTATTTTGTTCTAACTGCTTTTTATAAAACTTAAAGATTAGTATTCCATCAAACTTTTTAAGTTAATAATATATTAAATCAACAAAACAAAAAATTAATTACATTAATTATATTAGAATTCCAATAAAAAAAGTCTGTAACAAATTTCAAGTTCCAAAGCTTTTAAACATTTTAAATTTACTATTATCCCTTCGTTTAAAAAACATTATCATTATGTTTTCATCTTCTCCACCGCTTCTCCAAACGATCAACAAATTTCAAAACCATCATTCAGTGGTGGATCAAGAAATTTTTTTTCAGTGGTTCACTATTTTTAGATGCTCTAATTTTATAGGGTCAGACATAAAAAAAATTAATTCGGGTCGGTTTGATTGTTCGGGTCGGATAAGCAGTCAGTGGTGAACCGGTTATGTTACCGGTCCACTAGTAGGACCTGTTGAACCGGGTTTAAGAACCGGATTATATTATAATCATTTTAAAAATATAATAAATATAAACATCTAAAAATAAAAAATAAAAATAAACTGTAAGTTAAATAAAAAAATGGGAAGATCTCTCTGTCTTAGTTAATAAACCCATACTTCACCCAAATGAACAAATGCAAGCTTGTTTTTGTACGTCATTCAAAGACTGCTCAAACCCAATTTAAGGAAGTTAATCGATCATAACAAACATCAAGTTCTCACATAAATCTTTATAAATTTCTAACTTTTTTATTTAAACTTCAGATTAATATCACATGAGCTAGTTCTAGTTAATATGGTGGGATTAGCAATGAAGATGAAAAGAATTCGCGGTAACTAATCAAACATCAAATAAATATTTAAATTGAACTAATCAGACACTTGATTTTCAAATTGAACCTTAAGTGTGATAATGAACTACAATTAAATATCGTTGATAGATTAACAGTGCCTAGGAATCAAATTCAAATTAACATTTAAAATCTTAATAACATCTAAAATTCAAATTAACATCTAAAATCTTAATAACATCTAACATTTAAACTAACATTCAAACAAGTAAACAACAAACATTAAAATAATCCTAACAACAAACATTCAAATTAACATTTAATCTAACCTGTGGTATGTGGGCAGGGGAACACCGGAGCAGGTGAGCAACAGCAGCAGTGGGTCGTGGGCGGCGCCGGTGGGCAGGCAGATGGCAGCAAAAGGAGGGCAGGAGGCGACCTGCGCCGGTGGGCAGATGTATGGCGAGCAGGAGCAGCAGCTGAGTTATTTTTTTCCCTAATTTCTCATTCAACTCCTTCATCCATCCCTAATTTCTATTTTTCTTTGTTGTTCCCTCTTCTAGCCTGAGCCCAAGTTAAGGCCCAACAAAAACAATAAACAATTAAATAAATAAAATGGCTCGGCCCACCATACGAAATCAGCTAAAAGAAAAAGGTTTTAAAAAATGTTGGTAAAGGGATTCGAACCCACAACCTCCATGTTATAATGCAAAAGCCTAAACCACTACACTACTTGTGAAACTTTGTAAAGGGGTTCACCCTATAATATTTTAGGGGGTTCACCCCAGTTTTTTTACTTACCATTACACTAAAATTCCGAAATTCGGGGGGTTCCTGTGCACCCCCCCCCCCCCCGGTTACACTTAAGTCCACCACTGCTAGGCTACGCCTCCACTGCTCCAAACGATCACTATTTCAGCCACCATTCGCAAGCTTCAAATTTGAGTTACACCGACGGCTGAAACAGCCCAGAACCGGCCATCTCTCCTCTCATCTTCTCTTCTGATTTGCCACTGCTATTTGTCCCCCTCTTACACCGGTCCGACCGCCGGGTTTTTCGGTCCAACCGCCGGGTCACTGCAGGACCGTTTTAACATATATAACCGGACCGCCCAGACCACCGGTCCGACCGGTCGGTCCGGTTCGGGTTTCAAAACACCGGTAAAAGGTTTACAAATGAAGAAAAGAAAACCTTACACGTGGCCCACTGCCACGTGAACCAACCATACAAAAGCAATGTTTATTCCATTCTGTTTTGTAGAATATTTTATGAATCCAATTACTGCGTTAGCCCATAGTGGTCCAAATGCCCATAACGCCATCTTTCATCACGTGCAAGCTCATATATGAAACAATGTTTCCTCATCGCAGGGACCATATATACATGATCACCATAGAACTAGAATGCCATTCACCACCAGTTAGTTAGCTACGCTTGAAATCTGAAAGAACAGTAATCCACGCCATCAATAGCCTTATTTCTTAGTCATCATCCGATCAATGTCACTTTCTCAGAATTTTCACTTGTATTCTTTTCAACAGCTATTACTACAAAACATGATATATTTCCTCTAAAATATAACCCCATTTTGAAAAAAACAAGTTCTAATATTGGATTAAAGTGCTCATGTCATGTCGGCCGCCAAATAAAGGAATAGAACTCGGTTTGTAGGTATCCGACGAGCTCTATCGCCAAGTAAATAAATAGAATCCAGTAATTTTGTAGGTATTGTGCAACCGAGTTTTGTTGATGATTTTAACGTAATCAGTGTAATCGAATTTACTTAACACCACATGATCAAGAAATTGTAACATACATTTATATATATATATATATATATAGGGGGAGGATCAAATAAGAAGTATATTTTCGCTAAGAACTCTAAGAAATGACCAAAACGCTTAGAAACGATATTAAACGAACTCCGATTGAGCTCATTTCAGCAGCGTTGGAACCGTCTCGTCGAACTCTATCATCTTAGCTTTTAGGGTTTAACTTTTAAGGTTTAGATTTTACGTTTGAATTTTAGGGTTTTAGCCTTATGGTTTAGCCTTAGGGTTTAGCTTTTAGGGTTTAGATTTTATGGTTTAGGTTTTTTTGGGGGGTGGGGGTGGGGGGTTTAGGTTTTTGGGGGTGGGTGGGGGTGGGTTTAGGTTTTTGGGAGGGTAGGGTGGGGGGGGTTTAGGTTTTTGGGGGGTGGGAGTGGTGGTTTTAGGCTTTTTGGGGTGGGGTTGGAGGGGGGGTTTAGGTTTTTGGGTCCGGATTAGAGTTCGATGAGACGGTTCCAACGCCGCTGGAATAAGCTCAATCGGAGTTCGTTTGACCCACTTCTTAGCGTTTCTTAGCGAAAAACCACTTCTTAGTGGAACCTTCCCCTATATATATATATATATATATATATGAATTAGGAGGTGTTAGGTACACCATTCGATCAAGGCTATTATGATTTCGAGCATCAGCAGCAAGTAACCAGTAATTGCAACTAAGGTAACAGTCGTTGGGTGATCAGTGGCATCTTAATTACTACTGATGGTTTTTTCCCATTGATGTGATTGTCAACTATCAAAAGTTACAACGCCATCTGTAATACTCTTTCACATAGAGTTGCACCCTTTCACCCCAACCATTGCGATGGTTCGATCCCTATATAAAGGGACATTTGGTTTGTTTGAAAACATCTTCAAAACAATATTCACAACTTCGTTTTCACGGAAAAGAATATCTTGTTCTTACATATCACTTTTTGTCTTATCCGATTATTAATTTCGTAGATATTAATAAATAATAATACTTCAATTCATGTAAGAATCAGATATAAATCTAATGTTATAATAACTATCAAATTCTAGAAAATTAATAGCTTGAGACAAGCGATTTTGGGTCGCTGTTAACCAGCTGCGGATAGTAGTCCATGAATTGTTTTGGTCCACACCATATCCATAGCCCATGCAAATGGAAACATAAGAAAATTTCAAATTTTTTAAAAAAAAGGTCAAATTTGCTAACTTCCCTGTCATGGATAAGGTAGTTATTTTATTTTCAGTTTCTTCGATATAAATTGTATCAACAATTTATGTCAATTACGTAATTGACATAAATGCTGATATCAGACGATTTGTATAATGCAAATCACGATCCCTAATGATGGATTTCTAGCCATCTCGATGATCGAGTCACCATCGAAGGTTAAAACTTCCTCATGAAATTAGGTATAACTCGATAAGTTCCTTAGGAACTTGTTTAGGTTTAAACCGTGGTTGGACCGTGTAAGGGTACATGTTTTAAATCACTTGTCAACTAATTGAATCAAAGAATTAAGTTTCACACAACGAGGCATCATATCATGTAGTGGTCCATATATATCACAACTTAGTTATTTAATTGCTTTGAACTCAAACATACGACTTTTGGGATTACAGTTGACAAAAAGCCAAATACCGTTCTAGTTGCATCGGTCAAAAAGGTAGTTGGTCGCAAAGTCGGTCACAAAAGAGAGATGATATTTTGGGCGTTAAAATCTATTGCAAATCAATCGCAAAGGATCTTTAGCGATTGATTCTGAGACTGTTTTAGCGGTCGCAAATGGTTGGAATTTACAAGAACAAAATATATAAAAACTAAGGACAAATAAATGATTAAAGTCAGAGTTGAGAAAGTGAGTAAATGCAACCCACGAGGCATTGATAGTAAATTGAGCCAGGAAAAATATTTTCTCCACGACCCACATGATCACCCATGCCTTTGACCATGTGACCCAAGCCTCCACTCAAATTGATCACTATCATCAACCACAAGTCCACACCATCAAATCTAGAAACTCGATGCAAATTTGTACTTTTCTAATTTTGGTTCATCTTACATTATCCAGAAATCCAAACATGGATATATGCTCAAAAGATGCAAAGTGGATTCCATTTTCATATATCGATAGTTAATTGTTATTATTATAGGACAAAGAAAAAATATTTTCGGTCGTAGATGGACCTTGGTAATGTTGGAAATTTTGGGTGAAAACATTTTTTTCATTAAGTTACAAAAATGATTTTTTGTCAACTTTGGACAGAAATAAATATATGCAAACGAGGTAGTTTTGCGTATTTCTTTCTGGATTTGTGTTGTATGTTGTGAGGGCTTCTCAAACCACGTCTCAAACAGATCTAAGATGAATGAGATACCAATGCTCAACTTTGGTTGTTTAGGGTTGTGTAAAGTTACGAAAATTGGAAGGAAAAGTGTGAAACTTGTCCTACATAGGTGAGTGGACCAATCTTGGAGTAGAATATTAGTGGGAGCCTCCTAAGAAATTTGTTTCCTTTAAGATAAACACTAGTGAGACCCTACAAGGTGTGAAGGCGTGGGCGCTGAACGTAATGTGGTGTTTTGAAGTCACACTTGGCATCCTCGCGGCCACCTTAGTATTTTTGAAGGCTAGTGCGAGGTCACACTACTAGAAAATAAACATTTAATGACACGTCAGACCGTGTCAAGGAAGGCCTTGTTAAAAATGAAGATGACACCCATTTGTGTGTTAACTGTTTATGACATGTCGTTACGACACACAATACGCGTCAAGGAAAGCTCTATAAAAAATGAAGATGGCACGCATTTATGTGTCATAGTTTTAGCTGTTTAAAAAATATATGTTTTTGTTTTAGAATTACTAATTTTCACATTAATAATTAATATCTAATAATACAAAATAAAGTACATAGATAGCAAAACAATTCGTTTTATAACATACTAACAAATATTACAAAAGTTAACAATATTTCATAAACTAACGTTTTGATACAAAATTTCACCTAAAAAGGAAGTTTGCAACAAACTCGAAAAGCAAAGCCTAGCTAGGTATAGTAGTTTAAAATCCCTTAAGCTTCTATAATTGGGTACTCAAACACAACGGCTTTACTAGAACGCTTCCTGTAGACACCACTGAATGTCTCAAGCTTATACTCGGTGTCATTCTGAGCCTTTGGGTCCAAGAAAATCCACAAATGGTAGAAACCCGAGTCAGTACATAAACACGGTAGAACAAATACCAATGAACATGTACAAAACCACCATAATTGTTCATTCTTAAAAAGATATTAGCTATCTAACCAACCCCCCCCCCCCTCCTTTCTCTCTCCTCCCATAACCCTTCTTTGTTGCAAATCTAACATCTATTTGATATTTGAAATTTCATATAATGTGAAGACATATTAATGAACATGTACTAAACCACCATAATTGTTCATTCTTAAAAAATATATTAGCTATCGGACTGCTAAGCTGGGTGGTAGAGGTCCGCTACCGCCCCCTAGCCATATGTTTGGCGTAGCCCACGTAGCGGACCGTCATGGTCATGGGTAGCGGTTCGCTACCCATTTCTTTCACACGAGTCAGCTGCCACGAGTTGCTCTCTCGTTATCTGGGCCGTTTGCGGCTGGGGGACCGCTACCCTCTGGTGGCGATCCGCCATATGGCTGAGTCAGCAGACCACGTGTCTGTCACGCGTCATTTCCTTAACCTGCATGTGGCGGACCGCTAGGAAGTTTGGTAGCGGTCCGCTACCTTCCCCAATTTCAGATTTTTGCACTTTTAGTTCTTGAACTTTGGGATAATTTCACTCAAGCCCCTAGACTTTTATTTTCTAAAAAATTGGGATGTTACAACATCTTAAGCATCGGATTTTCTTCATTTTCCTGGATGATTCATAACCCTTGGTTATTGCAGTTTTTTGTGTGATTTCATCGTCATTAAGGCGCTAAGCCTTATCCGAGTTCCTGGTTGCCATCAGTTTCTTATAATCCGTACTCTGCTTCTTTCTCCATTATTTCTTAGGGTTTGGAACCAGCCGAAAGTTAACCCTGCCAATCTTCCTTCAACCCTTTGGTGCTTGTGATTTAAACACTAGGCATCCGTACATGTACCGGATTTCATAAAGCGATTTGGCAATGGGTTCCGAACATAAGGTTCAACCCAATCAGGATCTGAAGTGCAATTTTCTTTCCTTTATTCTTTTGTCTTGCTCTGATACCACTGTACACACAATGGGTTTTGCTTTGGATCAAATATTTGGTAACTAGTGGTGCCATGACTCAATGCAAATACAATCGAGGATGGTACAATGCATTAGCGGATTACAAATCGGGTATTTTTAAAAATCGGTTCCGGTTTCGGTTCCGAGTCTGGTTCTTGGTTGAAAATCCGGACCCTATGTACCTGGTTCCGTTATTCAAGAACCGATTCCGGTAATTCAAGGCGGGTATTTCAAGAACCTATTTCCGGTTAGTCGAAAAACTTAGTTAAACATATAAATACATTAAATAAACATTAAAAACTTAAAATGTACAAAATATCCACCACGTTTGGTTTGCTACTAGCCGATTCGGAAGCCATTTTTTTAGCCTTTTTTTGAGATTTTGATCGTTTTCGAGTGTGGTGACTAAACCTAAACATCCACCAACTATTTATACTAACTTAGGGCCATTAAAAGGTAAAAAAAATATGCCTAAAAAGAAGCTATAACGGCTATATTACCGTTATAAAACGGTCAAAAAAGTTCCAACATATTTTTCGGGAGAGAACCGGTTTTGGGAAGAACCGGTTTCGGGTATTTTTAGAACCGGTTTTGACTAGAAATATTGGAACTTATCCAGACCCTACGGGTAGGTTCGGGTCCGGAAGAACCGGTTTTCAGGAAGCACCGGTTCCGGTTTTTTTGTTCACATCTACTGCTAGCTCGCTAGTAAATGTTGGGAAAAAGGGTTCCATGTAAGATTTACTCGGACTTGTCAGAAGCAATTCTAGTTAACTAGATCTTGGGGGTACTTTCTGCAACCTAGCCAACGTCCAAAGATAAGAACATGCTATGGTAATTAGCTGCACTTCATAGATTTTAGGAAGCCAATGATTCAACTTTTCTTTTTATTCTCAGTTTGTCAATTTCACATTTTTGTGTATTAGTTTGATAAGTCAAAAGAACCTACACGGGTTGTAAAATGTCCTTCAAAACATATGAAACTGTTTGTGGAACTGAATCTCACTGGGGTTTAATATAATAAGAAGATGCATGCATGATGATATTCAGATCAAGGTTTAGCAAAACAATATATTTGACCAAATTTAGGAGCCAAAGAAACACACACATATATATAGAATATAATACAAATTCATTGATAAATATGTTGCAAAAGATTGAAATGTGAGGCATTTTACAATCACAACATGTTCAAGAAACATCCTAAACTTCTTGGATCTCATCCAATGCATAGTTGTTGGTTGATACATTCGCATAGTTCACTTTGTTAAACCTCACAACAACCGGGTAGCGAGTCTTTGGGTCCTGCATATCACATTAATTTGATATGAACATCAACATCACATATTCAGTTTACACATTAATCACATATATATGTTATATACTTTACCTGGTCTACAGTCACAACTGATCCGACTCCTTTAAACCAGTAGGACTCCTTCCTAAGAATTTTCACCTGTGTCCACAAGATGATATTATTAACCACTTAATTGTATCTAGATTCACACTGACACATATGGAGATACATAAAAGTATTTAGAAACTAAGGATTTCTTTCATCATATATGATGGTATGTGTATTTATATATATACTAGCTTAGACCCCGTGTATTACACACGGGGTGAAAAATATCTTACATAAAATTCTAAAAATTTTATATATATTTTTTACAGGTGTAAAAATGTATTACATATACTAAGGATAAAAAACAAATTTTAAAATTTGTAAAAATTAATATATAATTGGGTTTTGAAAATACGTTAATTACTATTTAATATAATTTGACTTTCATTACTACTTGATTGAAAATAAAAGTTAAATAATTAGATTTCAAAGTTTTTTATGATAAAAGATAATTTAAATAAATGTATTTTATTAGTATAATTAATATTTTTTTAAATATATTATTATTATTAAAAGATGAAAATGTATTTAATAGGAGAGAGAGGCGGAAAAAAATGATGAGGGTGATTATGGAGGCGACATGTGGCAAGAAAAACCTTTATTTATTAGATAGTATAGATATATATATATATATATATATATATAGTAGGTTAAAATCTCGTGTATTACACGGGTTGAATAAATAAAATGTTATATACTTAGTGATAAAAATTTTATACTTTTAAAAACCCGTGTAATAGACGGGTTGGATAAACCGGTATATTACATCAGTTGAATAAAATTTAATGTAATTTGTTAACAGACACACTAGTCAAAATATGTCTTTAAAAAAAGTTAATTTGTCGTGACATTTTTTCAACTGAGTTTTAATTTTTTAATTTAATTGATAAATGTTAATTCATATTAAGTTCAATTGATTGATGATACAATAAATATTTATAATTAAATAATTAGTATCGTAATTAGATTTATATTAAAAATCTAAAAATAAAATCTTTTAATATCATTATTCAATATGACAGAGAAAGATGGAAAAAAATGATACAAATGAACCAGAAAATGACATGTGTCCACAGAATTTCATTTATTAATATAAAAATTATTATTTAATATTTTTATTTAATATGAGAGAGAAATAGAAAAAGTAATATTTAATAGGAGAGAGATGCGGGGAAATAAATATGATAAATAACCAGAGAGCGACACGTGTCCATCATGGTTTTCCTTTATTATATAGTATAGATATATATGTATGAATAAAATGTCATTTTCGTCCATATGGTTTGACCATTTTAGCCACTTTCATCCAAAAACTTTTTTTAGCTTTTTCGTCCATGACTTTTCAAAATCTAGTCATTTTCATCCACCTAACTAACTCCGTCTATATTTTAACATTAAATCAGGGGTAATTTGCTCAGAGCCGGTCCCGAGAATTCGAATGCCCTACACGAGCCGAAAAAAAGGCCCATTAAAATTTTTTTTAAATCCTAAAAAATTATATATATATATATAAGTTTTTTTTAATAATAATTAGATTATTATCAATTTGCTACCTCTAACAAATATTGTGTTCAAATCGCAGCTTCTTCTATTGGCCTGGCCCAATTGTAAAAGGCCCAACAACATTTTTTTAAGCCCAAGTCACAGATGAGGAAAAGACCCAATTATTTTTTTAAAAAAAGGCCCAATATTTAAAAAAAAAAAAGGCCCAAATACTTTTTAAAAAAGGCTCAATTTTTTTAAACCCTAGAAAATTTTATATATAAATTTTTATTTTTTTGGGCCCCTCGAGATGTTGGGCCCACTACGGTCGTGTTGCCCGCATGCCCAATGGGCCGGCCCTAAATTTGCTCTTTACAAAAATCTTTGTTAGACAGATTAGAACCATACCAACTGTTTTTGATCAAAATAACATAAATTATAGACAGAGTTAGTCATGTAGATGAAAAAGACTAGATTTTAAAAAGTCATGAATGAAAAAATAAAAAAAAGATTTTGAATAAAAGTGGCTAAAATGGTCAAACCAACGAAAATGACACTTTACTCAAATATGTATGTACCTTGGCTCCTCTCTTAGGTCCAATTGGTGGTGGCTTAGGCTTCTCTTCCCTGGCTGCTTCAGCGGTGGCAGCTGGTGGTGCCGCGTCTTCAGCCGCCTTTACAACCAATCTTGAACCTATGTGGTTTTGAAAAGGTAACATAACCATATTAGACTTGACTGTGGTTGTGTTAGAGGTGACATTTGGTGTCACCACAAATCTTGAAGCAGCAGACGCCATACTGCAACTTGCCATTCTGCAAAAAGTTTTGATTTTGAAGATGTTGAGATGATGAAAATTAAACTTGATAATTGAGTTTCAAATGGTTTTTGATAAAATGAGGGTATCTTTTTCTTGGAGAATTTTGAGTGAATTGTGATGGTTGAATTGAGATGACCAATAGAGTGTTGCCACATGGGCAGTCATATCCTTTGTTTGGATAATGTTGTCGCAAGTCATTTGGTTTCTAAACTCACCCCATTCACCAGAATCACCACCTATCCAAATCTCAGTTATAACATGTTTATTTTTATTTTATTTTTACAAGAATTTTATATGGCTCGATAATAAACTTTCAATGGTATATTTTATAGTATTTAAAATTAAGAGTTAAAATATTATTAACGATTGTTTAAGAGTTAAAATTAAACTTAAAAATTATAATTGCTAGCCCCAAGAGCCCAATTAAGTGAGCTCATAATTAATTAGCCACCAGGCTACCATCATCATAAAAAATGGCCCATTAAGCAGGATGGGACATGGGGGAGTGCTTTGCATTTTGCTGTTTGCACCTTTTAAAAATATAAATCTGGTGTTGATCCATTGGTTGACATTCTCCATCGTCTTGTCGCAGAGTCAGTTCGATTTTCCTCTCGCGTGTTGGGCCTGCGACGGTCTGGTGTGGGTCTATTTGCATGTCCGGTATCACACATTTTGCACCCTTAAAATATTAATATTTGAGGTGACTTTTATAAGTTAACTGGCTCCATACTAATACTAATAACAAAAAAAACATATTTATTTTATACTTTTCTTTTTTCTTTTTTATATCTAAGTTCAATTTAGTTATAGTAAATCTTTTATATTTATTTAAATATTAAATTATTTTTACGTTATCTGGTTCTTGAGACCAGTTTAACCGGTCTGGCTAGTGAACCAGTAGAGTGATGAGTTCAATTATCGATCCGGTTTTAAAAACATTAATTGAAATTCAAACCAGATCAAAGGGATTTTAGGTTAAACTTACCACATTTATAAAAGCAAGTCTAAAATCACATACCCGATACCCAACAAAGACAAATTTTTAATGTATACTTCATTACTTCTTAATGCCAGAATGATTAAAAACTAAACTTATATAAAATAAAAAAAACATTTTCTTGTATCAACAATGTTTTGCTGCTTCATGATTCATACACGAATATATAATGAAAATGTTTAAATTTAAATATTTAATATTCACGGTTCAGTCTAAAATAAAAGCAAACCGGTTGTAGTTTTTGTTTTGAAGTTTGAAAAAGAAAAAAGGAAAAAAAAATGTTGAGAGTGGGATTTGAACCCACGCCCTTTCGGACCAGAACCTTAATCTGGCGCCTTGGACCAACTCGGCCATCTCAACAATTGAAAGAATTTTCGCTTCTTCTGGTATATATAATATACCTGGCCATAAAAATTATTTTGGCAGGATTACCATTCGGGCGTTTGAAGTGTTAAACGGCTCCATTATTGCAAATCATTGTGCGTTCAAATTATTATTTAAAAAAACTAAACTTTTATAGCAATAATAACACGGTTTTTAATTATCATAATTAATACGATAATCATTTCAAAAATATATTTTATGTATTAACTCACCTAACCTGATTAACTTATTACTTAACGGTACAACTTACTCATTATACCACCTCTGCTTACAAATATCAAGATACTTTTAGAAGACTCGTTCATAAAAGGTTAGTTATTTGTACACATTCACGTGTTATATGTATACATAATAATTGTGCTGCATACGGGTCGTCATTGGTGGATTTACAGGGGGTCCGGAGGGTCCCTCGACCCTCCAGCCAACAAACTTGGCTGTATACCGGAATAATCAAAACGAAAAAGAATTTATAGGTTGACCTTTTATCTCTAGCATAGCATTTAAAGCTAAAATAGAGAGTGTTGTTGTAACTGATGATTTTTCGACCGTCGGCCGGTGACTGTGTCACAGTGGTTCGTCGAAGTAGTTCGATGATTGTGAGATGTGGAGGGAACAGAGAAGAAGAAAGAAACTAGTAAAAGAGTATTGGTTTAATGTATTTAAAGGATACTTTATGGTATTTTCTCACACCCTCATGTGATTTTATTTTTTTAACTTGTAATTACTAATACATGTATAAGTATCTCAAGAACATGGTGTTCAGTGGTAGACCCAACAATTTTTGTATAGGGTCGATTGTCAATAATTAAATATTAATTTTTTCGGCCCGAGTTGGGTCGGGTCAAACAATAAAACGATAAAAACTAACAAAGTTATAAACGAATAATAATAATAATAGGATATTTATAATTAGAAATGCATAATTAAAAAACAATATCCTTATAATTGTTCTCTACGGGTTTTCATTTTTTGAAACCAAAACATTACATCATCTATAAGAATTTTTCTAAGCAACTCTTTTCAACGTAACAAACACAACTATCAACTTTTTTTAATAACTAATTAGGTTTAAAATATTTAAATGGTATTGGTTTTATTTATGGGTTTATATTTTATCTGGGACTATTTTGTTTAAAAATTAGTGGGTTAAATTATTAAAGGTTTGGTTTAATAGTTTTATAATTGATGGGCTATGAGTCAATTGTTATATGGTTAAATGTTTGATTTAATTGGTTTTTATTTACAAAATCTATAATCCTAAAAAAATTATTGAGGGTCGATGCCAAAATTTATGGGGGTCGGTATCAAAAGTTTATAGGGGTCGCTCGAAAATAGACCATGTATATAATAAAAAAAATTAACGGTGTCGGCCGACCCGCCAACACCACCTTAGGTCCGCCAATGATGGTGTTATATTTGGTTGGTCCAGAAAGAATTAAAAAGATGCTTAATGAAGTGGAAAATGTAGTAGCAAGAAACTTAGAAAAATGGTTGGCGAGGAATTAGTGTAGTTGAAGGAAGAAACTGTAAATGTAATAATTTTATTACAACCTACTCAGAAACTCAAGTTTCTAATCAATTAACATGAAGTTATTATTATTTTGTTCTTGCATATGATATTTGATCTAACTGCAAAAAAGTTGATAAGTTATGATCCAAAGAAAACATCCAACGATCAAAATTGATGATGATTTTGATTTTGGCTATCAGGTTCAACCTAGCCAAGTTACAACCCACTAGCATATGCATATCATATGGCAAACATGTAGTGGTTAGGAGAGGTGGTGGTGGTTCCATGGTGTGTTGGTGGTGGTTCCATGGTTGGGTTATGATCACGCTTCACTTTGCTTTGCTTCATAACCTATTTAATTTGTTCTTTTCACTCATGTTTCTAGTTTTATTATGTTGTGTGTTATGATCACGCTTCACTTTGATGCATTATCTGTCATAGTCTTTCACTCCATCATTCATCTATGTAATGTGTTTGCTTAACTTTAACCCACTTTAAAAAAAACATTTGATATATATATAGAGAGAGAGAGAGTGTGTGTGTGTGTTGGGTTGGGTTGCGACAATCCTTTGCCGCATTTTGTGAAAATAAAGCGACCTCTAAGGGGGGTGTAATGGTGTTGCCTCACCCCAATGTTCTTCCACATCATCATTGTCACATCGGCGACATTACCATAACACATAGTCTTACTGTTTACACTTTCACACTATTTATTTTATAAACTAAAGGTGTCATTTACAAATGAAGAGTAATCTAGATTCTTTTTACTAAAAACATGTCCAACAACAAAATCAATTTATAAGTTATAAAAAAACGAGTAGAACACTTGAAAAATCATTTAAAGTGGCATTAACTCTAACAACCTTCAAAAATGCTTTATTTTAAATTATATTATCATTATAAAAAGTAAACTAAACGGCCAACTAAACTAGTATGACCATGACGCTACTTGTACCAAGAAAATTACACGCTTTAATTATTTTGATCTATTTATAACATATCAACTATAAGTTATGTAACATCTTTTCTATAATGTGTTAGTAATATAAGTATTCTGTATATTATGATCCATTATTAAAATAACCTTTTGAAAACACATCTAAACATACTCTTAAAAATATTATCAAACCGAAACATAATTAAATCATATTGATATATTTAGTCTGATTCATCTAGATTTTACGGTTTCACGATTTAATCGTACACTTTATAATAGAAAGGGCATTTATGAAACTAACACAAACTACAAGGGCCAAAGAGTAAAAACGAAATCTCCGCATCCGTTTCTTACCAGTTTCCCGTCTCTTTCTCCGTTATCTGGTTTTATTCGATTCACTCGTCTCTCTCTACATATCTGTGATGTAAGCGTAATCTGAAATCCGAATAAGAAAATGCATTTGGAGTCTATCGGAACTCGTGGAAGTAAAAACCGGCGGATCTCCGGCTACATTTTGCTACCGGAATGACAGATTCCGGCCAGAATTCAATTAAATTAGGTGTTACTTTCACACTGTATTAGCTTTCTCTCTCTAAAGCTCCTTTTTCGCTTTTCTGATTTTGCTGGTTGCTTTTTACAGTGTTAGCTACTTTTTGATCTCGCTTTTTAAGGTAAACACGGAATCTGATCCTTTTTTAATTCTTTTGTAATTACAGTTACAGTGTTGTTCTAGTGACAATTGGAGGAAGAAATTAGGGTTTTATGCTGTGATGGATTTGTATTGATTAAACATTTGTATGAACGTAAATTGAACGTAAATTACTTTAGTTAATTCATGAAATTAGGGTTTTATTTGTTTAAAAACATTCGTTCATTCTTTACTTCGGTTGATCACAACCTTTGAGATTTGGATTAGCAGGTGTTAAAATGAATAGGAATCAGAATCTGGAAAGGCCTGTTCCAGGATGCTTGGGAAGAATGGTGAACCTTTTTGATTTGAATGGAAGTGTAGGGGGAAATAGACTGCTCACTGAGAAGCCATACTGTGAAGGTTAGTTGTGTTTGTGAGCATATGTGTTTTGACTTTTAGTTTGACCTTTTTATTAGTGTATTTTTCGCCGATTTAGTTTGAAAATGCTCGATTGTTACATGGAACAGGTTCTCCGGTGTCTAGGCGCCAATCGGATGTGTCAAGGTCTTGTGTAGTTGATGATCAGATGCATGATAAAGTGGTAATTACTTTGAATTGTGTAGGATCGCGGATTGTTATTGACAAAATAGTTTGATTTCTGTAATTCTGTTGTTGGCATATGCAGATGGTGTCTGAGTTGGCAAAATCACCATCAAATAGGAAACCGAATGGGACCCCTATAAAGATGCTTATTGCACAAGAAATGTCAAAAGAAGAGATCTCGGTCCCTCAGCGTAATCCACCTAGTTTGGTTGCTAAGTTAATGGGGCTTGATGATGTTCCACAACGCCAACATCTTGGGTCAGCTTCATGCAGAAGCAATGTAAGAGGATCAGGGTCAAGATCAAGAAGCCATTCTGGATCATTGGACTTTATACAAGAACATGAGGAAGTTAATCAGTACAAAGATGTTTTTGAAACATGGCAGCAATCATGCAAAACATATGGTGGTTCACCACAAAAGGGTAGTAATTATAAAGAAAGCAAGAATGAGAAGAATATGGCTCTCATTCGTGAAAAGTTCATGGAAGCAAAACGTTTGTCTACTGATGAGAAACTTAGGCAATCCAAACAGTTTCAAGATGCTTTAGAAGTTTTAAGTTCCAATAAAGATTTATTCCTTGAGTTTCTTCAAGAACCAAATTCTTTATTCTCTCAACATCACAGTTTACAGTCTGTACCTCCACGTCCAGACTCAAAACGCATTACAGTTCTTAGACCTTCTAAGTTGGTAGATGGTCATAAGTTACCTTGTGTAGGAAAGGAAAATGGGAAACAAATATATGATACTGTTTGGGATAAATTTAGTGGAAACCTTAATCAGCCAACGCGTATTGTGGTACTGAAACCTAACTCTGGAAAGCCTAATGATATGACAAACGTTTCTTCTTCTCCATCCTTAAAAACATCAAATGATGGATTTTATGGAGATTTGGAAGACAGTGAGCCAATAGAGAGGACACCTGGCATACCTGAATGTCCAAGTAGCCATAGGAGAGATGAAACCCTTCTTTCTTCTGTTTTTTCCAATGGTTATATTGGTGACGAGAGTTCGTTCAGTAAATCTGAAGTTTATTATGCAGCAGGGAATCTGAGTGATTCGGAGGTGATGTCACCAACCTCACGACACTCGTGGGATTATATCAATCGTTATGGCAGCCCATATTCTTGTTCCTCATTCAGTCATGCGTCTTATTCCCCAGAATCATCTGCTTGCAGGGAGCCAAAAAAACGTCTTTCTGAAAGATGGACAATGATGTCATTAAACGGGAATGCTCAAGGAGAAAGACATGTAAAAAGAAACTCCAGTACATTGGGAGAAATGCTTGCTCTTTCTGACTTGAAAAAATCGTCTGAATCAGAGGAAACCTCTAAAAATACTAGTAGTTTAAATAAAAATAAAGTCCATGATGCTGACAGTAGCCCTAAAAATCTTGTGAGGTCAAAATCTCTTCCAGTGTCTTCTACAGAGTTCTTGAAAGGCAAAAAGGATGATACTAAGGATTTTACCATGGAAAAAAGTCATAAGTCATCATTGTTAAAAGGGAATGTTTCAAGTTTACTTTTTTCCAGGAGTAGAAAATCCAGCAAGCAAAAATCCCAAAAGTCTGATGATGAAGTTCATCAATCTTCAAGAAACATTGGTAATGATGAATCCCAGTGCATTAATGACACAACGGTTAAAGATGTTGATGCAGAGCTTCTAGGTCAACATCTACCTGAGGTATGGAGTCTTCTTTAACTCAAATATTAGTTAACTTAGTAATTCTAAATAGTGTTTTTGGAACTGCAATCTCAAATGTGTGTAATTGGTTATTTTGCAGGGTTCTGGAAATGCAAATGAGAACCCAAACCAGCCAAGCCCTATTTCGGTTTTAGAATTATCATTTGAAGATGATGACAGTAAATCAGGCTGTTCTTCCACTGCTAAACTGAATAAAAATGGTAATTAACTAATTATTAATCTTAATTTACAAATGTAATTTTCTAATTCCTTACATGCCAAATGTTTCATGTTGTATTAACAGGGATAGATCCTAATAAATACAATCTGATTGATAAATCACCACCAATTGGATCCATTGCCCGGACGCTATCATGTGACTACTCTGCTGTGGGACCTGTCACTCCTGTTCCAGGTAAAACCTCCACAAAACCCATGAGCCCAGAGGAAGAAGAACAAGAGTGTTTCTTGTATGTTCAAACACTACTATCAGCAGCTGGAGTTACCGGTGGGGTCCAGTCAGATTCAGTTATGACCAGGTGGCATTCACACGAAAGCCCACTGGACCCATCTTTGAGAGACAAGTACGTAAGCCTAATCAATAAGGAACCACAACAGGTGGTTCACCACTCCAAACAAAGACGCCAAAGATCATTTCAAAAGCTTGTTTTTGACTGTGTGAATGAGGCGTTAACAAGTGGGACCCACAAAGACATGGGAAAGTTGTCGATGGACGTTGTGTGGGGCCAGATGAAGGAATGGATATCTGGGGAAGGAAGGTGTGTTTGGGATGGAGATAGTGATGATGAAGATGAAGATGGCGGCGGCACCGTCACCCTGGTGGTGGAGAGGGTGGTGAGGAAAGAAGTTGCAGGACAGGTTTGGGTGGAGCATTTGAGATTGGAAATTGATGATATAAAAAAAGAAATAGAAGAGAAACTGGTGGAACAACTTGTGGATGAATTTGTGCTAGAGTTGACAGGTATGATTTTGGCTTACACTTCCTAATAATTTATCACACAATTATGTGTATTATTTTATTTAGTATTATGTTGTGAGTTTCCAACAATCATGGTCTTTTCTTGGTGTCTATGTGTTAAGTAATACAAAAATAAATATATTTTCTGATGCTCATTGGTTCACCTCAATTAATTTTCCTAAGGTTCAAGACCAAGTTGTTCATATCATTAGCTTGAGGTAGTGTATTAAACCACAAATCATCTTATTAATAGTTTCTTATTTAGAAAATTAGTTTTTTCTAGTTAAATATAAATTCTTTCAAACAAAAATCATTATGAATTTAAAAACCATTTTAAAAAATGAGAATCACTTTTCAATGTGGTGAAATTACGTAACTAATGCAAAAGTAGATGTGTTCGCCGGTGAAAACAAATAAACACCCATCACTGATGTATGTAGCAGCGAAAACATTATATGAACACGATGATATTTTGTATAAATTAATGTAATAACACGTATTCACCGCTAAATATACTAGTATGTACACACATAGCGTATTTAGTGGTAAATATGTTATGTGTTTCTCTATTGTCCAAGGCGCACTAGGCGGGCGCAACGCAAGAAAAACGCCTCGTGGCAGTCCAGACGCTACTCTGGCAAGTCTCCGACGAGATTCCGACTATATCATGTTTTTTTCCAGCAAAAAACAGTGAAGTTCAAATAAAAAAGCAAAGAACCCAGATCTGAAGGTGAAATCAGCAAGAAAAACTCAGATCTATGTCTTTCTTGGTGAAGTTTAAAACGAAGAAAATGAAAGAAAGAGAGATGAGGCAAAATTTGAGTGATGTGAAGTGATATTAAAAGGGAACAGCAGAGCTAGAATTGTTTCTGCATAAAAAAGTAATATTAAAAAGGACTTGAAGCATAAAAAAAGACTTGTTTCTGCAAAGCTAGACATCCTAGTTCAGTAGTTTTAAAATTTTTTTTTGAAGGGCGAAAATATATTAAAACTAGCAGAAGCTAGAAAGAAACAAGAGAGGAAAAAAAATACTACAAGAAACAACTAAGCATAAAGCCAAAATTAGAAATTAAAACTACACCATTTCTCCCAATCCTCCACGCCAATGTTTTTCCTATTTTTAGCCCACAAAAAGTTCGAGCTTTTGAGATCTTCGAATAATCACTTGAGAGAAGCCTTTTTGCCCCAAAAAACTACACTATTTCTCAACTTCCACAAACATCATATTGCAATAAAAATGACCACGTGAAAAACTTTGTGGTGATGGTTTGCGCTTGATTCCAGCCTTGTTAGATCCAATATGTCCCTGATAGAGAAAACGAATATGGGGGAAATGTTGCACAAAGTATTAATGAAACCCCACAATATAGATGCATAATAACAAGATGTAAATAAATGTTCTGATGTCTCAATACTCTCCAAACAAAGAGGACACCAAGTTGATTCAATATTAACTTTCCTTACCACTAACGCCTGCCGAGTGGGAATCCTGTCAAGTTCTGCGCACCAGGCTAAAATGTTTACTTTTAGCGGCACCGAATTACACCAATTAAACACATAACCATTTGGAGAAGAAGATGGAGGTCGAAGCAAATGACGCATTGACTTTACAGAAAATGGCCCTAGACCCTCTGGCCTTCGTGACCAAGCCCCGTCTCTTTCAACCATCAATTCTTGAAAGTTCAAATTGCGAATGTTAAAGGAAACCTCCAATTTCTTAATATTTCCCCAAACCCCTGCAAGGTCTCTTCTCCCGGGTATAATTGTGTTATCCCTCGACGAAGCGTGAATGCTTATAATGACATCTTTCCAGATAGAGTTTGGTTCCGACAGGAACCTCCACCACCATTTGGATAAAAGACTAAGATTCATAACTTTAAGAGATCCAATACCAATTCCCCCCGTTGATTTTGGAGAGCAGACTGTTTCCCATTTGACCCATTAATCTTCCGTGAATTCCCATGCCATCCCAAAGGAAGTTTCGTCTTATCTTTTCAAGCGTGTTAATGACCTTATCAGGGGCTTTAAATAGAGAGAAGAAATGAACTGGAAGACTGTCAAGGACTGATTTGATCATTACAACCCTCCCACCAATAGATAAATGTTTGGCTTTCCAAACTGAAAGCCTAGCCTTAAACACATCAATAACTGGCCTCCAATTTTTCATGAAATTCGTATTCGCTCCAACCGTTAAGCCAAGATAAGTGAATGGCAGCTTCCCAACCCGACACCTAGTAGTTTCTGCTAGATCAACAACACAATTGTCAGGAACATTTGTAACGAACCAAAATCCGGGTTTCGTTTTCAAATAAATAAATTATTCTAATAAATATTATGGTGAAAATAATATATTAGAAATAAGTTGAAACAAGTGTGTTTCAAGTTAGTAATGGGGTTATGTTAGTTTTAACTAATTATAGAATGAAATGGGTGAAATGAAAGTTGAGGGGCCAAAAGTGTAAATGGCAAAATTCTGCCATTTTGACTAGTGGAAGTCAAAATAGAACCCATTTGGTGTGTTTGGGGTCGTTCATCTCAAGAGAGAAAAGGAGAAAAGTGGTGTTGGAGCAAAACCGTGCATTTTGAGCTTGAATTGGTGAAGGTTTTGGCTTGCACATCATCCTTCTAACATCAAGTAAGTGTAATCTTCCATTGATTTCACATTTGAAGGTGTTAGTAGGTGGGTTTTGTAGAAATCCGAAGATTATGTATGCATGTGGTAAATTGGTGTTAGATTGTGGATAATCTAGCTAAACTAAAGGTAAAGGGTGGTGATTAACATCTTAGAACCCTTTCATTTTGATTTTGAGAAGTTAGGGTTCATATGGTGAAAATTGGGGTGTTTGGATCATGATGCTAGAATGATGAATTAGTGATGATTAAGTGTTTAGGTGGTATTAGACACTTGAATGAACACCAAATTGACCTAATAAAAGTTAGTGAATGAGAAATTAGTGTCAAGGTATTGGAAAGAAAACTCAAGTAGGTGAGTTTGTATTAAAAGAGGGTGTTTGGTTATGGGAATAACCCAAACGAGTCAATTTGGGTTGGAAATGAAATTGGGTTGTGGACTCAAATGTAATGTGATTTGGATGAATGTTAGATAACTAAACTAGGTGTATATGTTTAGGTAATCAAATTATGAACCGAGGAGGAGGCACGGGATCTTCCAACTCAAAAGGTAAGTGCCTTTTCACTTACTTAGTAATGTTGATAAATTTGTGGTATATATGTGCATACTACGAGAGGAAATGAATGTGTAAGATTATGCATGATCTAATATGTGAATGTAGTGAATTTGGTGTAATTAACTTATGTGGTATATAGTCAATCTAATATATAAATGTGATGAATTTGGTGTAATTGACTTATGTGGTATATAGTCAAATAAATTATGATAATTTGGTGAAATGGTGGATTAAAGTGTGGAATACTTCAAAAGGTGGGATTGGAGTCAAATACTCCGAGTGCGGTAAGACGAGTTGTGGTACTCGCACCAAGAGGTCGTAAACCAATAAGAAGTGTGGAATACTTCAAAAGGTGGACTTGGAGTCAAATACTCCAAGTGCGGGTAAGACGAGTGGTGGTACTCGCACCAAGAGGTTATAAACCCAATAAGAAGTGTGGAATACTTCAAAGGGTGGACTTGGGGTCTAATACTCCAAGTACAGGTCAAATGGGTGAATGAGTGGTGGTATATGAATGAAAAATGAAATGAATGAAACTTGTAGTGGAATTGCAAGTGTTAAGGATTTTATTTGACTAAATGGGTGCAAACAGGTCAAATGGGTGAATGGGTGGAAACAAGTTGTAAATACTTGTTTGATATGTTTATCGTCATTACTAACGGTGATATGTTTATGTGGTTATGTAGGGAAAGCTCCTATGTAGGTCAAAGTCGAGTCCAAGGCGTGGAGGGTTCTCGTATGCATTTTGGGATTTAAAGGAAAATCCGTTAATATGGTGTAAATTGACATTTGAAATTGTGTTTTGGTATATATTTGTGGTGTTGAATGTTTTGAACCAAAACCTAAGTGTTGGAAATGTTTTTGTGTCAAGTTGGTGAAAATGATGAAAATTTGGCTAAGTGTTGAAAACCTGAGAAAAAGTAAACTTTCTGTTTACTGGACTTCTTCGCGCCACGCGAAGATGGAGTGGAGGTTATTCGCGACACGCGAAGAACCAGGTTCCCGGACTTGTTAATTTGGAGACTCTTAGCGGCACACAAAGGAAATAAAAAGTAAATAAAATTTCTGGGATAAAAGCTTCCGCGCGTTTAAATGTTTTATTAATTGGTTTTCCAATTGAGGGTGTTACAACATTTAGACCCCAAAGGTTGCACTTGCTCGTATTAATCTCAAGGCCGGATGCGAGAAAAAAACACCTCATAGTAGTTTTAAATTAAATTTTTTGTGTTTTTTCTTCTGATTACTCTCTTTCACTTATATAATAGATAGTTATTTTAATTTTTTAGTTAAGTTTTAAGCTCTCAGGACTCAGGGGTTGTAGATATACATTTTTAGGTTATACATGCACTTTTATTGTCTTAGCATACTTTGTATTTAGATTTGAGTTGTACTTGTAGCTTATTAAGTAGTACTTGGAAGGTTTTTACACATAAATCATATATATTATCTAAGTTTTGGTTATTAAGGATTAACAATGTAGTAAAACCCCAAAAAAATGATAACTTTATACTGCGCGCCTAGCTTAAAAAGCCCTCGCTTTTTAAGCGCCTTGCGCCTAGGCCCAAGGCTCACCCTTTGTGCCTTGAGTGCGCCTTGTGCCTTTGACAAGATAAATGTGTTTTTATCTTATTTACAAAAATGTCCCTGTATACAAATATATATATTAAACAAATTCTTTTAAAATGGTTCTCAAACATTTAGTGGTGCTTATTTGAAGTCACACGCATACAAATAAACATACATGTGTGGGTGTTTTGTAGTTATAAAATCTATTGGATTTATTATTAAAATCAATTTTTGATAAGTTTTAACAATTAGTCTCAATCACTACAAGAAATATGACTTAAACAGGAGGTATCTGATACAATTTGTCTCAATCGCTACATATCTGGATGGTTGTTCTACTAACGAAATTGTCTGGTCGATAATGGCCTTGAACATGAGGTATCTGAACGATTAAAGTTAGTGTGCATTGGCATCGATTTGGAAGGTTTCAAGGATCAAGTTAGCTCGTTAATTCATGGTGAAGGTGTTACAAATGTTCCCTAGTGAATTTTCTATTAATTAATCTTCGGGGTTAGGGATTCGGGGAAAGCTAACTGCATTAGGGGTCTAAAAACAAAGTTTGTGATTCGTAAAAGATTTGTTCAGTAAGTTCTGGGGTACGGCCAAATTTGATTTTGTTTTGGTCAATGCCCAGGGTCGATCCGGAGGAATGATATGCCTTTGGGATACAAGTGTTTTTATCATAGCTAATGTCGTCAAGAAGAGCTAATATTTAGGCGCCTAATGATGTGGCTGCAAGAAGAGCTCTCTGGTCGGACTTGCTCAGGATGAAAGAATCCTGCACTGGTATTTGGACTTTAGGCCCATTCCATTTAGGGTCTTTAATGCATGGTTGCATAGGCCTCGGTTGCTAGATCATATTGAATTTCTTTGCACGTCTTTTATATTTAAGTAGCACTGTGTGTATTACATGGTGTTTTATAATAAAAAACTGAAATCTTAATAATATGTAAATAAATTTTCAATAATGTTTATAATAGAAATTACATGATTCTATAATGTGTAAAAAAATTAATATAAGTGCAAAATTTTTATTACATAGAAAAGCAAAAAAAAAAAATAAACAAGAGTGATGAGGTCTAAGACAAGAGGAAAATCTTTTTGCGGTTTCTAAAACATATGAAACTGTATATATTGTGTATCTAAACACTGCATGTATGCCTTGTAGTGACCTGAAAGGTCTGAGTTAATACACAGTTAACTCAGATTAATAGTGGAACTTGAGAGTCTTATGGAAAACAAACAAACAAATTGTTTGTTTGAAGCGTAACTTGTGAACCGCGCATCCACGCTCGTAAAGCCATACGTGGGCTCCAGCCGTGCCTGCATGGACGCGCGCCATGACACAATAGTCTCCGCGCGGACTCCTGTCGTCGCCACACAACACGTTGTGGCCACGCCCGCGGACCCACACCCCACACCACTGGTCAAAAATAAAATATAGCGATTCACAAGTTGCGACACCTTAACTCGTTGTATTAAGACACGCGCGTTACGGCGCTTTAAAGGTTGGAAAAAATTAACGTCTTCAAACTTTATATAAAACAGTGGGAAGCTAAACCGTGAGGTAATTAAAATATAAAAAAAAAGGATTCTTTTAAAACTAATTTCTGACGTCAAGATGCAAGGTGCAGCGTGTTAGATCGCATGTTGTGGTGCGTAAACGGTTGTAGCGAAATCGTTGATAATATTAAAAACCTTATATAAGAAAAGGAAACCACTAAAACACATGACCCGTGTTTAATTAAACGAACCAGAACATGACCCGTTTAGTTAAATAAGTTAACCTGGATACGACCCTTTTATTAAACGGGTCAGATATGACAACTCAAAACTTGATTATTTAATTTTCGTGCCACGTTCTTTTTACGTTTCAGATCATGTCATAAATTCTCACCTTTATTTTTCTGTAACGAAAAATTAAAATAATTGATTGTGTATTTAACATGGATGTATTTATTTATTTATTGTATGGTGAACTTGTTTGTAATGAGTTAATCCACCAACCCACCCCATATCTGATTATGAGTATGATGATACACAATGGTTTTTGGATTTGTTTAATGTGGCATTGGCATGGGAGATGTGCTTCTTTTGATAAAAAGTGGTTTAACTAATTTAGTCCAGCCAGACTGTAAAGGAATGGTATCCATCTACAATAAAAAAAAATCAAAAGTGAAAGTTCCCTTCTTTGTTTCTTGCTGAAGAAATATACCTGACTTATAGTTCAAATAAAACTGATTACATATATTGAAAATGCCATGCTATATATATGTTAAAAAGAAAGATGGGTTGGTGGGTTAACTTGATCATCAAGGTATCCATATTTTTAGATTGTCTAATGTTAGAGACTAAAACACAAAAACAATTGCCTAGTTAAAATGTATGATACGTTTTTGAATGGGATGTATCGTGGAAGAATGAGTAAATTGTATTCTTCTTTAATCATAAATAAAACTTTGATAGAAAATTGCCCAGAAACAGTTGAACTAAATAAAATTCATGATATCCTTCTTTCCTATCCTAATTCTCCGAAAAATGAACAGAAAATCGAAATATCGGGAAAAAAAACTAAAAATTGATTCAAATAGAATAAACGAAATAGGTAAAAAAAACCCTCAATGGTCATAAAATTAGTCAACGAGCTGGAACAATATTTTAAAAAACGACGAAAAGAACAAGGCATGATGCAAGGGCTGGATCACCAGCTTCGAACGAAAATTTAAACATATAGCATTTTTAACTCGTTCCAGTCGAAGTTTTAGGAAGTCTCATTTCAAAAAATTATAATCTTTATAGAAAATTTAATAGATGCAACAGATCATGGATTCGTCGGCAATCTCTCGATCAAAGTGGGTCCTATTGGTAATCTGTTGGTGATATGTACTCCGTCAGAAAACATGACGTGTGTAAAAATGACATGTTATTGGCGGCTTTTTCCGAGGGATTACCGACGGAAGGGTCACCAACATTTTAGCAATAGAGTTTACTGGTGGTTCACATGACAATATAACCAACGACAATATAACCAACGGGATAAAAACACTTATGCAATCAACAAAATGTGACTGTGATGTTATGATTAGATTTCTAATAGTGTTGCCAAAACATTTAAAGGCTCCAATTTGGTGACAAGATCAATAGGTTCATTATTTTAATTGATTATGAAGTTTTATTTGATTATAGTTAGTTCACTATATATGGTCACTTATCCAACCAACAAAATATGAATGTGATGTTATATCCGACATATTAACCAACATTCATTTTGGTTTGGTGAGACTCCCTTGTCGACAGATGTTGTTTGTTAGTTTCCCATCATACAGTTACACTTGTGTGTAATACATATTTGCCGGTTTTTAAGACAATATTGGTATTATACAAAATAATCGCATTTGTAGTTTTTTTTATAGCATATGGTCTAACGGTTGGGGGACTTTGTTATTTTAATCGAGCCCAAAGTCCTCACCCTTGTTCGTCCCTCACCTCACACCACCTAGGAGGAAACTTATAAATGAAAAAACTTTTGGCTCAACCTGGAACATAACATAAAACTTTATGTATAAAGTTGGTGTTGGTTTATGAGTAATTTTATAAGGGAGCTGGGGGCATCATGCGTGTAAGCCATCGGTCCGGTAGCCATGGGTAGACCGCCGCAAGGGTTGTGGGTAATGGTCTCAACTACATGTACCCGTTGGAGAATGCCGTTGTAAAACGACTATATAGCCTTTAAGTTTATAAAAAAAATTAATTTATATAGTTGTAAAACGACTATATAGCCGTTAAGATAGGAACTTTTAGCAGAGAAAGAATGCTCGAGTAAAGAGAAATGAAGGGGCAATTGAAGTGGTGGTACCTCGAGTTTTGAACACACCAACATCATAAAAACAAAACCAGCCCTCCAAAAGAGATCAAAGAACATGAAACGAAGTGGCGATACATAATATAAAAACGCCATCTTTTCAACAAAATCCGCAAACTCATGTCAAAGAAGGCTTTAGAAAGTAGAACAAGCTCAAAACGAATTCTATTTTGCTAAAGCTTCAAAACATTTATTCTTTTTCCCATAAGTTCCTCGAATGGGTTAACCGCATAACCCTAATTTACTAACCCTAGAAATGAATTCTATCATAGTCCATATCAGAATTTATTAATTTAATTCTTAAATTTCCAGGGCTCAAACTAACTGGGCGGTGGGGGAACAATTAAATCGATTGCGGTTTGATGATCCGAACATGGACGAAGGGAAAAGGGTGGAAACTGATCACAATGTTCTTCCGTAATTGATCTCCAAACTCAACAAAAACTAAAACAAGTTTGGAAAACACCATCCCACCTCCTTCTTCTTCAACCCCTTTGAATCAAGGAGCTAGGAAAACGTGAACCGTAGAGCTTTAGAAGTTGGATCGATTGTTTTACCTTGACAATTAGGGTGTAAGATTTCAGGCGATGGAGGTGGCGATAGTGTATGATAGATTATCAGAAACCTGGTCATCAATTGTTTTACCCCCAAACCTAATCTCGTTCCATCAAAATGATGAGTCCATGATATTATGTTTGTTAACACTTTTAGTCCAATTCAATAATTTCGTTAAGTTTTTTCAGTTAATTTTGTACTAAATGACGTTATATTTCTTAACACTCTTTGCAATCAGGGATTCAAACTGATAAGGGTGCACTGAACATATTAAGATCATCAAATATCAGGGACGAAAACTGTAGTTTACTCAAAACAATTTGACAAATTACTCCATAAGCAATTAATCAGCTAAAGATATTATTTTGGTTGTGGCTTAGTACATTCTTAAATTTCCTTAGAGACGAGAGAGTAGAGTAGAGAGAAGAAGAAAGAGAGAATGATTAAATTATAAATAGTAAACTAGCTTTAATCTCATGTGTTACATTGGATGAAACGTTAACATTATATTGATAACTATCTTAACACCTCTTTTTATACAAATTTGATATTGTATTGGTAACTTTTTCATTTTGTTAAATGTTAAAATTATATGGATGATAGTAATCAAAACATAAAAAAATACATGAAAATACATTTCATAAGTGATGTATTTTTATAATACATTAAATTACATGTAAAATGAAACCTTACAATGATGATTTACAAATTTGAAAATACTTCATTGTATACAACATTTGACGTGATATTGGTAACTTTTCAATGTTTAACACCCACTAAATACAACAAAAAATAGAGTTTCTTTTTCTCAATTACTGAAACCACAAAATAGCCAAAAACGTTCGAAAAATAGGGCACAAACGGTGCGAACCTGATTGAAGCCAGTAGTGAGTCAAAGAAATTGAAGATAATAAAATTGGTCAACGATTTTCTTGCATACGTTATTTCTCCATTTTATTAATTAACTGAACTCTATCAGCTTTTTTATATAAACTTTAACCTTAATGTTGTAACATATTTACAAATGCTTAAGTTGTAATTAAATTTACGTATCAAACTGAAGTTACCTTTTTTAAAATCTCGTATTTTATACGAAAAATCTCACTAAACCTTTAATATTTATTCTCTCATTTAAAATAAAATAAAATTTAAATTTCAACAATATATCGTCTTTTAAATTCTAAAATTTAAACTCCAAAATTTAAAAATCGCACTCCTTAGTATACCGACACAATTTAAATTTAAAATTACAAAATTAAATATGAAAAAAAATTAAAAATAATAAATTAGAACTGAAGCCAAACATTTTTTTTTGAAAAAAAAAATCTTGCCGTTTAATAAAAAACTAAGTTTAAAATATAATACACTTTTAAAATAAAAATTTATAAATTTGTTAGTTTTAATTAAAAACTAACTATTAAAATTTTAAAAAAATATTATTTATAAATATTAAACTTTATTAAAAAAACTACCAATTAAATATTAGTAAATTTTATTTTAACAAATATTTATTCAAATACAAAAGTAGTCTTTTTCAAATCTCCTATTTTATAATTCTTATTTTTTTTTAAATATTCACTTTTGATGATAATTTAAAAATAAATTTAAGTTAATGGTAATAATGATGAATTAATTTGATAAAATGTTTATTTATGAAAATTTTTGAAAAAGTTAAGCAAAATATGGAATTAAATAGTGGATTTAAATATGATTTTGGGGGGAAAGAAGTTGTAAGGATGAATATGGTGATGACAAATGAAAAAAAATTTAGTTTTTTATTAGAATATGATTACATAACTAATTATTTTAAGATTAAAATACAACCGAAGAAAATAAACCGTTAATAACGAAACTAAAATTTAATATAAACATAAAACACATAAACTGTAATTTACCTCTTTTAGAAAATTTTGAATTTTACCAAAAACTATATACAGAAAAAGTAAATAAAACTCACCAGGAAGATGGTGCAATCTGTACATCAATAACAATTAACAATTTGTCACACACACACACACTCTCTCTCTCTCTCTCTCTCTCTCACACACACACACACACACACACACACTCTCTCTCTCTAGCATCTCATCCGTCGATCCAGCAACGCTTTTAGCAGTTGCTGTCTCCGTCTACAACAACTAAGCACCACCGTCTCCGGCCACACAGACTCCTTTATCTATCTAACGTCGTCGTCGATCTCATCAGATCCGCCGCTGCGAAATGGAGGAGGCACTTGAAATGGCTCGCTCCAAGGACACTAAAGAGAGAATGGCCGGAGTAGAGAGACTTCACGAACTTCTAGAAGCTTCGAGGAAGAGTTTAACGTCGTCAGAAGTCACATCTCTCGTCGATTGCTGCTTAGATCTCTTGAAAGACAATAATTTTAGGGTTTCGCAAGGAGGTTTACAGGCGCTTGATTCTGCTGCGGTTCTTTCTGGTGAACACTTGAAGCTTCATTTCAATGCTCTAGTTCCGGCTACTGTTGAGCGTCTCGGTGACGCTAAGCAGCCGGTTCGCGATGCCGCTCGACGTCTTTTGCTCACTCTCATGCAGGTACCGTCTCAAGTGAACTTCAATTGTTTATTACTGATGTCATGTTATGAATATTCATTGTGGTGATTGGTGATAAGGCTTGTACATATTGAAATAGTAATGGAAAATAATTGTTAGGACGCTACTTATAATAAATGTTATTCTGAAGGACTAGAGTGGAAATTGCCAAATTGGGAGTTTGAATTCCCTAAATTGGTTAAATTCCCTAGAGGGGAGGCCTTGGAGCAAACTGGTAAGGTTGCTTTGTGACCGGTCACAGATTCGAGCCATGAAAAGTCTCCCTCCTGCTGTGTAGGGTAAGGCTGCGTACAACATATAGCGAAGCGATCCGGCACCTCTCCGGACCCTGCGCAAATGCGGAAGCTAAGTCAAGAACCGGGTACGCCCTTTTTATGCCGGGTTCATTGGCGGTTGATTGCTATTTCATCCCGGTTTTGATTAGTTTTGACTCAAACTTTGTGTCTCAGTCTCAGTTGGTTGCAAGGTCAATGTGTTTATTATGAGTGGATTGATGAATATTTGAGGTTATGTCACAGTATAGTATTATGATTACAAGAATCCGTTGATCCACATCTGAAGACTTCATGATTTACAACTTGCCCAGGGGATTGTGCATATGTAACTTGAGTACAACTACATATTGAGTTCATTTGCTGGAAATCTGGAACTTATTATTGGGAGTCATGGCCTTGTGATTGCAAAGATTGTAACTGAACTTTACGGATGGAAAAATACTACAGCCGTGGCTGCATGAATATCATGAGATACAATTTTTGGCTTTATGCGTATATTCTTTTGGATGACTTGGGCTTAGTTTTGCTTTGTTTATCTAGTTTTAGATGTACAATAAAAATGAATCATTATAATTTGCGGTACCCTTACATGTAGGTTACTTGCCCCAACTTTATAGTATTCATTTAGTTTTTGTTTTCAGTGGTTCTATTCTAGTTAGATTGGTTGTACAAAATATTTTGGTAGTAACTAAGCAAACAGCTGATAACTTTACTAGCTTGATTTTTGGTGGTGGTGCAGGTTTCTTCTCCAACCCTTATTGTTGAGAGAGCTGGATATAATGCTTGGGCTCACAAAAGCTGGAGAGTAAGAGAAGAGTTTGCAAGAACTGTCACATCTGCCATTGGTCTATTTGCATCTACAGAGCTGCCCTTGCAACGTGCTATTCTTCCTTCTGTATGTTGTTTTCTAGTGTTTTCTGAGGCTTTTAGTTTGATGGTTTTAAAATGCAAAAATCATATTCATTCTTACACTACCCCCCTTCAAATGTTCAGATATTGCAGATGTTATATGACCCTAATCCAGGTGTGAGAGAAGCCGCTATCTTATGCATCGAGGTTAGTTAGCTGTTTATGCTATAGGGTATAGACCCTTTACGGTTTATAGCGTTCTAGTGCAAACTTAGTTGACATTTAAATTGTGTAAAGTTTTTGTCCTGCAATTCTGTGGCAATTAAGAAACTGAGATTTACTTCTACTGTGATTTTATTCTCATAAGAGGAATGCTATTTTAGGTGCTGAAGTGACTTGGTTGTCTCACCTGCATTTTTACTGTTTGGAGCTGCAGATTGACAGCTCTGGACATTTCTTAATTCCATAGGATTAAGTAGACTGCAGAAGAGCTAGTTGTCTACTAAAGATGAACCTGCTCCTATAATTAGTTTCTTTGGGTGTATAGTTTGTACCTACCTTTTAATAAAGATAAACCGATGGAGATTCTGTCCTGAAAACATAAAAGTTAAAACATGATTCCGTTGTCTCACAACTAGGGCCCACTTCTCGTGTACGAAATTTAAAATCTGCCTGTTGTACATCCATGATCGGCATTTGTATCTTTAGTTTTTTTTTATCCAATTTGCTTACAGCGATGCTTTTCTTTTACTTTAATGCGGCTTGCACTTTGTTTTCTGAGCGAAAGTTTATAATCAATTTAAAATTTTGAGCAGCTGGCCTTCTGGTGATGGATTGGACCTTGGCTTCTTTGAGGTCATGTGTTCGATCCCGACTCTAGGGGGTTTTCCCACAGTGGTGGGTTTCCTCCTAGACTGGTGATATACATGGTGCGACTGATGTACGAGCTTCTCACTATGTGGGACGTGCCAGTCGAGCTCTCACTGTTAAAAAAAGAAAATTAAAAATTTTGAGACGTAAGATCATTTGACGCCTTATCCTTTTTCTGTTCAAGGTGGAGTTGGTATTTTTTTTACAAATGTACTAATTTCTGGTTCACCTTACTTAAAGTCAATAGCTGCTTCTTGATTAGATTAGTATCAGAACCAAGCTTGATTGGTAAGTGAAGAAGACCAAATAATGCTTTAAATTTGCGCTGCATGACTATGTGTCTTGCTATATATTTGAATGGTCTACAACTATGTGACTGTTACTTTACAATACACAATTTAAAAGCATAAGAGATACAATGGTGTCTTGTTATTTGTTTTGTAAATTTCCAAATGGATTTCGTTTTGACATCTTTGCTCTGCTGCAGGAGATGTATTCTCAAATTGGGCCTCAATTCCGTGAAGAACTTCTGCGCCATCAGCTTCCATCATCAATGGTGATTATGCTAGAGCTAGCGTTTTAGTTCATTGCTGCTACATCATATATCTTGTTTATGCACTCTTTACCAAAGAGAGTGCATATACAGGGCATACGCTGATCTATTCAGTGATTATTATTGTTTGGTTCTTGACCATATAAGTGACCATGCATTCTACCATGTAACTAGAATAAAGACATAGAAGCAGTACATGGGATTTTGGGGGGTTGGAGGGGGGGGGGGGAGTGGGTGGGTGGGCAGGGCATATGTTAGTCATTATGACTCTTCTTCTGATCAAAATATTTACATTTTATGCACAAATCCTCGTTTAAAGACAAGATTTGGTACATATAACATGCTATGGTTTCTGTGTTTACATCTTAATGGAATGTTTGGGAATCTTTAGTTTACCTATTTGTCCCCACATGTAAGCTCTTCCTATTCTGCTAAGTTTTTTGATTTGAATTGATTCCAGGTTAAAGATATCAATGCTAGACTAGAAAGGATTGAACCAAAACAACGTTCTTCAGATATTCAAGTTAGTAGTTACGCTCCTCCGGCTGCCAAGCTTTCTAATCATAATCCTAAAAGGAGCAGCACGAAGGCCAAGACTTCTCGGGAAGTATCCCTTTTTGCAGGTTAGATATTTTCATAATTTTTAGTTTATGTTCCCCTTTATGTTAAAATTCTTCTGTTTACATATTTTCTAGATAATTCATGTTATATTTAAATTCATACACCGGATCAGTGGATTGAAATCTTGCATGATGGATTATGCAATTCATTTCCTATTATGTAGTGAAGAAATTTGACTTTTAACTTCTTTTGATGAAGTCTAATTTCATTTTGTAATCTTTTTTTCTGTTTGGAAGAGCTTATTGTTTTAAAAGTGGTATCTTAAGCACTAGGATATATGCTATTAGTCCAGTTATGTGCTTTGGCGGGCCTGATCTTCCTATCATATCTATAAATGGACATGAATAAATTCTTGACGAAAGATATATTCTCATGGGATTCCTTACCATTTAGACTGGCATGTATTTTTCTTGTAAGCCATCAATCTGCTAAAGCTAACCAGAGTTTCTTATGTTCATATTACTTGCTTGTTTTTTGGAGTTAGCGCCTTCCAGAAATTGCAATGTGTGATTAATGATTAACATGAGATGTAATCTTTTGAGTAAATCTAGTTGGCAGGCCTCAATTCGTGACATTTCCTTTGTCAATCTGGTCTACCTTGTTATGTACTTACCTGTTAACTTTTCACATTTCTAATTGCCTGGTATACACTCTTCCTGGGATCTGGGCAATGTATATGTGGATGTAACTTCCCTTTTTTCTATTTTGTTCAGTGCACACAATTGAGCATTTAGTAGTTTGAACTTGTTTAATAGAAACAAAAATTGTATTTAGTTTATTAACTTATATTTCATTGATTTTTGTTTCTGTCAGATCCTGTTCTTTCAGTTTTGTTTAATATTGGTGTTCTTTGTGGATGGATTTTCATTATTGTCATGCTTTTTTCACTTTTACTGACACATAAATGTTTCAGGGGAAAGTGATATCACTGAAAAGCCCGTAGACCCAATCAAAGTGTACTCAGAAAAGGAGCTTATCCGTGAGTTTGAGAATATTGCTTCAATCCTCATTCCAGAGAAAGATTGGTCTCTTCGCATTGGAGCCATGCAAAGAGTTGAAGGCCTTGTCATTGGAGGTGTATATGCTATTCTTTTAGTTTCATTTTTAAAAGGAAAATTAAATAACACTAATATCTAGTGTAGTAGACTGCTAGCTTCTAACTTTTGGTCTCATTCCTTTCATCGTGTCACACCAGGTGCGATTGATTATTCATGTTTTCGTGGACTTCTAAAACAGCTTGTTGGTCCTCTGAACACACAGTTGGCTGATAGAAGATCTAGCATAGTTAAGCAGGTATGCTGAAATTGCACGCATCTTAATCTTTTTCACCTGAATGATATATTGTCTTTAGTTTATTGACGCATTAGTTTCTGCCATCCTTGCTGCAGTGAGTAAGTCCCATGAGAATAAAAGATTGAATGTTTTAGATAGATGAAAACAAATTTGATTATATGTGGTGTGTGTTCGGCATATGAGTGTCTGTTTTACTTTGAAGCATTCTAAATTTTCTCTCAACTTTTGCTAGGCTTGCCACTTATTGAACTTTCTATCCAAAGAGCTATTGGGGGATTTTGAGTCATTTGCAGAGATGTTCATTCCTGTTAGTACACACTTATCTTCTCTTTTAGGAGATCCTAACATGCCCAATACTTTTCTGACACATGATTTACATCCAGGCTCTTTTCAAACTTGTTGTGATAACTGTACTTGTAATTGCAGAGTCTTCTGATAACTGCATAAAAACGGTAATTACTTATCTATTTCCATTTTGTGTATCTTATTTCTTTCTGCAAATCTACTTCTTACACTCCTTTCTCCAGATGTTGCGTAACTGTAAAGTTGCCCGGATACTTCCTCGTGTGGCTGAAAATGCAAAACATGACCGGAGCGCGATACTTCGTGCAAGGTTTTAATTCCCTCTTCTAAGCACGGTTCAGTCAGTATCATATAATCATATAGCAATGGTGCTAATATCAGATTTCAATTATTCACAGATGTTGTGAATATGCTTTGTTGATAATGGAGTATTGGGCTGATGCACCTGAGATACAACGGTCAGCTGACCTTTATGAAGACCTTATTAAATGTTGTGTGGGAGATGCAATGAGCGAGGTCTATTATTGTTGTTGTTGGTCTCGTTATTATTTTTTTATAGGTATCTAACATGTAATCATATCAGGTACGGTCAACTGCTAGAGCATGCTATCGAATGTTCTCAAAAACTTGGCCTGATCGATCCCGGCGCTTATTTTCATCGTTTGATCCTGTCATTCAAAGGGTATGTGTTTTTGTGGCAACAAGCTTCTGCTTGTCATACTACCTGTTTTATCAAATAAGATGAAAGACGCATCAATTTTGAACAATGGAATACCCTAACCGCTTCTAACAGAATAGATCTTAAGTCAAAGTTACAAATGTTGCAATGCTGATACAGCATAACTGAATATCTCTTAACATTACTGTTGTATGCACAGCTAATAAATGACGAGGACGGTGGCATCCATCGGCGGCATGTGTCACCCTCACTTCGTGAGAGGAACCCACAAATTTCACTTAATACTCAAAATTCTTCATCTTCTTCAAGTCTAGCTGGGTATGGAACTTCAGCCATTGTTGCAATGGACAGAAATGCAAGCTTACCATCTGCGGCCTCTCACTCATCTGGACTTTTTTCATCACAATCGAATTCCATAAGCAAGGGTACAGAACGTTGCCTAGAAAGCGTGTTGCAGGCTAGCAAACAGAAGGTTACAGCCATCGAAAGCATGCTTAGAGGTCTAGATTCAGGTAGAGTCAGATCATCAAGTTTGGATCTAGGTATAAGTTTTGACTATTGAAATCGTTCTTTGACAACGTATAACTAGTTGTTTTGAATGGCTAACTTAATCTTTTATTACCCCTAGTGCAGGAGTGGACCCACCTTCATCTCGTGACCCGCCATTCCCACTTGCTGCTCCTGCTTCCAATAGTATCACCAGTTCTTTATCGTTAGATGCAACTGCCTTGAAAGGTAACAACCGTAATGGTGGCTTGGTCTTGTCCGACATAATCACTCAAATTCAGGCTTCAAGGGATTCAGCTAAGAACGCGTATCGTGGTAATATCGGGAATGAGACCGTGTCATCTTACTCAGCAAGAATAGCTTCTGAAAAACTTCAACAAAGAAGGTCTTTTGAAGATCACCATGAAATTAGAGAGGCCAGACGATCAGTGAACACGCATACAGATAGGCACTACTTAGACACACCATACAGAGATTCACCTAACAGTCACGTACCTAATTTTCAGAGGCCACTATCAAGAAAGAACGCTCCTGGGCGAATAGCTTCAAGCAGGCGCAGGAGCTTTGATGAGAGTCAGTTTGCTCATGGTGAGATGTCAAGCTGTACAGATGGTCCAGCTTCTCTCAATGATGCTCTGAGTGATGGCCTTAGTTCTGGTTCAGATTGGAATGCTAGGGTTTCTGCATTTAACTATATTCGCTCATTACTCCAGCAAGGCCCGAAAGGAGTTCAAGAAGTTACACAAAATTTCGAGAAAGTAATGAAGTTCTTTTTCCAGCATTTGGATGATCCTCATCATAAAGTGGCACAAGCAGCTCTGACAACACTTGCTGACATCATTCCAACTTGTCGAAGACCTTTTGAAAGTTACATGGAGAGAATGTTACCCCACGTGTTCTCTCGGTTAATTGATCCAAAGGAATCAGTAAGACAGCCATGTTCAACAACGTTAGAGATTGTTGGTAAAACTTATAGTGTAGATTCCCTCTTATTGCCAGCTTTGCTCCGTTCCCTAGACGAACAACGATCTCCCAAGGCAAAACTGGCTGTAATTGAGTTTGCTATCATTTCATTTAATAAGCATGCAATGAACTCTGAGGGTGCTGGAAATAGTGGCATCTTAAAGTTATGGCTTGCTAAATTAGCACCATTGGTCCATGACAAAAATACAAAACTGAAGGAAGCAGCTATAACATGCATCATATCTGTTTATTCTCATTTTGATTCAACATCCGTTTTGAATTATATTCTTAGTCTATCTGTTGAAGAACAGAATTCTTTAAGACGGGCACTTAAGCAGCATACGCCGCGTATAGAAGTGGACTTGATGAATTATTTGCAGCAGAAGAAAGACAGACAACGATCCAAATCCTTGTATGATCCATATGATGTTGTTGGGACTTCTTCTGAAGAAGGATATAATACAGTGTCAAAGAAGACTACCTTGTTTGGAAGGTATTCTGGCAGTTCAGTTGATAGTGATGGTGGTAAGAAGTGGAGTTCGGGTCCCACCCAAGAATCCACCCAGATCACTGTTGAAGATAATCTTTATCAGGGTCTTGATATTGGTTCCAATAATGGCGGTCTTGCTTCAAATGCTAAAGATACTGTGGCTTCATGGTCCATTCGGTCAGAAAATTTGGAGGGAAATACTAACGTGGAGAGTAATTCAACACCTCGGCTCAATGGACTTGTGAGCTCTGATAACCAACAGGGTGGTTCAACCCCTGATTTGGAACTTAGTCTTTCAAAGCTTGCATCTTTAAAGATCAATTCATCTCCTGATACTAAACCAGGCATCCCTCAAATTCTTCATCTGGTGAGTTTAAATTCTAAAAGAGAACAGTTTATCATATTGAATTTTTACCAACTCCTAACATTGGTAATATCATGATCTTATTTTTTTGTATAGATTTCTAACGGGAGTGATGAATGCTCTACCGCAGCCAAGCTTACTGCACTTCAGCAGTTAGTTGATATTTCTGTGGCAAATGATTCCTCCATATGGACCAAGGTTATTTTATTTCTTATTAATGCATGAAATTTAATGGCAAATATCAACTAGAAAAAATTCATACTGATAACCTTTGTTGTTTGATACATTTGCAGTATTTTAATCAAATTTTGATGGTTGTACTTGAGGTTTTGGATGACCCTGATCCATCAATTCGAGAGCTTGCTCTTTCATTAATAGCTGAAATATTAAAGAACCAGGTATCTTCTTTTGTTTAAAAAAGTTTCAATTTGTGCTGCATTTTACAAGCTGGTTTGTCTGACTAAGTTTTCATCTACTGGTTATTATAGAGAGATGCCATGGAAGATTCGATTGAGATTGTAGTTGAAAAGTTACTGCATCTTACAAAGGACACAATCCCAAAAGTAAGTTTCTATCAGATTATTACTTCTTTCAATAAAGATCGTATTTTTACCGTTTGCAGAAATATTGGCAGCTATTTGGTCCAAATTAAATATCATCTTTTTGTGGATTTTTTTCCCATACTGAAATTTTTGATGTCATTTTTTTAAAATAAAACAACTTTATCATGTATTAGATACCAATACCTCGGCTATGATTGGGATTTTATTGGGTCCGTTTGTTTGTTATCATGTCTTAGATATATGAGTATTAAATGCAGGTATCAAATGAAGCAGAACATTGCATAACTATTGTTCTGTCTCAATACGACCCTTTCAGATGTTTGAGTGTAAGCTATTCACTTATTCTATATTCCAATATTTTTATTTCAGATAAAATTCATACATACCATGACAATTTCACTTTTGTGTTCTTACTTCTTACCGTGTAGGTTATCGTCCCATTACTGGTTACTGAAGATGAGAAAACTCTTGTTACGTGTATAAACTGTTTGACAAAGGTAGATTCTCCTTGAACCAAACATTATTTTTCAATATATGGGCACATTTTGTGATCTGAAATTTATTATTATTATTAATATTATTAATGTCTTCCTATTTTCAGCTGGTGGGTAGGCTTTCCCAGGAGGAACTAATGGGTCAATTACAATCATTTTTGCCTGCTCTATTTGATGCTTTTGGTAACCAGAGTGCGGATGTTCGCAAGGTAAATTTGTAATTACTTCCACTAATTATCATGTTTAGTCAAACAACAAACTAATATGTTATTTTGTTGGTTGGTTGGTACTGGCAGACTGTTGTTTTTTGCCTGGTAGACATGTACATAATGCTTGGAAAAGGGTTCTTGCCACATTTGGAAGGACTTAACAGTACACAGTTGCGGTTAGTAACCATATATGCAAACCGTATATCACAAGCAAGGACAGGAACTCCTATCCAAGATTAGTGGCATAATGATGAGTATGTTTTGGTTCATTAATTTGGTTGAGTGTTGTATATTTGTATGGTGTGTGTGATGCGTGATCAAAGGCTTGGTGTTAGCCGAGTTTTGTTTGTTAATTTTTTTTTCTTACATTTATTAGTTTGGGAGGGGAAGTGTGGAAAATGATTAGCGAAATTGTAACATCTGGGGCCCATTATACATATCATGGTTTTTGTGAGTTGATGCTATACATTAGTTGGAAGAATTTCAAGAGTTGGTATATATGGGTATCTAAGTGTTCTTATTAAAATGTATTGGTTTGTTTTTATTGTTCTTTTAACCGTGAGAACTAGTTACTAAAAAAACTCCCGGCATCTCGTCAAAACATTACTATCGAGTAGAACGTAGTTTGTGCAGGAGGCCTTCAAGGGGGTTGGGGTTAAATATAGAAATCAGTCAAAGTTGAATTTGAACTTAAACATTGGCCAGAGGTAGAGATGCACAAATCAGATTTTTTTGGAACCGGATCTGGGTCGGATAAGTCAACGGTGGTCAAGGACTGGATGTAGTGGAACCGGTTCTGGATCGGATCCGGTTTTTCAGGGAAGAAAGAACCAGAGGGCATCTCCCACAGCCACCTGCATCGTCGGAGTTTCAGGGAAGAAAGGACCAGAGGGCATGGCCGGAGGTTAAGGCGCATCGCCGAGTAAGAGATGTGGGTCTGGTAAAATGGCTAGATACGTAATAAGGAAAGTCAATGATTAGATTCTAAATTTGTTTAAGTCAAATGTTCATATTCGTGATTTTCCCAAAGAAAAATTAATGGTCAAACTCTCAATTATTGGTGGTCAAATGACTATTTTGGTGTTTTTCTCCCAAAACTAAAACATGGAACTAAATATAAATAGATGTTTAAATATTCCAGAAATGCAACGTAACAAAACACAAAGATATTCTTAAACTCCCAAGAATCTTATAACACAATCAAACAAACAAAACATGCCCTCTGCTTCAAACCGGCAAACAACCTGATCACAAAGCACACTTCAAGGATAGGGGAGCACACCACCACCACCACCAACACCGCCTCCGATAGGGCCACCACCACCAACACCACCTCCGATAGGGCCACCACCACCAAATCCGCCACCGCCAAGAGTAGGTAATCCACCAAAACCATTACCAAGACCTCCAAAAGTTCCCACGCCACCGGCAGGGCCACCCGGTCCACCATATTGATATCCAGCACCAACGCCTCCGATTCCATTGGCGCCACCAAAATCACCACCTACACCGACTCCGGTGCCCATTCCGCCCATTGGCAAACCATTGTTTCCAAGGCCAGCAAACCCGCCCGTTCCACCAAAATTATAAACGTTTTTTTGGTCAGTAAGACCAATGGTATCTTTGTTTTCTTTTGGAATGTCTCTAGCAGTACCGGTATAAATCGATACTGACAGAGCTACAACTAACATAAAACACCACCTTGTCATTTTTTTCACCTTACAAATTTACCTTCATCTAAAACTTTGATGCAAGAATTTGTGAATGAGGATAGTCTATTTAAAGGGCAAATGTGGGAGTAAAATACAGTTGGGGGGTAATAAATGGAACTTTTAAATTTGGCAGAAAGTAACCGACCTATTAGCAGGGTAGAAATTAAAATATTCATAAACTACAACCTACTAAAATGTTTGGTGGTGTTGTATCAAATTCAAATGAAGCGATAAAAACTAAATAAAACTTCGTTTAGGTGTCATCCTTTTAATATTCCTAAGATAACTAACACTCTCTTTTTCATATCAGCGTCACATCACTTTTTCCATTTCATTCATAAACCATCCCTAAAAACATGTTATACTTCATGAATGGTGAGGGGGGGAGTCGGCCACGTAGGATCACGCTCACGAACACCACATCACCCCTGTGTGAGTGAGCCGTGAGAGGTGGCTCCGTCATAGGGAAGCCATACCCGGTTGTAAAATTGTGTCTCATACTCAGCCCAATACTCTCCCGGTTTGTTAGTAATTATCCGTATGATATCTTGTATACTCATTAGTTTGTTAAAAAAATTCCCTTTAGGATTTTCAAACACATTTTTTTCTTATCATTCTATTTTTTTTATGTATTTTACGTATCCAAAAAAAAAATTCACTATTCACATTCCACATAATCCCAGACTTTGTTTCCCATCTGGACAGTTAAAATAGCAAGATAGCACCATATAATTAGAATTTGAGTCCAAGCAAAATACAAATTGAATGATATTTACAAGACATCACATTATAACTTGCAACTTTTCACTTTACACTAAACAAAGTTGTATTCAAGCCTAAAGATTGATAGGCGTTATCTTTATATTGAACTATTAACTGTGTATGATGTGTTGAAAAATTAGATAAAAAATGAGCTTTCACTAAATTGCAAAAATAATATTATATGTAATCATATTAATATGTTTATTTCTTTCTGGGTTTGTAATACATGGTTTGAGATAATCTTCAACAATATATTAGGGTTTAAACTTGAAAAAAATTTATTAAGTTGAAATCACATAATCGATGACGTGTCAAGGATTATAAACCAAAGTATGAATCCTAAGGTTTTGTGTAATGGTTTTGTCACTGAGTGCGGTGGATTGCGGCAACACCGCCCCTTCATCTTACCACACTTTTGCAAAACAGTAGTAAAGATCCGTCGCACTTTGTGCAATTTTGAGAAGAATTCAAGGTGCGGGTGGTATGGGGTGATGTGGCATTGGCGAGCTGAAGCAACACCACCTCTCTCCTATGGTGATGTGTAGCGTCTTCACTCTCACCGCACCTTTAGTTTAGCCATAAAACATACCCTAAAAGGCTAAAATAACATAAGATAAAATTGTAGACCGTAAAATGATTGATTTTAAAAGTATCGATTATAACATACATAAAATTTACTTAATGTATATATTCTTTTTCATTTTTTTCGTATTTTAAAGAACAAAAACTTCATTCATCAATTTCCATCTCCACCAACCTCATTTCTAGTTTTAGAAGTCAAATTCAATACATTTCCTGCTTAAAATTAACTAGTTGATACAAGTCCGCGCGTTGCGGCGGGCTAGTATTCTCTCAACCTCGATGTGCATTACAGCGTAAATTCCATCACCATCCCAAATATCAAAACGCGTATACGAAAAACCTAAATGCTCGATCACTTTCTGTGCACCCACTATAGCAACGAAAATAGGAAACAAAAGAAAATATAGTCATGACATGCTGAAAACGTGTGCGGTTCATTTTTTTAATTAAATTTTAGTTAGATTATAATAGGGAAAAATCATCTAAAAAGTCATTAAAAATTGTTTAGTTAAACATTTTAAGTTAAACCGTAGAAAAACGAAAAGGAAAAGGAAAAATCATTTCAATAAAAGAAATAAACTTCAAATTTTAGAAGGAAATTTAAATTTCTTTAAAAAAACAACACAAAAAGAAAAGAAAAAAAGGATGAAGATTGAGGCTACTTTGCAAATTACAAAAGTTTGGTGGTCAATTTATAATGACTTAAAATTATATTATACCTAAGACCTTGTCCTTTAAAGGTATTTAAATTTCTTTAAAAAAACAACACAAAAAAAAGGATGAAGTTTGAGGCTACTTTACAAATTATAAAAGTTTGGTGGTCAATTTATAATGACTTAAAATTATACTATACTTAAGACTTTTTCCTTTAAAGGTTTCTTTATAATATGCTTAATTTCATTTTTCAGTTTTGAATTAATATTCGTACTAATTTATGAAATTAAAAATTAATTTCCTTCAAATTTATCAACTTGATTCGTACTAATTTTAGAGTCGAAAATCGGAAGAGAAAGTGAAGACCGAAGATGATCAATTTTCTTTTTCTTCCAAATAAATGCACAATTGGAAGAGCAAGTATCCGAATCTACGAGACAAGACCACAATCATGGGTGGCTAAAGTGTGTTGTCAACCCAAGCTAGGGCTTTTTATATATGTTTTGGGTCATTAAGCGGCCATTGTAAATAGAAGCATTACTAGCTAGGTCTCTTGATTAAATCTGTTATAATCTAAGTTGACAAAATTGTTGATAAATTTGTGATAATAACCTAATCTTTGACAAATTGTTGATAATTGAAGTTGCTCATTAGTTAAGTTGTTATAATTTGTGATCGTTGATTGTTCCTCTCTAAGTGCTTGTGAATTTGCCCTAGTTTGTAAAAAAATATTCTACTTTTTCGCGTCAAATCGTAATCGAAAGGATAAATCCGTTTATTTTAAACATAAACAAGACGCTAATATGAACACCAAAGGGATGAGAGTTTACAACATGAGTTTTGAAAAATGGGCTCAAGTTTTTAGTTCACTTGGGCCCCCATATTGGTTGAGCCGCCCTTGGTCATGGGCTCATGCCCTTCTTCACGTAGTGTATACCGGATACCCTTGTTACACTTAAAATGTTTAGTCCATGGAAACATTTATAACCTACATATTTAATAATTAGGACAGGTAACATTTAAACAGATAATAAATGAAGCAATTAAAAGATTATTTTATGCTTCTTTTAGAAAATGTTTGTAACTTCTAACTCTAATCATACTCCAAAAACTTAAAATTCAAACAGAAGCTAATTCAAATTTGATATTTTTTGTAATTCAAATAAGTTTTTCTAGTTCTAATTTGATTCGAATTCAAATAAAAAGTTTCAGTTTAAAGAAAATAACCCGAAACCCGATAACACCTAAACAATGCACATCTGAGTAAGTATGATCTTTCTTGTAGAAGAAAGTTTATGCAGTGACTATATAAAAGATATAAATATGGATATGTATTTAAAAAAATAGAAGATATTAATATGGGTGTATATATATAATCTGACAGACATATGATGTAAATATTTGGTTGGTAAGGAAGTAAAAGAAATGTCAGTGAAGCGTTGCCTTCTCCATTAACCTCATGCACATCTACCAAAATTATATTTCTTACATTATGCAGTTAATTATGCATAAAACAATTATATTTAACAAGATCTTTGATGTACTTTGTGTTACATTTTCAGGGTTAAAATAACAATTAGTAAACCATTAGAATAACTAGTTTGTAAAGGCATAGAATTATTTAAAAAAAATTATCTTTCTTTATCTTTCAGTCAGGGTCAGGTTTGACCACAAATTCATGGTCAAAGTCACTCCAACAGTTTCCAATTCAAAAGGTGAAGAAAAAGAGAAGAAATCTTCCTCAACATGTTGTTAAGAAATGCAAGCCATTGTGATTTTGTGAAAACTAAAACCCCACAAAAAAATAAAAATAAATAAAAAAGCCCACAATGGAGAGAAGGCCCAATGGGTCCGAAAACGCTCTGTAATACTTGGTTTAATTTTTCAAATGTACTGCCAATTTGCCATCAGTTGTCCACATGCATGTATCAAATATGACCAAATTGATTGTTTCTAGAATGAACTGTTTGGACCCGAACCATATTTTATCTTTTTTGATTGGCCCATTATGACCCGAACCCGGTATGTCCATTACCCCACCCGATCCGACACGACTCGCCTGTTTTGCTTGGCTTATTTATATCCATCTGAAACCTTTAGTTGTACATAGATGATAGAGATAAGAAATCCCATAAACATGATAGTTCACAACTTCACATGAATCTAACTCTCCATGAATGTTTACATGGTATACACATTGTTATTTGTATGCCTCTTTCTTTTTGTTGTTTTTTTTAACTAATTATATACTTTTGTAAATACAGTAACACCTTATATTAATATAGCCAGCCATACATCTTCTGTTTTCTATATCAACACGAGCATAAAGTTAACTTTAACACTTGTCAGGGCGGAACCAGGGGGTCAATGGGTCCGCTATGTAAATCCTTAAACAATAAGAATTTACCAAAAAATATTATTTCAACTTCAAACAACAAAAACACATCCAAACACCATCCCCTGCAACAACCCGTTTTGTTACAACATATCATATGACTATGATTATTCGATATCAAATAACCACTTTCAAAATACCAACACGCCTTAACTATGTGTATAAAAAACCAAGTCTTCCCTCTCTTCCCATGAAACTTGCAACAATCAACTTTACATATAGTGTGATGAAATTTGCAAAATGGGAAGATATCCTTTAAATAAATAACACCAAGGATTACAAAACTGACTCAATAAACACATCTAAATACAACTATAAAAATTTACAGACTTGTGACAGCCTTTCCGTGCAAAGAAAATGGTTTAATTTTGGATATGTGAGTGAGAACAACCTCAGTCTGCTTCAGTGAAGTAGGCCGAGGTTGAACTTGAAGCAATGGCCATGTAATTTTGATAATAACAAAAATACTATTTAACATTGCCTACCCCGGTGGCAAAGTAGTGCACCAGCACCTGAGGTAAGAGTAGCCACCACAGAAGACGGTTTAGCACTTAAGCTTGAAGCCTTCGCATAACTATCTCCCGCCTCTGCACCCGATGGGGTGAAGTATGCACCGTTCAACATTAAGTCTCCCTCTGATCTCCAATTCCAATCCTCCGAACTGTTGGCTGTTAAAACTCTCTTTGTCACCTGTTTCACGCGGGTTAATTTGAAGTAAAAGGGCCCAATTTTGTCGTGCTGATAACATTTTATGAAGGAAATAAGAGAAAAAAAGATTGTGTTTGAATACCTGTTTGGCATTGGAGTCATCAGGAGCAAGGTATCTGTTTCCTTGGCTGTTGATTGTGGGATTTGCACTGCCACCAATAGCATACATTTCCCAGTGTGTGTAGTCATTATTTACAACATGGAAATTTCCATGCCTGCACCTGCAGATGCAACCAAGTCGTTACATTAATTGGGCAGTTCGGGTAGGGATGGCAATGGGTCAGGTTCGGGTCGGGAATCAGTAATCCCAAACCCATACCCGGTTGGAGAATTGCATCCCATACCCAGCCCATTACCCGTCGGGTAATTACCCGTCGGGTATCGGGTATACCCGCGGGTTACGGGCATACCCGTTAGTATCGGGTATCGGGCATACTCGCGGGTATCGGCCAATAACCGCCGGGTATGCGTCATGTACTTTTCTATGACTCTATTTTTTATATTTATAAATACATATTTCAAAATAAAAATAAAAATTTTCACATAATAAACCTACTAAAGTGAAGCATTAATAGGCATGGGTTAAGGGAAAATAAAATTATAAATTACAAATTGTCGGGTATACGATTCGGGTATATGGTTCGGGTAAACGGGTATGTGATTTCGGGTAATCAGGTCGGGTATCACCTAATCCCATACCCGTCCCATACCCGCGAAAATTTTAAAAAATAAATCCCATACCCGGGCCCGTACCCGTCGGGTTTCGGGTATACCCGCCCCGAATATTTCAAGTTTCGGGTATACACGTCGGGCTCGGGTTTTTTTGCCATCCCTAAGTTCGGGTTAAAGATGAGCATGTCAGGCGGGTTTGTTAATGGGCCATTTTGAATTCGGTGAAAAGTCAAAACAAGTAATTTTTAGTGTGGGGCATATAACCCGAATCGACACATCCATCAACATGGACACCGAGGGTGCTAAACGGGTCGTGACTATGGGTTTGCAGGTCGAACCCAAAAATCGTGTCAGACACGTGAACCCAAACATAGTACGAATATTAATGGGTTGACACGAACACGACCATTTAACCCAATTTTTTTTTTAATCTTTGCATATTAATACTCTAAATATACAAATTTACAAATGATAAAGTTTGATGTCAAATTCTCTTTTAATTTTTAAATTGTACTATAAAATAAGCAATTATTTCAAGTTATGACATAAAAACACATTTATATAAAACAAAAACTAAAGGGGTCTCTCCCGCCGAGCCAACCCAGACCCACCCCGTTTAGCTAAACATGTTCAACCTAAAATTGACCGGTACCCATTTAAACTAAACTTAACCATGTGAATTCCATGTTAGATTCGTGCCATGTCGGAAATTCACACACCACTTATTTGGGTACAATTTATGCATCAACTAGTTATGTACCTTGGCATTCTCTGAACAAGCCCTTCTCCAAAATGGTTGTAGGCAACCGTCACTTGCATAACCTTATCTCGCGTATACGAATCACTATGACCCAATAACATCACCTACGAGCCCGAGCCCGAGCCGGAGGCCGAAACAAAGTCATTTAAGATTCTTATACAATTCCAATTCACGAAAACATATAAAATCTTTTAAACTTATTACCTCATTGTGGTTAGTAAATAAATGATTAGAAATAGTAATAGCAGTTGAACCTATAACAGCATCAATCAGTCCATCACTACAATTAGACAGCGAATTATGATCAATCCAAATATGACTCCCTCCAAAGATCGATATCGCATCACCATCCGCCATCGTTCTCCAACCATAGTGCGACGGGGAGCTTCGCACCATCGCGTTACCCGTCGGCTTGCAACCATGAATATGCAAACCATGTATAATAATGTTTGTAACATATTGGATTGTGATACACGCCCCATTGGCAATATGAACATTAACTCCACGTGCATCAATTGTTTTGAAACTGTTCATGATCAGTTCTTGTTTTAAGGTAATGTTCATGTCTTGTTTGAAGACAATCCACAAAGGTTCGTCTTGGATGACTGCGTGTCTTAGGGTTCCGGGTTTAGGGTTTACTGCATCGTCGTCGTTTGGGTTGGTTACAATGTAGTAGGGGCCGTCCCTTCCGCCGACGGCGTTGTGGCCGAAGCCGATGGCACATTCGGCCAGACGTTTGCGGTGGCGTTGCCAGTTTTGTTCGCAACGCCAACAGTCATCCATAGGGTTTCCGGTGCCGCATGAAAGGAAACCCAGGTTTCTTCTCTCTGTGTTGTTATGGATTCTCCTGTTTACATTCCAAGAATCATAAGGTTATGTGTAATGGTTTTATTATAAAGTGAAAAACGCCATGTCACGTCACCGCCCCGTCAGTAGAATCACTAATCCAAATCACTAAGGTGTGTAATGGTTTCACACTTTCACTATCCACACACATATATATATATACACACACACACATACACATATACAAACACACATATCTGCGTCCCCACGCTCGTGGTTCAAACCACGCCCCCCACCCAATGTGTTCAACCAATATAACCGCACGCTAGAATTTTATGAATTCGCTGGCCAGGTTTTTACTTTTTTGAGAGAAAAAAATTGGACAATTTTAGTCCTCAAGTAACATATGACATCTATTAGTTGCTTCTCACACTTTTTAGGAATTTACAATAACCTGTTCCTATATACATAGATACATATACATATATATGTATATTTGTGTGTGTATATGTATAAACACACATGAAATAGCAAGTAACCAACCTATCTGCCATTGTTGAATTCTTTCCTAAGCTCTGCAACTCTCGTTCATCTTCTCCACTGAAACCACAAAAAAACTTGATTAGAATCAAATCTTTTTCTTCTCAAAACTTACGAACACGCGTTAAAATCAACATTTATAATGAATTAACAACCACTTTATATATAATTCACACTGAATTCAAAAACTTCAATGAACCACAATCAACTTATCTACAAAAAAATAATAAAGGTGCATAAAACCAACAATTAATTTGATTAAGCAATCACATATATATGTTTCATGTTCTTTTGATTTACCAAGAAACAACATTGGCAAGAAGTATGAATGAACAGAGTGTGATCATAAATCTGAGTGTGACCAACATTCTTGAATCAATGTTTTTCTCTCTCAAGAATTAGTTCTTAGATAGAGAAGAATTGAAGTGAGTGAGGAGGGTTAGTTCTCAAAGATGTTGCTTAACAGAGGAGTCCTATAAATATGAAGAGGAGAGTGTGAGTTTGGTTAAGTCCCTCTAACCATGGTTAGGTTTTCTCACACTCATGGGATTTATTTATTTAATTAATTAATTCATGAAATGCTTAAAACTCATAGGGTAAATTTCATACACATTCCTAACTACCCAAATCTAAACGGACTAAAAACCATTTTTACGAATTTCCAATTTCCTTGAACGTAGTGTCACGTGGTTTGCCTAAATTTATACTTTCTTTTTAGCATAACTCATCTATGTTATGTTCCAAATGCATCGTGTAAAACATAACTTCCTCTTGAAGTAGTGTGTTCTAATACAAATACTAATGCATAAAGTAAACAACTAAAAGCTACAATCATATACGTAAAATGCATCAATGAGTTCGCTCTAACCTAACTCCTTACTCGTTCTCTTGAAAGTTCCAAAGCAATTACTAAAGTTTACGGTACTAGTGAGAAAAATCGACACTTATTGGGTTCTTAATAACTACTTTCATTGATGTTCGTAAATATAATTTTTGGTCTAACCAATCCTAAACCATTGTCTTTAGGTGGCTAGATGTCAAACATGTTCAAAGGTTAAGGCACACATATTGGCTTAAATTAACTTCATAAAAATGTGGGCATAACATTGACATGTGACCAGGAAACCTTGCACTTAACATGTTTCTGCTAGGACTCAGATAAGTTTCACATTTGAATTTTTTAGATATTTTACAATGCTTGATTATGTCCTTATACTTTTTTGTTGTTAGAGTCGAGCTTGTAGATGAGTTTGGTTTGATGTTGAAAAGCCCGTTGTTGATGTAAATCCCAATCTAGGTGATGATTGGGATTGATGCGTCACAAACTCTTCCAATTAGTTCACAATTTAGCATTTTTTTACACTTATCATGGAGCTTGATTGTCTAATCAGCCGATATAACTCATTCGAATACGGTTTAATCCATGTGGTTTGACCCAAATAATCATTTTAGTTCAAAATTTTTAATTTGACTTTTTTTACTCCAATAATTTCATTTTCATAACAATTAAAGTGCAGCTCACTAACCCTGTTAAATAACTCTGTTAAATAAAAGGACATTTTGGTCTACTGAACTAGATTTTTTAAACATCACAAAAAAACCTCTCTATAATCTCTCTCCCTCCCCACTCCCTTCTCTCTAGACTCTTCCCCTCCTCTCTTTGTAGTCTGTAATTATAAATAATATTAAAAGGTAATTTTGGATTGTGAGGGCAAACTACCGTAGATAATTTACAAGTAGGTTTGCATATGGTACAAGTCTTTGTTGCATGGATTTCTTATTCATTTTTCCTTTTCTCTGGTAAAGTTAATATTTAAACTAAGACTTGAGCATATAATAGCACAAGAACTGCTTTGTCGCAGTGGTTTATGTGGATTAAGCCTTAGTTGGCGACCCGGGTTCGAACCTTAAAGTCCCCTTTGTTGAATTTTTTTTTTGCTTTTTTTTAGTGCTAATTTTTTTTCTTACATTTTAATTATAAATTTAACATGCTATTCTCGCGCATGATGAGTTTATCTAAAGGTTGTGGCTTTTTTTTATAAGTTTTCTAGAACATTAATTTCTTCTACGGTTTAACACGCGTGTGTAAAAGCTAGCATTCTCGCCCGAAAGCCGCCGCAACGCGCGGGGCCTCCTTCTAGTTTGTTTTATTATTGTTATGATTGTTTATTAATATTACTATTAGTATTACAAATCTTCATTCCAAATTGCAGTCCCAGCGTTATCACCACCGCAACATTGACGCCATATTTCTCTCTCCATCTGTCACTCCCGTCAATCTGGTACGGGGGCTGCCAACTCCGGTAAAGCACTCCAGGTCAAATCCACCGCAGGCCAAGAAATCACCGATTCCCACCCATCCTTTTAATTCACATCAGCAAACCACCACCAGTCAATTTGAGTTTGGTGGTCGGTGTCGGGGTTTTGACCTGATCTAAGGTTTTTGGTAGAAAGAAGTTAGAGAGATGGGAGGAGGGGAGGGAGAGAGAAGATTTTATGATGTTTAAAAAATCCAATTAGTAGACCTAAATGGTCCTTTATTTAACAGAATTATTTAACGGGGTTATTGGGATGGACTTTAGTTACAGAAATGGAACTATTTTCAATTTCTATTGAAAAGAACAGGTAAACGGGCAACAAGTTGCGCTGCAACTCCCTTTTGAATAGCAAAACCGATCCTACTAAAAACAAAGCTTTGGGTCTTAGGGGCCGAAATATTACTATGCACGACTCGTTGAACCCTGTTTAAGAAATTCAAATTTAAACTTTTAGTCTAAAATGGTTATTTAGGTCAAACCGCATGAACTAAAACCGTATTTAACTGTATAAATGATTTAGGATTTACATTTATCTTTTTTCTTTCTTCAAATTCACCCGACCAAACGCACAAGACATAATATAAAAATATTAATCATGATTCACGAGTTTTGTTCACGGAAGTCAAATTTAAGTGACTCCATCTTAAAGTCATGCATATTTTGTCATTTTGGAAGGAAGTTTCTCACATGTAGAAGGCATCTGATATCACGTGCCGTATTTTTTTAGTTAAAATCAACAATTTTCAAATAATTTAACGATTTTTAAACAAGACCCAATTTAATTTACGGTTTTAGCAAATACTAATTTTTCCTATCCACAAAATAGTTCTATATTTATTTTTAATAGTAATAATTTATTTATTATGTATTTTTATACTCATCTAATTTGGATAAAATGATTATGTAATGACAGTCTTAAAAAGGATTTTACAAAAGTAATCAATATGATAGTTGATATTTAAAATCATAATTCACATTACAAGGTGTGAGACGCAAATTGAGACCATAATATGAACTAAAAAGGTCGTTATATAACCAAACACAAAACATGTGTTTTAAGTCTCATTCGATATCTCCTAAGGCTATTTATTCTCACTTCACTTTCTTATTTGCATATTATCTCAAGGTATATACCACAAAACACATAGATATACTCAAAAACCAAACTGAAAATCTTTGAGAACAAAACATTTTGAAATTGAACCATGGGACGTATCCATTTGAAATGTGATTACATAACCGTGTGATTTTTTATTAAAATTGTGATTTTTATTCGTATTTATACCAGTATATACAATTTAGTGACACAATCTAGTCATCGTTTTACATGAAAAAACCGGTTAAATTAACGTTTGAAATATACATTCAAATCCGATTACGTGAGAGAAGCTTTATGGTTTTTCATATAAAAAAATGTTATTATGTTACTTTTTATTTGGGATTTGCCTTAATTTTAATGATCACTATGTTTAATTATATTTTGATATATTTAAGCATTAAAATCACAAAAGAAATGTTCACACAAAAATACCGTTAAGAGAATGATTTTGAATTTTTTATTATAGTCATTGCAATTTTTTGAAACTATCCAAAGTCGTTCATTCTCACGTGTTCTTTTATTTTTATGAATGCATGTTGATATATATATATATATATATATTTACTAGTTTTCAACGAATATAACATGTTAAATGTCCAAATACTAATATACTATTTTGGATCATGCTTTTTGTGACATTTTGCACATTCTTTTAAAGTTTTCTAATATATAAAAAATGTGTTAAAAAATATGTATTTATAAACAAATTAAATTTAGTTAAATATACTTATTTATATAGAATACCCAAATTAGTCATAAGTGATGTAACAAAAAGATTATTTTAATTATATTTTTACGTAGTATTCTGTAATATGTTTGTCTGTTAATCTATTGTAATCGGCATTTCTTTATAATAAAAAATATGTTTAAATATATTTATGTACAAAATAACATACAAAATAACTAAATGCTACATATATGTACAGATGACTAAGCCTAAACTACAATCTCAACCTCAATGTGCTCCTCGTCCACACCTTCGTAAAACAAATAAGCTAAATCCTCATGGCACAACCACTTTTTAAAGTTTAAAGGGCAGAACATCAGGAGCATGAAAATCAGGTTCATATAATAAATCAACTAAATCCTCGTGACACAACCAATCATCCAAGTTTCCTTCATCAACAAATTAGCAAAATCCTCATAACACAACAAATTAGGTTTATTTGATGTAATTATGTGAAATGTAACAAAATAGTTAAAAGAGTAAACTTCTGTTTTGGCCCCTATAGTTTAGACAATTTAACTATTTTAATCCAAAAAAGAATCTTTTATCAAATCAAGCCTTGTGATTTGTAATTTATAACTATAATGGTCCATGGAACAAACGCCGTTCAAAATTTCTGTTAACTCATGGCACATGCCCCTCACATGAGGGGCATTTTTGACATTTCCTTCTTCATCTTCATTTAAAACCCTAATTCCCCAATAACTTTTTCTTCCCCAAATTGAATTGAATAAGAAATTCTGTAAAAGAACCTGTGATTATGAATATTCTGTATCAAATCAATAATAACTACATATCTCAACAAAACTCCTACTTAATTCCCACTTCTTTCTCCATAACTCATTTTTGACCTTTCCTTCTTCATCTTCATTTAAAACCCTAACGGAATCGGTTTTATTGAGCATTTATGGTGAGATGTTTCTTGCGGTGATAGTTAGGTTTTTCGCAATATCGGCAGCAGACGACATCATTTTGTAGATATTGTTAGTGGTAGAAATTGAAAATGAGAGGAAGAAGACCAGAAGAGAGAATCTAAATCCAATGTAGGTCCCTGGAGCATCGTCGCGCAGCGGAAATACACGGACATGTTTCTGTGATTTGTGTGGGAACAAAGAAAACGAAGCAGAGAAACAAGAACAAAGACAAAAGATAATGAAACAATACGTAATCCATAACATAGAAGTCATCCTGTATTACAGACTACATACCGAAGAAGTACACATATCTCGTCTACGCTCACGGTCGAGGGGCGGGAGAGCTCATCCCGCTCGAACACCTCTCAACCTAGTTCCTAGAAGTTCCACCTGCAAATGAAGACAAGTCTTCTATTTATAGGGGCAGGAACACTACCTGCGTACTTGGCTAAGTACGCAGGGCATTGGTCATGCGTACTTGCTAAGTACGCAAGGCAAAAGCCTTGCGTACTTACTAAGTACGCAGGACCAACTGGTGAACAAGCTAAGTACGCAGGAACACCCTCCTGCGTACTAGCCTAGTACACCGATACATAGAATTTAATCTATAGTTACTAAAACATGCTTCTACAGACTCCCTCTTAACTATAGCATCAAATTCTATCTATCACTAACATTGATAATCATCAGTTTACAAAGAATGTCCTAACATACTCCCTCTAAACTAATGACATCATGTGTCTTCTGGCGAGACTTGATCTTCTGGTATTCCACTTGAGATCTTCAAACTTCAGTCTTCAGTTGCCGAGTGATGACAAACCCGACTCCCTCTTAACTGTAGCTTTTATTGTAGACCAAACCAAGTGCTTCAATAAGAACCAACTAACCCATTTCAACTCATTGTAGTTCATCCTCTCAGCAGTAGCAACCTCCACCCTGACTTAGAATTCCTCCAAATCAGCTGGCATATGATAGAGAGTTTGAATTTCCAATAACCTGCATCAAACTAATCAGCTCCCATAGGAATTCCAGTAAGATAAACTTTAGTCTTCACACCAGATGTGTCCAACTCTATCATGTATCTTCACGAGTCATCCAAATTCCAGAAGATGTTCATTTCCAATATCCCTTTTCAGTTTAAGCTCCATCTGACTAGACCAGAAACAAGGGTATGTTTCCTATCCCATCGGCAAATGATAAAAGGTTCCATCTTCAACTAATAATCCAACGGATATCCAGCTTCATCCTGAAAACACTTGATAGAATCAAACAAAAAATCATGCTCAGCAGTGATCACCTTATATCCAAAGTCCAACATTCTTCAATTAGATCTTTATTCTTGGTTCACACCTCCTAATCTGTATACATTCACCGCGGTGAAGTTCCATAACTAGGTTGTCTATCTGGATTCTGCCCAGATCCCAAGTGAGAAATCCCATCATAATTGAATCACATCAAATCTTGAACACAGGCTTGACCAATGAGCATGAAAAATATAGTTTACATGAGAAATCACGGTTGATGATACATTTATTTTTATCCCCCTCATTTCTCTGTAAACTATGACCAGATTCATCATCACTTCACTCAAATCCTCAAAAAGCACAACTAGCCAACTCCAGGATTTTATTCTTTTATTCCTTTGCAAAGATCCAAAACAGCAAATCCTTAGGTTCAAGTTGTTCCAGTATTCATCCTCTGTTAAAGAAGTATATCGGATACTCGTAGCCTACATATTCAGGTTTGAATATATAAACAAGATGATTCTCTTTCCAAAAGACCCAAAGCAGCCACATCTTCACAAATAGAACGAGACCTTTAGCCGATGACGACCCAATTGCTCCCATTAGTTCAGCATTCATACCCTATTAAATAAGTATCCCGGATACTCGTAGCCTACATTTTCAGGTATGGACACTTAAACAATGTATGATAAGTGGTATCATACAACAAAAATCTTGTCCGTGTTTCGCCAAGCCACATCGTATACAAATTCTGGTCCGGAAAAACCAAAATCACTATCTTCTTAAAAATGGTCTGAAACAAGCGTACAAATGATCCCTAAAAAATTTGGCTACGAAAAGTTTTCCCGCCAATTTTTTTTTTTGAATCCCAGATGCTAGTTCATGCGTACTTAGTAAATACGCACATAAAGGGTGTTCATGCGTATTTAGTAAATACGCAAAGCCAAGTACCCATGCGTACTTGTTAAGTGCGAAGAGAAATGCTCTTGAGTACTTTGCTAAGTACGTAGGTCACTTCTCATGCGTACTTACTAAGTACACAAGGCTAACCCATGCGTACTTAGCAAGTACGCAGAAAAGGTGATTCTGCGTACTTGTTCAGTACAACAGTGTTCTTGACGGATCTTGAGGAGAATGCTCGAAAAGTGATGGATCTGAGAAATTAATACTTCCAAAAGCTTAGAAAACATCATCTAACAAACCCTCAGCCTTCCAAACACCAAATGAAGCGATAAAAAAGACGAATCTAAGGATTTTTAACAGAAAAAGTAGCGAACTTTCATAACTCAGATCTGTTCCAAAAACCCTAAAAATCGAATCTGGAACACAAATCAACGAATATCGAGGCTCTGATATCAGTTGTAGGACCCTAAAGCCTCATCGCGCAGCGGAAATACACGGACCTGTTCTGTGATTTGTGTGGGAACAAAGAAAACGAAGCAAAGAAACAAGAACAAAGACAAAAGATAATGAAACGATACGTAATCCATAACATAGAAGTCATCCGGTATTACAGACTACATACCGAAGAAGTACACATCTCTCGTTTACGCTCACGGTCGCTCATCCCGCCCGGACACCTCTCAACCTAGTTCCCAGAAGTTCCACCTACAAATGAAGACAAGTCTTCTATTTATAGGGGCAAGAAAACTACCTGCGTACTTGGCTAAGTACGCAAGGCATTGGTCATGCGTACTTGCTAAGTACGCAAGACAGAAGCCTTGCGTACTTACTAAGTACGCAGGACCAACTGGTGAACAAGCTAAGTATGCAGGAACACCCTCCTGCGTACTAGCCTAGTACACCGATACATAGAATTTAATCTATAGTTACTAAAACATGCTTCTACATCCAAGTACAAGAGAAATAAGGCAGCATAAACAGTGGAATATTATCCAGAATATAGTTACCAGAGATTTCGTAACGGCGCCACCGTCGGTGGATGAATCTAACGGCGGAGCACCTCTGAAGCTGTTCTCTGCTACAACAATTGAAACTTCATTTTTTTAGCAAAATAGAAAGAGATGCAAATGTGCTTGAAGAAGATGTGACAGGCTGAGGAACTGATGAAGGTCGGTTAAGCTAATAAGGTTGTTGCGTTGTACAAATCAAAGAAGAATGCTTTGAATGTAAGGCCAAATGGATTGTGAATTTTAACAGGAGAGGAAAGGTCAAAACTTGGGGAAGAAAAGGTTTTTGAGGAATTAGGGTTTTAAATGAAGATGAAGAAGGAAAGGTCAAAAATGCCCCTCGTGTGAGGGGCATGTGCCATGAGTTAACAGAAATTTTGAACGACGTTTGTCCCATGGACCATTATAGTTATAAATTGCAAACCACATGACCTGATTTGATATAAAATTCTTTTTTGAACTAAAGTGGTTAAATTGTCTAAACCATAGGGGTCAAAACAGAAATTTACTCTAGTTAAAAATTTAAAATTTTACTTAAAAACATGATACATGATATTTTGAGTTTGAAAGTGTTTGAAATCGAGTGACTTACCAAAAAATCTCATTGGGGTCCACGTAAAGCTGATTAGCCATATGTAGATATCATGTATAAAAATGAGATGGAAATGTTGATGTCGGGGATTGAAACTTCGACGACAGTGATGGAAATGGTGTTGTCGTAACCGATGTCGAAGGGAGGATTGTCGGGAGTTGGGTGGCCGATGAATGTTAGTGACGAAAAAAAGAAGGGAAACTTTGGGAGTACTTTGGGTGGTAGGGTTTTAGACGAAAAATTCATTTTACCCCTCACTTATGTTACAATGAGATTATTTTGTAACTCAAGTTGTTAATTATTAACTAATACAATTACCATGTTGGTGAATAGTGTTATCTCACATAACACATACATACACTTGTTATATGTAGAGATAGAGAGAGAAAGGGAGCAAGGGTAATGGCGGAGGCGGCGGACCAGCGATTGCCGCTCAGCAGACGGAAGCGAAACGTGGAACAACCACGGCCGCTCGGCGTGGCGATTGACGGACCATCGATTGCCGCTATCATCGCCATCTTCAACATGACGATCAATAAACGTAAATGGGTCCAAACTCCAAACCTCATGGACTTTTTATTTATTTGTTTATTTTTTTTTAATTTCCTCTGGATTCTTTTTATCCATCGGTTACTCCGGTCCATGTCAGCAGCAATCCAATAATATAATCCAAAACTTTCCAACATATTTTATGGCCCCCCAAGGCCCGATGGCCGTAAAAATATAATCTGAAAAATAGTTTTATTATTTTATTTTAGCATATAACAAATTGATATTTTTGTGTCTGCTTCTAGAAAGCAATCAATTTTGACACGTGCCATTAACTTAATACGTATTAAGTGAATTTTTAAATCAACGTGGGTAAATATTAGACCTTTTGCCAATAGTGATGTGAATTGTAACATGTTAAAATAAAAATAAAAATGTTTATTCAAAACATGAAATACAACGTAAAATATATCTAAATGATGAGCCTAATTGCAACATAAAGTTGTAAATTATAATATGTTAATAGAAATAAAAGTTTTTAATTATAAATATACGTGTAAATAAACCTAACATTCAATTAACTTTTCATAACCGTTTGAGAGTAGGTTCATTTATATTCGGTCAAAAAAAATTTATATCCGTTCATTTAATAAAGTAAAGAGAATAAAAACACTTTTTTGTTCACTTATTTAAACGAATGAACATGAACACATGTTGTATTCGTTTACTTAAATTCGTGTACGTCTGTTTATGTTTGCTCATTTAGGTTTGTTTAAATACTCATTCAAATCTATCTATTATTAGTATTAATTTAAAATCAATTTAATTTCTAATTTTAGAACCCTTTGTTTATCCCATCTGTGAAAAACCCCTTTAATTTAGATATCGTTGTTCACTTTTAAATTATTAGACAAACTTGAATATTTACTTTTACTTTACCTGGTGTTCCTTTATTTTTGTGCACTGGTATTTGTTTACATTCATTTGTTTCGTTTATGTTCATGAAGCTTTCGCATATATAGATGTCATAATTATTACCCAAAATAGTGTTTGTGAATAAAAAAAATTGTTTTTAATTCAAATTCTTAACCAAAGATCTAAATTTAAACATCTTTTTAGAAATTTGAGTTTGGATATAGGAAAGGGTATGTGTTTGTTTCAAATGAAATATTATTTGAAATTATTATATGATTTGGCATAAAATATTATAGATATATTACTAAAGTATTGTCTAATTATGAAGACATGGTTCTTTTCTTTTTTAAATGAGATTGTTTTGATTTTTGTTTCATGTTTAGATTAAGGGGTGATGTTAAAAATAACATTATAATTCGTACATTCTTGTTGTTATTTACTTGTGATTTTGTAGGAAAGAGTTGAGGATACAAGAGGACTTAGAATGACTTAATAACTAAGAATGATAATCATGAGGGTTGTTGAGTACGATTGCTACATATGAAGATGTGGAATGAAATTGTGCAATTAGATGTAACTAGAAAATGTAAAAAAGGAGAATTATTATTAACCTTTTTTAAATACGATATATCAACACATAAAAAAAACATGAACCTTTCTGTTTATTTATTGTCTGAATTATCATGTGTTAGAGTTTGTTGTATGATCATCTTGCTGGTGAGTTTCTAGTTTATGATGATCGTACTTAGTGTGCTACCAAATTATTGTTTGTGTTTAATTTCTGTATAAGACGAGGTATATATCTTTGAATTTGATTTCATTGGTATAACACCTGGTTTTAGCACTTAGTTATTTTTTAATTAATTGTGAGTGAGTGTTTCACATGTGAATACGTGTGAAGTGTGTATGTGTGTTAAGTGTATATATGCATATATACGTATGTGAGTGTGATGAATTATACATAATATATATAGGAAGAGTTCAAATACTATCCAACTTTTAATGTGATACTCGTGATAACCACTATAAAACAATCACATAATTTATAATTTATTTTTTTCTTTTAGTTGTTAAAATAGTATTTAAGTATCTTGAATAAATATTTTAAACGTAAATACAAAAATGATGAGTATTACGTATACGTACCAAATAATGTTATATATACGTGACACATAGTGGTTACATATATGTAACATTAACATAATGATAATTGTTACATATACGTAACACTATGTTTAAGAGTGGTTATCATTGATATCACATAAATATTGGTTAGCATTTGAACCTCACCCTATATATATATGTGTGTGTGTGTGTGTGAGTGGGTGGGTGGGTGGGTTAATTATGTTAAATAATTAACTAGTAAGAGTTAGTGGGGATATGATTAAGTGAAGAAATGAGATCAAATTCAATTTTGGAGGAGTTTGACTTGGTGTGTAACAAACCCATATCTCACCCTATCTCTTATGACATCGACTCCTTCTATTCCCTTCCCTCATTCAATCGATTTTCACAACCAAAGAGAAAGAGGTGGTTCATGGTGTCTAGCGACAGTAGAGGTGATACTCGTGGTGGTATCACATGGCTGATCAAGTGAGTATGTGAGGCGACTGTGTGTGATGACCAGCGGCGGTGGCCAACGGATTATCGGGTAAAGAGAGAACTCATGAAGGTGTGTTTGTTCATGTGGTGCGTACGTGACCAAGAAGTCGGCCAAGGGTGTTCTAGTGGTAGTTCACAGTGGTGCAAGGCGACAATGGTGTCGCTAATGGGGTAAGAAAAGAGAGAAGGTGGCGACTCAATTACGGTTTCGTGTGTATGTTTGAGTCGATCTAAGGGTTAAAATGGTGGTGGTTCACAACTGAGCAACCGAGAACAAGTGAGAAGTGGTGACTGGCGGTGAGAGGTTTTAGAGTTCTTTTTATCCTAAAGGAACGTGTGGAAAGCAATCTAAAGGGGTGTTTGGATTGAGTTTGAAAATGACTTATTGGCTTTTCCAAAAAACCAATAAGTTAAAAAAGTATTTGACATGGATAAAAGTAATTTTTATTTTAGTTTTTCGATAAGTATTAAAAATTTGTTTTTCAAAAGTCACAAATCCTAGATTTTCAAAACTCCTTATGACTTTTTAAACATAAAATTAGCAATCTACTCACCCTTTACCCTACAATAAATATAAGTTAAGACAAACACTTTTTAAAAAACAACTTATTGACTTATTGGTTTTTCCCACCACAAAAGTTAATTCAAACACTTTTTTAAAAACTCATTTTAAAAAAGTCATAAGACAATAAACACTTTTGACAAAAAAAAAACATTTTTAGAGTTAAATAAGCAATCCCAAACACCCTCTAAGTGTGTAAACACTTGAAGTGAGTTCTATATGCTCTTTAATGAAGTATCATGATGTAATAAATTATTTGTCTTAGTTAAATATTTATTTTTAAAAAAGTTAAATAAAAGCCCGTGAATCGAAATTAGGACCACCATTTATCACTAAATCTTACTAACATAATAAATAAAAAACTTTTGTGTCATGTGTTACTCTCTGGTTACTCCTCACCCGTATTTTCCCGGCTCTCTCTCCTATTAATTATTAATTATTCCGCTTCTCTCTCCTATTAAATAATAATCTTTGTATTAATAAATAAAAATCTCATGGACACGTGTCACTTTGTGGTTTATTTTATCATTTTTTTTCTCTCCCATCTCTCCTTATTAAATAATGATATCAAAAGAATTTATTTTTATATGTTTAATATAAATCCAATTACAGATACTTATTATTTCATTATAAATAGTTATTGTATCATCAATCAAATGAATTTAATATGAATTAATAGAGCTTATAACTGTCACGACAAATTATATTTTTTAAAGACATATTTTGACGAGTTTGTATTAACAAGTTACATTACATTTTAATCAACCAATGTAAGACCCTGTTTATTCAACTCCTTGTATTGCACGCGTTTTAAAAATCATAATTTGTTTATTACTAATTAAGTATATAACATTTTATTTATTCAACCCGTGTAATATACAGGATTTTAACCTAGTGGTTAATAAAATAAAGGGTTAAATACGGTTTTAGTAAAAAAAAAACTATGGTTTGACCAAAATAATCATTTTAGTCCAAAAGTTTAAATTTGACTTTTTCAGTTTAATAATTTCATTTTTATATCAATTACAATCTATTTTTTAGGAGAGGTTTTTTTATTTCTCATTAGATTGATAAATTACACAAATAGTGCTCCAACTATTAAGTTTAACTCTTTCTTTTTTTAATAGCAGGGGTATTATAGTCTTTTTGTATAAAGTTAACAGAAAAACTTTAACTGTGTTAATGAACTTGATTGTAATTGAAACTATTGAACTGAAAATGTCAGATTTAAACTTTTAAACTAAAATAGTTATTTTGATCAAACCACATGAATTAAAAACGTATTTAACTATAAAATAAAAGAGTTAAAAGTCATCAAAAAGCTGTATTATTTAGAAAGAAAAACACTAAAAGGAATGTCCGATTTTTTAATTTTGACAAAAAGTGTACTAAAATATTTTTATTCCCACCTTGTAAAAAAGAAAATGTTAAATGTAGAAAATGGTAATAAAATTGGTGGGACCTACTTCGTCATTCTCACCCAATCACATGCCATCCATTCCGACGGTACGGTGATCATTAGAAGGGTGGTTTAGTCAATTACTATCAACCTTTTCGTTTACATCTTTTGGTTTTAAAAGATACTACATTGTCTCATTGATATATTTAAGTTTTAACTTTTAACACCCGTGGTTTATAGTTATCATGAAGTTACACAATCGTGGCCAGGACTTTAATCTATATCTATACTCTATAATAAATAAAGGTTTTTATTACACAAATTTTTTCGACTCTCTCATATTAATTGTATAAATTTTCCTTAATTGTTTTTTAATATTTTTTTATTTTTCGTCTCTCTCCTATTAAATAATAATAATTTTTATAATTTTTTTATAAAATATTTTTTATTTAAAAAAATATAGGTTTGTTCATAAAACATTTTTAGAAATTAAACATTTTTGCATTCTTTTTATAAAACATTTTTAAAAAGTAACTATATGACGTTTCTAAAATTTGTATTAAAAAACAGTGTAATATGTCATAAATATGTAATATGTAAATATTTATTATTATAAAATTACATTTATTCAACCCGTGTAATACACGGGGTTTATAACCTAGTATGTAATATGTAAATATTTATTATTAAGTATATAACACTGCATTTATTCAACCTGTGTAATACACAGGGTTTCTAACCTAGTAAATAATAAATAATCAATACAAATTCACCCTCAATTTCAAAACCTTAGAACTTCACCGACGATAGGAGCTTCACGGGCGGCCTACTCCTTTCACATTGGACAACCAGTCTCTTCCTTCTTGATCTCTCTACGACGTCACTCTCTCTCCTCTTCTCTCACAAAACGCACACGGGCATGCCCATCCTCACGGGTCCTTCCCGTATAATTTTGTCTCTTCCGCATTAGTTCAAAGTCGTCACGAGCAGAATCATTGGTGATGGTCTTAGTTCATTTTTAAATTATCTTCAGACTTAATTATATTTACGGGTGTTTTGTTCAATGAAATATAATGAAATTATAATTGAAACCTGAATTCTATTCCTTGTATGTTTGATTCGTAAAATTCATTGAAACTATAATATGAATAGAGTCGAAAACATATTTAGTTGGAAAATTAAGAAAACTTGAATTGAAGTTAATTCTCTTAAAATTTTATCAAGTAAAGATTTGTACAACTCCATATGTTATTCAATTAAAACAAACAAGTTACCATAGAGACGCAACAAGTTACGACAGAAAAGCTATTAACTTCGATTAAAGTTATCATTTACATCATATACCTTTTTTTTCCCTCTTTTTCCTTTTTTTTTTTTGGGATCAATCAGCTAATCAGGACACGACACATGACCCAACTACAATTGTTTTTTTTCTTTTATAACTTTAAAAATATGATGTGTTATATAATTTCAAATGTATCATTGTGACAAACTTATTTTTATTTACGTTTTGAGTTGTGCGTGGAAATGTACAAGTCACCGAAGCATACAAGTACAAACTGTCAAAACCGCTTCGTGATTTCGTTTTTTTTTACTCTTACAACTTTTAAAATATGATGTTTTATGAAATTTCGAATTTGTCGTTGCGACATGCTTATTTTTATCAATGTTTCGACGTCTATTTTTTCACCGTTTCATTTTCTTAATATAAAGTTCCGAATATTATTAACGCCTACGCCGAATATGATGTTTTACAAAATTCCGGATGTACCTTTATGAAGAGCTTATTTTTATCTACGTTTCGATCAAAATTTTGACTCTTTACCACGTAAGTCAAATTACACCACATTCCACAAATTAGTTTGACTATTTACCACATAAGTCAAATTACACCAATATACCACATTCCCCATATTAGTTTGACTCTTTACAGCATAGGTTAAATTACACAAATACACCACATTCCACAAATTAGTTTAACTATTTACCACATAAGTCAAATTACGTCATATTCCACAAATTAGTTTAACTCTTTACCACATAAGTCAAATTACACTGATACATCACATTCAACACCACATAAGTCAAATTACACTGATACATCACATTGAACAACACATAAGCAAGTATTCATTCAACACACTATCTACTTATGTGACAAAATTATTTTATCAATTACTAAGAGCATTCACAACCGGTCCTGCATATTTATGTGAGTGAGTCCTATATATTTTAGGGGATGTTTAAAGTGGTTATGAGTGGAGGAGAGAGAAAAATTATAAATTTTCTGTATATTTTGGCACAACACTGTTCATTCGCATAATCTTTTAATATTTTTTAAAAGTGGTTGTGAGTGGAGGAGAAAGAAAATGTAATGATAAAGGTATAAAAATATTATTTAATTTAAAAGGAAAGAGATAATGTAGTGATTTTAGTGTAATTATAGGGATGGAGATATGGGTGCTACTGCGAATGCTTTAAGTAAGTGTAAAACACTTACCTTTAACTAGTAATGATTCCGGTTGAGCTCTTACCCAAACTGGATCGGACGGTCGGACCGGAGGCTTAACCGGTCCGGTTATGTATGTTGAAGCGATCCTGCAGCGACCCGGCGGTCGGACCAGAAACCCGGTGGTCGGACCGTTTTTTTAAATATTTTTCAAGTCTTTTGTATTCGTATTTCATAGCTATTTGTTAGTTTAATATTATTAGAACTGATTTGTTGGTGGTTTTTTAAGAATTAATGGTTGTTTGGATTGATTTATTTTTATAATATTTATGACACAACCCTATTTAATCCGATCCAACTGGTGAACCTCTAAAATGACCGGTTAAAGTTTGATTTTGAAGTAACTTTGTATCTCTCAAAACTACAAGACCCTCTTATCTAATTAAGTCATTATAAAAAGTGGAGCCTTGTGCGAACCACTTCCCACTTTCGGCTGGCTCTCATTAAAGCAAACACAAGTTCAATTTTTCAAGCGATCATCAATGGCGCACAATCCCTCACAGCTCCTTCCGTCAGGTTAATACTCTTTATCCGTCTTCTTGTAACCCTATTTCATTTGCAGCATTAGCAGTTAAATCAAACAAATCTGAAGTTTGAGTTGACATTTGATGATGCAGAGCTGATAGATCGATGCATAGGTTCGAAGATATGGGTGATAATGAAAGGGGACAAGGAACTCGTTGGAACTCTCAAGGGTTTCGATGTCTATGTTAACATGGTCCTCGAAGATGTCACTGAATAGTCAGTAATTCTCACTCTATCCTTTTTTTTCTGTTACAATTTCATAGATTCTGGATAAATCAGTGTCAAATTGTGTTAATTTATTGCTGATTCCATTGGTTAATACTTGTTTGAAAAGTTGAACGATTGTAACCTGTTAGGGTTTGCTTAAACCCTAGGGTTAGGGTTTTTTTAGGGAAATAAGGTATTTGAAGTTCCGATTATAGTTTTATGATGGCTGATTCGCATTTTACTTTTGGTGAGTTATGTAGTAGTTTAACTTATAGCTTACTAAATATTGAGAAAATATTAGCGAAATACAAGTAGATACACCCCAGTATTTTTCTGAATAGTTGGCCAAGTTTTGGAGATCAAGGTTGTGGAATCTTGGTTTTCTTGGCGGATGAAGGATTTCTTTTACATAAAAATGTCCCGATCTTGATTTTACCTAGCGCGCCTTAGGCATGAGGCGCGCTTCAGCCATGATGAGGTGGAGCAACGGGGGCGGCACTTCTTGCACAAGTCAGTTTAGGGTTAAAAATACGACTGTGAGAGTGGAGAAGGAAAACTCTGGCCTGTATTTTTCTTCTATTATATGACTGAGAAATAGGTGGTGTGAAGGTGCTTTTCTATGGCTGAGAATTGAGAAGTAAACTCTGCCTGGCAGCATCGCTCCAGGAAGAAACCCATTTTTTTGTTAAAATGTAAGTGACGGACCAAAGGGGTTAAAGAATTAGAGAAGCGAGAGAGATTAGAATAATAAAAATGAGTAGGTGTGCTCTAGCTGAGGCGATTTGAAAAAAACAGCTGAGGTGGCGCTTCTTGCACATGTGTGTCAAAAGTAGGCTGATATGTTAAAACGACCAAAATAAGAGATTATAAATGGTTTACTTGATGAAGAAGCCAGAAGGTTGATATGTAAACGAGATGTAACTTTTGGTTGTACATAGAGCAACACCTCACGTTCATGAAGCTCTCGCCTCGTGCCTCAACTTTTGGGACCTAAACATCTTGGACCTCCTCACGCTTTGTTAAAACCAAGGTCATGCACTGTGTGGGCAGTTTGTTGCGGTAGGCAAAACTACTTCTCTGGTTTTTTTTTTGTTATTTATGTTTTTCTTTTGTTTTTTCCCTTATTTTTTTGTTTTTCTTTCTGATTTTTGTTTTGTTTTTTAGCTTCTTTGATTGTACTTAGAGCTTGGTTAGTTGTATGTTAAGCTTGTTTGGTTGTACATAGAGTTTATTTGGTTATAAGTGGAGAGAATCTCACATATAGGATAGTTCATGCTTTTAGATTATTAAATTGTGTGTATTTGTTTTTATCATCTTAACTTTTTAGTGTTTAAGGATTAGCAAGTAGAAAATGTTATGTATAGTTAGTTTATTAGTATTTTTTAATACCAAAAATCTCGCATATGTAAAGCCCTTGCCACATGTCTCGGCTTTTGGCACCTAAGCTCTTGGAGCGCTTCATACTTTTTAAGGCGAAGGTCCTGATTCAACTCATGCTAAAAGCATAAAACTACTTTAAAATCCTACAACTCCAGTTGTTGAATTCGACCTACGTTATTTGTTTTATTGGTCATCTGATTTATGGCAACCGTGACTTTTATTGTTCTTGATTTATTGGATATTTATTATTGCACGTTTAGCTTAATAACCATCCGTCTGAAATTCTTGGTTATCAACATTTGCTTATTCATTAAGGTTTTATTTAATTCTAAATGTCATGGGTTTCAATTTCTATATTTTATTATAAATTTTATTAGTAATATTAGAAGTCATTAAAGTATATTACATATTAGAAATTACAAAACATCTATGTATATTTATAAAAATTTTGTTCATTAGAATATGTAAAACCTAAGGCAAATTTTTTTTTCTTGAAAGGCAGAAATCCAATAAACACGGCTAGCCAGCGACTAACAAAACATTGTTTTGTTTTGTCCACCTGATAGATACTCATCCATAAGGTATGGCTCGCCTCAAATATCACCAACGCATTTTAGGCGATTGGCTATGGGTGAGAGGGGAACTTCATAGTTAAGTGTGCTTGAGTGGAAGCGATCCGTGATGGATGACCTCCTAAGAAGTTTCCACTCGGTCAACCAAAAACAAACCCGTGAGCCCCTCGTGGGCACAACGGACAATATTGGTTGATATGGGGGGTTGGATGTTACAAAATATATTTATAAATAAAAATTATATGTATATTAACATAAGATTTTAACAATGGGATGTTAGATTTAAATAAATGGGTTGATTGAGGTTCACTAGGTGAACGCACAGCCTCCTAGTCACATGTGCAAATGACCAACCAGTTGACCAAGAGTACCACTTGTGTTAAATCGTGATAGCCTGCTTTCTTATAGGGATCATCGTCCGGAAATATATCGCGTCGCTCAAATATTGGATGCAAATATAACATGTAATTTTTTTACCGGTGTCATGTATAACATAGGTCCGTCAATGCTTGCATTGTGACTTGATTTAAACGATAATCATACAAAATTCTATTCATGAAGAAGTTGTATCAAGTAATGGGCAAGCACACGCCTTAATATATCTGTTATTTGTTAGTCAAATGTTAATTAGTCTCTTATTTATGATGTTTCAAGGATCCATGAACTCTGCTTAAGTGTTTTTTATAGGATGTTTCCAAACTGTGTGTAGCTGACTGTGTTTTTCATTGTTTATATATTTTCAAAGTTCTGTTTGTTAATACTTTTAGATGCCCTTTTAGCTACCTGAATGTGAAACTCTCCATTTCTTTTATCAATCAAGTATTTGGTAATATATTGCTCTTGATTGTAGCTTTGTATCTTCCTTGGTTTAAAAAAGCGCTAGGCGAGGCGAGGCGTTTCGGTCCCAAAATCCGAGGCGCCACGCCTCAAGCGCGAGGCGAGGGCTTCACGTATGCGAGGCGTTAAGCTAAAAAAGTAATAAAAAATTTAGTAACATTCTTAAAACCTCCCAGTAAATGTTGTTTTAGTCTAAAAACTCCTCCTTTTGAGTAATTTTCACAAAACTTGCAAGAAAAACAACTTAAAAAACTGATTTAAGTAAAGAGGAACTAAAATTGGAACTCAAATTCAGAAAAAAACAGTGAAAAAAGGGCAAAAATACATGAGGCGCGCCTCACCTCGCCTCGCCTGTCAAGCCTGAGGCGGCGCCTCAGGGCGCTTCATGTATATGGGGCGCCTCACCATTTTGAGGCGTTTTGTTCAGCGCCTCACGCCTTAAGCAGCGCCTCAGGGCGCTTTTTTAAACCAAGGTATCTTCAAAACGATTCAATTCTTAACCAGCAAATTATTGCGTCTGATATACATGTAGCAGTTTTATGCTCAATGGCATCTATTTGTTGCAGTGAAATCACACCCGAGGGGCGTAGGATCACAAAGCTTGACCAGATTTTGCTCAATGGAAATAACATAGCAATTGTAAGTACCATTCTCAACTCAACTAATATTACATGCTTCTTGGTTTTGGTCAAGTTTTTAACCATAAATTTCATGAAATCGACTGCAAATTCCCTCTTTTACCCCTTTTGAGCCCACCATTGTTATGTCTTGATGCAGTTGGTACCTGGTGGTTCTCCGGACCCAGAATGAACATGAAACCGCGTTATAGGAAGTCTTTGAATTGATATGTTTAAGGGTGGGGTGCTTTTTTAAACCCATCTTAGATTCTTTAACCTTTGTATGGCATTCTAAAAACACTACTGGTTTCTTAATATTGTTTTTTGTTGTTTTTATATCTTATCTTGTCATTTGATTATGATCAGGATGTTCTGTAGTTTACAATTTGTGATTCTGAATCATATTTTCCATGTCCAAATACGCACTAAAATAACTATTGACAAACGAGGTGTTATCACACAACCCACGCCTGACCTCTAATCGAATCAGGTGTATGAGAGGTAGGGTCTGGATCGTCTCGTTTAGAAGCTATCAAACAGTCACCTAGGCATATATGCAGTCATTAAGATTTTAGAAACAGAACAGAACAGGGTCTGGATCGCCTTGTTCAACGGGTTGGATCGTGCTTGCTTGATAAAAAAAGAGTAATAGACCATTTTCGTCCCTGTCGTTTGATCATTTTAGCCAGTTTCATCCAATAACTTTTTTTTTAGTTTTTTCGTCCATGACTTTTCAAAATCTAACCATTTTCATCCAACTGACTAACTTTGTCTACATTTTAACGTTAAATCAAGGGTCGATTTTAACTTCATAGGTTAAAATCTAACTAAATTACCCCTGATTTAACGTAACAATGTAGACGTAGTTAGTCAGTTGGATGAAAATGGTTAGATTTTGAAAAGTCAGGGACGAAAAAGCTAAAAAAAAGTTTTTGGATGAAACTGGCTTAAAATGGCCAAACTATAGAGACGAAAATGACACTTTACTCTAAAAAAAAATTGGTTACGTTTTTTGAATTTTATAAATAGACCCATACAGAGGTGCATAAAACAGTTTTTGACTCAAACCGGATCGAGTCAAAGCAAGTCAAAATTGGACTGGGTCAAGCCGGATCAGATTGGGACCGATTTCACCCGGACAGGTTTCTGAATGTGTTTCAGATACGGATCTGATTTGAATGTGCACCTCTAGAACTTCCACAGTGACAATGTAGGTCTATTTGTGATTACGAATCGGTTGGTTCACAAGGAAGATCGGGGGGTCTCCTTTGCTTCTGGAATCCCGGTATCTTTTCAAAACAAAATGTGATAAAGGGGAGGCACTATTTACAGATATCTGGAACACTGGTGTACCCTGGGATCCCGGGGAACATTGTCAATATTCATGCCCCGAATGATCTTGGGATGTGGCGTGGGCTTTGGGAAGAGCTACTGAATCTCAGAAACTCATGTCCTGGTTTCTGGGTCTTCCTGGGTGATTTCAATGATGTTCGCAGACCCGAGAAACGTTTTACTTCTGAGTTTATTGCCTCTAATTCAGCGTTTTTTAACTCCTTCATTAAAAAGGCGGATCTACTTGAATACAATATGGGGGGCGCAAGTTTACTTACATGTCGGATAATGGGTCTAAACTAAGTAAGTTGGATAGGTTTCTGGTCAGCCGAGACTTTATGAACAACTGGCCGACAGCTTCGGTCTTGGCGTTATCTCAGGGATACTCTAACCACTGTCCGGTGTTGTTAGCCTCTATATTGTCTGATTTTGTACATATCCCCTTCCGGTTCTATAACTCTTGACTGGATATGCCTGGATTTGTGGAATACACGGTCCTCTCGGCTTCGTCCTTTGTTTTTAACGGCCCTGCTGATCTTGCAATAATAACAAAGCTGAGATGGTTAAAGAATAAGATTAAAGGATGGATTGGGGCAAAGAAATTAGTCAAGGAAGGGGAGTACAAGGCTAATCAGGGCTCTAGAAATTTTGGCTGAATCTCGTCCGCTTTCTTTCTCTGAGATTGAGGACCGAATTCAGTGTAAAAAGGAGAACATTGCCTTTGATCGGACCATTCTGAAGGACGCACAACAGAAACCGCGTAGGAGGTGGGCTTTGGACGACGATGAAACTCATCTCTCTTTTATAGTGTGGCCAAAGCAAATGTGAGCAACAACCGGATTAATGGTTTGGAATTTGATGGTGAATGGATAAACAACTCGATACTTCTCAAAGAAAAGATTGGGGACTTCTTTGCTGCAAAAATTCCTGGAGCCTCTAGATTCGAGACCGATGGTGCACTGTTTCAATATTTCTAAACTAGACGGCTTTGAGGCAGATTCACTAGAGGTTCATTTCTCTCGGGCTGAAATCAAATCGGCAGTTTGGGAATGTGGCAACGACAGGGCCCCTGGTCCAGACAGGTTTAATTTCATGTTCTTTAAATCATTCTGGGCCTGTTTTGAGGAAGATTTTTATAGATTATTCTCGGAATTTCATGAGGGCGCAAGGTTTAGTAGAGGATGCACCTCCTCTTTCATGACACGTCCTGTGACCCGACCCATGAACCTAACCAAGGACTGACCCATGACACGACCTGTGACCTGACCCGTGACTTGACCCATGATCTAACCCATGCTTGTACCCATGACATGAACCATAACACGTCCCAAGGCACAAACCATGACATGACTCATGACCCGACCCATGGACCAACCATGACTCGATCCGTGATCTGAACAATGACCCGACCCATGGCGGTACCCATGACATGAACCATAACCCGTCCCGAGGCCCGAACCATGCCTCAAACCATCACCCGTGTTGTAACCCGACCCGACACATGACCCAACCTATGCCCTAACCCATGACCCGACTCATAGTATAAATTTATTAATTACAAATGTTTTATTTTTCTTAATATATTTTCCTGTCTATCAAAAAATTCAAAGTAATGATTTGTTTCATTCTCATAGGGTAACCAAACATGACAAGGGAATGGTAATGGTCAATTTCTTTCCTTTGTCCATTCCATTTACTAGTCCATTACATTCCTTTGTTCATTTCATTACCTCATACCAAACAAATCCTTATTGTTTCAACTCTCTATATTTTATTTATTTTAACCTTTTTATATTTTAGGGGTTGAAAAAAACCGAATTAACCGAAAAAATCGACGATTTGTTTTGTATTTCTTGAAAATCGAAAGTTACGGTTCGGTTTTGTATTTTTTGAAAACCGAAAAAACCGAACTGAACCGAATATATACTTATAAAATTTTATAATATATTGTATACATGCATATATGTGTTACGCATATTTGCATCAATAGTAGGTTAACATTTATATTTGTTATTGAATTATGGATTATAATGTTTGATTTTGAATGTTAAGTATTTTATAAGAAACTAATAAATTATATAGTTGAAAAAGTTTAGGTCTAAATGCGTGATAATCAATTAATCATTAGTTATAAAAAAAATTATTCCAAAAAACTCATTTACAATTGGTCAAACCAAACGGTTTCAAATAAAACTAAAAACCGAATTTTCAGTTTGTGTTCGATTTTATCCTAAAACCGAACCAAACCTAAAATGAACCAAACCGACCCATGCAGACCCTTACTTTATACTTTGATAGCAATCACATTATAAAAAAAACATACATGTTCTTATTTTTTTAGAGTTAACTGCATAAATGGCCTTTATGGTTTGATCAAATTATTTAGCCCCTAGGTTTTAAAATTTTCAAATTTAGCTCAAACATTTTAGACCTTTTACGCTTTTAACCCCTGCTATTAAAACCATTTAGTTTTTAACGAAAAGTTAACCCATGTAGTATCCACCAGGGGCGCCTCAACTTTTACGTGCAGTGCAAAAAAAATTTTTTACGGTTTTATGTATCCGGTTACCTCTTACGTTATCCGTGAGCAAAAATTACGTTACCCATCAATTTTTTTAAAAGTTCAACACTTCATAAAAAGTCTAAAATTTTATAAAAAAACCTAATACTTTATAAAAAGTCCCCACATTTTATTAAAGATTTTGAGGTATTGGGTTTTAATAAAACATTTGGGCTTTAGCCATCCCAAATGTTTTATTAAAACTCAATATCTCAAAGTCTCAATTCTCAAACCCAATTTACCCAAGCGGCCGACCAAGAAGAAAGACAGAGAGCGGGAACTGTGAGACTGTGAGAGCCAGAAACCAACCGCTCGACCTGAGCTGAGACCACCGCTCGGCGCCGCCTCCGCCAAACCCCAGTCCTCCGCCTAGCCAGTCGCATATTACCGTAAAAAAAAATTTGTTTGCATGAAAGTACGGTAAATTTTATTTTTTTTCATTTACATAAAAGTACGGTAAAAAAAAATTTGTTTACATGAAAGTCACGTCAAATTTTTTTTTTTTCATTTACATGAAAGTATGGTCAAAAATAAAATTTCCGTTACCCCTAAACTTTTATTCTAGATTCGCCACTGGTATTCACGTGACTTACAATTACAAACTTAATCTTAAAAATGAGTATCAATAAAAATAAGTAAAAACTTAATGTTTTTTAAAACCTGAAAACCATATATGCAATTTGATTGAACCGCATGGTTAATTTATACCATTAACTCTACTTTTTATAAGTTAGTCATGATCAATTTAAATATTTAATAACAAGTGCGGTCATAAAAACAAAAACAAAATATATAAAACAAAGAGTACATTATTATTTTATTTTAGCACATGTATATTATATATTTATTCGGATTTGCTGCCCAAATTGAGTGGGCCCCACTTAACAACCAATAAAAACCACACGTTCATCACCCAGCATTTGTTAGGCGCGTGACATTTACAAAACAAGTAAAAATCGGGTCAAACCCATAAAACGGGGCACAAAATACTAACCGACCCGAATATGTTTGTAACGGAAATTCCTTCCTTTAGTTCCTTCGACTGTCCGTCGTCTTCTTCATCTCTCTCTCTACAGGGTTTTAGGGCTATTTTCTTTCTCTAGGGTTTCGAGAGCGCCATGGATAGGTACACGAAGGTCGAGCAGAAGAAAGCAGACATACCTATCAACGAAAATGAGATCAGACGTCCCAGGGTTTGGTTCGTAACTACATCAGCTACGCTACTACACTGCTTCAGGTATAACATCATCATTCTTCATGTAATGTGTATTATTTTGTTCGATTAGGTTCTGATGTTAATGGATACAATGGCGATTGTTATTTTGTGTTTGTGTTAGTGGTGGTGTAGGCTACATTTTTAGGTAAATTTATGAATGCTAATCTGATGTATAGGTAGGGCTGTAAACTAAGTGAACGTTCAGCCAACCGTTCGGGATTACGCTCACTAGTTTAATAAATGAACGAACGCGACCAGAGAAATTTTGTTCGATTAGTTAAATGAACGAACACGAAAAAAATGTTGTGTTCGTTCAATAGTGTTCATGAACGTCGGTAATTTGTTCGTTTATGCTCGTTTGTTACAAGTTTTTAGTATTTTTCAATTTTTTTACCATCAAAATTAAATGATTATATGTTCGTTTATGTTCATTTGTGTCACACCCCGACCGATGGCGGAATCATCGAGGCGGACAATGTGATGATTGTTCAAAAGCTCATGATAACTAAAGGTTGCATATTTCATTAATTTAATTTAAAGACAACAAGTTCCAAATACAATACATTTCAAATAACCTAGTCTAGTCCAAAACATTAATTTATTTAACTAGGTCCATAGTTCCTAAGTGGAGAGATCCTCGGCAAGCAGTCACATATCCAAACCTGAAACATTATTTAAATCAAGTGTCAACTAAAAAGTTGGTGAGTACATAGGTTTAGTAAAATCCAGTAAATAGTAGTGTAAATCGTTTTGCAACTCATTGTTTATATTGTTAAACATAGTATATGATGTAACATTTATTTAATCACAATTCAAACCGAGTTTGACGCGCTTGAACAGAGCACAACAGCTAAGTCCGGTATGCTTGAATATAGTTACCCACTATATCCGGTATGATTGAATATAACACGCGGTTATATCCGAGTATGCAGTAATAAACACCCTAACCGGGTGGGCTGGTCAGGCACAATAGATCTATCAATATTACAGTTGGTTGTCTTGTGTTTAAATGTATGTACATCCAAAGAATAAACATATAGTCTCATGTATAACACGTACAAACAATGTGAGTAGCATGTATAATGTTTCACCCCAAAACGTATAAAAATGTAAAAATAGGGGCTATGTAACTCACCTTGCAAGCGGGTATTTTTCCACGCGTGTAGGTGATAAGTATGTTGAAGTCTAAGCACGATGAAACCCTATGTAGATAGATGGGTATTATTGTATGTCCATATGCATTCGTATTTAAATGAGTATAAGTTCTATAATAATAGCCTTAATATTTATTTGTATTTAATGTGGTAAAATAATAATGGTTTTGTAAAGACTTTAACTTATATGATCATATAATATATATATATATATATATTTTTGTTAAAGTATTACATTTTTAAATAATTAATCATTATGTTGGACAAATTTATTAAGAACATCACAAGGTTTATTATTTTATAAAAATAGGACATTTTATATATAAATTTTGTTTTTGACAAGTTTATAAAAAAAGTTGCAAGAGTTATAACAATGGGACTTTTTTTTTTTATATTGAAATTTTATTTTAATAAGTTTATAAAAATATTACAAAGTTTATAAAAAAATGGGATGGTATATATATATATACATATATATATATATATATAAAAGTTGTTTTAATCGATTTCAAAATAAACGAACGATCAAACCGACTCGTAATAGTCTTTAGTGTATAAAAATAATATTTAATTAAGTTAAAATAATTATATAAAATAAATAAAGTGAAAACAGAAGTAAAAATTTGGGCCGAAGGCCAACCGGTTTCGAACCCACGACCTGCGCCTTAAACACACACACGCATAACCAGCCGGGCCACTGCCCATCGCTGGTTATGTGTGTGTTGATTAATTGATATACACGACTTAGAAGTTGGTCGCTGGTCCTCGGCAATCCGGCAATCGCGCCCGAGGACTCGGGTTTGCTCGGCAATCCTCGAGCGAATGCCGTGATTTTGTTTGGAATAGATTACCTGATGATAACAGAAGCTAATGGAATCGATTCGAGGCTCGAACCGAGTTGTAACGGGTCTGGTCGGCAGGCCTTTTTGTCGAAAATACCAAGATCGTGATTTCAGGCTTCGGGATGGAGTCAGGCCTTGATATCCTGGTCACAGCTTCGTCTGAGGATGGCGAAGGTGATGGAAGTCTCAATTTGGAGTGAGAGTGGGTGGAAGGGGGTGGGCGAGCTCGAACAGGTCTGGTAAGGGCCATTTATAGCCGAGCCCAATCCTTATAATGAAACATGTAATTGAGTGTGTCTGGACATTCGTCTGGACGAGACGAAGCTAACGAGATCACTTGCAGGCGTGGAGGTTGACTGTCGGGGCCGTATTAGAGGTGTGAACTTTCGGCTATGAACACAATCAGACGATTGGGATGATGGGGAGACAAATTGGTCGAGGGGTATTGATCGCGTGGGGGAGACGAAGTCGGGGATGCTTTTGTCGGGTGTTGAGGTGCAGGGAAACATCCTTGTCGCGGGGGTCGCCGGAGAAAAGCTCGGACCGCCGGACAATGGGGGAAGGGGGCGACCGGGAATACGAATTGGGTATTGGCAAAACTGGTCCCTGAAGTTTGATCTTGTTTTAATTTAGTCCTTGAATTAATTACGGATGAGTCCCTGAGGTTTGGTTTGTCCAGAAACAGTCCCTCAAACGATTTTAGTTTTAAAACCTTCTAGTTTGGTTAATCACAAAACGAACCCTAAACTTTTTATTAAATAAATTAATTTAATTTTTTTAAATCAAATAAAAACAAAAATATTTTTATAAACTTATTTTATTATTATTTAAATAATAATTTTTAATAAAAGTTATTAATCTTATTAAAATATATTATTTTATTAAATATGCAACTTTTTAAATGTAGATTTTTATATAAAATTTTATATAAGTTTAAAACTTATAAAATTTTAATTATTTTAAATTCATAAAATAAAATATATATATATATATATTTTGTACAAAATTAAATAGAAACATTTGCATTTCATTAAATAGAACAACGATTACATATTATGTATTACAAAAGCGTAATTTAAAAATCCGGAATGTCACAGTCTCCCCATGTTAGAGGAATTTCGCCCCGAAATTCGACTAGTGGAGGCTATGAAAAGAGATGCGGATATTTGGTCTTCATGTGGTCTTCACGTTCCCAAGTGAACTCGGGTCCACGTTTAGACTCCCAACGGACCTTGACAATGGGGATGCGGCTACGCTTGAGTTTCTTGACTTCTCGGTCCATGATTTCCACGGGTTTCTCAACAAAGTGCATCCTCTCGTCAATACGCACTTCATTAAGAGGGATGTGGAGGTTCTCGTCCGCTAGACACTTTTTCAAATTAGATACATGGAAAGTCGGATGAACGTTGGTGAGTTCTGAAGGAAGATCGAGTTTGTAGGCCACTTTTCCTACCCTTTCGAGTATCTTGAAGGGGCCCACATATCGAGGTGCAAGTTTTCCTTTCTTTCCAAATCGGACTACGCCCTTCCAAGGTGATACCTTTAGGAGAACCATATCTCCTACTTGAAATTCCAAGGGTTTTCGTCTTTTATCGGCATAGCTCTTTTGCCGACTCCTTGCCACTCGAATGTTGTCACGAATAAGAAAAATTTTATCGGTGGTTTCTTGGATAAGCTCGGGACCGGTGATTTGTGCTTCACCAATTTCGTTCCAACAAATCGGTGAACGACATTTTCGTCCATAAAGAGCTTCAAACGGTGCCATGTTAATACTTGTGTGGTAGCTGTTGTTGTAGGAAAATTCGATCAGTGGTAGGTGAGAATTCCAATTGCCACCAAAGTCAATAACACAAGCTCTAAGCATATCCTCGAGAGTTTGGATTGTTCGCTCGGTTTGTCCATCAGTTTGAGGATGGTAGGCTGTACTTAAATCCAAACGAGTACCAAGTGCTGATTGCAATGACTGCCAAAATCGGGAAGTAAAACGCGAATCACGATCGGAGATGATGTTCAAAGGGATCCCGTGACGACTTACGATTTCATCAATGTAGATCCGAGCCAATTTCTCAACTCGATAGTCCTCACGAATAGGCAAGAAATGAGCAGACTTTGTAAGTCGGTCGATAATAACCCAGATACTATCGTGCCCACTAGAAGTGCGTGGAAGTTTGGTGATGAAGTCCATAGCAAGGTTCTCCCACTTCCACACGGGAATTTCAGGTTGTTCGAGGAGTCCAGAAGGCTTTTGGTGTTCGGCCTTCACTTTAGAACAAGTTAGGCATTTTGCCACGAAGAGGGCAATATCCTTTTTCATGCCGGGCCACCAATATTGCTGACGGAGACCCATGTACATCTTATCAGCTCCGGGATGTACCGAATATCGAGTTTTGTGGGACTCGTTCATCAAAAATATACGAAGATCGTCGCGATCGGGAACCCAGATACGGTCCAAGTAATACAATAGGCCGTTGGCTTTGGTTTCTAACAAGAGTTCTACACCACATGCCATTTCTTGATACATGTTTCCCTCGGTAACCGAGGTGTGTTGTGCTTTGAGAATACGGGCTTGGATATCGTTATGAATATAAACACTATGAAGCATGATACGTTCTTTACGGCTCAAAGCGTCGGCTACAACATTTGCTCTGCCGGGGTGATAGCGGATCTCGCAGTCGTAGTCATTTAGAAGTTCAACCCATCGTCGTTGTCTCATATTAAGTTCTTTTTGATTGAAAATATGTTGGAGACTTTTGTGGTCGGTGAAAACCACGCATTTGGTGCCATAAAGATAGTGTCTCCAAATTTTCAAGGCGAAAACGACAGCACCAAGCTCGAGATCATGGGTCGTATAGTTCTTCTCATGGATTTTGAGCTGGCGTGATGCGTATGCAATTACTTGGCCACGTTGCATTAGAACACAACCAAGACCTTGGTTGGATGCATCACAATAAACGACAAAGTCGTCATTACCACTAGGAAGAGTTAGTATAGGAGCATTGCAGAGCTTGTGCTTGAGAGTTTGAAAAGCTTCCTCTTGCTTGGGTCCCCAATCGTAAGATTTACCTTTATGAGTCAAGGCAGTGAGTGGAACCGCAATCTTGGAGAAATTTGAGATGAAGCGACGATAGTAACCTGCTAGTCCAAGGAAGGAACGAATCTCGGTAGGAGTCTTAGGAGTATTCCAATTCTTTACCGCTTCGATTTTTGCCGGGTCCACATGAATTCCCTTATCGTTGACTATGTGTCCCAAAAATTGAACTTCCTTTAGCCAGAATTCACACTTGGAGAACTTGGCGTATAGTTGTTCTTTCTTCAAGAGTTCTAAAATCAAACGGAGATGTTGTTCGTGCTCCGCTTTCGTCTTAGAATAGATAAGAATGTCGTCAATGAAAACGATCACGAACTTGTCCAAATAAGGTTTGCATACACGGTTCATGAGGTCCATGAAGACCGCAGGTGCATTAGTCAAACCGAATGGCATGACCATGAACTCGTAGTGACCATATCTAGTCCGAAAGGCAGTCTTTGGAATGTCTTCATCGAGAACACGAAGTTGATGATATCCGGAACGAAGGTCAATTTTGGAAAAACATGTCGAACCTTGAAGTTGATCGAAAAGGTCGTCGATACGGGGTAAAGGATAACGGTTCTTTATTGTAAGCTTGTTGAGTTCCCGATAATCAATGCACATTCGAAACGATCCATCCTTTTTCTTTACGAACAGCACGGGAGCACCCCAAGGTGAATGGCTCGGGCGGATGAATCCTTTGGATGAGAGTTCTTGTAATTGACTTGCGAGTTCTTGCATTTCGGAAGGTGCAAGACGATAGGGGGCTTTTGCCACGGGAGTTGCCCCGGGCACAAGGTCGATACGAAACTCCACTTGTCTAGTGGGAGGAAGACCAGGTAAATCCTCGGGGAATACCTCGGGAAAATCTCGGATGATTGGAATGTCTTGCAATTTCTTACCCTTGTCCTTTGTGTCAACTATGTGGGCCAAGAATGCAACGTACTTTTTCCGCAAGTACTTTTGTGCCAATGTGCAAGACATGATTTGAAGACCACGACACGGTTTTTCACCGAAAATAACTAACGTGTCGCCCGAAGAGAGAGGTATACGAATACACTTTTCGTAGCAAATAACCTCGGCATGGTGCTTGGATAACCAGTCCATGCCAATGATAATATCGAAGCTTCCCAATTGCATTGGAAGGAGGTCAACAGAGAATTCGTGATTATTAAGCTCAAGATTGCAGTCGCGGATAACAGAATTTATAGTAATAGACTTCCCGTTTGCTATCTCCAGGGAATAAGAATTATCGAGTTTCGTTCTTTGTTTAGCAAGTTGAGACTCAAAGGTAAGAGACACGAAACTCCTATCGGCACCAGTATCAAATAAAATGGATGCATAATGATTGTTTACGAGAAACGTACCGTTTATCACGTCGTTGTTTGCTTGTGCCTCATTAGCGTTTATGTTAAACGCTCGTCCTTGGGGACCACCTTGACGATGAAGTTTTGGGCATCGGTCACGAAAATGGTTTGGATCTCCACATTCGTAACATGCCCGACCATTGAGAGGTGCCGGATAGACGGGACGGTTGGCTGGAGCTGCTTGATGGACGGGAGGACGGGTACGGCAGGTAGTGACCACATGTCCATATCTCCCGCAGCTTGAGCACAATCGGCATGGTAAGTTGGCAGGATGATGGTACTTGCAGGTCTGGCATTGGGGATTCGGGCCCTGATAAATTTTCGGGTTTTGACCCAAAGGGGCCGCTTGAATAGCAGGTACAGCGGGAGTTACGGCTGCGAAGTTTCGACCCTTACGTTTCTTGTTGCGGTTAGAAGACTCGGGTTTCACATCTTTGACTGCCGCAAGAGTAGACACAACCTTCTTGGAACCCTTTCTTGTTAAGGTTCCGGCTTTGACATGATTGTCGGATAATGTAGCAGATAGGCGGATGGCAGCTTCAAGAGTAGGAGGATTGCTTCCTAGCACAGCATCTTGAATTTGCATAGGCAGGCCGCCTATGTACTTTTCAATTCCCCGAGTAAGGGGAGTGATCATGTGAGGCACCAACAGACTTAGTTCCTGGAACCGGGTGGTGTAAGCCAGATTATCCCCGCTGTCTTGGGCAAGATCCCAAAATTCAGCCTCGAGCTTCCTCATTTCATTCCGAGGACAGAATTCATCAGTCATGGCCTTCTTCAGATCATCCCATGATAAGGATGTAGCAACCTCAGCACCACGAGTGCGTTTCTCACCGTTCCACCAGGTGAGGGCTCTCTTTTGAAGTACACTTGTGGCATAGCGAACCCGAAGATTATCGGGGCAGTCACTGTTTAGGAATGTGCTTTCCATGCTTTCAAACCATTGGAGTAGGCCGGTAGCACCTTCAGTCCCGAAGAATTTAGTAGGATTGCACGAGTTAAAGTGCTTAAACGTGCAATGAGGCGGGTTGGTACCACCGTTTCCTTGGATGTTGTGAGACCCGTCACTGTTGTTATTTGCTTGAGTCAATTGCCCTACCAGCTGGGCAAGAAGAGTAGCAAGATCCGGGTTGGAAGTGCTAGAGTTTGCACGTCGAGGAGGCATTCTAATACCATAAGAAAGACAATGATATTTTAGATGAGACGGATAAATATGAGTTATAACGGGAAATAATGTAAGCAGAAATACGAGATTTATCATGACGCGTGCATGTGTATTTATTCTAAGCTGATAGGGGAAACTAAGTCACCTTTTCCGGGTAGGACATGATGTTATAGATCATTATTTGCATAATAGGAATTGCCGGGACTAGCATGCACTACAAATTGTTATTACGTGTGCACCCGTAATAATGATTTGTTTTGCATGTTCATCTAGTTTTTCCTATTTTGCTATAATGTCCCCACTTTTGAGTTCAAATTCGGATTGTATCCTTGCGAATACATTGACTTATCAACGTTAAATAATTCCCCGAAACTTTCAAAGAGACATGCTTTAGCCTATAGGTAAACACTCACTTCAGGAATTCCCAGGAAAGCATACGGGTCCGTTTATTTGGATTTATACGAAATGCTTTCCTAGACAGAAAACCCAATGTACAGGTGTCACCCTTCCAGATTGCACGTGTCTTTTACTGATTTCGGGAAATTAAGTCGTTGACGAGATTTTCAAGATTTTAATAGATTTGAGAGTCTATGAATATAAAATGTGTAGGAATGTTGCAATTTATAAGGATGAGGAGAGAGCATGGACAAAGATAAGTAGTGTATTTGTTTGCATAAGTTTGCTTGTCAAATGTGTATGTAAAGTATGTATCATGTATCAAAGTCTTGTATGTATGGGTATAAGTCTCATGTACCAAACTCGGGAAAATTCAAATAATACCTAGCTACAAATAATTCACATAGCAATTTATCATTTAGCACATAACACATAAAAGGGAGTCCTAGGGTTATAGTCTAGGTCATTGTGTCTAATAACCTAATTCCCTATAACCATGGCTCTTATACCAATCTGTCACACCCCGACCGATGGCGGAATCATCGAGGCGGACAATGTGATGATTGTTCAAAAGCTCATGATAACTAAAGGTTGCATATTTCATTAATTTAATTTAAAGACAACAAGTTCCAAATACAATACATTTCAAATAACCTAGTCTAGTCCAAAACATTAATTTATTTAACTAGGTCCATAGTTCCTAAGTGGAGAGATCCTCGGCAAGCAGTCACATATCCAAACCTGAAACATTATTTAAATCAAGTGTCAACTAAAAAGTTGGTGAGTACATAGGTTTAGTAAAATCCAGTAAATAGTAGTGTAAATCGTTTTGCAACTCATTGTTTATATTGTTAAACATAGTATATGATGTAACATTTATTTAATCACAATTCAAACCGAGTTTGACGCGCTTGAACAGAGCACAACAGCTAAGTCCGGTATGCTTGAATATAGTTACCCACTATATCCGGTATGATTGAATATAACACGCGGTTATATCCGAGTATGCAGTAATAAACACCCTAACCGGGTGGGCTGGTCAGGCACAATAGATCTATCAATATTACAGTTGGTTGTCTTGTGTTTAAATGTATGTACATCCAAAGAATAAACATATAGTCTCATGTATAACACGTACAAACAATGTGAGTAGCATGTATAATGTTTCACCCCAAAACGTATAAAAATGTAAAAATAGGGGCTATGTAACTCACCTTGCAAGCGGGTATTTTTCCACGCGTGTAGGTGATAAGTATGTTGAAGTCTAAGCACGATGAAACCCTATGTAGATAGATGGGTATTATTGTATGTCCATATGCATTCGTATTTAAATGAGTATAAGTTCTATAATAATAGCCTTAATATTTATTTGTATTTAATGTGGTAAAATAATAATGGTTTTGTAAAGACTTTAACTTATATGATCATATAATATATATATATATATATATATTTTTGTTAAAGTATTACATTTTTAAATAATTAATCATTATGTTGGACAAATTTATTAAGAACATCACAAGGTTTATTATTTTATAAAAATAGGACATTTTATATATAAATTTTGTTTTTGACAAGTTTATAAAAAAAGTTGCAAGAGTTATAACAATGGGACTTTTTTTTTTTATATTGAAATTTTATTTTAATAAGTTTATAAAAATATTACAAAGTTTATAAAAAAATGGGATGGTATATATATATATACATATATATATATATATATAAAAGTTGTTTTAATCGATTTCAAAATAAACGAACGATCAAACCGACTCGTAATAGTCTTTAGTGTATAAAAATAATATTTAATTAAGTTAAAATAATTATATAAAATAAATAAAGTGAAAACAGAAGTAAAAATTTGGGCCGAAGGCCAACCGGTTTCGAACCCACGACCTGCGCCTTAAACACACACACGCATAACCAGCCGGGCCACTGCCCATCGCTGGTTATGTGTGTGTTGATTAATTGATATACACGACTTAGAAGTTGGTCGCTGGTCCTCGGCAATCCGGCAATCGCGCCCGAGGACTCGGGTTTGCTCGGCAATCCTCGAGCGAATGCCGTGATTTTGTTTGGAATAGATTACCTGATGATAACAGAAGCTAATGGAATCGATTCGAGGCTCGAACCGAGTTGTAACGGGTCTGGTCGGCAGGCCTTTTTGTCGAAAATACCAAGATCGTGATTTCAGGCTTCGGGATGGAGTCAGGCCTTGATATCCTGGTCACAGCTTCGTCTGAGGATGGCGAAGGTGATGGAAGTCTCAATTTGGAGTGAGAGTGGGTGGAAGGGGGTGGGCGAGCTCGAACAGGTCTGGTAAGGGCCATTTATAGCCGAGCCCAATCCTTATAATGAAACATGTAATTGAGTGTGTCTGGACATTCGTCTGGACGAGACGAAGCTAACGAGATCACTTGCAGGCGTGGAGGTTGACTGTCGGGGCCGTATTAGAGGTGTGAACTTTCGGCTATGAACACAATCAGACGATTGGGATGATGGGGAGACAAATTGGTCGAGGGGTATTGATCGCGTGGGGGAGACGAAGTCGGGGATGCTTTTGTCGGGTGTTGAGGTGCAGGGAAACATCCTTGTCGCGGGGGTCGCCGGAGAAAAGCTCGGACCGCCGGACAATGGGGGAAGGGGGCGACCGGGAATACGAATTGGGTATTGGCAAAACTGGTCCCTGAAGTTTGATCTTGTTTTAATTTAGTCCTTGAATTAATTACGGATGAGTCCCTGAGGTTTGGTTTGTCCAGAAACAGTCCCTCAAACGATTTTAGTTTTAAAACCTTCTAGTTTGGTTAATCACAAAACGAACCCTAAACTTTTTATTAAATAAATTAATTTAATTTTTTTAAATCAAATAAAAACAAAAATATTTTTATAAACTTATTTTATTATTATTTAAATAATAATTTTTAATAAAAGTTATTAATCTTATTAAAATATATTATTTTATTAAATATGCAACTTTTTAAATGTAGATTTTTATATAAAATTTTATATAAGTTTAAAACTTATAAAATTTTAATTATTTTAAATTCATAAAATAAAATATATATATATATATATTTTGTACAAAATTAAATAGAAACATTTGCATTTCATTAAATAGAACAACGATTACATATTATGTATTACAAAAGCGTAATTTAAAAATCCGGAATGTCACAGTCTCCCCATGTTAGAGGAATTTCGCCCCGAAATTCGACTAGTGGAGGCTATGAAAAGAGATGCGGATATTTGGTCTTCATGTGGTCTTCACGTTCCCAAGTGAACTCGGGTCCACGTTTAGACTCCCAACGGACCTTGACAATGGGGATGCGGCTACGCTTGAGTTTCTTGACTTCTCGGTCCATGATTTCCACGGGTTTCTCAACAAAGTGCATCCTCTCGTCAATACGCACTTCATTAAGAGGGATGTGGAGGTTCTCGTCCGCTAGACACTTTTTCAAATTAGATACATGGAAAGTCGGATGAACGTTGGTGAGTTCTGAAGGAAGATCGAGTTTGTAGGCCACTTTTCCTACCCTTTCGAGTATCTTGAAGGGGCCCACATATCGAGGTGCAAGTTTTCCTTTCTTTCCAAATCGGACTACGCCCTTCCAAGGTGATACCTTTAGGAGAACCATATCTCCTACTTGAAATTCCAAGGGTTTTCGTCTTTTATCGGCATAGCTCTTTTGCCGACTCCTTGCCACTCGAATGTTGTCACGAATAAGAAAAATTTTATCGGTGGTTTCTTGGATAAGCTCGGGACCGGTGATTTGTGCTTCACCAATTTCGTTCCAACAAATCGGTGAACGACATTTTCGTCCATAAAGAGCTTCAAACGGTGCCATGTTAATACTTGTGTGGTAGCTGTTGTTGTAGGAAAATTCGATCAGTGGTAGGTGAGAATTCCAATTGCCACCAAAGTCAATAACACAAGCTCTAAGCATATCCTCGAGAGTTTGGATTGTTCGCTCGGTTTGTCCATCAGTTTGAGGATGGTAGGCTGTACTTAAATCCAAACGAGTACCAAGTGCTGATTGCAATGACTGCCAAAATCGGGAAGTAAAACGCGAATCACGATCGGAGATGATGTTCAAAGGGATCCCGTGACGACTTACGATTTCATCAATGTAGATCCGAGCCAATTTCTCAACTCGATAGTCCTCACGAATAGGCAAGAAATGAGCAGACTTTGTAAGTCGGTCGATAATAACCCAGATACTATCGTGCCCACTAGAAGTGCGTGGAAGTTTGGTGATGAAGTCCATAGCAAGGTTCTCCCACTTCCACACGGGAATTTCAGGTTGTTCGAGGAGTCCAGAAGGCTTTTGGTGTTCGGCCTTCACTTTAGAACAAGTTAGGCATTTTGCCACGAAGAGGGCAATATCCTTTTTCATGCCGGGCCACCAATATTGCTGACGGAGACCCATGTACATCTTATCAGCTCCGGGATGTACCGAATATCGAGTTTTGTGGGACTCGTTCATCAAAAATATACGAAGATCGTCGCGATCGGGAACCCAGATACGGTCCAAGTAATACAATAGGCCGTTGGCTTTGGTTTCTAACAAGAGTTCTACACCACATGCCATTTCTTGATACATGTTTCCCTCGGTAACCGAGGTGTGTTGTGCTTTGAGAATACGGGCTTGGATATCGTTATGAATATAAACACTATGAAGCATGATACGTTCTTTACGGCTCAAAGCGTCGGCTACAACATTTGCTCTGCCGGGGTGATAGCGGATCTCGCAGTCGTAGTCATTTAGAAGTTCAACCCATCGTCGTTGTCTCATATTAAGTTCTTTTTGATTGAAAATATGTTGGAGACTTTTGTGGTCGGTGAAAACCACGCATTTGGTGCCATAAAGATAGTGTCTCCAAATTTTCAAGGCGAAAACGACAGCACCAAGCTCGAGATCATGGGTCGTATAGTTCTTCTCATGGATTTTGAGCTGGCGTGATGCGTATGCAATTACTTGGCCACGTTGCATTAGAACACAACCAAGACCTTGGTTGGATGCATCACAATAAACGACAAAGTCGTCATTACCACTAGGAAGAGTTAGTATAGGAGCATTGCAGAGCTTGTGCTTGAGAGTTTGAAAAGCTTCCTCTTGCTTGGGTCCCCAATCGTAAGATTTACCTTTATGAGTCAAGGCAGTGAGTGGAACCGCAATCTTGGAGAAATTTGAGATGAAGCGACGATAGTAACCTGCTAGTCCAAGGAAGGAACGAATCTCGGTAGGAGTCTTAGGAGTATTCCAATTCTTTACCGCTTCGATTTTTGCCGGGTCCACATGAATTCCCTTATCGTTGACTATGTGTCCCAAAAATTGAACTTCCTTTAGCCAGAATTCACACTTGGAGAACTTGGCGTATAGTTGTTCTTTCTTCAAGAGTTCTAAAATCAAACGGAGATGTTGTTCGTGCTCCGCTTTCGTCTTAGAATAGATAAGAATGTCGTCAATGAAAACGATCACGAACTTGTCCAAATAAGGTTTGCATACACGGTTCATGAGGTCCATGAAGACCGCAGGTGCATTAGTCAAACCGAATGGCATGACCATGAACTCGTAGTGACCATATCTAGTCCGAAAGGCAGTCTTTGGAATGTCTTCATCGAGAACACGAAGTTGATGATATCCGGAACGAAGGTCAATTTTGGAAAAACATGTCGAACCTTGAAGTTGATCGAAAAGGTCGTCGATACGGGGTAAAGGATAACGGTTCTTTATTGTAAGCTTGTTGAGTTCCCGATAATCAATGCACATTCGAAACGATCCATCCTTTTTCTTTACGAACAGCACGGGAGCACCCCAAGGTGAATGGCTCGGGCGGATGAATCCTTTGGATGAGAGTTCTTGTAATTGACTTGCGAGTTCTTGCATTTCGGAAGGTGCAAGACGATAGGGGGCTTTTGCCACGGGAGTTGCCCCGGGCACAAGGTCGATACGAAACTCCACTTGTCTAGTGGGAGGAAGACCAGGTAAATCCTCGGGGAATACCTCGGGAAAATCTCGGATGATTGGAATGTCTTGCAATTTCTTACCCTTGTCCTTTGTGTCAACTATGTGGGCCAAGAATGCAACGTACTTTTTCCGCAAGTACTTTTGTGCCAATGTGCAAGACATGATTTGAAGACCACGACACGGTTTTTCACCGAAAATAACTAACGTGTCGCCCGAAGAGAGAGGTATACGAATACACTTTTCGTAGCAAATAACCTCGGCATGGTGCTTGGATAACCAGTCCATGCCAATGATAATATCGAAGCTTCCCAATTGCATTGGAAGGAGGTCAACAGAGAATTCGTGATTATTAAGCTCAAGATTGCAGTCGCGGATAACAGAATTTATAGTAATAGACTTCCCGTTTGCTATCTCCAGGGAATAAGAATTATCGAGTTTCGTTCTTTGTTTAGCAAGTTGAGACTCAAAGGTAAGAGACACGAAACTCCTATCGGCACCAGTATCAAATAAAATGGATGCATAATGATTGTTTACGAGAAACGTACCGTTTATCACGTCGTTGTTTGCTTGTGCCTCATTAGCGTTTATGTTAAACGCTCGTCCTTGGGGACCACCTTGACGATGAAGTTTTGGGCATCGGTCACGAAAATGGTTTGGATCTCCACATTCGTAACATGCCCGACCATTGAGAGGTGCCGGATAGACGGGACGGTTGGCTGGAGCTGCTTGATGGACGGGAGGACGGGTACGGCAGGTAGTGACCACATGTCCATATCTCCCGCAGCTTGAGCACAATCGGCATGGTAAGTTGGCAGGATGATGGTACTTGCAGGTCTGGCATTGGGGATTCGGGCCCTGATAAATTTTCGGGTTTTGACCCAAAGGGGCCGCTTGAATAGCAGGTACAGCGGGAGTTACGGCTGCGAAGTTTCGACCCTTACGTTTCTTGTTGCGGTTAGAAGACTCGGGTTTCACATCTTTGACTGCCGCAAGAGTAGACACAACCTTCTTGGAACCCTTTCTTGTTAAGGTTCCGGCTTTGACATGATTGTCGGATAATGTAGCAGATAGGCGGATGGCAGCTTCAAGAGTAGGAGGATTGCTTCCTAGCACAGCATCTTGAATTTGCATAGGCAGGCCGCCTATGTACTTTTCAATTCCCCGAGTAAGGGGAGTGATCATGTGAGGCACCAACAGACTTAGTTCCTGGAACCGGGTGGTGTAAGCCAGATTATCCCCGCTGTCTTGGGCAAGATCCCAAAATTCAGCCTCGAGCTTCCTCATTTCATTCCGAGGACAGAATTCATCAGTCATGGCCTTCTTCAGATCATCCCATGATAAGGATGTAGCAACCTCAGCACCACGAGTGCGTTTCTCACCGTTCCACCAGGTGAGGGCTCTCTTTTGAAGTACACTTGTGGCATAGCGAACCCGAAGATTATCGGGGCAGTCACTGTTTAGGAATGTGCTTTCCATGCTTTCAAACCATTGGAGTAGGCCGGTAGCACCTTCAGTCCCGAAGAATTTAGTAGGATTGCACGAGTTAAAGTGCTTAAACGTGCAATGAGGCGGGTTGGTACCACCGTTTCCTTGGATGTTGTGAGACCCGTCACTGTTGTTATTTGCTTGAGTCAATTGCCCTACCAGCTGGGCAAGAAGAGTAGCAAGATCCGGGTTGGAAGTGCTAGAGTTTGCACGTCGAGGAGGCATTCTAATACCATAAGAAAGACAATGATATTTTAGATGAGACGGATAAATATGAGTTATAACGGGAAATAATGTAAGCAGAAATACGAGATTTATCATGACGCGTGCATGTGTATTTATTCTAAGCTGATAGGGGAAACTAAGTCACCTTTTCCGGGTAGGACATGATGTTATAGATCATTATTTGCATAATAGGAATTGCCGGGACTAGCATGCACTACAAATTGTTATTACGTGTGCACCCGTAATAATGATTTGTTTTGCATGTTCATCTAGTTTTTCCTATTTTGCTATAATGTCCCCACTTTTGAGTTCAAATTCGGATTGTATCCTTGCGAATACATTGACTTATCAACGTTAAATAATTCCCCGAAACTTTCAAAGAGACATGCTTTAGCCTATAGGTAAACACTCACTTCAGGAATTCCCAGGAAAGCATACGGGTCCGTTTATTTGGATTTATACGAAATGCTTTCCTAGACAGAAAACCCAATGTACAGGTGTCACCCTTCCAGATTGCACGTGTCTTTTACTGATTTCGGGAAATTAAGTCGTTGACGAGATTTTCAAGATTTTAATAGATTTGAGAGTCTATGAATATAAAATGTGTAGGAATGTTGCAATTTATAAGGATGAGGAGAGAGCATGGACAAAGATAAGTAGTGTATTTGTTTGCATAAGTTTGCTTGTCAAATGTGTATGTAAAGTATGTATCATGTATCAAAGTCTTGTATGTATGGGTATAAGTCTCATGTACCAAACTCGGGAAAATTCAAATAATACCTAGCTACAAATAATTCACATAGCAATTTATCATTTAGCACATAACACATAAAAGGGAGTCCTAGGGTTATAGTCTAGGTCATTGTGTCTAATAACCTAATTCCCTATAACCATGGCTCTTATACCAATCTGTCACACCCCGACCGATGGCGGAATCATCGAGGCGGACAATGTGATGATTGTTCAAAAGCTCATGATAACTAAAGGTTGCATATTTCATTAATTTAATTTAAAGACAACAAGTTCCAAATACAATACATTTCAAATAACCTAGTCTAGTCCAAAACATTAATTTATTTAACTAGGTCCATAGTTCCTAAGTGGAGAGATCCTCGGCAAGCAGTCACATATCCAAACCTGAAACATTATTTAAATCAAGTGTCAACTAAAAAGTTGGTGAGTACATAGGTTTAGTAAAATCCAGTAAATAGTAGTGTAAATCGTTTTGCAACTCATTGTTTATATTGTTAAACATAGTATATGATGTAACATTTATTTAATCACAATTCAAACCGAGTTTGACGCGCTTGAACAGAGCACAACAGCTAAGTCCGGTATGCTTGAATATAGTTACCCACTATATCCGGTATGATTGAATATAACACGCGGTTATATCCGAGTATGCAGTAATAAACACCCTAACCGGGTGGGCTGGTCAGGCACAATAGATCTATCAATATTACAGTTGGTTGTCTTGTGTTTAAATGTATGTACATCCAAAGAATAAACATATAGTCTCATGTATAACACGTACAAACAATGTGAGTAGCATGTATAATGTTTCACCCCAAAACGTATAAAAATGTAAAAATAGGGGCTATGTAACTCACCTTGCAAGCGGGTATTTTTCCACGCGTGTAGGTGATAAGTATGTTGAAGTCTAAGCACGATGAAACCCTATGTAGATAGATGGGTATTATTGTATGTCCATATGCATTCGTATTTAAATGAGTATAAGTTCTATAATAATAGCCTTAATATTTATTTGTATTTAATGTGGTAAAATAATAATGGTTTTGTAAAGACTTTAACTTATATGATCATATAATATATATATATATATATATTTTTGTTAAAGTATTACATTTTTAAATAATTAATCATTATGTTGGACAAATTTATTAAGAACATCACAAGGTTTATTATTTTATAAAAATAGGACATTTTATATATAAATTTTGTTTTTGACAAGTTTATAAAAAAAGTTGCAAGAGTTATAACAATGGGACTTTTTTTTTTTATATTGAAATTTTATTTTAATAAGTTTATAAAAATATTACAAAGTTTATAAAAAAATGGGATGGTATATATATATATACATATATATATATATATATAAAAGTTGTTTTAATCGATTTCAAAATAAACGAACGATCAAACCGACTCGTAATAGTCTTTAGTGTATAAAAATAATATTTAATTAAGTTAAAATAATTATATAAAATAAATAAAGTGAAAACAGAAGTAAAAATTTGGGCCGAAGGCCAACCGGTTTCGAACCCACGACCTGCGCCTTAAACACACACACGCATAACCAGCCGGGCCACTGCCCATCGCTGGTTATGTGTGTGTTGATTAATTGATATACACGACTTAGAAGTTGGTCGCTGGTCCTCGGCAATCCGGCAATCGCGCCCGAGGACTCGGGTTTGCTCGGCAATCCTCGAGCGAATGCCGTGATTTTGTTTGGAATAGATTACCTGATGATAACAGAAGCTAATGGAATCGATTCGAGGCTCGAACCGAGTTGTAACGGGTCTGGTCGGCAGGCCTTTTTGTCGAAAATACCAAGATCGTGATTTCAGGCTTCGGGATGGAGTCAGGCCTTGATATCCTGGTCACAGCTTCGTCTGAGGATGGCGAAGGTGATGGAAGTCTCAATTTGGAGTGAGAGTGGGTGGAAGGGGGTGGGCGAGCTCGAACAGGTCTGGTAAGGGCCATTTATAGCCGAGCCCAATCCTTATAATGAAACATGTAATTGAGTGTGTCTGGACATTCGTCTGGACGAGACGAAGCTAACGAGATCACTTGCAGGCGTGGAGGTTGACTGTCGGGGCCGTATTAGAGGTGTGAACTTTCGGCTATGAACACAATCAGACGATTGGGATGATGGGGAGACAAATTGGTCGAGGGGTATTGATCGCGTGGGGGAGACGAAGTCGGGGATGCTTTTGTCGGGTGTTGAGGTGCAGGGAAACATCCTTGTCGCGGGGGTCGCCGGAGAAAAGCTCGGACCGCCGGACAATGGGGGAAGGGGGCGACCGGGAATACGAATTGGGTATTGGCAAAACTGGTCCCTGAAGTTTGATCTTGTTTTAATTTAGTCCTTGAATTAATTACGGATGAGTCCCTGAGGTTTGGTTTGTCCAGAAACAGTCCCTCAAACGATTTTAGTTTTAAAACCTTCTAGTTTGGTTAATCACAAAACGAACCCTAAACTTTTTATTAAATAAATTAATTTAATTTTTTTAAATCAAATAAAAACAAAAATATTTTTATAAACTTATTTTATTATTATTTAAATAATAATTTTTAATAAAAGTTATTAATCTTATTAAAATATGTTATTTTATTAAATATGCAACTTTTTAAATGTAGATTTTTATATAAAATTTTATATAAGTTTAAAACTTATAAAATTTTAATTATTTTAAATTCATAAAATAAAATATATATATATATATATTTTGTACAAAATTAAATAGAAACATTTGCATTTCATTAAATAGAACAACGATTACATATTATGTATTACAAAAGCGTAATTTAAAAATCCGGAATGTCACAATTTGTGTTTGTTTATGTTCGTTTATAATGTTAACAAACGAACACGGACAAATTAATTTCCTTAACAAACAAACACCAATTGAAAGTTTCATTCGGTTATGTGTTCGTGAACCGTTCGTTTGTCCAATAAAAGCTTAACGAACAAACATGAACGTCTTGTTCGGTTTGGTTCGTTTACAGCCCTATGTATAGGTATATGGTTGGTGTTTTCATTGATTCTCTGAGTTATCCATGGATATGTGCATCATTTGTTTGTCAATGTATGTTTTGCTTGGTTAAGAGTGTAATGTGAAGAATGCAAAACAGTTTCTGCTTGTATCTTGATATCTTCTTCATATATCCATCCCATGAATCTCATTGTGTTACAATCATTTGCATAACTTGCTCCTAATTTGATTTGTTATTCCTCTAGTTAACAATTCATGTTGGTCATTAAGACAATGGGTGGAGTGATGGTCTGATGGAGGTTGTATCCATTGTAATTGGAATAGCTTTTGTTAAATGAAATCATCATTGTTGATGCTATTGAATATGCTCATAAATTTACAAGACAGTGCATCATGTCATTACATGGACAACTATGATCTTTGATAGGTAATATAGCCATCAATACTAAAGTCTAATTCTGTTTAATGTAACTGGATTGTTTCTGTAGGAGAGGCGTGGGAAAGATATCGTCTTGAAAGCAATGGGACAAGCAATCAGCAAGACAGTAGCCATTGCAGAGATTATCAAGGCTTGCTACTCAAATTATTTGTTTGTATTTTATTTCCCTCTTTTTTAGTTTTTCTTGTGCAGAAGAAATAAGATGCTTAAATTTCAAACAGAGAAACATTCCTCGGTTTCATCAAGATACTAACATCAGTTCAATAAGTATAACTGATGTTTGGGAACCGATTGAAGAAGGTCTACTACCGTAAGTTTCAAATTCGTTACTCCCTCTCATGACATGGATTTTTAAGTTTCAATAGTTTCATTTTTTTGCCACTAATAATGTATATGTTAAAATTGAAAAAATACTTGTTTGATGTTTCACTTTTTGTTAAATATAAATACAGCGTGGAGATGACTCGCCATGTGTCAATGATTTCCATAACCTTGTCAACTAAGGAGTTAAACAAGAATTCACCAGGGTGAGTTCCAGCAAGCACTTTAACAAATATGACATGAGACTTCTTGGCTATCTTTTCATTCTTACAAATAAGCTTTTCTGCTCTTATCTTATTGACATAAGCATATTCATGGCACAGGTACCAAGCTCCACTCTATGTGGAGAGACCAAGGCCACAGTATAACAACTATCAGAGACAACAGCCACAAAAAGCATACAATGCAGTAAATGAAGGTGGGTCAGCATGAATGTATTAATATGGGTGGCAAAATGGGAGGCTGGGTAATGGGTCAAAACTGGAAAATTTTGTACTTGTGGGCTGGGCTGACCCGACCCAAAGCAGCTTTTGTCCAATTTTTTAAAAAAATTTAGACACATTTAGTGTAGCAATATGATTACAGAAATAATATAAAATCAAAAACACTCTGATTTTTTGAATAAAATGATTTTGCAATTTTCCTTCCAACTTGTTGGCCCATGCCCATCTGACCAGTTTTATTTTATTTTACCAAATTGACTGATAGAGATAAAACTCAACCTGGATTGACCCTTTCATAAGTGAATGGGTTGAAATAGCCACCTCTATTAGAAACTGTCATTTTGTTGGGTCTTTTAGTTCCTTTGATCAAAAAATATTATGTGCATTTGTAGAGCCATATGGTGGAAGCTATAATGGCAACAGGGGTCGTGGTCAAGGCGGTGGGGTAAGAGGAGGGAGAGGTCGTGGCTGGAACAGGGGCGGATATGGGAACCAAGGTGGTGGATATGGAAGCTATCAAGGTGGGGATGGGTACAGAAACTACCAAGGGGGTGGTGGAAATGGTAGCTACCAAGGTGGTGGATATGGAAGCTATCAAGGTGGGGGTGAGTACAAAAACTACCAAGGGGCGGTGGATATGGTAGCTACCAAGGCGGCAGGGGATATGGGAACTATCGCGGTAACAGGGGGTATGGGAACTATCAAGGTGGCGGTGGTGAATATGGAAACTACCAAGGTGGTGGTGAATATGGAAATTATCAAGGTAATTAGCTTCTGAGTCCTGCCTACTTTATAAACATTAAATTCGACATTGTATCACTTTAGTTTTTACTATCATTCTGTTTTCAATAGACAAGAATGGTTACTCGAATGATGGTCGTGGGGGAAATGCAGGCTACCGTGGTCAGTTCTTGTTTTTTTTTTGGATATTTCTCTGTTTTCTGTTTAGCTTTGTGTTTTGATTTAAACTATTTGACCCCAATCAACCCATCATAACTAAACGGGTCGAATTGGGCACCTGTTTGACTGTGGTTTATTGATGTTTAAAATAAGAGGTGGGTACATGAGAGGCGGCGCCGTCAAGGGTGGTACTGGTGGCAGATTCAATGGAAGAGGTCGAGGAAGGATGGGCGGGCGGCCTAGGGATGGCGGTGATTCGCAGCAATAGTACACTGAAGTTGGGTTGCTTGCCTTAATGGATGGGGTTTATGAAGTAGTAAGTATTGATTTCAATATCCTAAAATATATTATATGTTTTTTCCTTCCCTATTTTGGGAACTATGTTATTATTTCTGGTATTTTTATAGCAAAAGATTTTTGGTGCAGTTCATTTTGAACCTTTTTACATGGCCCATAAAAGGCTTTTTTCCCCCTCTTTTGAATCTTTTTTCTTTCTAAATCACAAAAGATTGGGCTTTGACTGGTACTTATGGTTTGGGCTTGTCTGTGTAACTGATTTGGGCTTTTCACTGGGTCTTGAGTGATAATTGGTCTTCACCTTTGTATGTTGGATTTGGATCCTCAACCAGCCTACTATAATTGTAAGTTGTTCAATAAAAGATCATTTGAAAATTGTCAAAATATTTTAATTTTTTCTTATAAATTGGGATATAAAATTATACAGTGTTCATTTTTTTTGAAGTTTATGAATGCTTAACAATTTTGTTATTTTAAATTAAAAAAAAAATAACGCAGCATAAAATGTATTATTATAACGATACTTTTGATTTACCAAGTTATAACTTTCGCACCAAAGAGTTGTACATCTCTTTAATACCTAATCTAGTCTTGTCCAAGAAACTACAATCACACTGCCCTCCATTTTTAACGAAAACAACGATTTTGACTTCCTGTTTTTCGCATCTGCCTTCATCTAACCCTAATTTCCGATTGTCTAAGTAAAAATGGCAGTTGGAAACAAAGAATGGGATTTGTTACAACTTGCATGCATAAGTCCATCTCTCTCATCTTAGAAGCTCGGAAACACTCAATTATCTTGTTTCAATCTACGTGAACCCAGGCCAGTTGTTTCCCCTATGATTTCTTAGGCGATATTAAAAGCTCAAGTCGATCCCAGATGTTGTTCATGTTGTTTTCAATCTCCATAACCTGAATGATTATGAATTTACGGTGGTAGAGAGAGCAATCAGCCAATCGGGTGTGAAGAAGAAAGAAAGATGAATTACGAGAACAATTAAGTTTTGGGTCGACTAATATCACTATTTTTATTAAATGAATCAACCTGAACACGATTCATTTAATAAACGGGTTAACCCTTAATTTTAAGAGTTGTTAAAGAGTTTCTGTTTAGATTCTAAATGTTTTATTTAAAAATGTTTGATATTTCAATTTTTCTTATTACTATCCATTTTAACAAGTTTGTTGATGAGGAATGAGCGCCCAGGTTTATTTTAGGTGGAGTCATTGGTTATTTAAATTGTTAATATGTCAACAGGTACTCTTTAACATTAATCTTGGTTAAAGTGATAGATTCTGATTTTGCTGAGATCTTCATTTTGCTTCCGTCAAAGTGATTGATTTTGAGTTGATTCGAGCAAATAAATAAATAAAACCAGACAGCACCCAAAACTATTAAACAAAAAAGTCCATAAAAGTAGAAGCTATACACCAAATATAAACTAGTATGTCATCCAGCCTAAAGAACAAATGAAAAAAAGAAGCGAAGGACTGTTTTTTGATTGATGAGTGTGGTTTCTCACTTGCCACAGTTGAAGCCACCACATGCAGATACAACTATAATGAGAATTAACGCGATTATGATCGCCAGAACTATCAGCTTTACCTTCATATTTTGCAACCACATCTTCCTTCTAATCTGGGTGCCCTGCGTCCTAAAATCTTGCGCCTGCAACATATTAACCATACACATCAATTTTAAAATCCATTTTTAAGAAACAGGTTGATTTGGGTCACCTAAAAGTATACAGTGCTGTAAAACGAGCTAACTTAGAACGTGTAATCGACCAGCACCACCCACCGCCATTATCGGTAGTCGCCACCTACCTGTCTCCGTTACCTCCACCGTTGACTCTAGCAGCCATAAAAACAAAGCTACTGGGTGAACCCCATTTTAATATTTTTATTCTAAAACGACACGTTTGAATCCGAACTAAACTGAAACTTTTGAAAAACGTATAATTTTGACCCAAACCCGTTTCAACCTGTGACCTGACCGTTTTGCCAGACTTACACAAAGGAGAGAGGGTTGGGTCCAAATTATGGGGAATAAAAGAAGAGTGGGAGGAGAGCTGTTTTTTAATTTGGTTTAAACCAAATTTCAACCAAACACGTCATATTTTATAGACCTAATCAAGTTGACAAATTGACATGTAGAACTTTTAATTTGGTTACCTATCACATGACCGATCGAACAAGTGAGATCACTCCCATTTCAAGCTCACAATCTAAAATAATTAATTTTTATTTGCATTCACTGACCTGAGAGCGTAGGTTCTCTGTTTTATCTACCAGAATCTCAATTTTCTCTCCTCGGTCAAGAACCTATGGTACATAAGCAAACAAAAAGTTTCACAATAGATATATAACTTCATGTCCCACTTTATTTATGCCAAGTGTTATACAGGAGATGTGGATTTTACATAGGCCTTACCTTCTCAATGTTTTCCATCATCACCCCTTTGACTTCTGAAACCTGAGCTTTGACCTTCGAAAGCTTACTGATTTCTTCTGGATGGTCCACACAATATTGCATCTGTTCCTTCAGCTTAGGGCTGATAATAATAAAAGGTTTGTGTGATTAAATGAAAATATGAAAATTAAAGAACTAAAACTTGTTAGTAATACATGTGATGACGGATGACAACAAAGATGGAGAGTGAGAATACCCAAATTCTTTGTTCAGACTGTTGGCGGTAGCTGTTGCAGCTTTCCCACCACCATATTTCTTGGTGAAGTCATCCTTAATGCGCTCAAGAAAAGCGATTGGAACCTGTCTGCCAATAGACTCGACCGCAACAACACAGTATGCTTCATAAATAGAGAATTAAATTGTTAGTCAACATGTAGCATGCATCATTCCTAATATATAAGTTGATGGAAAACAATGAGGGGAGATCGTACATCCAAAGAAACTAGCAGCACAGGACAATTCAGGTCACAAATTTATATAGAAAACAGAATGTATAGATAACATATCATTAATAAACATCGTCATAACATAAGACCCATTAAAATTCTAGAGCTTTCAAGTGAATTAATGGCTCAAGCATAAATTTCTTATGTTAATTATTAGCCAACAGAATATATTAATAAGGTTTATAGTATAATTATCATGAAGTTATTTAGTACAGAATGTAGGCATATCAAGAGAAATTATAAGATGTCATATTCAACCATGTTTGTATACTTGCTGAAGCATGAGTTAAGTTATCGTAAAGAGCTCACTTTCTGCAGACGTGGATCAGATGCATAGTTGTCAAAAACGCACTAGGCGCGCGCCTGGGCACAGAAACACAGCGCAAAGATAGCGCCTAGCCTGGATTGGCGCAGTTTCAGGAGACCGGGAGTGTTTTCCGGCCAAATTCTGGACAAAAATCATCTGAACCTGTGACATGTCTAAAACCCCTAAACAAGCTTGGAATCAACATAAAACAGCCTAAACTAGCTTTAAACAAGCCTAAAATATCTCTAAAACCCCTGAAAATGGTATTTTCATACTATGAGTCAAGCTTAAAAGCCATCACTTTTTAAGTGCCTTGTCCCTAGGCTCCGAGCGAGGCCTATGCGCCTTGACAACTATGATCGAATGTCCAACCAAATTTAGAACCTTGGATTCAAACTACAAAGGATGTATTAAACAATAACATTCACAACATAGCACATCTCTACATGATGAACCAGTAGCTGACAGGTATGTTACAACCAAATTGGTGCAGCACGGTTAAGACACTAAGATCACAACATCAATGTAATGTCAAATGAGTTACAATAGCCGGTTTAACAACATGTAGAAGAGTCACAACAATAATGACAAATTCAGAAAGTTATTGCCAGAAGAATATGCAATGAAACTTCACATTTAAAGCTACCTAACGGATTCAATTTCTACACGAACGATTCAGATCTGAACTACAGTAAAAGTAACCGCAACACCATGCATCTAGGATTCAGATTCAATCAACAATACAGCAAATACACATTCAACCATCAACAAGAATCAAATCAAACCGTCATACTCTACGAAGTAATCACCATAAACAGCTTGAAAACCAACATACATATAGAAAGTAAATCGCAAACTCGCAAAACCTAACTAACCTAGCATTGATATAGACTGTTTAATTGTTTATTACACCTATGATTCAGGTAAGGGAAGATAAGCATCTAAAATAGCATCAATACATGATACAACAGAATATAAACAATCAAATCTACTAACAATTCAAAATCTCATAACTAATTAACTACTTATCATTATCAGAGACGAAAAATATAATAACAGATAGACCAGATCTGACTCACTGAATCCGTCTTCGACGAGGTAGTTGAAGGTATGGCCGTCGCAGTTATAGGTGAACTTGTTATTCGTAGCAGGAAGCTTCTGAAGACATTGAGCAGCGATGCTAGTGAAATTACCGGTGAATTCAGTGTATTCCGAGAGAATCACCGTTCCTCTTGCCACGAAACTGTAGATCAACGACTGTTGTCCCATAGTAACCTACTCTCCGTCGTCTGAAACTTCACAACCGATCACCGCCGTGTGTGGAGGATACCTAATGCACCGAAATCGAGGAAGCGTGACGATGAGGACGCCGATTAATTCAGAGAGAGAGAAATTGGATGGAGAAGATCCGTGAAATGAAAGAAAGAGGAGATTATGGGTTTTAGAATACGGAAAAGCCTGGTAGCCGACGGGGAATTACGTAAATGCCACGCGGTGTTTCGTTGAAAATAAACATATGAATGGTCGACTATTTTGAAATTTTCATTAGTACAAAACTAATATATATCCGCGTTAAATTAAGAGTTAAAGATATATTCAAAATTACAAAAATTGTTTATCAAACTTTGTAAAAAAAAAATCCTTTGTTTATTTTTAGTGCATGAGCAAGGGGTAAAATGATACCTAAAGAGTTTGTTTGATGTATAATTAATTTTAAATAAATAATATATACTATATAATAAATGAAAATCATTTATGGCACGTGTTACGTCCATGTCTTTTCTCATCATTTTTTTTTTCGTCTCTCTCTTATTAAATGCACTTCTCTTTTTTAATAATAATTTATATTTAAAGAAAAAAGATTAGGTTATAGTAAAAAGAGTTTTAAAAATAAGAAATGTAAGAAGGATTCTGGGCTTGACATGTGTCATTTTATTGTTTTTAAGGGAATGTATAATGATTACACAATGAACTTGTATTACATATTGAAGTTGTATTATACAATAAACTTGTATTACACATTGAAGTTATATTACACAATTAACTTGTATTACACAATGAACTCGTATTACACAATGATCTGACTAATTACATAATGAACGTGTATTACACAATGACCTGATATTATACAATGACCAGACGTGGTATGACACAATGAACTTGTATTACACAATGAGCTGAAAAACGTCAAACACAATGATAAATACATATAACACAATGAACTTGTATTACATAATGAATTTGTATTACACAATGAACTTGTATTACACAATGAAATTGTATTACACATTGACCTGACTAATTACACAATGAATGGTCATTCTGTATTACACAATGAACTTGTATTACACATTGAAGTTGTATTACACAATGAACTTGTATTACACATTGAGGTTGTATTACACAATGAACTTGTATTACACATTGAGGTTGTATTACACAATTAACTTGTATTACACAATTAACTTGTATCACACAATGAAATTGTATTACACAATAAACTTGTATTACACAATGACCTAGTATTACACAATTACCTGACTAATTACACAATGAACTTGTATTACACATTGAGGTTGTATTACACAATTAACTTGTATCACACAATGACCTGACTAATTACACAATGAGCTGACTAATTACACAATGAACTTGTATTACACAATGATCTGGCTAATTACACAATGAACTTGTATTACATAATGACCAGACGATGTATTACACAATGAACTTGTATTACACAATGACCTGACTAATTACACAATGAACTTGTATTACACAATGAACTTGTATTACACAATGAAATTGTATTACACAATGAAATTGTATTACACACTGACCTGACTAATTACACAATGAACTTGTATTACACAATGGATTGTATTACATAATGAAATTGTATTACACATTGACCTGACTACTTACACAATGAGCTGGAAAACGTAAAAAAAAAATTGTTTTTTGTTTATTACGACACTATACTCGTTTTAAAGATTAAAAAAACACTCGTTTTTATGGTGTAATTTTTTTGAAAAAATAATGTCGTATCTAAAAGTTATGAACGTTTTAAAATGAAGGGGGAACTTGATAAAAAGTCAACAAAAGTGGCTAAGACTAAAATACCATTCCAACAACTTTTTCTCATACAATTTAATCTCAACCATTATATATTTTCTATAATTTGATCTAATGGCACTAAATCATTCTCACTATTCTTAGAATTAGAATACTTTTTACCTGAACCTAATCATAAAGAAAAATATTAATTATATAATAAAACACATATATTTTAAATTATCACTTATTTTAAGAAATTTTAAAATTTAATTATGTAACTTTTTTTAAAACTAAATAGTGATGGAAGTCAAATTATATTAAATAGAAATTATTGTATTCAAACCGTGTAATATACATGTTTTTAAAGATATATAAATTTTATTACTGAGTATATAACATTACATTTTTATCAACCCGTGTAACACACAAATTTTTTAAAATACAATTTTTTTATTACTAAGTATATAATATTATATTTTATCAACCCGTGTAATACACATGATTTTAAGATAGTAATAAGTTATAAATAAATATTTATACATGTTATTTTAACTATAAAATATAATATGATTATATAACCATCTCTATTTTTTTCTTTATCGTATCTATAAAGCCTCATGTACAAATGCTATATATTTGAAATAGAGTAAATTATAAAAACCAACTTTTATCTTTATACGTATTTGCATATATAGACCTTAATATTCAATAATTATGCTGGACAATCTTTATGTACATGTTTTGTAACAAACCATGACCTTTACCATAACAATCGTTAGATTTTCTGTTAAATGATATTTTAAATGATGAATTTACCCTTTATGTTTATATTTAAAACATGTAAAAAACAAATATAATATAAAACCCACCCTCATCACCCACCAACTTCATCGTCTTCATCCCTACACTTCATCATCATCATCCCTAACCTAAATTACAATCCCCACCCACGAAGAAAGCTCTCTTGTGGATACCGGTGTTGAGTGGAGCACCAATGGTCCAACTATGGAAGAGATGGTTGTGAATGGTAAGAACTTTACCGATAGACTGATTGCTCCGTGGTGGATACCCATGGTCCAAATTGGGATTCCGACGGTCCATTGAAGTAGGGGATTTTCTATCGACTGAAACAGATCTATCGGGATCCCTTTTTTCTTGTTTTTCCTTCTTCGAGTAAGGAATGTCATAACTTGTTTGTAACTGTGATTCTGTGAAAAACCCATCGGTTTTGGTTTTGTGTAATTTGATTATTGTAGTATGGGATGATAATAAGTCGTTCATTGAATTTGGAAAACTCGGAAAGAAAATAGAAAAAAAAAAACACAAATCTCGAATTGTTCTTCATTGTCATTAGTTTTACATAATGTTGGTTTTGCATGATGTTGATCCACCGACGGATTAAATTCTTGAAGAAAATATCATGGGTTTTTGCATAATGTTTATACAGGGTTCCATGTTTGCTTAGAGATTTGGGTTAGGTTTGATACAATCTGCTAATTATCCAGATATTTTTAGAGAAGATGAAGAATAGAGAGAGAGAAAATATGGTATTTGTATATTTTTTTTAAAGAGTGGTAGCTTGGTCATTTTATAAAAAATTAACGAAAAAGTTAACCTCAGTTTGACTAAAGGTCATGATTTATTATGAAACATGTACATAAAGATTGTCCAGCGTAATTATTGAAGATTAATGTCTATACATTAAATAAGTATAAAGATAAAGGTTGGTTTTTATAATTTACTCTTTGAAATATGTTCATAATTTTAGTATATAAGTGTCCTCTCTAATTAAGAGTTTTAATCTAGACCTTTCATATTATTTTAATTATATTTGTTTAATAAAGATCGACAATGATGATCTTAGTATATAGAAATAAGTAGGAAAAGTGAAGATAATCGAGAAAGTGATGAAGATAAACATTAAAATTTAATATAAAGTTTGAGAAAACAAACTCACTCAAATTCAAATTAAATCTATAATATCTAATAAATAAAAATCCTACATGACATATGATACAATTCTAGGTCATCTAAAAATTATTTTCTCGTCTCTCTCATATTAAACAATGATACTATCAAAAAAATATAATTTTAGATATTTAATATAAATTTAATTATGAATACTTATTATTTAATTATTAGGGTTAGGGTATAGTAAAAATAGTTTTAAAAATAAAAATGGTAAGAAGGATTTTGTGTTTAACATGTGTCTTATTATTGTTTTTAAAGGGAGGGCATAATGGTCATTGTGTAATATACCATGTCATTACACAATGAACAGACGTGGTATTACACAATGAACTTGTATTACACAATGACCTGACTAATTACACAATGAACTTGTATTACAAAATGACCTGACTAATTACACAATGACCAAATATTACATAATAACCAGACGTGGTATTACACAATGAACTTGTATTACACAATGACCTGACTAATTACACAATGAACTTGTGTTACACAATGACCTGACTAATTACATAATAACCAGATATTACACAATAACCAGACGTGGTATTACACAATGAACTTGTATTACGCAATGATCTAACTAATTACACGATGAGTTGGAAAACGTAAAACACAATGATAAATACATATAACACAATGAATTTGTACTACACAATAAACTTGTATTACACAATGACCTGACTAATTACACAATGAGCTGAAAAACGTAAAAAAAATCGTTTTTGTTTATAACGACACTATATTCGTTTTAAATATTAAAAAACACTCATTTTTATGGTGTTTCTTTTTTGAAAAATAATGTCGTATGTAAAAGTTATGAACGCTTAAAAATGAGGGGGGAACTTGATAAAAAGTCAACAAAAGTGGCCAAGACTAAAATACATTTCCAACAACTTTTTCTCCTACAATTTAATGTTATCCAAAAGGGGGGTTGCAGCGCAGCTTGTTGCCCGTTTACCGGCAACTTTATTGTAATCATCGCTCTTTTTTAAATAGTTAGTATCTAAACCGGCTAAAAATTTGATCTAATGACCCTAAATTCTTCTCACATTTCTTATAATTAGAATCTTTTTTACCTGAACCTAATCCTTAATTATTAATAGTTATTGTATTATTAACCAAATAAATTTACTGTAAAATTAATTCTGAATAATTGTAAATTCTGAATTTCCATATCGGTTTAAAATTTTGTTCGTTAAAATATTAAAAAAGAAAGAATAATGTTAAATATATTTTTTATAAGTGATTTATAAAACTTTTAAAAAATTTAATATGGTTGGATGGTTTGAATGTTACAACTACAATATGCCAAATAATAAAAAAGTAGGTGTTGTTAAAAAAATCCAAGTTTTTTTTATATGTATTTGTATATTTATAATGGTAATTTAAGTTAACTTATCTGTGATAAAAGGATGTTTAAAGAATCAAGTACACTTTAACTGAATTAACATTTATCAATTATGTAAAAGAATTTATACCCAGTTGAAAAAAATGTTATAAAAATTTTACATTACAGAATTTATAACTGTAATGTAAAGTTCATTTTTAAACATTTATCTTAACAATTGTATATGTTAACATATTACATTATATTTTATTCAACATTTTTAATACACATGTTTATTCAACCCGTACAATACATGGGTTTTTTTTAACTTTTTTAATACTAAATATATAATATTAAATCTATTCAACTCGTGTAATGAACCTAGCTGATTATATAAGAAAGATGTATAATAACATACTATGTCCATATAATCATATATTATAATTTAACAAAATATATTATAAATTGGAAAAAATACCAAAATGGACATTTAGCCGACTAATTTAAAAAGACGTCGGCTTAGCCGACAATAACCAAAGGCTTAGCCGACATAGTACGATAAATATCCATTTTAGTAGTTTTTTACCTGCTAATGTCCGTTTTGGTATTTTTCCTTTCTAAATTTCGACTAGAAAATGAAATTCTATCCAAGCCAAGACATCGTCTTCAAACTGTCCACGATGCCTTGTATTAGGCAAAGACGTCGTTATCAGGCAAAGACGTCGTCCCAACGTCGCCTTATAACTGGCTATTTAACAGGAATAGACATCTGGTAGAGAATCTAGTCATCTGGTAGTTGAACATAAGTTGATAACAATAAATAGGTCGAACAGACCAATTGACTTTTTGCTTGATTTCATTTCTGCTTTCTAGAATCATGAAAAATATGGTCAGATCTCAAGGCCTAGCAGGATCCACGACCCTTATCTATTTCCTTGGAGCCAGAAACTTTTTTTCATTGGAGTCGCCTTTTATCTTCAATTTGTAGAATTGTAGGTTCCTAACTAAGTTTTTTTTTATTCAAGTGATCGGGTCAGGTCGGTCACATAATAAGATACAATACGATAATAAAATACATCATCATTAGAAAAGAAATTATAAATATACAATGTTATTAAAAATAAATAAAAACATTAGATCATATAGTTGTTCACTATAGTTTTTTACTTTTTGAAAACAATCCATTAAATTTTCGACTGAAACATTCTTAAAGAACTCATTTTCAGTATAACAAATGCAAGAATTGTTCATGTACTTATCATCCATCTGGTTAAGCAAGAACTCATTCTAATATTAATTAAATTGCTAGTTGGGTTAATAGGTTATGGACAAATGGGTATCGGCTTACAAAATAAATCTAAGTCATGGGTTTACAACAATATAGTTAATTAAATTGTTCAAATAAGCATATTAAATTAATCTAACTCATGGGCTTAATTAATACAGTTAACTAAAAAAAATATATATTGTTTTCAAGGTTCGGGGTCATTTTTTTAATCAGCGGGGTCAACCTCGAAAAAAGACCGGGCTCAAGGGATTCGCGTAATATACCCTCTACCAAAAGTTTGGAATCGAGTGATTTTGGTTGACCCCGGTACCCATGTCAAGGGCGGATCTATTCGCTACCCCTCAACTTCTCCGGTGAAGTGAATTTTTTTTACGTTTTGTGTATTACGTTACCCCTGAAAATATACTTGGCAACCTCTCAATATTTTTTTTAAAGGCCAAAACTAATTATTGATTAAAATCATGGAAAGACTATTCTAGTGGTAGCAGAGACGTTTTAATGCAGATTGGTTTGATAAATATGAGTGGTTAGAGTATGGTACTAAAGAAGACAAATCATATTGCTTATGTTGTTATTTGTTTAAAGAAAATGTTGGTAATCAAGGTGGAAGAGATACTTTTGCAAGTGATGGCTTTTGTAATTGAAGTAAACTGAGTGTCTTAAAAAAACGTGTGCTATCCCTGAAATTATGTTTACTGACCCATGTGGTACCTCCACCACTTCTATTTCCTATACCTTTTAATATATGCATTTTGGATCAGTCCATAGTGAACCACTTGGATATATGAATAAATAGAACACGATTAGAGAGAATCATGAGAACTCTAGAGAAAGATTTAGAACTTCATGTTCATTTTATTCTAATTCAATTCTTACCTCAAGAAAACACATTAGCTTAAAGTGAAACGGGTTTAATTACAAAACCTAAGCCTAAGGATCATATAAAAAATGAGCCCGTTATTTATATAAACTAATTAGTAGATGAACACATGCCTAAATAATATTTGGGATGGAGGTAAGACTTCCCTGTCTCACAATGTCATCCTCCTCAAACCCTACTTTATGAATGAGATTCAATAGATTGGTTTGTTTGTAATTAATAAATAATAGCTGGCTCAAGCTTGTAAGATTACTCGTAAGCCTGACTCAAGCTTTCTCAAGTTAAACAACTTTAGCATACCAAGGCTCGGCTTGTTTACACACCTACCTTCGTAATCTTAAAAAACCGTGGTCCACCATTTTGGTTATTATCAACTCCGGTCATCTCATGTACAAAATACTTGACTTTAATGATTTTGTTAAAAGCAAAAAAATAACCGAATAAAACATGTCAAAATTGTGGGTGTAAACCAAACCAAAATACTCTTTAAGAGTTATAACATACTTATCACTCTGCCTGTGAAATCTACTCGAGTTCTAGAGCCATATCCGGCAAGGCAAATCTGTTCTTCATGACCTCTTGAGCCGACACGTCATCATCTCCCTCACCAATATCCATTGCAGACCCGTTGTTCGTGTTATCAACCCTCAAGTCAAAATCACCATCCATTGAAGCTAATTTGTTCGCATTTTTCCTTCTCTTTTTTTCGGCTTTCCTCAACTTTGTGTTTAGAACACCTTCTGCAGCGTATAATTTTTCGTTCTGTCGAGTACTTGAATTTTTTATCGTCACCTCTTCTGAATCATTATTTTCTGCCATGGATTCATCTTCACCTCGATCGTTTATCTTTTGTACTGGATTTTCACTTCCTGGTTGTTTTTCATTCTGCAGAAAAAGCATACGCTCCGTTCAAAAAGTGGTAAAAAAACGTTGAACAAAAAGTGTTACGGGTCAACTCAACCTGACCCGTACATGTTTTGATCTGCTAGCCAACCCACCAATTTTGATTCCCCTGAAAGATAGTATAAAAGTAGATTGCTGTTTATAAAATTCTAGAAGAAATACAAACCTCGACCATTGTCTCATCAAAAGCCACAGGATTATCGGTCATGACCGTAACAGAGTTAAAATCCTCTACAGATTTTAGGCTGCCAATAATCGAGGAGTCTGTGCCATAAACTTCATCGACATTGAACTCCTTGCCAAGCTCAGAAACTATATTTGCCTCCATAACCTCCCCGTCGTTCCTAGTTGGAGGCATTGTGTAAAATGGAATTTTACCTATAAAAGATTGTCAATAAGCATACATGTTTGTGTCGGATAGAGGTGTCAGATCTAACAGGTTTTAGCCAGAATGGGCCGAGCTGGATTGGCCCAATAACCCTTTTTGCCCATCTTTGTAGAAGTTAAACAACTAATTAATGTATTAAACGGTTAATAAAAATGATCTTTAATATGTTCAATAAATCAATTTAGGAGAATGATAGCATTTGCATCACTTTGGGTGGCTTCAATAATAACTCGACCCCTTCCACATTTGCATCTCGTTAAATGGATCGAGGTTGCCACCTCCAGACTGTACGGTTATACTTTTTCCATTTGATTTTTATCCTTGTATATGGAATCAACCTTTTTTATGTGTACAGAAATATTCAACAAAATTAGCATGTAAATTTCAGATATGAACCTTCATTCCAATCATGCAACACGATTCTAGCAGCAGCACTGATGTCTACAATACCTCCCTTTTTTAGTTTACCTCTGAGAGTAGCTACCTTAAAAAGAAAATCATCAACAGAATCGAAGCTGGGAAGTTTGTATATCACTGTTAACGTTTCTGCAGGGCATAACTTCAGGATCTCCTTTACTGCAATCCACCAATAAACCATTCAGATACAACATTCAATTGAGAGTTATGCCCAAAAAACTAACATTAATAAATATAAAACACACGTGTATGTATATGTACTTGCAAGATAAAAGTGAGTTACCTGGGCCCACAGGATCCTCAAGCTTCTCGATTCTCTTGCAATTTCTAAGTGCAACAGCAGCATCATTATCCCCAGATTTAAGCATCACGACACCAGGACAGTCCAAAAGTTTAACATTATTGTCTAACTGGACTTCTTGCATGGTTCTTGTCAGTCCAGGTGTCGCCCCAACATTTACAACATGACATCTCTTCAAACTATTAATAAGACTGCTCTTACCCACATTCGGCAGGCCCACCACACCCACGGTGATTGATTTTTTAAGCTGTACCAAAAAAAACTATTAATTGAAACTAACAAAAAAAAGTTAATGATACTAGCACTCTACCACGCTGAGTCAACCATACATGACCTGAGTTTACATAAGTTCCAGCTGAGTAAAAAAAACTAGTGGTGTGAGATACCTCGTGACTTCTTGAGTAATTTTTAAGCAACTTTATGAGGGTTTCTGCTCCAAGACAGTCACTTGTTTGCAAAAGATTGCTTGTTTTCTTTGCAGCTTTGGAGGACTTCCACCCTAGATTCGACCTCTGTTCTTGGGTACTGCACTTAAAAGCAACAGCTGGCAACTCCTCACGGAGATACTTGAGCCACTTTTCAGCAGCTTCACGAGGAACAAGATCTGGCATCCAAGGTTCATTTAGTAATGGTTATAGGCAACAACTCATCAGAACAGAACTCTAATAGTCTAATCTAGGTCTGGTTCAGACGTGAGGTAATACTTATGTTTTTTAATGATTTACGTTTACATGTTTGTAACATTACAAGTGTTGCGAGTTTTATTTAGAAAAAAAAAGAAAAACATCTGGCAAGGATTCTATTTTTTCTTCTACAGAAAGTAAGCGTCAAATATAAAACAACAGAGAGATATTGTGGATTGTGATCAGAGTACAAAAGATACAAGCATACTTTTAATCAAACGCTCAACTGGTATTCAAAAAGGAAAACAACTTTATACTAGGAAGGTATTGATGCCCTAATTACATAGCTAATATACAGCCAATCACATAGCGAATAATCACACCAAACTTAAAGCCTTTTCTACAGCTATAACATGCATTATTTGATTGAATGGCATGCATCATAGTCAAATATTCAGCGAATCTTCTTTCGCACAGACACATTTTGTAGACCATGAAGTATCAAAAATTAGATTTTATAACCCATTTTTTAAGTCTAAATAGCTCTGTAAAGAAGATTTTGGTTTTCCAAAAAGTACACATTTTCCATACACCATTTTTTCTGTCCAGCATTCACTCTTCCTAAATAAAAACAAAAATAAAATGGAAGCGATTCCTAAGGATTACTGCATAACATTTTGGTTTAGTTATGCATTGAGTGACTACAAGATTTACCACAACTGAAGTGCAACTGGAAATGTAGGCCGATTATATCACTTTTTCAGTTGTATGCCAAATAAGAACTGATGCAGTTTCAACTTCCAGAGACAGAAGGCAGATAAATGGAAATTACCGATTTTATTTAAGAGCAAAACAAGATGTTTTTCTGGACCAGCTCTCATAACCATCTTCTCCATGTCAGCAGAGCGGGTACCAAGTGGGTCCCGAGCATCAAGCACTTCCAAGATGACATCTGATGCTTCAATAACTTTTGCCAACTCCTTGTAGAAAGACCTCTCTGAATTGTCTGTGCAATCAACATCAGTTTTAGAAAAATAATAACACAAGGAAGAACAAATAAGCAAAGAGGTAAACTCCGTCAGCCACTTACCACGTGTTTTACTCATCACTGTAAAATCATCATGATCGTTTCCCTCTCCAAACACCTGGTTTCTAGCAGAAACCTGCTCAGACAGATTTGTAATATCATCATCATCATCCAATTGCCCCAGCTTCCTCTTTAAAACCTGAACAAAAATCAGATATCATTCCTTTTTCAAAGAAAAAATGTGTATTCACTTGCGTGATACTCCCTACATAAAAGAATCATCATGAGCTCAATGGTAACTTTTGAAAATTGAAAGCATATGCAATACCCTCTCTTTACTGGCAGCTTTTTTCTGCTCGTTTTCCTCAAGAACCTTGGCTCGACGAGCCTCGAGCGCCTTGAGCTCTTGTTCCTTCAAAGGCCAGTCAGCAGGAGGGCCTTGGTCCTTCTCAACTTTAGGCTTTTTGTTCATACCCAGCTTCTTCGCCTCATTGGCCTTCTTTTTGTGGTGTTGCTTTACCTTCTTTAGCACCTTGTGCTTTTGCTTCAGTGTGATTCTCTTGTTCTTACTCTCTACAAAATCAATTTCAAAATCACAAATCACACATACGTATACATCTCGAAATAATAATATAAAAAAAATATAAAAAACAATTCAAAATTTAATCAAATTTGTAAAGCAGACATACATAGAAATTCAATGAAATTTGAGCAGGAAATAACATCAAACCACACAGACTAGCATTTCTGGTGCATATATGAACATTTAATCCAACTTCAGAAAGAACAAATGTTTAAACACAGACAGATTCCATGTATTTAATCCAATTTATTTAACACGCACACAGTACACACATACAAACGAAATTAAGCAGAACACAAATGCTAAAACAGCAAATAAACAATCAATTCCAATCAAATCTCTTAGATACACACCGGCGTAGACACACGATTAAAAATTGAGCAGGAGAAATGTCAAACACGCAGACTAAACCCTAAACTGCAATCAATTAACAGAAATTCTCATAGAAACATAAATTCAACCGAATTTGAGCAGAACGAATTATAAGTCCTTACTTTTGCTCTGCTTTCCCATTGCGATTGGTGGTCTGGTTGACTCAGATTTAGGAGATGAGAAGTTTTGAAGATCGAGGGCCGTATGTTGGTTGCCTCCGGATTTAGGAAATTAGGGTTTTTGAAGACGAAAGCCCGAATAAAATAACATTATAAAAGAAATAAGTTGTAAAAAAAATGATTGGGGTGAGAGAGGCTCGAACTCTCGACCTCAGGATCACTCTATTGCTATGAGACCTACGCGCTAGCCAACTGCGCCACCACCCCATGTTATATTACCTCAGCTTCTTATTTATTTGTATTCTCAAACATTTTCCATAAGAAGACGTATGTGTGTGAGGAAGAGAAAATAAAAATTAACACAATTATATAAAATCATATATTTTTAGTAAATCGCTAGTAAACCCTTAGAAAATACGTTATTGGAGTTGGTCATCCTTGGTTATAAAAAGGAACCCAACTAGGATTAAAATAATCGGCTAATAATTATACTCTAGTATAAAATCATCTTTTTTTAGTAAGTCGCTAGCAGACCCTTAGAAAATATGTTATTGGAGTTGGTCATCCTTGGTTGTAAAAAGGAACCCAACTAGGATTAAAATAATATTTTAATAATTATACGTGTATGTAGGAAAAACAAAAATGAAAATGCTTGATTAATTTTTCTAAAATGAAATGTAGTCTCTTTCACTTTTCATTTCCCAGTTTACTGTCTTCCAATTTTAATGACGTCAAAAGTCTGAAGTCTAACATGCATTTAGAAATATTCACGTAATAGTATTTAATTTTAACAACGTAATAACTAACAGTTTTCTATAAAAGTCTAACACGCATCTAAATACCTTAACGTACTAAATTTTAATAAGGAGCGGTTTTGTTTCATTTGACTCTATTTTTAGCTTTTGTTAGCTTTGATATTGTGGAATTTCATAGGCAAGAAGTTTACATGCAAGAGAAACTAAACATGAAACTATTATGGCATGACATATAAGCAAGCAAAAAATCTTGTTAATAAAACTACAAAGGTTTGCTTGTGGCATAAATACAGGTAAAGTATATATGAGAACACGCTTATGGATAATCAAAGATAAATCCTAACGCGTAAATTGGACTCGCTCAGTTGGAATTTCTCTCACTCGTCAATGTTTTCACAACCGAATCGGTCTGTCGGACTCATCAATGTCAGTTTTAAATCATTACTATTAAGGATGTTGACTTGTCACCGTTTATTAGGGGAGTTCACGTGTGAACAACATATCGTTTATGGACCAATTTACTTGTTCAAGTTAACTTTATGTCATATATGTTGGGGTATCAAAAGTTAGTTTCCACCTGGTACACTAATATGACAGGTGTGTTCCTTTCGGTTAGCATGTGCATGCCTATATGTGTGTCTTTTATCAATGTTCTTCGTCCATGATTTCTTCACCATCATTTGAGATACTTTGCATCATGTATTGGTTGTCAACACGAGGAGCTTCATGGTTTTACCCCATGGAGGAGGAATGGAGTTGTGTGGTTGACAAGTAACGTTGATACATAAGCAACACATAAAAGCGTAAAGCCAAAAAATGATGGTGCCATGTTGCAAAGCATGTGAACTCGCCTATAAACTTTCAATCATTTACACTAAACAATACTCGTTACATATAGGGGGGATGTGAGACTACTTCTCCTTTTGTTTAGCCTCATAGTTATTCGACTTCATAACAAATACATGGGTCCATCTCTATCTCCTTCTCCCTTTGTCAAACTAGTGGCTTATGAAGTGATATGGATGAGGCGACACTAGTTGTAAGGAAGGTGTGAAGAAGGATTTGTGGACTCAAATGTGAACGGAGAACAGTTACACATTTGTGTTAAAACTTGTTATGTAAATAATTAAGAAGTTACAATGGGTAATGAACATGCCTAAGTAACTTGTGAGGTGGACCCAATGTTTATCACTCACAAAAGGTGTGCCTTACAGACGCGGGGTACCAGGACACACCAAGGATCGATCTTATGAGAAGCTTACTCTCGACACTCACATTGTTTCCTCACTCCTATTTTTCTATTTGGGCGGAGGAGTTATGCTTTGTTGTAGCTCATGACCAACCCTTCAATCCTCACCTACCTTTGATGTTTGTCTCATGCTCGTGAAAGTTACAAGAGGCACATAAACCCAACTCGGAGTGACAACAATAAGGAAAACATTTAGGCCTAAGCTTTGATAACAAGTTGAGTGGCTTGCTAATTCAAGTAAGCTCGTGTGGTGGGGGAGTCTAGTGTAGGCTATACCAACTTTAACATTATACATTCTTTTGAGGGCACCAGTTAGAGTAGTTCTTTTTTCTGGGGGACCTGGGATTGTAAAGGATAGCTATTTTTCCAATAAGCATGAGGAACATCACGAAGTGTGTTGTGTTTTCATTGATGTTATAGATAACAAGCATGTTTTTGTTTTTTGCTTGTGTCTCATGAATGGTACTGTTTAATGGTGCATAGAGGGTCTATCTCTCACTCTTCACAGGTTTCACGGTCTTAAAATAGGTAATAACAGTCTTGAAATAGGTAATCATGCTATAACATTCTAGAGATAAAAAGTATAATGTTATAAGGACCAAACTGAAACATAGTGAGCAAGCTCGCACTAGAGTCTAAGCTAGTTTATGTTGAGATGAGGATGATTTTAACTCCCAAGGGAGGACACCATCTCCTTCTCGTATCAACAAAAGTCGACACAAGAAACGTATGCTATATAACAATATGAAGCCCGTAAAATCTATCAAGAAAATCAAGGGTTAGCTTCCTTGAACTTACTGGTTGAGATGATTGTGTGAGGATATATTTTAGAAAGTTAAGGAAGGTGGCACACCTCCATACTTGACACATGCCTCCGGTGCCTTACTTATTTTGATAATGTCTAGGTGGTTGTATAGCAAGGGTAGCACTACCACTAACGTTGTGTTCCCGAGTTTACTAAAGGGAGGAAAAGAAAAAAAAGGATTCTTTCCCTTTCTTTTCTTTTCCCTTCTTTTTCTCTCTTCAAATCTTTTCAATATGGAAGGATAAAAATAAGGCTTGTTTTCTCTTTCTTTCCCTTCTTAAAAAAATTATAGGGAACAAATGTTTATTTCCCTTTCCTTTCTTTTCTCTTCTTTCCTCTCCTTAAATGAGACTCGGGAACACAGCGTAAGTGTTCTCTTCGTATTTGAGGTCAAAAAATCGTCGGTCTTCTGCTTGAAAGGACCATGTCATAGCATCAAAAGGGCATTTGACTTAGTGGTATCCGGGTGTTATATAGGTGATCCTTGAAGGTCGAAGGTTTAAATCCAGTTATAGATAGGTTAGATGGATTTAGGAGTAGATAAGAGGGCTGATAAAAAAAAGTGAGACAAATAGCGTTGACCACTTTTATACCCAATCCTTTTGACCAAAAAGCCAGGTACGCACATACCCAATCCTTTTCGTCACCGCCGTAGTTTTGTAACTTGGGTGCAGATTTCATCCTCCTCTCCAGCAGTTTAGGGTTCCTCCATTTGGCACACATCGTTATTACGCCGGTAATTGCATTGCTCACTGATCTTACGGTTTATATTTTCGTACAAACGAACTCTGGATCTTCATGAACTCAAACGATTTTTAAATCGATGCCCTAATTGAGCTCGCTGGTGGATTTACAACCTCTAAACTCTTTTATGCTTGTTTCGTTAAACTGCATTGTGGTCAGATTGATGGCTATTGAGCTGAACTCTGTGATTTGATTTCATGGGAAATTTGTTGAATCAACTGATCACCGTCTTATTTGATGGCACTATATTAGTTCATGTTTCCACATTTACAAAATTTAAGCATAACAGGTTGTGTTGAATATAAGTACATTATGCATTTCCCCTCTATTTTAGACAAGTTTTTTTAATCTAGTTTTTCCAATAGATGTTATAAATGTGTGCTGCTACATACTTATTTACTTCTTAATAAGATTATATGGCCTTTTTAATTGATGTTATAAGAGGCAGGTAAATAGGCGAATGACAGAATATGTTGCGGTCCGGCCATTTATTAAGCTCCCCGTGCTTGGAACCGAGCTAAGCTTTATGCCAAACGGATTATATGCTCAAAATCGCAGGTCTTGTTCTCTACTTGATAACTTTTGGTTTTCATGCTGTTTATTAGAGCTTATATTATGTCTATATACATACAGTTAGTTAGTTGGTTAGAGCTGTTTGTGTACATACAGTTAGTTGATTAGTATTTCAACTGGTTTTCATCAGCAGGAAGTGTTATGCTGGCTGTGGTAGAGCTATGCAGGCCATCCGCAAGTCTGGTGGCTTCTGCTTTACTAACTTAAAAATAAATCATTATCAGAAGGCAAATCACATGAAGTGTTACTGTGTGGGAACTCTAATAAGTACAGCTGGCGATTCTTATGGATGGATTCCTGTAACTGATCAAGTGCTCCTCATAACTAGTTTTTTTCTTACACATATGGCTGTAGTTGTACCTGCTGATGGGCCATTTTTAGGTTCTGGAAGGAAAAAGTTGAGTGATAATGTGGCTCTTGATGGAACTCCCGTTTCTGGTAGGTAAGAAAGGTACCAGAAAAGGGAAAATATCATCTAGTGTGTAAATACAATCTATTTATGCGTGTAGTATATCTCATATATGCTCTATCTGTTTTCTCTCATTTCAAAAAGTGCAGTGCCATGAAGAATAACAAGGACAGTGAGGTTACCTTGGAGTTCTCATGGGATATTGTGAACCGCAAACTTACAGATTCGGTAACGGCTATTGAAAATGGGACTAAACTTGAAAAAGAAATTATGGAATCAGGAGAAACTGCTAACCAACCTTCGAGTTTGTCTGCCATTGCAATGGGTCCTAGGTTTCGGTTGATGTGGGCTTCCTTTAAATGGCTTAAAAATGAGGTAGACACTCTTTCTATATATTGGTTTGGTTTATATCAGATCTCTCTCTTTGTCACATTACGTCCTTTCTTTTTCTTCTGTTCACTATCATAACTAAGCTGAGAGCTTTCATGATTATTCAAGACTTAGTCCTTGTTCATCTCCCTTCTTTTTCTGATATGATTTCTAATGTTATTTTAGTTTGCCTAGGTTAATAATTGATATTGGTTAGTGAGAGTTGACTGAAATGGCTATACAAACAACCAAAGACTGTGGATCTTGTGATTGAAAGCTCAGTAGGCTATGTACATTGACTAATAAACTAATTTAAGTATAATTGCTTCATTATCTGAGCCTCTGAGGTTAGAAGATATTGATTATTTGATTGTAATTTTTTTTATGTCTTGGATGGAGGATTATGAGATAGTTTTTTTGGATTTTGTGTTGATTTCTCTGTTTTTTGTACATCCCTAGTAATGCTCCTGGTACACAACTAAGAAATGAAAAACTTCAATATTATGAGTAAGGTAGAGTGATCCCAGAAAAATGAATATCTGGGTACTTCATGCAAGTTTGTTGTATCAACAATGATCTCCTCAAATAAGTGAAGTCTCTGGTTGATTACCTTGAAATTTTGTATAAAATTGCAAGTAATTCAAGAATAAGGCTCACTAATACAAAAAGATCAATAACTGGATTACAGGTGGACAATATCTCTAGAAGCACTTCAACTGCAGACTTGAAAAATCTACAGAGGGTTTTCTCTGAAATCCTGCAGAGATCTTCACTGTATATATGCACTGATTGGCTGAAAGATGAGCTTTTGTTGAGAAACAGGAAATCCATCAAGGTACTTAAAAAAAAGATGGCATGCTATAGTTTCTGCATTTAAAACCATTTTTTCAGATTATAAATTTTTTTTCAATTTTTCTTCCATCAGGAATTTCCCCCTCCCCTATTTGAGAAGTTAAAAGGAGACAACTCTGTTTTACAGAACATTAAAAAGTCAGGCAAGGAGGATCTCTATTCCGAGCTAGTTTACATTCTTAGATTTGGTTCTCTCAGGTTTGAATAAAAGACACATTGCATCATTGCCATATTGAAACTTCACACAATAGTAGCTAGATATCCCACTAAATTCACTCAAAGCTTTTTTGTTCCTCTAAAGTCACTCAATTTCCATTAGGTGTTCCAATCTTGTGAAAAATTTTATAAATGTATTTGTTTTTTTAATTTAAGTGCCTTAAACGGAACATGTATGAATCTTGTTAATTTTTTTTTTAAATTAAGTGACCTAAATGGAACATATATGAATCTTGGTTACTATTTAGTAATTTTTTTTTTCCAATTTTACTTAAATTGAACATTTATGAAACTTGGTTATTATTTAGTGAATTTTGTTTCTTCACTATTATCCCCTACTTCTAGTTAAATTAAAAACATAATCCCTAAATAGTAACTAGGATTCATACGTGTTCCATTTAGGTCACTTAATTTAAAAAAAATAACATTTATAAAAAATTTCACAATATTGGAACACATAATGAAAGTTGAGTGACTTTAGAGGAACATAAAACTTTTAAGTGACTTGTGGAACACTTGGGAAACTTGATTATTATTGTGTGATGTTTTTCCCTATTATTTATGGTTAAATCTGAAGCTAGAATTTGTGTGGTTCACCAACCTTGCTCTGATGAAAGTATGTATGTGTTGACAGCCAAGAATGTTGTTATGATAATGACTTCTTTGCTTCTCGGGCGGTTTATGTGTTGGAAGATTTGGTCATCACGCTGGCTGATGGAATTGCAAGTGTTTATTTGGAGCTAATTTCTGTAGACAGTGACATGTCAAACGGAATGAACAAATTGGGTTTGAATTTGTGTGACTTGTCTACCCGAGCACTTCAGAGATTACGGAATGAGGTATAATTTCAAAATTGGATATTAAACGATCAGTTCACCATGATGTCCATATATTTGGTATTTTCAATTTCAGAATTATTTACCAAATGCTGTAGTTTTGAAACTGTTTCCAGGAATGGACCAATAACCGATTAGGTTCACATATATTCTACTTTATAATTAATACGCATTTTTAAATGCTTAAATTTAAACTTAAAAGGCTGACAAAAAAAATATTTTCCTCTCACTATTAAAAATTTAAAATAATGTTTTATACTTATATGCATTTTGATCTATGCATTTAATTAGTTATCTATCCAACATAAAATGGTAAAAACGACAGTTGTAGGATGTCGAGCATGGTTCTAAATGTTCATTATTTTTTACATGGCACATATGATTTGGGGAAAATGCGGGAAGGGAAAAACTGTCCATCTATGATGTGGAACTAACATCTTTTATTGACAGGTGTCACTGAACCAGTGGTTTGTTCAGAACATGGAGGCAGTTGCATCTATGTATGAGGATCGATTCGACCTTCGTATACTCCAAAGTCAACCCATTATAGAATCTAGCAAGGGCGACACTGAAAAGTTTGGTTGGTTGAAGAATCTTAGCCTAAGGAAGTCTAGACCCATGGTGTCTCCTTTATGTGCTGCTGTAATCACCTCTGTTTGTGTACCTGTCAAGCGGACCAAAGAATTAAGGAGCCTCGTGGGTTGGTATGGTCTAATTCTTTTATACACAACTGTCATTTTCACCCCGAGTTCCATGAATGTTGCACTACATGGCGAATCTATACTATATAATAAATAAATGTTTTCTCAATGCTACGTGTCGTCTTCACATTCATTCTTATAATTTTTTTCCCACCTCTCTCTTATTAAACACGCCTCAATCTTTCCAATAATATTAATATATTTTTAAACAAATTATTAATTATTATACTAATAAAACACATTTATTTTAAATTATCTTATATTATAAGAAATTTTGAAATCTAATTGCCTTACTTATGTTTTCATTCAAAGAGTAAATGAAAGTCAAATTACTTTGAATGGTAATTAATTTATTTTCAAAACTCAATTATACATTAAGTTTTACATATTTTTGGATTTTGTTTTCAATTGTTATTATATGTAGTTACATTTTTCTACCTATAAGATGTATATAAAGATTTAAAAATTTTATGTATTAATATTTTTTTCAACCTGTGTAATACACAGGTTCTAAGCTAGTATATATAATATTAGAGGTGGCAAATGAGCACGTCCGGTAATGGGTCAAAACTGGTTCAGATCAAAACGGGTAATATTGTGGTACAGGTAGGGTTGACCCTCACAAAGAGTTTTCTTTATCCATTTTTTAAGTTTTTCCTAGAAATAACTAATGTGTTAAATACGTTAACGCAAACTATATCATTTCAATAATTTATTTTAAAAATTATATATGTGGTTTTATGCATTAAAAAGACTTGTTTTCATTGCATCTACTGTTTTAGGTTTTACACATATTAGACAAAATCATCAGACTATTATTGTTATATAGGATCTTGATTATTTGTTACCTAGCTAAATAAATTTAGTTTGCTAGTGTAAATGTAATACTTGGAACCAGGGGCGGCCCTTAGGGGGGGGCGGGGAGGGCGACTGTCCAGGGCCCGGTCTCCTAGGCGCCCGTAGTTTAAAAAAAAATTATATATTATATATATTTTTATAAAAGGCCCAACTTGTATTTTCCATTTATCTTATTAACTCACTTAAAAATTAAAAAAGGCCCACTACTTTTATTACCCATTTATCCTATTAACCCACTTATAAATTAAAAAAGGCCCACTAGATTTTCAAACTTATTAAAAAATAACAAAATAAGTGGGCTGGAGCGGGTAGGGAACTCAGAAGACGAAGGAGGCAAGAACGGTAGTCGGCAGAGTAATTCATTATTCGTCATGTATGATCGTTAATCGTTATTCGTTTGTTGTAGTTTTTGATTATGCCATTATGAGTTTATATTATGGGGCCCGCTTTTTTTAACATGTCACAGGTCCAAAACGTTTTGAGGATTCTCAGGGACCGGCCCTGCTTGGAACCCAAATATTACCTAGCTTATAAATACACTCTCTTGTAACCCTATGCATAATCAATCAAATCAATACACACAATCATTTTTTTGGCCCTGTAACACATTTGACCCATTAGAGATCAAACAAAACCCAATTTGATACATTCATAAGCAAATTCATTACCACCTATAAATTTATTATTATATATTAATCACAATATTTTATATTCGATAATGTAAAATTGTTAGTACTTTCATTTTTGCTGCAGGAGGTACTACTTTAGTCTATACCTTGAGATGGCTGATATTACAATGCCCATTGTAAGGACACTTGTTGCCAAAATCAGCGATGCTGTCTCGTTCTTTTTGGTTAGTCTGATCGGGCGATCATTAGGACTCATCTACACTGGTATAAGACAGTCATTGAGGTGGAAGTAAGATCTAATTTATGATTCTGTTTTGCAGCTTTAATGATTTAGATCAAGGAGAATGTATGCATGTAAAATATAATCATAATTTTTTTAATGATTTAGCTTTTGAACAATGTCTTCTAGTACCTTCTGAGCTATGAAATCACTTGTACAGTACAATTCATAAATCATCTCCCTATTAAGAAGAAGATATATGGAACTACTTCCAAGATTCCTTGGTATGGTACTATGGTTTCTTTTGGTGTCACTTAGCAAACAAAAGAGCATAACATATGAACTTGCATTATAAAGTGTGGCAATGGTTGCCAATTGAAAACTGTAGCTCGTATCATACTAAACAGGGTGGTTTTACGAAAATACTAGGCAAACCCGACCAAACCAGACAATGGTTGCCATTGCCACACTTAACTAACATCCAATCCAGAGACCACATGTGTGACGATTTCTCAAAAAGTTAGAATCATTTCCGTAATATATTAAAGTTATGGACAAAAGGTGAAATTTGAGCAAATTAAAGAACATCCTAGTAATTTACTTTAATATATTAATTCAAACTATGAGTAAATTTAGTTCTATTGTTACTTGGACTTATAAAATGTCTCTACTTGATAAAAGAGTAGAGATTTATGTACCAAGTAACAAAAGTTCATTAATTATTCCAAATCTATTTTTTAATATAACTTTCAATGAATATTTGTTTTCATGTAAAATATATGTAAGTGCCTGTAAATGGGAGAGTTATATTTGTCTGTTAACCATCTATTGTTAGAAAAAAAAACTTGTGGGTTAAAACACAATAAGTAGCTTGAAACACTTGTGGTTTAGGGACTATATGTAAAAAAGATTAAAGAGATATACGATGGTCTACGTAGATGTTTTTTAAGTTCTATTTTTTGAAACGCCTATTTCTTTATTCATGTGGGAGTGGGGCTTGAAACCATAACCTACTCAAACATTGGTGTTCCAAAAAGATTTACTCTTCCACTGGGCAACCAATGTCACGTAGATGTTAAGTAATACGTATTTCATCTAATCATATGTTAAAAACTGATGGTTATTTCCACTATATTCTCTCTAAAAGGTAAAATAATATAATCAATTTATTTACCATAAATCATCATGGAAATACATATTTAACATTAAACTGTTAACAGGGAGGACTCCACTGTAAAAATAATAATAATAAATTGAAGTTTAGAGCCCCATATTTAAAGAACCCCAACTTTTATGGCTTAACTTCTTTTAATTTTCAAGTTTTGAAAAATGAGCGCAAAAAATCGTTTGGAATAATTTTCCTTTCACCAAAACTCACTAGCTCTAATATATGTGATTACTAGCTTAGACCCCGTGTTTATATACGGGGTGAAAATATCAATACATAAAATTCTTAAATCTATAGGTATATATTTTACAGGTGTAAAAATGTATTACATATACTAAAAATAGAAAACAAAATTCAAAATATGTAAAAATTAATACATAATTAACTTTCAGAAATATGTAAATTACTATTTAATGTAATTTGACTTTCATTTACTATTTGATTGAAAATAAAAATTACATAATTAGATTTCAAAGTTTTCTATTATAAGAGATAATTTAAAATAAATATGTTTTATTAGTGTAATTAATATTTTTTTGAATATATTATTATTAAAAAATATAGGCGTACTTAATAAGATAGAGATATGAAAAAAATAATGAGAATGAATATGGAGACGACACAGTTAATAAAAAACCTTTATTTATTAAATAGTATAGATATGTTTTTTTTAGAAAGCATAAATAAAAACGTGTCTTCATATTCTCACATGTTAAAATCCCACGTGATACGCATTTAAGAGGGTCATATTATCTTTTATGAAATGTCTCTTTATGTACATATCAAATACATTTAATACAACAATAAATAAATCATAGCAATTATATTATGATAATACGATACGCATAAAATATTTTGTGTATATATACGTGTGTGTTTTCATAATGGATTTCACTTCACAGTTCACACTAAAATCTTAAAAAATGGGAAGATTTCAATCTGAGTTCCTCGTCTTTCTTGTCGCATCGATGGCAATCATAGAACTCTCGAGTGTAAGTACACAACACATACACATATATTGTGTTGACCATGGTTAATTCATCTTGCATAAATATTAATCATACATGTGACTAATACTTTTGTTATTCTTTATGTTTTTCAGGCCAGTTTCATGAATTCTCCTGCACGTAAATAATTTCAAACTTTGTAATCTAAGTTTTATATTTTTTAAGAGTTAAATTCGAAAACTACATTGTAAAATTATGCAAATATTAAAAATAAAAAAGACCAAAATACCCTTATATTAAAAATAAAAAAATTAAAAATAGGAATTAAGTAAAGCTATATTTATACCCTAGTTCGCACGCAGCAAAACCACTTTTTATTTTTTTCTAGTTTTTTTTTTGTTTTTTTAACCTAGGGGTATTTTGGTCATTTTCAAATTATTTAACAGAAAACTTCACTGGCATCCACTCCTAGGGACCAAACATGTTACGTTTATTCATAATTTGATATTGCCAATGTAGTTTTTCATACTTACGGACCAAATCTAAAATTCGAACATACCATATAGGGACTATCGGTGTACTTTAACTCTTTTTTAAATGAAAATTCTTATAAATAAAATTGATTGCTAATGACAAGTATTTTTTTTTCTTCTCCATGTACATACGTAGAATGTCCATTTGTATGTATATATCGGTGTTTGGTATTACATGATATTTCAAGATCATGCAGAGATTTATGCGAAGGATGTTGCAAACAATGTTTATGTATTCCTTCTGTTCGACACAAAGACGAATGTCCCTGCTATAGACATATGAAAGCCAATGATGGAAAGCTATGTCCTTAAAATGTATTTTTTTTTTATTTAGTGAAAAATCATCATTAAAGACTAATTGTATCCATGTTAAGTTTGGAATAAATGAACAATTAATGTTTATGCTTGAAATTTTATTGTTATTTGTTTTTATACCTTGTAAAAGTGTAGAGATTTATGCATTAATTAGTAACAAAAGGTTTAATAAATATTCCAAATCTGTTTTAATATATAACTTTAATTAATATTTGTTTTCATCTATACTATACTAGGTTAAAACCCATGTATTACATGAGTTGAATAAAAACAACTTATTGTAAACCAGTAATTTCTATAAATATTTGTATGTTGGATGTTATTGATGAAATCGTTATTTTTTTAAAATAATTTATAAAAGGAATGAAAGATATTTTCAATTTATATTTTTTTTTCCGAACAAACATATTTTCTAAATAAAATACGTTTTATAAAAATACTTATACAAATAATAATTATTTAATAGGAGAGAGAGACGGGAAACAAAAAAAAATTAAAAATGGAAAGAAATTTGTATAATTAACAGGAGAGAGAGGCGAGAAAAAAAGGTTGAGAGTAAACGTGAGAGTGATAAGTGTCCTACTAAAACCTTTATTTATTATATGTATATTATATAATAAATAAATGTTTTTCATGTCACGTGCCGCCTCCATATTCATTCTCATCATATTTTCCCGCTTCTTTCTCTTATTAAATGCACTTCTATCTTTAATATTTATATATTTTTAAAGAAAACACTAATATTTATATTAATAAATCTTCTGACATATTTTGACGAGCGTATGTGTTAACAGCTTATATTGTGTTCCACGGGCTTATTCAAACCGTGTAAAACACGAGTTTTTAAAAAATAAATTTTTATTACTTAATATATAATATTATGTTTATTCAACTCGTGTAATATACAAGATTTTAACCTAGTTTAAAATATATGTAAGAATCTGTAAGAGGGATAAGTTGTGTTCGTTTGTTAACAACCTGTTATTTAACAAGAAAGATACTTGTTGGTTATAAACTAACAAGCTACTTAGAAAGAATTGTGGTTTAGGGCGTGAGGTAATTAAGAGAGATCAATGGTTTGTATTATGATCTTAACCACATACAAATGAGCCTACATATTCTATACATAGGCTAAGCATGACACTCATAACTACTCAACAACAGTAGTTATGAATACAACAAAAATGTCACTGAAATAGTCAACACAATAAGACAAAGTCAACTTAACGAAAATACTTCTCTAATATAAACCAAGTTTTAGGTGGGATTCAAGAAGCCATGTTTTTGCATCACATTCTTGGTTGCAAGAGCTGCAGCCTCACTCGGGCTCATCGTTCCTGCCGCCCTGATTGCAGCAAACTCCTTCGCGATATCGTCTTGTATCACGCTTCTAGCATTTCCAAGAGGATCCACCATGGGTTGAATAGTTTTTGATTCAGATGATGATTGATTGTTGCTGTTTTCGGTTGATCCGATTGGTGCTTGGAACTGAAGTCCTTGTGGGACTTCACCATCCCTCAATGTAGCCTCCAGATTTTGTATAAGTGGCACTACAAAATAGGCATTTCACATTTATGCTTCAATATAAATTAAGAATTAAAAAAAGAGTTGATTGCATAAATGGCCCCTGTGGTTTGATCAAATTGCACGTTTGGTCTCTAGGTTTTAAAAATTGCAAATTTAGCCCAAACTTTTAGGACTGGTTGCGCCTTTAGCCCTTGGTGTTAAGACCAGTTAGCTTTTAACGAAAAGTTAGCCCATGTGCTATTCATGTGACTTACGATTACAAACTTAACCATAAAAATGAGTTAAAATAAGTAAAAATCAGTTAAAAAAAACAAAAAATAAGTAAAATATTAGTGATTTTTATGATTTTTAAGAATTTTTGTTGACTTTACGGATTTTTTATTGATTTTTAATGAATTTTATTTATTTTAACCAACTTTTTATGTGATAACCGTGCTAACCACTATAAAACAATCACATAACTTATAAATTATTTTTAAGGTTTGTAATCGTAACTCACGTGGAGACACATGGGCTAACTTTCCGTAAAAACTAACAGGTGATAACACCAGGGGCTAAAGGCGCAACCAGCCCCAAAAGTTTGGGCGAAGTTTGCAATTTTTAAAACCTAGGGACCAAACATGCAAATTGATCAAACCACAGGGGCCATTTATGCAACTCACTCAAAGAAAAAGATTTTTAACTTACTAATAAGAGGGGCTAGTGGACTACTGAGGACTTCATTAGGGAGGTTTAGAATGTACTCTGGAATGGTGGTTCCAACCATAAACTGTGCAACTTCATTGCTAAAACAGTTGCAATTATGCTTCAATATATTGTACGTTTCATGAGTATATCGCGGAGTTATCTCCTTTAAATATGAATCAAATGCATCCTTTGTAACATTGGTGACACCAAGATCAATCTTTCGAATCGGATCCCCGTAAGGTGTGGTTCCAACAGGAGTTTGTTGTATGCCATCTCCAAAATAATATTCGTTACCGTATACTACTATTCCTGTGTGCCTATTTTTTTTTTAAATAAATGAAACGGTTCGTGTTAGATTAATCTTGGATATTAATATGATTGTGGGTCTCATTTATACAAAGAAAGATATGTACCATATTCCTTCGATAGGCTTCCCCAAAAGTGAAGTTGAGACCTGTTTAGCTAGCCCTTGGCTTAAGTCATACACATGCAAACTCACCTTTTGTCCCTCCTACAGATGGTATGAACATTTTATTAATAACTTTCTAGAATAAGATAACCGGACAAAATTAGTCGGGTTGGGTTGATCTGAAATATTTTTTTCCCATTTTAATTGAGGGAAAGTCACTAAAATAGACATTTTGACTAACTTTTCAACCAAAGTAAACATTGACTTTTAGCTTATTTAAATATAATCATTTTCAGAATCAATTAATAAGAGCCAATGTGGGACTAGCCCACTTGGTAAAGGCTCTTGCCTTTTAGATGGGAGGTCCTGGGTTCAAACCCAGGTATGTGATGAATTATTTGATGTAATTTAGGAGTAGGAGTATGGTAGATCTGTCATAAAAAAAAAAGAATCAACTAAAAAAGGGAAAAAATACACTCTAGTCCACAAATCAACCACTAAGATTGCGCCACATGTGTTGAGCAAATTATAGCCGATGCTTTCATGAACATGCTAAAACTTAGCCAACCACTATACCAATCACTAAGTTCGCGCCACGTGTGTTGAGCTAGCTAAAATATAGTCGGCGCTTTTATGAATGGGCTAATTTTTGGCCGGCGACTATGCCGGTCACTAAGATCGCGCCACATGTCTTCATTTTATTGGCTTGTATTTTGGCCGACTACATTTAAGCTCGTTCATGAAAACGTTGGCTATATTATAGCCGGCTTGACACGTATCTTTTGTTGAGTGGTTGTTTTGGTGGACCGGAGTGTACTTTTTTTTCTATTTTTCCCTGCCGGCTAAAACCTAGCATTCTTTACCCGTTCACATTATATGACGTTTTGTGATTGGTTGGTTTATGGAATCTATTTTTTAAGGCTTAAAGCCAATGTTTATTTTAGCTCAAAAGTGAGTCAAAATGTATATTTTGATAGATTATCCAAGTAATTGATCTAAATTTCCTAAAAAAACTTTAATAGGTTGTATGCATAGTCAATACAACTCGTGTGACTTTTGACCTGTTTTGTTTTCTGATTTAGCCCATGTGACATGTTATTTATCATCGGTTTGAAAAACACCGAAAAATAAAAGAACAGTTAGAACCTCGTACCTCGGCCATCTCTCAACAATCAAATATATGATGATGTCTTGACGGATCTGAACAACAATAAACTCCGGTCAAACAAAACCGAATAACAAAAGAAAAAGATAACATGATGAGTATCAAAACAATCCCATATGGAAGATGATAATTCTTGAAATAGCTTCTCATTGTGTGTGTGTATAGATATAGATATATATTTCCAATATGTTTGGAACATCACATGTAACACAAATAACATAAATCTATTTCTTTGCATAAGAAGAGATCGATCTATAATATCCCAAAACAAAAATACCACAAATCACAATTGACATGCATTTACCTAATTTCCCTCGCATACAAACCCTATTTAGATTATTAAAACAAACAAAAACATACGTAATTTATGAACCAATTGAATATGAAAATCGATTAATAAACCGGAGAAGAAACAAATATTATATGAACTAGGAAACAAAATAACGAATGTCTTACAAATTCAGCATCAAAGAGAAGGGTAGAGAGGAAACAAAAATGTGTTGGGAAGGAATTTATATAGAGAATAATAGGAAGAAGTTAGGAGCCGGTGGATCTCTTTGCTTGCCCATCATATTCTTAAATCTATCGACGTATAGGAAGCATGGATTAAATGTGGCCTCTTGTTTGTTTTAGGAGTTGACTTTGAGTAAGTTACAAATAGCTCCTTCATTAACATTTTATAATATGCAAATGCCTAAGTGAGGGTTATAAGGTTATTCACAAATTTCTTCATTTTCATACATGCTTAGAATATGCTACAAATGGCTATTTAGGAATAGTTATGAACTATTATTAGTTACTTCCATCTTGGTTTTAAGTTAATGTTAAAGTTATTATCTTAGTTTATTGCTTCTAGATTTGGCCTTTGGGGTGTTACAAATGTATCGTATCAATGTAGTGAGTGTAAGACTCGCGCTTTACTGATATCGAGGGAAGAAAGGGAGACTATGATTCAAATCTGTATTGGTGGTTGTGCATGTAGGATTTTCTGAAGTTCGTATTTGCCCGGATAACTTTCTGAATCATGTAAGGGTCACCTTTATATTAAAGTTTTTCGTTATATATGAAATCTTCAATCGGATAAGACCAAAAAGTTAATTCACAAGAACAAGATGTTCTTTTCTATAAAAGAAAGTTGTTAAAATGGTATTGAGAAACAGACCAAATGAATCCAATATATAGGGGTTGGAAACACACAATGAATCATTGCAACTCTTTATGAAAGGGTATTACAGTTGACAATTACAACCGTAGCGGTTACATCAGTAGGAACTTAGATAGAAAACACCTATCTGAACATCATTAGTAACAAAAGTTGCTACCAACCATTGGTAAAACTGATCGCTCAATTTCTACTAATCCTTAGTTTCTACTGAAGTATAAATTTACTACCCGATGAGGATTTCAACTTTAGTAGATATGAATGGAATGATCAGATTTTACATATGATAACACGATGCTTCAGTTGGTACCGAAGAACTAAATAACTGTAATCGAAGCTTTGTTTTTTATTAATGACTAGTATTAAATTGTTATTGTTTTAACAGTTCTTTCTAATTATCAATTTCAAGCAACTTTCACCATCTTTGCATATCTGATGCATTTCCAATGATGTGTTTCCAGTGAAACATCTATGAAAATATGATGCATTTCCCACCATGAGCGATGCCCCCTTGTAACACCCATGGTTTAGGGACTTTGCTCCTAACATCCTTAGAGGTTCCTAAGTACCAAAATTAGAATAGTCTTAATTGAGTATACACTACGCACCTCCTAACTTGTCACACCCCAACCGACGACGGATTATACGTCGGGGCGGACGCGGTTGTTCAATAGCACAAGGTTGACTATTAAAGTTTCAATATTTCATTAATAATAGATTCAAAGGTTCAATACAAAGGAAATAACAAGTATACAACATTTATTTAATAAGTAGTCTAGGTCCAAAGCGTCGTATGTGATCACAAATAAGTCTCACGATGTAGAACCTGAAACATGTGAAAGAATCTGTCAACTACAAAATAGTTGGTGAGATACAAAGGTTTTGACACAGTTTAACAAGTATTTGAAAAGAGTTACAATTCACTATGATTTATGCATTCTATAATGTAAGTATGAGAACAAGTATCTTAAATATTGTGCATATCAACCCTCCAACCAAGTTTAGGCATAACCCGTAGGTTACCCTTATAAGTCTCAAGTTTAAAAGTTTAATTCAGTAACAATCACCAAGGGCTCCTCCCGAAGGGTCAATCAATCAAGGTGGATTGGTCAAATGCAATAGATCTATCATTGTTACCATAGGCTTGATCAAAGTTAATGAATATGCTAGTTTTAAGTTTAATCTAAGCATACAAGTCTCAAGTTTAACATAAGAATAAGCATCTAGTCATAGTTGTACAAGAATTGTATAAGTTTAAAGTTTTGAACATGTTTCACCCCAAAAGTATAGAAAGGAAAAAGGGGCTAAGTATACTCACTTGGATGATGAATAGTATCCGACAAGAGTAAGTATTCGCAAGACTTGGAGAGGGAGAGTATCTTCACAATAAGCCTAAGAATATAAGTCTAAAGTTTTAATTAAAAAGTCTAAGACAAGGATCTATGATTCGAGATTGACTAGGGTTTCAAACGGGAGATGAGAATGATTTGGGTTTGCAAAGTTTAGATTGAAGTTTCAAATACTAAGATTGGATATCAAAGTTTAAATAAATAATTATTAAGTGTTTATAATAATTATTTAAGAATAATTAATTATTAAAGAATAACAATTATTTGTCAAGGGTAAATAATTATTTAAGAATGGTAATTATTTTATCCCATTTAAATAATCAATATTAAACATCTAAGACTTATTAGGTATCCATTTTACAAATTATCTTGTAATATATGATGTTTAGAATGGGGTTACAAGTTAAGTAAGCATTATGTAATTATAGTTTATAAAAGATTAGATAGAGTTTCTTATATTATAACCTTTTTATAGTTTATAAGTTTATAAATAAGGCTTCTTTAAAGTATTTAAATAATGTTTACGAATTTATAAATGAATTCAACATATTTATTTTCTCAAATAAATAAATGATTCTCGAGTTAAATACACATGAATTTTTGTAAAGGGTTTTATAAGTTTCGGTTTTATAAAAATGTATATGTAAGTTTACAAATCTTTTGACTATAAATTTATAAATCCTTTAAAGTTTTTGTTTAATTCATTGAAGTTCATAGAAACACTTATAAGTCTTATAGGCGTTAAAAGTATATTTTTTCTGTATTCAAAAACTAGTTTTTAAAATTTATTATTTATAAGTTTTAGTAAAACTTAATTAAATAAAAGGGTTCAGAGAGTAAAAGTATAAGGAGAGTCGGTTTTTAAGTTTATAAGCATTTAACAGATTTTGTAAAAATAATTAGAAGGTTTAAATACTTGTTTAAAAGGCTAAAAAAATGAAGGAAGCAAAACCCAGCTACCCGGATTCGAACTCGGGTCACTGACCGGGTCGAATCCGCACACACACACTAACCATCCCGACTACGGGTTAGTTAGTGTATACCATGAACCGGAAATCATTTAAACAACAACTCCAATCGAACCCAATTCCCTCATGAACCCTAGATCAAAAACCCGTCAAATACGCATTGATTATCCCTCTGTCGTTGTAATTCGACAGAGGGCTTTTGTTCTACGTGTTATTACGAAGGTTTGGCCTCAAGAATTACCTGATAAGGTGATGATTCGAGCGAGAACGGGTAGAAGCCTCGACTTCGGCTACCGCGGACTGTAAATCGACAATGCAGGTGACGAATGTTTGAATTGAGTGTTTAGGAAGATTGAGGGTGATGTTGTTGAGGTGATCCGGTCGGTATTTATACGCGATTTCAGATTTTAATGCTCGATTAGGTGGGGAGTTCACGGTTAGGTCCGAACGGCTTGAATTTGAATTCACGCGTGGTTGTGGTTGAAATCGGGCATTGATGATTCTTGGGTTACGGTCGCACGCGGGAGTCGAACCCGAGGTTCAACGAATCTGGACAGGAAAATGCAATTTGGGATAAAACGGCTCAAAACCGAGTGTGACGGGTTTCGAAACTGGGACCTATTTCGGTTCTGGAAGTTTGGGATAAATACATAACAGGTCCCTGAAGTCCCAAGCTATTATCATTTTATGTTTAAAACTTAGGATTTAGTTTAAACATCTTTTGAAGGTGGCAGTTTTTAGTCCTTGGACTTTATAGATAAGAAAAATATCTAATTAAAAATTAGATAAGTTAAATGATTTTTTTTTATAAACTTTATAAGATGATCTATAAGATTTATCTTAAGTTTAAGAAATAGGTTTATATAATTACAAACTTGTCAATTTTTGAGAATTTATATATATATAAACTATTTATGTATTAAAATAACATTAATATTTATAGTTTTAAGGAAATAGTTTTAACACGAAATCGAGTTTAAATTTAGTAACACGTGTAAAAAGGTAGGTCGAAAAATCTCGGATATTACATAACTCGTATAATGCATATTATAATTCTTATTTGGTCTCAAATTAATCCAATTACCTGAAATGACTTTGATGACACTAAAATCACCAAAAATGTATTCTCGCTTTCCTTCTTCCCGGGTTGAAGCAGAAACTACAATCACAGAATACTCGTTGGAGTGTCCACGATTGAAGCCTCGTGGACAGTTGGAGTGTCCACGAGCTTGAAGCCTCGTGGACACTCCGACGCTCAAGTCAAGTTGGGTCCATAGTGAGAGAACACAAGCATATGTTTATATGTAAATAAGTAGTACTAGTAGCAAGGGGAACTTAATAGGGGCTAGAGAAGGCCTAGCCCCCCCCCCCCCCCCTTATTTTTTTACCTAAAAATTTTGATTTCGTTTAAGTATGTTTATTTCGTATTAGTTATACTGTGTGTGTCCCTCCTAATACAGATAAAAAACCCAAATTTATCCCACAAATCTACGAAAAATTGGTTTTTCCCCACTTTTTTGCTAAGAAGTATTATTTTGGCCTACTAGGTTTATTTCATATTAGTTATAGTGTTTGGGCCTCTCCTAATACAGATCAAAAGCCCAAATTTGTTCCATAAATTCACTAAAAATTTTGGTTTTTTATGTGTAGTATTTTCGGTGTCACACCCCAACCGACGGCGAAAACGTCGGGACGGAACATGGAGACTGTTCATGAGCACATGGTTAACTACGTTGTAATATATTAAATCATCATATTTCATTTCATAAAACAAACCAAACAGAATCCAACAAAATTCATAAATTCAAATACATAATAAGTTTATTTATTGATTAACTAGGTCCATAACTTATGTGTAGCAAACTGGATCAACTCAATTGTTCGTACCTGAAACATGGTAAAAACAAGGTCAACTAAAAAGTTGATGAACATACATAGGTTTTGACTCTAAATAATATCATTGTGTTGTGTGTGTACAATCCATACATATCATGGTTAATAAGGCAATTATGGAGAGTTACTATTTTGAAACCAAGTTGTACAATCAAACCTTTGTAACTAGCATGCAAATAACCAAATTATGTTGTCGGCAACAATCACTCTAACTGGGTGGGTTTGTCAGACTCAATAGATTTATCATTGTTAACCGTCGGCTTGTGTAGTTAATAATTACACATATCAATAGTGGGTTCAAATGGTTAGAGGAATCCTAATGTGAAAAGGGATAGGTGTGAGTTTTCCTCATAAGACGATGGTGTGAGTTTCAAATAATATAATTTTTTGATAAAAAATTGTACGAGTGAAAGAGTATGTATGAGTTTCGTTGACAAGTGTATAAGTACATAATTTGGGTTCCTTTGTTTGTAATTAAATGTACAAATAATTAGATAAGTAGTTTTTCATTGTTTGAAGTTAAATAAACGTACAAATAAATAAGTGAATGGTGAATAAATAAATAAATAATCCTTTATTTATTTATAATTTGAAATCCATAAAAATTTAGTGTAAAATAAGGAAAAGAACTAATTAATAAACATTTTAATCATAATTAATTAATTATTCATTAAGGGTATAAACTTGCTTTATATAAAAGATAATTTAAAACAAGAATTTGTAGAACTTTATAAGGCAAATGGGTTTGTAATAATAACCTTATTTATGTCCCAAAATGTTTTATAAATTTAAAGATTTCAAATAAATAATTCGTTAAAGTAATTATTTTGATTAAACAAAGTTATTAAGTTTAAGGTCATATAGTTTTATAAAAGGGATTTTATAAAAATGAATTAGTTAATAAAGTCGGGTTTATAATTATGTTCATCACGTTTGAGAATGAATGTATCAGTAACAAAATAAGACACGCGTATAAATAAGAATGCTCAAATACTGTTCGTTATACGCTTGTGTTAATTAGGAAAATCAACCATAGATGTAAATATATATATATATAGAGGTGAGTTCACTACAAAACTCATTTTCATGAGAAAACCAAAAAACTCCTCATTAAAGGTGCTGCATATGTGTAGTACAGCCAAAAGCCTGACCCCCACCCAAAAACCTAAACCCCCCACCCCACCCCACTCAAAAACCTAAACCCCCCACCCCCACCCAAAAACCTAAACCCACCCCCACCCACTCCCCAAAAACCTAAACCCCCACCCCCCACCCCCCAAAAACCTAACCTAAAAGCTAAACTAAACCAAAAAACCACCCCCAAAAGCTAACTATGCTACACATATGTATTAAAACGCTGATTTTTTTTAAAGAGGACGACGTGGGGAACAAGGTCTCCGAAGCGGTTTTTTAGTTTTTGATTTATATTTTGAGTTATGATTTTTTTATTATTTTTTTTACCTTTAATAAATAGTTTTTTGGTTTTCTCATAAACAATGAGTTTTCTTATGATCCTTCCCCTATATATATATATATATATTTATATATATATATATATATATATATATTTATCTGAAAGGGTATAAATCATAACTTATTAACAAAACCATAAAGGAATTCGTTTATAACATTAACTGTTTATATAAAAAGAAATATGGATATTTTATAAGAAATACATGTATATGATTATATATATAAAGGTTTATATTTGTGTGTGAATGGAGCAAACAAAAGACCAAAAGAAGAAAAAAAGATGCAGCTGCAGGTCTAGAACTCGTGACCTTAGCTTTGAAGTCTTTTAACTGGTTCATCTAGCTGGTTATGTTGATAAGGAACAGGAAACATAGTTTTAAAAACAAACGGGGCTGAATGCTTCATTTCTTCCCTTACCCAGCCCATCGCGAACAGTCCCATCAAAACCTTAGATTTCCATATCGATTTTGACAAAGAAGGCAATACGGTGGTGCGCGATTTAACAAGGAGAAAGCTTACCTGAAATCGGACCAAAAGAAGCTAGTAAAGTCGTCGATTTGAGGGGCTCTCCCCCCTCCTTCAGGCGTCGATCGAACAGAGAGAAAAGAGCAACAATTTTGTGTAATGAATTCGATAGTGAAGTGATATGGGGGTTTACAGGGTGCTAGAAACGCGTAATAGTTGATAATTGACTAGATTAGCGGGGTTTTGGGCTCGATTTATGGGTTTGAAACTCCATAACCGTGATTCTTGTTTATCTCCAATGAACTCGGTTTTAGGTAATGATTTGTCAATTAAATGCTTGATTCCTTGATCCCATACGATTGTGATTTATTTAGGATGAATTTGGAAGGTTTAATTTGCGGATTTTAAGGAATTGAAAGATTGATTACGAGCTTTGATTTTTCGAAGTCAAAATTGTATTTGCATGAGGTTTCAGGGTTCAAGAAAACAAAGAGGGTTCACATGGGAGTTTCTAGCATAATAAAGGGGTTCAAGACTAAAGAGGGGGTTCAATTGGTTTAGTTGTTTTTTTTTTCAAATTTAACTAGTTATAACATTTTTATAAAAAAAATTTACATCTTATTTTCTTTTGTAAAATAGAATCTCATTTTTATTTGTTTGAATACATTTTATTTATTTATAAGATTTATAAAAATCTAATTGTTATTATAACTATTTATAAAGGAAATAAATTTCATTTTAATAGAATTACAAATTGTAAAAGGGTTTCATTTAATATAATCAAATGTATATGTACTTACATATTTATTTATAATTAAACACACACACACACACATATATATTATATATACAGTAGAAAAATTAATATGTAAATGCGAGGTTGAAATTTTAAATGGATACATGTTTAGAATAATAATTAATATGACAAAAACAAGTACGAGATTGAAATGAAAATGTCATTATTACATAAAAATGAGATAAAATTATACCGGAAAATCATGGATGTTACATTCGGCTCCCCCAATTTAATTCTTCAAGTTCCGCCACTAACTAGTAGTAGTAGTCAGTTACCTCTTGGATCCTGTAACTTCTCGTAGGCCTTTCTTTGTGTGTGTGTGTATATATATATATATATATATATCAATTAAGAACCATAATCTTGACGATAACCAAAAGAACCATACATTTCTACACAAATATAAGGATGCATGTATGCATTTGTGCATATATAAAGTAAGTATGTATACATTTGTGTATGATACATGGTTCTTTTGGTTCTCGCCAAAATTATGGTTTTTTATTATTTTGTTTTACCTTTAATAAGTAGTTTTTTAGTTTTCTTATGATCCTTACCCAATATATATATATATATATAGAAGAAGGATCATGTACAAAACATATTTATCATAAAAATTGTAGGAAACAATCTAGACCCTTGATCAAACTAATTTAAAGGTTAAGATTAATTAGGGATTAATTATAGAATTAATTAGAATGAGAAATCAATAGAAAGGGTAAAAATGGAATTTGGCACCCTCTTTTGACTTTTTTAATTAAATAATAGTTCCCCCAATTTTTTTAAAATCAAATAACTTTTATATCCATTATTATTTTTTTATAAAAATCGTATCATAAAAACGAGAATTTTATCCTCTTCAATATGAGTACAGTATTGCTATATTTTTTTAAAAAAATGAATTTTTTTAAAAACTCATGTAAAATATCACTGCACTGATAACAACACGATTACATGCGATAACAACACAGAAATAATATATCAGCATACTGTAAAATGAGATAACAACACATTATAAACGGGATAATAACACAAAAAAGAGTGTTGGTATCCCATGTACAATGTGTTGTTACCTCATTTTACACCGTGTTGCTAAATTTTTTACTGTGTTGTTATCACATTTACATGTGTTGTTATCAGTGCAGTATCATTTTTACATTATTTTTTTTAAAGATTCATTTAAAAAAAATATAGCAATAATATACTCATATTAAAGAGAATAAAATTCTTGATTTTATGGTGTAACTTTTTTTAAAAAATGATAAAGTATATAATAGTTATTTGAGTTTAAAAAAAATGGGTGGAACTAATATTTAATAAAAAAAAGTCAAATGAAGTTGTCAATTCCCTCTTTTACCCTTCCATTGAATTCCACTCATGTACACGTGTCACCACCTTGTTGGTTCCTACACTTTTTATATATATATATCTCCTTAGAACACAGAGAGTGGGTAATTTCCACATATGTAGTGGTGAAGTGGGTTCTTTGTGTGAGTCTGAACCCAGTGGATCATGTCTAGAAAGCGGTGCAAAAAAAACTTGTTTGAGATCTTAAACCGGTCCAAACTGATTGTCAAGCTAGTTTGAAACCTATACATTGAAACCAGTTTAACTCAGACCAAACCGGTAAAAACCGCATCAAAAACTGTTTTCAACCCGGTTTTAAACAGGTCAAACCCGGTAAACTCCTCCTCTCAAACTGGTTTTGATTTGGTTTTAAACCGGTTCGGTTTGAAAAATCAATTTGTACACCTCTATATGAGCCTTTGACACATTTCCTTAGAAAGTCCTATGTTCTTCAGGATCCCTGTGTTGTACTTTAATATGGTTTACAAATACATTTTTGAACAGTTTAATAAATGTATAAAACACAATGTCTTGGTGTTAATTGTTGAATTGTAATGTTATTTATTTGGTTATAGGATTTTCAACAAAAGAAAAACAAACAAAGATGTTATTTCTTAATATTGATGAAATTAAAATGGAATGAAAAGAGTGTTCAAATATTGAAACACCTTTTGATGCTTAATGGACATTTGTTTTATGTGAATATATTACTCCAAAAGCCTTATTGGAGAATGTGTTTGTGGGCTTTGATGATTTACCTTCTAGCTTTATAAATTTAAAGCGATGAAAATGAAATGGGATGGAAAGAAAGTTTGAAAATTGAAGCACTTTTCATGTTTTATGTGGACATTTCATACTTTATTTATTAATTTTACTTCAAAAGCGTTGTTGGATAATGCGTGTGTGGGCATTTTGATGTTTTAATGTGTAATTTTATAACTTTAAAGTAATAATAAGAAAAATAAACTTGAGTTATATTGACCACCTCGTGTTAATCTGTTAATAAATGAGTTATGTTCGGTTTTTGTTTCTAGTACAATTTTTTGGATTCGTTTAAGTTTTGGGTTTGTATCAAGTTCCATCCATAAACTCGTAAACATAATCCGTTTTACCTGATAAACTTAACCTTTAATTATGTAATAAGTTTTATTATATTTTTTGATCGAGGGCTTCCCCATGTCTCTAATAAAATTCAGCCTTTCGAGTAAAAAAAAAGTGGAATAACACGGTTAAAGAAATCTGTAATCCCTAAATGATAAACTAATCAATGAAGGAAGACCTGGATCTTTGTGATCTCCGGTTCGATACCAAGGGCGTCCGGGTTTTACCACCAGTGGACTTTCGGGCAGGTGGGTTTTCCCCGGAACTGGAGATAACTTGGGGCGCTTAAGGGCTCCGTACGGCTGGGTTGGGCCAGCTGGCGGTGACATTTTGCCAATGGGTCACCCCGTACGAAGTACCTAGGCAATTCTTTGTTTGTTGGCCATTAAATTTTTTTTTCATAAATTACAGTAAACTACTTTTAGGAACTGAAATTTAGATTAGTGTAAGCATTTATTGAAGCATTTAAACATTTACAAATTTCCATGTACAAGTGCATCAATTTCAATTTGATTTTTTTACTCCAATCTTTCATAAAAATAACACTTATAATTTTAGTTTTCCAACGTAATTTTCAAAAATAATTCTTGAAACTTATGTGTAGCAACTTATATTTGAAAAACATTTTTTTTTTGTTTTGTAAAAAAATAAATCTAAGTTTATGAGTAGCATCTTTTTAATTTTATCCTTCTTGACTTAAACGAGCTCTTTTATATTAAACGAGTTGAGTTGTCTACACATGCCCGAGGTCGACTCCGCTACTCCACACCAACCAACCTATAACAATGAGAATTCATGACCTTTAATTTACCAATTAAAATTAAGAATAAAAACGATCATTTATTCCGGTATGATATAAATGTTGGTTATTAGAAATGTGATATTAGTTTATAACTTTTTATCAAATTTATTGGCTTACTGCAGTTAGTTAATGATATATTAAAATATTACATTGTTTTATCATTAAATAGTTATAAAACATAAACTACACGATTCACAACACGATTTTGGTACGGGAGTTGATATAAAAAGTGCTTTCAATCTTTCATTTAAACCACTTTTTAATTAAAAAAAATCATAAGCCCAACGCATCAAATAACTCTAGGATAAATAACTGAGCATTTGACTTTTGTCATCCTCCACTAAGCATTAACCTTTTCTTATTATAATTTTATATTATCACCAAATATAATTATTGCATGTTTCTTTAAGTGACATGGACATGAGAGTTTTAAATGATAAAAGGATTAAAACAATAAGATTTAGCAGATAAGTCCAGATTAATTGATATAGGAAAAGATACTTCTATAGCCTTCTAACGTGAAGAGTATGAGTTCGAAACTCACTTGATGTAATATGCTCAGGTGGGCTAGAGGTTTTATCATTATAGACATTCGAGTGGTGGGTTTCCCCTGGAATGGTGGACGGGCCGGGCCACAAACGTTGTTTGCGTTCGCGGGCATGGGTTGCCTTTCGCCAATTTGTTCACCCGGGTAGTGGGGCTTATAGTATTCGTTGTTGGTTGTTCAAAAAAAAGATTTAATTATACGAGTGCTAAATTAGGTTCGCGCTTCACAACAGGTTTTATTTCATGTTATAGTTAAAATTAGAAACACACTTTAAGCAATTTCATGTCATTATTTTAAAACTATTGATTAATCAAAGAGTGTACATATATTTTAGAGCCAAACATTTGTTAGAGAGTTAATTACATGGATAATACATGTACTTTATAAAAAGTAACATGTATGAGTATTAAGAGTGTTATAAATATGAGTATTATGTTTCAAGTTTGTAACAATATTAGGTATTAAAACTAAACGTTCATTAATTTTTTGTTAAGTTGAAGGGTAGTTAAATCATTTCACATATGTGGACTAATTATGTAACTTTTTAAAATTAAAACATATATCTAGACCTTTGAATGATTTTCACGGGCACGTTGCAACGACACGATTCCGAAAATGAAGACGTAGATAAAAAACGTCATGACGGTAAATTTAAAAAGAGTAAATTACAGATATTGTCCTTTATGTTTATACCCCTTTTCAGATATCGTCCTTTAGCCTAAAAATTGTCATAGTTCGTCCTTTATGTTTACAAATTTTGCATGTTACGTCATTTGGCCCTAACCCAGTTAAATTTCTCAGTTAAGTTTCATCATGTGCAAGGGTACTTTTGTAATTTACCTATTTTCTATCATCTTCTCCATTTAACACACCCTACCATAACCATCCACCCCATCGTCGACAAGAGCAATCCAGGTGAGTTTTTCGGTCAGACCCTCATCGCAACAACACCAACACTATCTAATGTCTACTTGATTTCTTGGAATTTGGACGTCAAGTCATCAAGCCACCATTACTAACCTACAAATCGGCATCCTACTATCACATAATTTAGACATCAAGTCATCAACACCAACAATGTCTACTTGATTTCTCGGATGTAATGCATCAGGAAAAAGAAACCCCCCAATTCCATGGAATCCATTAGTTTAAAGGTGTTGGTTACAGAGGAAGAGGAACACTAGTACAAAACTTCTCTTTAGGGGCGGTTTCCGACGAGTTGGTTTTAGATCTGATCAGAGGATGGTTTCAGATCTGAGAAAGGTCGACAGGTTTAGGAGACGAGTTTCAGATCAGAGGATGGTCGGTGAGTTGGTTTCAGATATGAGGAAGGTCGACAGGTTTAGGAGACGAGTTTCAGTCAGAGGATGGTCGGCGAGTTGGTTTCAGATCTGAGGAAGGTCGACAGTTTTAGGTTAATGGTGGCGTCGGCTTATGTTTAGGCAACAAGTCATGATGATAGGAGGATGAAGGCGCCAAGTTCCCGGTGTTGGATTTTGTGTCAGAATGTGGTGGTTGTGGTTGGCTAGGGAAGACGACCCAAGAGGTGGGTTCAACTGCAAATGGGTATGGCTGGTTGTGATAAATGGAGAAGATGATAGAAAATAGGTAAAATTACAAAAGTACCCTTGCACATGATTAAACTTAACTGAGAAATTTAATTGGGTTAGGGCCAAAGGACGTAACGTGCAAGATTTGTAAACATAAAGGACAATCTCTAACAATTTTTGGGCTAAAGGACGATATCTGAAAAAGATTATAAACATAAAGGACAATATCTGTAATTTACTAAAAAAAACATAAAAAGTTAGAAAAACGAAGTGAAATTTAAAAAAAACACGTTTAAAAAAAAAGGTAAGAACATGTGAAAACTTCAACTTTCCAGATATATAGAGTTTAAAATTTTACTATCTTATGATAATTAATAATTAAGAATTTTAAACATAAAAATATTACTTAGGTAAATTGCAAAAAGAAAAATTAGTTAAATAATAACAGGGGAAAAAAGCTTTAAAATAATTAATTACTTAATTAAATAATTAGGTAAATTACAAAAAAGATTAAAAAATATATACAAACCTACACGAATCATACTCCACTTATTGTGTGAACTTCCAATGAAGTAATTAGTGCCGTTTATGGATTCAAGAATGGTGTGTGTGAGTGACTTCAAAATGTGATCTTTAACATTGAAAGTAATCCGGACAACCGTCAGAACGATTTACCAATTTCATGCTTCGTTGATTCAGGCATTCACACTTTTATGTCTATGTAGAGTCGGTGTGTTAGTTACTTGGAAGGGTGCTAGAAGTTGTGAATTGTAAACATGGTTGTAAAGATCATTGCCTTTTAATATACGGTGACTCGGTGTTCTAAAGACTTGACTTCATGCATTATCATTACCTTTGTGGAGAGGAATCAAAGCAAACAATTCATAGTGAATAGTGTGCGATGTCCCTTGCCTAAAGACACGGTTTTGATACTTTAATTTCGACATTGAGGTGGTTGTTATGGTGGAAACTCTCTAATATTGTTGTGAGAGGTATTGTCCCGACCCAAGAGTTACTCCATCTTTTGCACTTACACACACAATACCACTGGTCTTCAAGTTTATGACATGGTGTCCCGAACCCGAAAACATAGACACATCAATATTATACATAAATTTAAAGCTTTTGTATTTTTATATACATAGACACATATTACTAATCTAATAAATGAAAATCTTTTTAGGATACGTGTCACTCTCTAGTTACTCATCATCTTTATTTTTCCGCTTCTATCTCTTATTAAATATAAGATTTTCTATTTCTCTCTCTTATTAAATAATATTTCTTTTTATTAATAAATCTAATTACGAATACTTATTATTTAATTATAAATAGTTATTATATCATCAATTAAATGAACTTAATATGAACTAACATTTATCATTTAAATTAAAAAATTAATATTCAGTTGAAAAAAAATGTTTTAAAAACTAACTTAACAGACCTTATAACTGTCACGACAAATTACATTTTTTAAAAACATATTTTGACAAATGTGTTTGTTAACAAATTACATTACATTTTATTCAACCGATGTAATATACTAGTTTATTCAACTCGTGTATTACACGGGTTTTTAAAAATATAAAATTTTTATTACTAAATATATAACATTTTATTTATTTAACCTGTGTAATACACGGTATTTTAACCTAGTCAATAATATATATAAATCTTTTTTCTTTTACTTCTTATTAAGCAAGGGTATTTTAGGCATAAAAAAACAAGTGAGCAATACAAATACAACCAAAACTTGCCGTTCTTTCTTTACTCCAACCCTAATTTTATACAAGTAATCCTCCCCCCCCCCCTTTCCCCTTCTCCCTCTCCGTCTAAAACCACCATCTTCATTTCCATCACTCTCTCTCTCTCTACAATATCATCAATCATACACAAAACCTAATTTTCCGTAACCTGCTTCATCAAATTACCGTCATGGGGAAGTACATAAGGAAAGGAAAATTGACCGGCGATGTCGTGGCAGTTATGGACGTCTCACAGTCTTCTCTCGGCGTCCGAACACGAGCCACAACCCTAGCCTTACAGAAACTTCAAGCTTTGAAAACCACCGCTACACCGGATCAACCCCATGAGTTATCGTATCTCCAGCTACGAAGCCGTAAGCTGGAAAAGCCACCGCTGAAACAGTCAACATGCTACACGCAGCAAAACCCTAACCCTAGCTCCGGTACTTCGAGGCTGGCGATTCGTTCATGTGGTTCGATTCCAGCTGGTTCCGGTTCCGATAACGGAGATGTTAGTGCTGTAGGTGAGTTCCGGGTTAAACCGGAAGGGAAAACAGAGGCTTATTGTGATTTTGGTGCTGAAGAAGCTTCTTTTGGGGAAAATAACGTTGATTTGGATGGCAGAGATAGGTATTGTTTATTATTTTTCTTGATTTATATTAGGGAAAGGGGATTATTTTGACTTTGATTTTGACCTATTTTGCATAAAGAGTTCCATGTTTTTAATTACCTTGTTATTGTTGGATAAAATGAAGGAATATGCTTATTTTTGATGTTATATTCTTTAGATTTGTTTTTTACAATTCTTAAAGGGCATTTTTCATGTCTTTTGGGGTGTCACTATTTTTAATAATGGTTGATTGTGCTCTTTGGAGGGGGACTTTCTTGTTCTTATATGTAAAAGTGTTTTCATTTCTTTTTCATTGCATCATGTGGGGACTCATCTTAAATGAAGTTATTAACTTTAAAAAATGGACACTTTTTGTTGCAACTAGACTATTAAATTGCAAAAGAACCATTTCTCTTTGAGTCTTTGTAAAAAATTGAACATATTTGGACAAATAGCATACACATTTGTTGTTTTTGTATTTACATGTTTATACAAAATTGATTAATCGTTGCGGAATGTATTTTCTTTTTAGTAACTTTTCATGAAAAATGTTTTTTTTGCAACAAAAACCTGTTATAGTTGGAAAGTTAGTAGCTTCATGCTGCATCTTCTATATTATATATTTTTTACATGTTTGTTCATTATGCCTTTTTTTTCTTCTTTGGTTTTCTGGAGCTATATTTGTACTTTATTTCATTAATCTGTGTGCATGGTAGGGGACCATAGGAGGCTTCAGTTTTTGATGATTTATTTGTTATCATAGCTAACTGGCAAAACAATTTGTTAGAGCATCTTCAATGCCATGGACAAAACGTGGTCTACTTTTAAACATCACTATTCTATGGACACAATACATTTGTCTATATATTTTTAACCGTGTCTCACTTTTTATAATAAAGATTGCATTTTGAAAGTGGAGGACCCCACTTGTGTATGTCGGTGTGTGTCTTTCCACACGGACGAATTTGACAAGTGCCATGTTCGTCTTTCACTGGATGCTATAAGTTTGTTAATGTGGCTCATGCCTATGATAGATTTCACTATAACATATATAAATGTGCTTGTTCAAACCCTTTTCATAACTAGAGATTAGGGTTGAATGAACTTTTGTTTTCGCAAAACAATTCTTTTTGGCTTGTAACAAGTGAGTTGTGTTTTACTTTGAATGATAAAATCATAGTAGTTTAGTTTTCTTAAACAGTGTAGTATCATAAGTGGTCAAAAACTGGTACATTTTTTGTTGACATGGTACATAGAGTATTATAGTATCATACCTTTTCATGATAAATCACAGTAGTTTGATTTGAAGTTGAAAAACGACATTGATCATAAACGTGTCCAGTTGTTCTGGTCGGATATTTTACTTATTTTTCTTTCTTGCCAACACTTGTGAGACATGGGTTGTGATTGAAACCAACATTGTTAATGCTGGCCACATGGTCTCATTTATTATCAACTGACATCTTTTCCATATCAAGACAACTTCTTTAAAATTGTTATGAACAATGAATTATTAGTTAACATCATGTAGCCTCTCTAGTTTGAATATGATGCTGAATTTTGTTAGAACAAAAAATCCAAAACCAAATCTGTTTCCCATCATCACATGTTGACCATTGCCATTTCCTAGTTTAGATTTCAATCAACAGTTTCATTAGCATGCTTGGAAGAGGATGAAAGGGGTCCACAAAAGTTGTTTTTACCTTATGTCACTGAACATTTTACAAACAATTGAGCAGAAAAAGATTGAAAAGCTTCACTTTCACTATGATTAGTTTATAAAGTATATCTTTTTTTGGGTTTGGTTTTGTTTTTATCCTTCTAACTGTATATACCACTCATAGATGCATCCTTTAGTGGGTCCCTGGTTTAGATAACTTGTGTTTTTTAGATGACTATAGCAAGTTCACTTTACAAAATTTTCTTTGTACCAACAGAAAGAATCTTGTTTCAAAAATAGGGTAATGATTCATTTTCTAGTTGTATTTTTTCATTGTAAGATGCTTCTTTTTTTCCAAGTTTGTTATGCTAATTATCTTTTATTAAATATTATAAAGGAGCACCAGGGAAAGCACACCTTGTAGCTTTATAAGGGACTCAAATGACAGCATTACCCCTGGTTCTAGTACAAGGCATATAATCGTACCGAATTCAGTTCAGAGGATTATGCCTTCTGCACAGGAGATCGAGGAGTTCTTTGCCCGTCATGCACACGAACAACAACGGCTTTTTTCTGAGAAGTACGTTAACCTGAACTCTGACCATGTTGACCAAAAGTCAGATACTTATTTGTGATAAACTGATAACGAATGCAGGTACAACTTTGATATTGCGAATGAAAAGCCTCTTCAAGGGCGTTATGAATGGGTGAGAGTGCAAGTCTAGTGGAGGCGATATGTATCATTGCAGGATAGCATCAACATCGTAATTTGAAGATAAGAAACTAGGATTAGGTAATGATCTCTGGTAGAATGTAATGTAAGGATCAAACAAAAAAGTGGTGTAATCTAATGATCTCTCAAAAGATAACAGAGCAATGAAATTGCACACAAACATATTTAGGGTAGAATGGAAAGGGAAAATGCTGTATTTACCTTTCTTTAGATTTGCAAGCCATAAATAATTGCTAGGGTTCATGTTCATTTAGCTTTAATGGTTATCTCATTATTGTGTTTTTATTGTTGTTGGTATTTAGGTTCTGTTGTTTTGTAACAATGAAGCTGATTCTGAATATTTAATTATTTACGGGTCATTTTTCATGCAATTTTGATATTTTATAAAATTTTACATTAATGGACTAATGGAAGTTTATAAAGGTCAGAAATGATGCACATGTGATTCAACTGTCGGTGTGTACCTTGAGAGAGTAAAGTTTTTAGTTTTTACCCAGATTCCTTTAACTTTTGTACAGCAGCATCTCAGCATTCGTTATATATTTATATTGATTAATGTGAGTACAGTATCCAATAGAAAACACTGGCTTAAACACCATGGTCAGTCAGATCACTAGATCAGGTAACAGTAGGCTGTTAGAAAGATACCTACCCATATAAAGACTCGTTATGCTGTCATGCAGATGATCAAAGCAATTTAATTTTTATTATATGTGACATGACATGTGTCTTGGCCTCTTTTTATTGGGCTTATTTCTTTTTAGTTTTTAGTTATTGGACTAGATATCCATGGGCTAATCCAGCGCAGCCTACCAGCATTCATTTTATCAACACTAAGACCAGGTGTTATACCCTCATCGCAGCGTGCGGTGAGGCTGATGTGGTTAGCAGTGGTGTGCAGGAACACTGCCCTTCTCAGGAGCAACACCATAGTTTTTGTATTGATGCGGTTGCTCCCTATCGCCATACGAAAGATGACCGTTGGAGTGGAGAGTTAGCAGTTGTTCAACAGCCTTCTTTTTTAAATAAGTTCTTTGTATAAATTAGAAAATTTTTTTTAACCCCTATGTAAATCTCCATCCACTCCCTTTTCACAACTATCGTCTATCTTCAACATCTCTCTTTTTTCATTTGTGAACACCCCTTAACACCGCTAGAGGTGCACAAACCGGTTTTTTTCCGGAACCGGATCGGATCCGGACCGGTTCCGGATCGGATCCGGACCGGTTCCGTCAACGATGGTCAACAACCGGATCCAATGGAACCGGTTCCGGATCGGATCCGGTTAAGAGAGTGGAGACTTGGAACCTATTGGGACCGGACCGGATTTATGGAACCGGACCGGACAAAAAAACCGGTTCCACCGGATTTAAAAAAAAAAAAATTAACAAAGATACACTATAAAATACATGTTTTATTTATTTTGTAGCTTTTTTTAAGTGATTTAACAATAGTTCGTAAAAAAAAGATACAAAAAACATAATTGAATCACAAAATATATATTATTTATTATGTTTTCAATCTTCTTCGTCGTAGTCTTCGTAACATCGGTTTTCATTCTTCTTCGCTTGAGATACGTTGGGCTTCATCATAAGCTTGTTCTTCATCCGAAAGTGGATTCGCCGCCCCTTGTTCTACTTCGAATTCATGTATTTCTTGTTCAATGTCAAGCTCGCCTTCTAGTTTTGCAACATGTTGTACACGTTCGGCGGCATCCAAATGGTCCTTCAAGTAAATACACATCTCCATAGATTCCGGTGTAAGCCTCGTTCTTCGAATAGATAAAACTCTGCCACTAAGAGAAAAAGCAGATTCCGAAGCTACCGTAGAAGCTTGGACGGTTAGTAGGTCACGGACAATACCGTAGAAGCTTGGACGGTTAGTAGGTCACGGGCCATTGCGGCTAGAACGGGATATTGGGATTCCCTTCCTTGCCACCAACTCAAGATATCAAAGTTTTCAAACTCTTCGGATCTTAGAGTTGAAATAAAGTCGGTTGCTTGATATCTCACAAGCTCGCTACTTGGTGTGGTTCCATGAGCTCGTTTAGTATTTTCGTTTCTTAAAGTGTTAAATAAATTTAGCACCGGGTTCCTTGAACTACTAGAACTTGAACCCGAACCCATTGATTCACGTATGTTTGATGGATCACCACTTCCACCATATTTGCGTAAATAATAATCAAACATATTATTAAAAGCCGAATTGAAATCTCTTATTGCCTTTGATTCAAAATTTGGGTCTTCCTCGAACATATTTAAATCATCCGATATTGATCCAATTAATGTTTCAACACCGGTTACATTAATCGTTGGGTTTAAGGCGGCCAAACATGTAACAACGGCCGGCATTTCCGAAAAATATTTTTTAAATTTAGCTTTCATAGGTTTTACCATTTTTTCAAAAATAGGGCCGTGATATTCAAACTCTTTTAATTTATTACATATTAAGTATAATTGTTGAAGTATTAGCGAAGATGTGAGATAATAAACTCCCGATAAACATGTAGTTGCATTTTTAAAAATCTCAAGCAAATTAGTTAGTTTCTCGATCATATCCCAACTTATATTATCAAATTTTTGTGAACAACGTTTCTTTTGTACAAGTTCATCATGGAAATGTTTTAAAGTAACTCTTTGCCTTAAGGCCGATTCAAACATTTTCCATGTCGAGTTCCATCTAGTAGGTACGTCCCAATTCGGACCTAAAAAGATGGAATCCGTTTGTTGGCACAAGTTTCTATAGTTTATATATCTTTTTTTGCTTGTGCTAAAAACTTCACGTAACATCACTTTAAAATTTTCTGTTACGTCTCTTATTTCTTGGACATTTATGTAATATACAGGATTTTTCCGATGTATCTTTCCCTAAACCCGTGCACGTATTGAGAATTCAAATCTTAGAAACTTATTAAAAATACATTTTTTTAAATATTAAATATTAATTCAATTAGTAAAAACAATTATACTTGGTATATATATATATATATATATATATATATATATATATATATAAGACAAATATATATATAGATGTATATTATAAATAAAAATGTTTGAAATTCTTAAAACTTTATAAGTTTATAATTATATAAATAAAATAATTTATAAACTTATTTTTAATACTTAAACTTGTAAGCTCTAATCTTATTAATTATTTTATAAAAATTATAAAATAATAAAACCTATAAAACTTAGGTAGTTTTAATAAAACATATTATTTGTTGTATAAAGTCCAGGGACTAAAACTGCTATTATAGAAACTTATTTTAAACTTAAAAGTTATGTTTTAACATGAAATAATAAAGGCTTGAGACTTCAGGGACCATTTGTGTAATTTGACCAAACATATGAGTCAGGAACTTATCACGAGTTCGAGTCCCATGTCAACCGGTTTTCACCCTCTTTCACCCGAAACCGCAAAGACGGCCAAATGCGTTGCACCTCGAGCTTCACCTCCAGCGTGCGACCCTAGCCCGAGGTAATTCAATGCTCGAATCCAGCCGTATCAACGCGTGGGTTCGAAATCAGAGTTATTACTCTCAACCGTAAACTCCGTAACCGTTCAAGCATTAATCGTCGAAATCACCTATAAATACTAGTTACTAAACACCAACGACATCACACTCTAACTACACAAACATTCAATTTAGCCATTCATCCCCTGCATTGCTCGTTTGATCCCAGTGACAGCCGATCTCGACCTTCGACTCGTTCTTCCTCGAATCGACACCAAATCAGGTAATTCTCATGACCATTATCTTCGTTTCCATTCTTAGATCAAAAGCCCTCTGCCAATTTACATTGATAGAGGATTAAACAGTTCGTATTTGAGGGATTTGGATCCTAGGGTTCATACGGAAAATTAGGGATGATTAAAGATTTTGATTATCTAATTCTTTTTCCGGTTATAACATCAGTGAGGCCCGTAGCCGGGTGGTTAGTTGTGTGTGTGTGTGACTCGGGTGGCCCGGGTTCGAATCCGGCCAACCCGAGTTTTGCCCTTTTATTTTTTTTGTAGCCTTTTTAAAACAGTTTTATACTTTTAATAATTTTATAAATTATGTTAAATTTATATAAACTTAAATATGATTTTTAGTTACACTTTTATATTCTGAAACTATTTTTAATTAATTAAACTTAGTTAAAGACTATAAAAAAAAATTAATCCTTATTAATAGTTTTAAATCCTTAAAAACTATAAAAATAATTCTAAACTTTATAAAACTTATACTTCCATCGCAAATGATTTAAAAAAAAAAATCAGGAACTTTAACTTATTGTTGCTTTCTATATTATCTATGTTTTAAACTTTAAATTTACAAACTTTAATTAAAAACAGAAAACTTATGCAATATTTATAAAAATTCGAATAGTTTATGAAACTTACATATTATTTAGAAAGCAGAAACTTATAAACTTGTGCTATTTATATCTATTTAAACCAAGGCTTTTTTAATTATTTATAAACTTTATAAAAAGAGAAACTTTAATTTAATAAATTCTAAACTTACACATTTGTAAAATTTACATTTTATAAACAGAAATTTATTTGTTTATATAAATTTTAAAAGAGAAATAATTATACTTTATTTATTTCCTAAATAATTTTAAACTTATAAACTTTATAAAACTAAATGGAGACTTTAAGTATTTATTAACTAGTAAACTTTATTTTAAGATACTTATTTAAAAACATTTTTTAGAACTTATAGTTTTATCTACACATTGAAAACATTTATAAACTTATCATTAAAACATAAACTATATAAGAAATTCTATTTTACGATCTTATAGGTACTTAATATTTATTTACATATTAACTTGAAAAATAAATATTTAATACTTGAAACTTTAATGATTTATATGGTTTATTCCTATAAATGATTATTTATCCTTAATAACTATATACACTTTAAATAATTACTATTAATCCTAAATCACTATTTAGTCTTAAAATACTTTGTATTTAATAATTATTTTACTCTTGAAATAATTATTATCATTAATTCTTATCTTAAATAATTATTTTAAACTATGAACTTATTAAACTTTGAAATCCAAGCCTTGCATGATTTATTCAAAACCTTATTTAAAAACCTAATTTAAACCTTATAAATACAATCATTCCATCATCCATTTGAAACCCTAGTCAAATCTTGAGATCTTAGAATTCTTGTCCTAGACTTATAGAATCAAAACTTGAAACTTTAGACTTGTATTCTTAGGCTCGTTGTGAGGATATTCTCCCTCAAAGTCTTGCAACACTTAAACCTTGTCGGATACTCTTTTATCAACCCCAGTGAGTATACTTAGCCCCTTTTTCCTTTCTATGCTTTTGGGGTGAAACATGTTCAAAATTCTTAAACTTATACAATTCTTGTACAACTATGACTACGTGTTTATTCTTATGTTAAACTTGAGACTTGTATGCTTAGATTAAACTTAAAACTAGCACATTCATTAACTTTGATCAAGCCTATAGTAACAACGATAGATCTATTGTATTTGACCAATCCACCTTGATTGATTGACCCTTCGGGGGGAGCCCTTGGTGATTGTTACTGAATTAAACTTTTAAACTTGAGACTTATAAGGGTAACCTGCGGGTTATGCCTAAACTTGGTTGGAGGGTTGATGTGCACAATGTCTAACATGCCTGTTTTCTCATACTTACATTATAGAATGCATGAATCATAGTGAATTGTAATTCTTTTCAAATACTTGTTAAACTGTGTCAAAACCTTTGTATCTCACCAACTATTTTGTAGTTGACAGATTCTTTCACATGTTTCAGGTTTACATCATGAGACTTATTCGTGATCACATAGGATGCTTTGGACCTAGACTACTTAAATTAAATGTTGTATTCGTATTATTCTTCCTTGTATTTAATCTTAAATTATCCATTAATGAAATATCGAAACTTTAATAGTTAACCTTGTGCTATTGAACAACCGCGTCCGCCCCGACGTATAATCCGCCGTCGGTTGGGGTGTGACAGATTGTTATCAGAGACTTGGTTATAGGGAATTAGGTTATTAGACAAATGACCTAGACTATAACTTAGGAGACCCAAACATGAGTTATCTCATGTCCTTTACTAGGAACTTTCTCCTCATTCTATTCTTAAATCTTATACGCTTGGAGATTCTACGTTTCTACTTATCTACGTGCTACAAGAGTCCACTACATCGAGGGTACATTCTTAGGCTTCAAGCCTAATCCACCACTAAACTCTCGTCAAGAATATTTAAGTTCTAGATAATGTGTGAGAACTTGTGCGGACCGGAAGGGTGGATACCTGTATTCTGGGAAATTCTGTCGAGGAAAGCATTTCGTATAAATCCAAATCAACCGTTGGACCTGTATGCTTTCCTGGGAATTCTTGGGATGAGTATCCACTTATAGGAATGCATGACTTCTCTAAACATTAATGAGCTTAGATCTCTCTTGATATGTCGAAGTACTTACTTAGTGATATGCACTAAAAGAGTACCATCTCAAATACTATACACTTCATAAATTCATGATTCAAGAACTTTCCTCTATAACCTTTATTCTATGATTCTTAAGTCCCGTCTTGTCACATGACAGCATGCTTACTCGTCATGACCTAAAGGAGTTACCTTCAAGGAGAAATTCTTACGAGATTATACTACATACATAAACTTATATTTATAGATACTACCCAATAAACTTCGTGATCGTTGTAATACAACCCTTAAAACTATGTATTACTCTACAAATTCTCCTATAAACTTCATTATTTTATAAACTTGGCACATAAGGGGAAACCCTTGTGTCTCATTTCATTTTTCGCCACTCAAGCAAACTTCATTTTATGACTAACTCAAAACTTTGTTACACTTTTATGTATCTCAAAACCTTCATACGTCCTTAAAACTTTCACATCACCGTTTCTTGTAAACAAAACTCAAACGTCTTTTAAACCTAAAGAACATTAACAAAGGGATTAGTAACCTAATCGTTTTCCCGCAAGAGAAGAAGCCTACTATAGAATAAACAAGCTTCACGTTTAAGACTCTAAACCCATAATGAACCTCGACATAGTACCATAAACCCAAATATCAGTGACAATAACTAAAAAGTTGTAAACTCACGAGGAAATTCTGTCTATGGAAATAGGGTACATAAGTGAGTCCTTGTGACCCACCTCTCTTCCGGGAATTCTCCTCGTTAGCCCATCAACTTCCAATTAAAACTATTTTTGAAAATATTACTGTGATAACTCAGTATTATGTATAAAAACTTTTGAATATATTTGATCAACTTACTTACAACCCTTCTTTCTACTCTCCCTCTTGCTAGGTAATGGACTCCCACTCGCACTCTTCACCAGTGTATCGTCCAAGAGGAGAGTCCGACCGAGAAGAGAGTAGCGAGTCACCGGTGTATCAACCAAGTCCTTATCCTAATGCACGGGCATGAGCTGAACTCAACACCAACTGGACCAGAAACCCTAGGACATCACCACCGAGGAATCCCTATCAACCACCTCATCTTCACCACCGGTTCTCATCACCACAAAGGGACCCGTACCTAGCACCTACCCTAAGGGCTAGGCATACCGGAGTACCTGCCGTGGCAATGGGGATCCCGGTGCCTAACATCCCTAGGTTTCTGGAGACCGAAGAATTTATGAGGAGGGAGATAGAGCATAGGACACGGCACGACCTGTTAAACCAAATGATCAACGACCTGGCCAATCAAATCTGGATCCAGGAAGAAAAGATCGTAACTTTGGAGGAAGACAGAGAAATCCTCGAGCACCGTACCGAAACCACTAGAGCGGGGGCTAGGTTTGCCATCCGGGTAACCCTAGCAGTACTTGTGATAGTATTAATCTGTTTCTTAGTGGAGAGCTATCTAAGGCGTGCATGAAGCCTCTACTCCTACCCAATTTTAATTTTTGTCTTATGTAAGGGCTAGAAGCTCCAATTTTGAAACATTTAATGAAAGTTATTTCGAAATTTCATCTTGTCATCATCTACTAGTTTAACTTTCTTTTCATCATTACAAACTTAACACTTCTACCCAAACACTTTCGTCAAGAGTAGCTCACGTTAGTACTTGAGATAATTAACAACGTTGCATTAAACTATAAAAATCCTAAGTGACACATGTAACTAGAGAATAAATCTGGAACAAACCTTCTAATTCGTAAACACTCTTTTAAAACAACACGAATTACGAACCATTTCCGTAATCAACTATGATCCCTACCCCTTATATAGACTTAACGCTTCTAAACTTGACCAACATTTCGTTTGACAATCATACATACCTTTTCATAAGTCTTACTTATAATATTTATCAATGTCTAACTCGTCATTTTTGAACATCCTAATTACACCCTATATAAAAGAAAACTATACCTGCTGTTATGAAACGAGATAAAATCATTTATAAACACACTATCATAAACCTTATCGAAACTTTTCCCGTTACCCTATGCTTGGAGACTTTCCTCATTCAACTCTTGTCACGTAAAAGACTTACTATAAATCACAACGGGGACTAAAAGCTTAAATACACGTTGCTAAAACATTAAACTTCGTATACACCACTAAAAGGTCGGAGACTTTTGAGTCATGTAAAAATTGTACAAATACTCAATCCCGTATTCTTAAAACTAAACATGATCAATAAAGGATCATGTAAAGCTTAATACTGAAACTTGAAACTCAACTGACTTATCCTATTTTCAAACTTATACTTGGATTCTTAGTCTTGAAAACTTTGTGTGTCCATCTTAACCAAACCCTATAAGACTTGATAAACGTACATTCCATATATACGAGAAAACTTCACTCTTGATACTAGACACTAGCAGGAAGGAGGACATTACCCTCTTTAGCAGAGTACCTCCCCTGACTCCTATCTAAACCAAACATCGGGATCCACAAATCTTCTGGACAACTCGAATCTTCTGTGAGAAAGCGTATAACGGTTAATCCTGTTCCAAACGCTGTCCCATACCTCTCTTAAAAACTAGAGTATTTAGATAACCACTTTATACTCAAAACGTAATCGTATGCTTCTATACACTGAAGCTAAACTAAGAGACTTTAAGCTATTCTATGTTTGACGCATTCTTGTTCAAACACAATTTAAACTATCCTATGTTTGTCGCATTCTTGTTCAAACACAATTTAAACTATTCTATGTTTGACATATTCTTGATCAAACACAATTTAAACTATTCTATGATTGACGTATTCTTGTTCAAACACGATTTAAACTATTCTATGTTTGACATATTCTTGATCAAACACAATTTAAACTACTCCATGTTTGACGTATTCTTGTTCAAACATGATGAACGTATGAGACTTTAAAATACTCCATGTTTGACATATGCTTGTTCAAACATGATGAACGTATAAGACTTTTAAATTAATCAAGGTTTGATGTATTCTTGATCAAACACGAGGAAAGTGTAAAGACTTTAAACTACTCCATGTTTGACGTATGCTTGTTCAAACATGATGAACGTATAACACTTTTAAACTACTCAAGGTTTGATGTATTCTTGATCAAACACGAGGAAAGTGTAAAGACTTTAAACTACTCAATGATTGAAGTATTCTTATTCAATCACGAGGAAACGTTGAAACTCTAAATCTTGTCACATTCTTCTCTCTTTAATCATTGAATGACGTTTCTCTCTAAGAGACTCGTTAATCAATGATCACTCTTACGTGGAAACACTAGTCATGAGTTAAACAAATTCTTGTACTCTTTCTTGATCCACACACAAACGGAAGGACCTATGCGGACTATGCGACGATTTAAATGCTTGCGGGTGCACACGTAAGTATGAAGATCAACGTATGGGAAGACATAGTGAACTCTGTCGTGTGCTATGATCTAAGACTTATCGTAAAAGGTAGCCACGGAACTTAGGTACCGTAGCAATCCTTAGACGTATTAGACTACAAACTCAGATCATTAAATTATCACTGAATCCATTCTGAGTGATGCATCTCACATTGAATTCTGAATGGTAATTACGCAGTTATTCTCTCGAATACATGTCTGAAAACAAAATCTTCATATATTTCAATGAAACTATATGCTTCTTAGAGAAACTTCTAGCAATCATGGACTGTGAAACTTAGAAACTCGGATGTAATCTTATTCCTATCATTACAATCCAATTTAGATTCTAAACGTAACCCAGGGTTTTACTTGGGAACGTAAAGTATTTTCTCGCATTATCTCGTACGTACTATAAACTTAAATCTTGAACTAGACCCTTCTACTTTAATTTCGGGACGAAATTTACTAAAGTAGGGAAGACTGTAATATCCATGATTTTTTCGATGTATCTTTCCCTAAACCCGTGCACGTATTGAGCATTCAAATCTTAGAAACATATTAAAAATATATTTTTTTAAATATTAAATATTAATTCAATTAGTAAAAACAATTATACTTGGTATATATATATATATATATAAGACAAATATATATATAGATGTATCTTATAAATAAAAATGTTTGAAATTCTTAAAACTTTATAAGTTTATAATTATATAAATAAAATAATTTATAAACTTATTTTTAATACTTAAACTTGTAAGCTCTAATCTTATTAATTATTTTATAAAAATTATAAAATAATAAAACCTATAAAACTTAGGTAGTTTTAATAAAACATATTATTTGTTGTATAAAGTCCAGGGACTAAAACTGCTATTATAGAAACTTATTTTAAACTTAAAAGTTATGTTTTAACATGAAATAATAAAGGCTTGAGACTTCAGGGACCATTTGTGTAATTTGACCAAACATATGAGTCAGGAACTTATCACGAGTTCGAGTCCCATGTCAACCGGTTTTCACCCTCTTTCACCCGAAACCGCAAAGACGGCCAAATGCGTTGCACCTCGAGCTTCACCTCCAGCGTGCGACCCTAGCCCGAGGTAATTCAATGCTCGAATCCAGCCGTATCAACGCGTGGGTTCGAAATCAGAGTTATTACTCTCAACCGTAAACTCCGTAACCGTTCAAGCATTAATCGTCGAAATCACCTATAAATACTAGTTACTAAACACCAACGACATCACACTCTAACTACACAAACATTCAATTTAGCCATTCATCCCCTGCATTGCTCGTTTGATCCCAGTGACAGCCGATCTCGACCTTCGACTCGTTCTTCCTCGAATCGACACCAAATCAGGTAATTCTCATGACCATTATCTTCGTTTCCATTCTTAGATCAAAAGCCCTCTGCCAATTTACATTGATAGAGGATTAAACAGTTCGTATTTGAGGGATTTGGATCCTAGGGTTCATACGGAAAATTAAGGATGATTAAAGATTTTGATTATCTAATTCTTTTTCCGGTTATAACATCAGTGAGGCCCGTAGCCGGGTGGTTAGTTGTGTGTGTGTGTGACTCGGGTGGCCCGGGTTCGAATCCGGCCAACCCGAGTTTTGCCCTTTTATTTTTTTTGTAGCCTTTTTAAAACAGTTTTATACTTTTAATAATTTTATAAATTATGTTAAATTTATATAAACTTAAATATGATTTTTAGTTACACTTTTATATTCTGAAACTATTTTTAATTAATTAAACTTAGTTAAAGACTATAAAAAAAAATTAATCCTTATTAATAGTTTTAAATCCTTAAAAACTATAAAAATAATTCTAAACTTTATAAAACTTATACTTCCATCGCAAATGATTTAAAAAAAAAAATCAGGAACTTTAACTTATTGTTGCTTTCTATATTATCTATGTTTTAAACTTTAAATTTACAAACTTTAATTAAAAACAGAAAACTTATGCAATATTTATAAAAATTCGAATAGTTTATGAAACTTACATATTATTTAGAAAGCAGAAACTTATAAACTTGTGCTATTTATATCTATTTAAACCAAGGCTTTTTTAATTATTTATAAACTTTATAAAAAGAGAAACTTTAATTTAATAAATTCTAAACTTACACATTTGTAAAATTTACATTTTATAAACAGAAATTTATTTGTTTATATAAATTTTAAAAGAGAAATAATTATACTTTATTTATTTCCTAAATAATTTTAAACTTATAAACTTTATAAAACTAAATGGAGACTTTAAGTATTTATTAACTAGTAAACTTTATTTTAAGATACTTATTTAAAAACATTTTTTAGAACTTATAGTTTTATCTACACATTGAAAACATTTATAAACTTATCATTAAAACATAAACTATATAAGAAATTCTATTTTACGATCTTATAGGTACTTAATATTTATTTACATATTAACTTGAAAAATAAATATTTAATACTTGAAACTTTAATGATTTATATGGTTTATTCCTATAAATGATTATTTATCCTTAATAACTATATACACTTTAAATAATTACTATTAATCCTAAATCACTATTTAGTCTTAAAATACTTTGTATTTAATAATTATTTTACTCTTGAAATAATTATTATCATTAATTCTTATCTTAAATAATTATTTTAAACTATGAACTTATTAAACTTTGAAATCCAAGCCTTGCATGATTTATTCAAAACCTTATTTAAAAACCTAATTTAAACCTTATAAATACAATCATTCCATCATCCATTTGAAACCCTAGTCAAATCTTGAGATCTTAGAATTCTTGTCCTAGACTTATAGAATCAAAACTTGAAACTTTAGACTTGTATTCTTAGGCTCGTTGTGAGGATATTCTCCCTCAAAGTCTTGCAACACTTAAACCTTGTCGGATACTCTTTCATCAACCCCAATGAGTATACTTAGCCCCTTTTTCCTTTCTATGCTTTTGGGGTGAAACATGTTCAAAATTCTTAAACTTATACAATTCTTGTACAACTATGACTACGTGTTTATTCTTATGTTAAACTTGAGACTTGTATGCTTAGATTAAACTTAAAACTAGCACATTCATTAACTTTGATCAAGCCTATAGTAACAACGATAGATCTATTGTATTTGACCAATCCACCTTGATTGATTGACCCTTCGGGGGGAGCCCTTGGTGATTGTTACTGAATTAAACTTTTAAACTTGAGACTTATAAGGGTAACCTGCGGGTTATGCCTAAACTTGGTTGGAGGGTTGATGTGCACAATGTCTAACATGCCTGTTTTCTCATACTTACATTATAGAATGCATGAATCATAGTGAATTGTAATTCTTTTCAAATACTTGTTAAACTGTGTCAAAACCTTTGTATCTCACCAACTATTTTGTAGTTGACAGATTCTTTCACATGTTTCAGGTTTACATCATGAGACTTATTCGTGATCACATAGGATGCTTTGGACCTAGACTACTTAAATTAAATGTTGTATTCGTATTATTCTTCCTTGTATTTAATCTTAAATTATCCATTAATGAAATATCGAAACTTTAATAGTTAACCTTGTGCTATTGAACAACCGCGTCCGCCCCGACGTATAATCCGCCGTCGGTTGGGGTGTGACAGATTGTTATCAGAGACTTGGTTATAGGGAATTAGGTTATTAGACAAATGACCTAGACTATAACTTAGGAGACCCAAACATGAGTTATCTCATGTCCTTTACTAGGAACTTTCTCCTCATTCTATTCTTAAATCTTATACGCTTGGAGATTCTACGTTTCTACTTATCTACGTGCTACAAGAGTCCACTACATCGAGGGTACATTCTTAGGCTTCAAGCCTAATCCACCACTAAACTCTCGTCAAGAATATTTAAGTTCTAGATAATGTGTGAGAACTTGTGCGGACCGGAAGGGTGGATACCTGTATTCTGGGAAATTCTGTCGAGGAAAGCATTTCGTATAAATCCAAATCAACCGTTGGACCTGTATGCTTTCCTGGGAATTCTTGGGATGAGTATCCACTTATAGGAATGCATGACTTCTCTAAACATTAATGAGCTTAGATCTCTCTTGATATGTCGAAGTACTTACTTAGTGATATGCACTAAAAGAGTACCATCTCAAATACTATACACTTCATAAATTCATGATTCAAGAACTTTCCTCTATAACATTTATTCTATGATTCTTAAGTCCCGTCTTGTCACATGACAGCATGCTTACTCGTCATGACCTAAAGGAGTTACCTTCAAGGATAAATTCTTACGAGATTATACTACATACATAAACTTATATTTATAGATACTACCCAATAAACTTCGTGATCGTTGTAATACAACCCTTAAAACTATGTATTACTCTACAAATTCTCCTATAAACTTCATTATTTTATAAACTTGGCACATAAGGGGAAACCCTTGTGTCTCATTTCATTTTTCGCCACTCAAGCAAACTTCATTTTATGACTAACTCAAAACTTTGTTACACTTTTATGTATCTCAAAACCTTCATACGTCCTTAAAACTTTCACATCACCGTTTCTTGTAAACAAAACTCAAACGTCTTTTAAACCTAAAGAACATTAACAAAGGGATTAGTAACCTGATCGTTTTCCCGCAAGAGAAGAAGCCTACTATAGAATAAACAAGCTTCACGTTTAAGACTCTAAACCCATAATGAACCTCGACATAGTACCATAAACCCAAATATCAGTGACAATAACTAAAAAGTTGTAAACTCACGAGGAAATTCTGTCTATGGAAATAGGGTACATAAGTGAGTCCTTGTGACCCACCTCTCTTCCGGGAATTCTCCTCGTTAGCCCATCAACTTCCAATTAAAACTATTTTTGAAAATATTACTGTGATAACTCAGTATTATGTATAAAAACTTTTGAATATATTTGATCAACTTACTTACAACCCTTCTTTCTACTCTCCCTCTTGCTAGGTAATGGACTCCCACTCGCACTCTTCACCAGTGTATCGTCCAAGAGGAGAGTCCGACCGAGAAGAGAGTAGCGAGTCACCGGTGTATCAACCAAGTCCTTATCCTAATGCACGGGCATGAGCTGAACTCAACACCAACTGGACCAGAAACCCTAGGACATCACCACCGAGGAATCCCTATCAACCACCTCATCTTCACCACCGGTTCTCATCACCACAAAGGGACCCGTACCTAGCACCTACCCTAAGGGCTAGGCATACCGGAGTACCTGCCGTGGCAATGGGGATCCCGGTGCCTAACATCCCTAGGTTTCTGGAGACCGAAGAATTTATGAGGAGGGAGATAGAGCATAGGACACGGCACGACCTGTTAAACCAAATGATCAACGACCTGGCCAATCAAATCTGGATCCAGGAAGAAAAGATCGTAACTTTGGAGGAAGACAGAGAAATCCTCGAGCACCGTACCGAAACCACTAGAGCGGGGGCTAGGTTTGCCATCCGGGTAACCCTAGCAGTACTTGTGATAGTATTAATCTGTTTCTTAGTGGAGAGCTATCTAAGGCGTGCATGAAGCCTCTACTCCTACCCAATTTTAATTTTTGTCTTATGTAAGGGCTAGAAGCCCCAATTTTGAAACATTTAATGAAAGTTATTTCGAAATTTCATCTTGTCATCATCTACTAGTTTAACTTTCTTTTCATCATTACAAACTTAACACTTCTACCCAAACACTTTCGTCAAGAGTAGCTCACGTTAGTACTTGAGATAATTAACAACGTTGCATTAAACTATAAAAATCCTAAGTGACACATGTAACTAGAGAATAAATCTGGAACAAACCTTCTAATTCGTAAACACTCTTTTAAAACAACACGAATTACGAACCATTTCCGTAATCAACTATGATCCCTACCCCTTATATAGACTTAACGCTTCTAAACTTGACCAACATTTCGTTTGACAATCATACATACCTTTTCATAAGTCTTACTTATAATATTTATCAATGTCTAACTCGTCATTTTTGAACATCCTAATTACACCCTATATAAAAGAAAACTATACCTGCTGTTATGAAACGAGATAAAATCATTTATAAACACACTATCATAAACCTTATCGAAACTTTTCCCGTTACCCTATGCTTGGAGACTTTCCTCATTCAACTCTTGTCACGTAAAAGACTTACTATAAATCACAACGGGGACTAAAAGCTTAAATACACGTTGCTAAAACATTAAACTTCGTATACACCACTAAAAGGTCGGAGACTTTTGAGTCATGTAAAAATTGTACAAATACTCAATCCCGTATTCTTAAAACTAAACATGATCAATAAAGGATCATGTAAAGCTTAATACTGAAACTTGAAACTCAACTGACTTATCCTATTTTCAAACTTATACTTGGATTCTTAGTCTTGAAAACTTTGTGTGTCCATCTTAACCAAACCCTATAAGACTTGATAAACGTACATTCCATATATACGAGAAAACTTCACTCTTGATACTAGACACTAGCAGGAAGGAGGACATTACCCTCTTTAGCAGAGTACCTCCCCTGACTCCTATCTAAACCAAACATCGGGATCCACAAATCTTCTGGACAACTCGAATCTTCTGTGAGAAAGCGTATAACGGTTAATCCTGTTCCAAACGCTGTCCCATACCTCTCTTAAAAACTAGAGTATTTAGATAACCACTTTATACTCAAAACGTAATCGTATGCTTCTATACACTGAAGCTAAACTAAGAGACTTTAAGCTATTCTATGTTTGACGCATTCTTGTTCAAACACAATTTAAACTATCCTATGTTTGTCGCATTCTTGTTCAAACACAATTTAAACTATTCTATGTTTGACATATTCTTGATCAAACACAATTTAAACTATTCTATGATTGACGTATTCTTGTTCAAACACGATTTAAACTATTCTATGTTTGACATATTCTTGATCAAACACAATTTAAACTACTCTATGTTTGACGTATTCTTGTTCAAACATGATGAACGTATGAGACTTTAAAATACTCCATGTTTGACCTATGCTTGTTCAAACATGATGAACGTATAAGACTTTTAAATTAATCAAGGTTTGATGTATTCTTGATCAAACACGAGGAAAGTGTAAAGACTTTAAACTACTCCATGTTTGACGTATGCTTGTTCAAACATGATGAACGTATAACACTTTTAAACTACTCAAGGTTTGATGTATTCTTGATCAAACACGAGGAAAGTGTAAAGACTTTAAACTACTCAATGATTGAAGTATTCTTATTCAATCACGAGGAAACGTTGAAACTCTAAATCTTGTCACATTCTTCTCTCTTTAATCATTGAATGACGTTTCTCTCTAAGAGACTCGTTAATCAATGATCACTCTTACGTGGAAACACTAGTCACGAGTTAAACAAATTCTTGTACTCTTTCTTGATCCACACACAAACGGAAGGACCTATGCGGACTATGCGACGATTTAAATGCTTGCGGGTGCACACGTAAGTATGAAGATCAACGTATGGGAAGACATAGTGAACTCTGTCGTGTGCTATGATCTAAGACTTATCGTAAAAGGTAGCCACAGAACTTAGGTACCGTAGCAATCCTTAGACGTATTAGACTACAAACTCAGATCATTAAATTATCACCGAATCCATTCTGAGTGATGCATCTCACATTGAATTCTGAATGGTAATTACGCAGTTATTCTCTCGAATACATGTCTGAAAACAAAATCTTCATATATTTCAATGAAACTATATGCTTCTTAGAGAAACTTCTAGCAATCATGGACTGTGAAACTTAGAAACTCGGATGTAATCTTATTCCTATCATTACAATCCAATTTAGATTCTAAACGTAACCCAGGGTTTTACTTGGGAACGTAAAGTATTTTCTCGCATTATCTCGTACGTACTATAAACTTAAATCTTGAACTAGACCCTTCTACTTTAATTTCGGGACGAAATTTACTAAAGTAGGGAAGACTGTAATATCCATGATTTTTTCGATGTATCTTTCCCTAAACCCGTGCACGTATTGAGCATTCAAATCTTAGAAACATATTAAAAATATATTTTTTTAAATATTAAATATTAATTCAATTAGTAAAAACAATTATACTTGGTATATATATATATATAAGACAAATATATATATAGATGTATCTTATAAATAAAAATGTTTGAAATTCTTAAAACTTTATAAGTTTATAATTATATAAATAAAATAATTTATAAACTTATTTTTAATACTTAAACTTGTAAGCTCTAATCTTATTAATTATTTTATAAAAATTATAAAATAATAAAACCTAAAAAACTTAGGTAGTTTTAATAAAACATATTATTTGTTGTATAAAGTCCAGGGACTAAAACTGCTATTATAGAAACTTATTTTAAACTTAAAAGTTATGTTTTAACATGAAATAATAAAGGCTTGAGACTTCAGGGACCATTTGTGTAATTTGACCAAACATATGAGTCAGGAACTTATCACGAGTTCGAGTCCCATGTCAACCGGTTTTCACCCTCTTTCACCCGAAACCGCAAAGACGGCCAAATGCGTTGCACCTCGAGCTTCACCTCCAGCGTGCGACCCTAGCCCGAGGTAATTCAATGCTCGAATCCAGCCGTATCAACGCGTGGGTTCGAAATCAGAGTTATTACTCTCAACCGTAAACTCCGTAACCGTTCAAGCATTAATCGTCGAAATCACCTATAAATACTAGTTACTAAACACCAACGACATCACACTCTAACTACACAAACATTCAATTTAGCCATTCATCCCCTGCATTGCTCGTTTGATCCCAGTGACAGCCGATCTCGACCTTCGACTCGTTCTTCCTCGAATCGACACCAAATCAGGTAATTCTCATGACCATTATCTTCGTTTCCATTCTTAGATCAAAAGCCCTCTGCCAATTTACATTGATAGAGGATTAAACAGTTCGTATTTGAGGGATTTGGATCCTAGGGTTCATACGGAAAATTAGGGATGATTAAAGATTTTGATTATCTAATTCTTTTTCCGGTTATAACATCAGTGAGGCCCGTAGCCGGGTGGTTAGTTGTGTGTGTGTGTGACTCGGGTGGCCCGGGTTCGAATCCGGCCAACCCGAGTTTTGCCCTTTTATTTTTTTTGTAGCCTTTTTAAAACAGTTTTATACTTTTAATAATTTTATAAATTATGTTAAATTTATATAAACTTAAATATGATTTTTAGTTACACTTTTATATTCTGAAACTATTTTTAATTAATTAAACTTAGTTAAAGACTATAAAAAAAAATTAATCCTTATTAATAGTTTTAAATCCTTAAAAACTATAAAAATAATTCTAAACTTTATAAAACTTATACTTCCATCGCAAATGATTTTAAAAAAAAATCAGGAACTTTAACTTATTGTTGCTTTCTATATTATCTATGTTTTAAACTTTAAATTTACAAACTTTAATTAAAAACAGAAAACTTATGCATTATTTATAAAAATTCGAATAGTTTATGAAACTTACATATTATTTAGAAAGCAGAAACTTATAAACTTGTGCTATTTATATCTATTTAAACCAAGGCTTTTTTAATTATTTATAAACTTTATAAAAAGAGAAACTTTAATTTAATAAATTCTAAACTTACACATTTGTAAAATTTACATTTTATAAACAGAAATTTATTTGTTTATATAAATTTTAAAAGAGAAATAATTATACTTTATTTATTTCCTAAATAATTTTAAACTTATAAACTTTATAAAACTAAATGGAGACTTTAAGTATTTATTAACTAGTAAACTTTATTTTAAGATACTTATTTAAAAACATTTTTTAGAACTTATAGTTTTATCTACACATTGAAAACATTTATAAACTTATCATTAAAACATAAACTATATAAGAAATTCTATTTTACGATCTTATAGGTACTTAATATTTATTTACATATTAACTTGAAAAATAAATATTTAATACTTGAAACTTTAATGATTTATATGGTTTATTCCTATAAATGATTATTTATCCTTAATAACTATATACACTTTAAATAATTACTATTAATCCTAAATCACTATTTAGTCTTAAAATACTTTGTATTTAATAATTATTTTACTCTTGAAATAATTATTATCATTAATTCTTATCTTAAATAATTATTTTAAACTATGAACTTATTAAACTTTGAAATCCAAGCCTTGCATGATTTATTCAAAACCTTATTTAAAAACCTAATTTAAACCTTATAAATACAATCATTCCATCATCCATTTGAAACCCTAGTCAAATCTTGAGATCTTAGAATTCTTGTCCTAGACTTATAGAATCAAAACTTGAAACTTTAGACTTGTATTCTTAGGCTCGTTGTGAGGATATTCTCCCTCAAAGTCTTGCAACACTTAAACCTTGTCGGATACTCTTTCATCAACCCCAATGAGTATACTTAGCCCCTTTTTCCTTTCTATGCTTTTGGGGTGAAACATGTTCAAAATTCTTAAACTTATACAATTCTTGTACAACTATGACTACGTGTTTATTCTTATGTTAAACTTGAGACTTGTATGCTTAGATTAAACTTAAAACTAGCACATTCATTAACTTTGATCAAGCCTATAGTAACAACGATAGATCTATTGTATTTGACCAATCCACCTTGATTGATTGACCCTTCGGGGGGAGCCCTTGGTGATTGTTACTGAATTAAACTTTTAAACTTGAGACTTATAAGGGTAACCTGCGGGTTATGCCTAAACTTGGTTGGAGGGTTGATGTGCACAATGTCTAACATGCCTGTTTTCTCATACTTACATTATAGAATGCATGAATCATAGTGAATTGTAATTCTTTTCAAATACTTGTTAAACTGTGTCAAAACCTTTGTATCTCACCAACTATTTTGTAGTTGACAGATTCTTTCACATGTTTCAGGTTTACATCATGAGACTTATTCGTGATCACATAGGATGCTTTGGACCTAGACTACTTAAATTAAATGTTGTATTCGTATTATTCTTCCTTGTATTTAATCTTAAATTATCCATTAATGAAATATCGAAACTTTAATAGTTAACCTTGTGCTATTGAACAACCGCGTCCGCCCCGACGTATAATCCGCCGTCGGTTGGGGTGTGACAGATTGTTATCAGAGACTTGGTTATAGGGAATTAGGTTATTAGACAAATGACCTAGACTATAACTTAGGAGACCCAAACATGAGTTATCTCATGTCCTTTACTAGGAACTTTCTCCTCATTCTATTCTTAAATCTTATACGCTTGGAGATTCTACGTTTCTACTTATCTACGTGCTACAAGAGTCCACTACATCGAGGGTACATTCTTAGGCTTCAAGCCTAATCCACCACTAAACTCTCGTCAAGAATATTTAAGTTCTAGATAATGTGTGAGAACTTGTGCGGACCGGAAGGGTGGATACCTGTATTCTGGGAAATTCTGTCGAGGAAAGCATTTCGTATAAATCCAAATCAACCGTTGGACCTGTATGCTTTCCTGGGAATTCTTGGGATGAGTATCCACTTATAGGAATGCATGACTTCTCTAAACATTAATGAGCTTAGATCTCTCTTGATATGTCGAAGTACTTACTTAGTGATATGCACTAAAAGAGTACCATCTCAAATACTATACACTTCATAAATTCATGATTCAAGAACTTTCCTCTATAACCTTTATTCTATGATTCTTAAGTCCCGTCTTGTCACATGACAGCATGCTTACTCGTCATGACCTAAAGGAGTTACCTTCAAGGAGAAATTCTTACGAGATTATACTACATACATAAACTTATATTTATAGATACTACCCAATAAACTTCGTGATCGTTGTAATACAACCCTTAAAACTATGTATTACTCTACAAATTCTCCTATAAACTTCATTATTTTATAAACTTGGCACATAAGGGGAAACCCTTGTGTCTCATTTCATTTTTCGCCACTCAAGCAAACTTCATTTTATGACTAACTCAAAACTTTGTTACACTTTTATGTATCTCAAAACCTTCATACGTCCTTAAAACTTTCACATCACCGTTTCTTGTAAACAAAACTCAAACGTCTTTTAAACCTAAAGAACATTAACAAAGGGATTAGTAACCTAATCGTTTTCCCGCAAGAGAAGAAGCCTACTATAGAATAAACAAGCTTCACGTTTAAGACTCTAAACCCATAATGAACCTCGACATAGTACCATAAACCCAAATATCAGTGACAATAACTAAAAAGTTGTAAACTCACGAGGAAATTCTGTCTATGGAAATAGGGTACATAAGTGAGTCCTTGTGACCCACCTCTCTTCCGGGAATTCTCCTCGTTAGCCCATCAACTTCCAATTAAAACTATTTTTGAAAATATTACTGTGATAACTCAGTATTATGTATAAAAACTTTTGAATATATTTGATCAACTTACTTACAACCCTTCTTTCTACTCTCCCTCTTGCTAGGTAATGGACTCCCACTCGCACTCTTCACCAGTGTATCGTCCAAGAGGAGAGTCCGACCGAGAAGAGAGTAGCGAGTCACCGGTGTATCAACCAAGTCCTTATCCTAATGCACGGGCATGAGCTGAACTCAACACCAACTGGACCAGAAACCCTAGGACATCACCACCGAGGAATCCCTATCAACCACCTCATCTTCACCACCGGTTCTCATCACCACAAAGGGACCCGTACCTAGCACCTACCCTAAGGGCTAGGCATACCGGAGTACCTGCCGTGGCAATGGGGATCCCGGTGCCTAACATCCCTAGGTTTCTGGAGACCGAAGAATTTATGAGGAGGGAGATAGAGCATAGGACACGGCACGACCTGTTAAACCAAATGATCAACGACCTGGCCAATCAAATCTGGATCCAGGAAGAAAAGATCGTAACTTTGGAGGAAGACAGAGAAATCCTCGAGCACCGTACCGAAACCACTAGAGCGGGGGCTAGGTTTGCCATCCGGGTAACCCTAGCAGTACTTGTGATAGTATTAATCTGTTTCTTAGTGGAGAGCTATCTAAGGCGTGCATGAAGCCTCTACTCCTACCCAATTTTAATTTTTGTCTTATGTAAGGGCTAGAAGCCCCAATTTTGAAACATTTAATGAAAGTTATTTCGAAATTTCATCTTGTCATCATCTACTAGTTTAACTTTCTTTTCATCATTACAAACTTAACACTTCTACCCAAATACTTTCGTCAAGAGTAGCTCACGTTAGTACTTGAGATAATTAACAACGTTGCATTAAACTATAAAAATCCTAAGTGACACATGTAACTAGAGAATAAATCTGGAACAAACCTTCTAATTCGTAAACACTCTTTTAAAACAACACGAATTACGAACCATTTCCGTAATCAACTATGATCCCTACCCCTTATATAGACTTAACGCTTCTAAACTTGACCAACATTTCGTTTGACAATCATACATACCTTTTCATAAGTCTTACTTATAATATTTATCAATGTCTAACTCGTCATTTTTGAACATCCTAATTACACCCTATATAAAAGAAAACTATACCTGCTGTTATGAAACGAGATAAAATCATTTATAAACACACTATCATAAACCTTATCGAAACTTTTCCCGTTACCCTATGCTTGGAGACTTTCCTCATTCAACTCTTGTCACGTAAAAGACTTACTATAAATCACAACGGGGACTAAAAGCTTAAATACACGTTGCTAAAACATTAAACTTCGTATACACCACTAAAAGGTCGGAGACTTTTGAGTCATGTAAAAATTGTACAAATACTCAATCCCGTATTCTTAAAACTAAACATGATCAATAAAGGATCATGTAAAGCTTAATACTGAAACTTGAAACTCAACTGACTTATCCTATTTTCAAACTTATACTTGGATTCTTAGTCTTGAAAACTTTGTGTGTCCATCTTAACCAAACCCTATAAGACTTGATAAACGTACATTCCATATATACGAGAAAACTTCACTCTTGATACTAGACACTAGCAGGAAGGAGGACATTACCCTCTTTAGCAGAGTACCTCCCCTGACTCCTATCTAAACCAAACATCGGGATCCACAAATCTTCTGGACAACTCGAATCTTCTGTGAGAAAGCGTATAACGGTTAATCCTGTTCCAAACGCTGTCCCATACCTCTCTTAAAAACTAGAGTATTTAGATAACCACTTTATACTCAAAACGTAATCGTATGCTTCTATACACTGAAGCTAAACTAAGAGACTTTAAGCTATTCTATGTTTGACGCATTCTTGTTCAAACACAATTTAAACTATCCTATGTTTGTCGCATTCTTGTTCAAACACAATTTAAACTATTCTATGTTTGACATATTCTTGATCAAACACAATTTAAACTATTCTATGATTGACGTATTCTTGTTCAAACACGATTTAAACTATTCTATGTTTGACATATTCTTGATCAAACACAATTTAAACTACTCCATGTTTGACGTATTCTTGTTCAAACATGATGAACGTATGAGACTTTAAAATACTCAATGTTTGACATATGCTTGTTCAAACATGATGAACGTATAAGACTTTTAAATTAATCAAGGTTTGATGTATTCTTGATCAAACACGAGGAAAGTGTAAAGACTTTAAACTACTCCATGTTTGACGTATGCTTGTTCAAACATGATGAACGTATAACACTTTTAAACTACTCAAGGTTTGATGTATTCTTGATCAAACACGAGGAAAGTGTAAAGACTTTAAACTACTCAATGATTGAAGTATTCTTATTCAATCACGAGGAAACGTTGAAACTCTAAATCTTGTCACATTCTTCTCTCTTTAATCATTGAATGACGTTTCTCTCTAAGAGACTCGTTAATCAATGATCACTCTTACGTGGAAACACTAGTCATGAGTTAAACAAATTCTTGTACTCTTTCTTGATCCACACACAAACGGAAGGACCTATGCGGACTATGCGACGATTTAAATGCTTGCGGGTGCACACGTAAGTATGAAGATCAACGTATGGGAAGACATAGTGAACTCTGTCGTGTGCTATGATCTAAGACTTATCGTAAAAGGTAGCCACGGAACTTAGGTACCGTAGCAATCCTTAGACGTATTAGACTACAAACTCAGATCATTAAATTATCACCGAATCCATTCTGAGTGATGCATCTCACATTGAATTCTGAATGGTAATTACGCAGTTATTCTCTCGAATACGTGTCTGAAAACAAAATCTTCATATATTTCAATGAAACTATATGCTTCTTAGAGAAACTTCTAGCAATCATGGACTGTGAAACTTAGAAACTCGGATGTAATCTTATTCCTATCATTACAATCCAATTTAGATTCTAAACGTAACCCAGGGTTTTACTTGGGAACGTAAAGTATTTTCTCGCATTATCTCGTAAGTACTATAAACTTAAATCTTGAACTAGACCCTTCTACTTTAATTTCGGGACGAAATTTACTAAAGTAGGGAAGACTGTAATATCCATGATTTTTTCGATGTATCTTTCCCTAAACCCGTGCACGTATTGAGCATTCAAATCTTAGAAACATATTAAAAATATATTTTTTTAAATATTAAATATTAATTCAATTAGTAAAAACAATTATACTTGGTATATATATATATATATAAGACAAATATATATATAGATGTATCTTATAAATAAAAATGTTTGAAATTCTTAAAACTTTATAAGTTTATAATTATATAAATAAAATAATTTATAAACTTATTTTTAATACTTAAACTTGTAAGCTCTAATCTTATTAATTATTCTATAAAAATTATAAAATAATAAAACCTATAAAACTTAGGTAGTTTTAATAAAACATATTTATTGTTGTATAAAGTCCAGGGACTAAAACTGCTATTATAGAAACTTATTTTAAACTTAAAAGTTATGTTTTAACATGAAATAATAAAGGCTTGAGACTTCAGGGACCATTTGTGTAATTTGACCAAACATCTGAGTCAGGAACTGATCACGAGTTCGAGTCCCACGTCAACCGGTTTTCACCCTCTTTCACCCGAAACCGCAATCCCGGCCAAATGCGTTGCACCTCGAGCTTCACCTCCAGCGTGCGACCCTAGCCCGAGGTAATTCAATGCTCGAATCCAGCCGTATCAACGCGTGGGTTCGAAATCGGAGTTATTACTCTCAACCGTAAACTCCCTAACCGTTCAAGCATTAATCGTCGAAATCACCTATAAATACTAGTTACTAAACACCAACGACATCACACTCTAACTACACAAACACTCAATTTAGCCATTCGTCCCCTACATTGCTCGTTTGATCCCAGTGACAGCCGATCTCGACCTTCGACTCGTTCTTCCTCGAATCGACACCAAATCAGGTAATTCTCATGACCATTATCTTCGTTTCCATTCTTAGATCAAAAGCCCTCTGCCAATTTACATTGATAGAGGATTAAACAGTTCGTATCTGAGGGATTTGGATCCTAGGGTTCATATGGAAAATTGGGGATGATTAAAGATTTTGATTATCTAATTCTTTTTCCGGTTATAACATCAGTGAGGCCCGTAGCCGGATGGTTAGTTGTGTGTGTGTGTGACTCGGGTGGCCCGGGTTCGAATCCGGCCAACCCGAGTTTTGCCCTTTTATTTTTTTTTTGTAGCCTTTTTAAAACAGTTTTATACTTTTAATAATTTTATAAATTATGTTAAATTTATATAAACTTAAATATGATTTTTAGTTACACTTTTATATTCTGAAACTATTTTTAATTAATTAAACTTAGTTAAAGACTATAAAAAAAATTAATCCTTATTAATAGTTTTAAATCCTTAAAAACTATAAAAATAATTCTAAACTTTATAAAACTTATACTTCCATCGCAAATGATTTTTAAAAAAAAATCAGGAACTTTAACTTATTATTGCTTTCTATATTATCTATTTTTAAACTTTAAATTTACAAACTTTAATTAAAAACAGAAAACTTATGCAATATTTATAAAAATTCGAATAGTTTATGAAACTTACATATTATTTAGAAAGCAGAAACTTATAAACTTGTGCTATTTATATCTATTTAAACCAAGGCTTATTTAATTATTTATAATCTTTATAAAAAGAGAATCTTTAATTTAATAAATTCTAAACTTACACATTTGTAAAATTTACATTTTATAAACAGAAATTTATTTGTTTATATAAATTTTAAAAGAGAAATAATTATACTTTATTTATTTCCTAAATAATTTTAAACTTATAAACTTAATAAAACTAAATGGAGACTTTAAGTATTTATTAACTAGTAAACTTTATTTTAAGATACTTATTTAAAAATATTTTTTAGAACTTATAGTTTTATCTACACATTGAAAACATTTATAAACTTATCATTAAAACATAAACTATATAAGAAATTCTATTTTACGATCTTATAGGTACTTAATATTTATTTACATATTAACTTGAAAAATAAATATTTAATACTTGAAACTTTAATGATTTATATGGTTTATTCCTATAAATGATTATTTATCCTTAATAATTATATACACTTTAAATAATTACTATTAATCCTAAATCACTATTTAGTCTTAAAATACTTTGTATTTAATAATTATTTTACTCTTGAAATAATTATTATCATTAATTCTTATCTTAAATAATTATTTTAAACTATGAACTTATTAAACTTTGAAATCCAAGCCTTGCATGATTTATTCAAAACCTTATTTAAAAACCTAATTTAAACCTTATAAATACAATCATTCCATCATCCATTTGAAACCCTAGTCAAATCTTGAGATCTTAGAATTCTTGTCCTAGACTTATAGAATCAAAACTTGAAACTTTAGACTTGTATTCTTAGGCTCGTTGTGAGGATATTCTCCCTCAAAGTCTTGCAACACTTAAACCTTGTCGGATACTCTTTCATCAACCCAGTGAGTATACTTAGCCCCTTTTTCCTTTCTATGCTTTTGGGGTGAAACATGTTCAAAATTCTTAAACTTATACAATTCTTGTACAACTATGACTACGTGTTTATTCTTATGTTAAACTTGAGACTTGTATGCTTAGATTAAACTTAAAACTAGCACATTCATTAACTTTGATCAAGCCTATAGTAACAATAATAGATCTATTGTATTTGACCAATCCACCTTGATTGATTGACCCTTCGGGGGGAGCCCTTGGTGATTGTTACTGAATTAAACTTTTAAACTTGAGACTTATAAGGGTAACCTGCGGGTTATGCCTAAACTTGGTTGGAGGGTTGATGTGCACAATGTCTAACATGCTTGTTTTCTCATACTTACATTATAGAATGCATGAATCATAGTGAATTGTAATTCTTTTCAAATACTTGTTAAACTGTGTCAAAATCTTTGTATCTCACCAACTATTTTGTAGTTGACAGATTCTTTCACATGTTTCAGGTTTACATCATGAGACTTATTCGTGATCACATAGGATGCTTTGGACCTAGACTACTTAAATTAAATGTTGTATTCGTATTATTCTTCCTTGTATTGAATCTTAAATTATCCATTAATGAAATATCGAAACTTTAATAGTTAACCTTGTGCTATTGAACAACCGCGTCCGCCCCGACGTATAATCCGTCGTCGGTTGGGGTGTGACAATTTAGACCGTCTTGCACAACCAAGTTAATGATATGTGCAACACATTGACTATGAAAAAAAACACCGTTACAAGGCGGTTCATATTTTATTTTTAATTTTTCCACAGCGTTTGTGTTATTTGAAGCGTTATCAAAAGATATTGCAAATATTTTTGGTTGAATTTTATAAGTTTGAATGACCGAGTCTAAAATATAAAATAAGTTTTCACCGGTATGTGGATATCCAAAATAATCAAACGCAATCGTACGCTTCATCATTTGCCACGACTCCGGTTGAACCCAATGTGCGGTAACGCAAAGGTACGATTCGGGTAAACCATGTGGAGCGGACCAAACGTCCGTTGTTAATGCCGGTATGTAAATTTTCAAAACCTAAAATTAATTCTTTTTTAGCTATTTTCCACATTTTTAAACAATCTCTTCTCAAAGTAGAACGACTTACATTTGTGTAACTCGGTTGAAGCGTCTCTTGTATCATCCTCGTCAAGCGCGGATTATCAAAGTGATCAAAAGGCAATCCTTCTTGAATGACGAAATGTGCCATTCTCTCACGAACTCTCTCGACATTGTATTGCCAAACTCCTCCATCCCTACCAATTTGAGTTTGATCTTCACCTTGAGTGTGTTTTGCGTGACTAGCAATATGTTTCCTCAAAGTGCTATTTCCCGCCGCACCCAAAATTATAACACAACGTTTGCAACGAGCCTTTTGCGAACCGTTCGACATTTAGCACAAATCGAAATAAGCCCATATCTCTTGGTTTCGGGAGCAAGGAAGTATTGACACCACCGTGACATCGCTAGTAGAACCACCAACCGAATTTTGAGTGCTTGCGAAAGCGGAAGCTATGAGAGCGTTTTTTTTTGCGTAAAGTGAGCGTTTTTTTGCGTTTTGAGAGAGTTTTTGAGTTTTGAGAGCTAGAATGTTGTGGTGAACTAACCCATACACCCAATACCTATTTATACTAAGTTTTAAGCCTTAAAAACAAAAAAAAAACAAAAAAAGGGCCAAAAAAAACGGCTATATAGCCGTTTTTTTTCTTCCAACAGCTATAACTGGTTCCGAACCGGTTCCAAATTGTCCGAAAAAACCGGTTCCATTTTGTCCGATTTTTGTCCGATTTTTATCCGGTCCGTCAAAAAAACCAGAACCGGTTCTGGATCCGCCGGTTCTCACAAAATCCGGTCCGGTCCCAAAAAAACCGGTTCCAGACGGATCCGGTTTCAGATAATCCATCGGATCGGATTCGGTTCCGGTTCTTTTAAGCACCTCTAAACACCGCCAAAACTTTTAGATGTCGTTTCCAAATGAGTAGAGTACTATTTCTACGAATAGTTAATGATACCGAAAGAGAGATACCATTTTCAAAAATATCTACATAGATCACAAGACATTTGAAAGAAAAAAAAAGCATATAAGCATCTTTAAGTCACCATAACCAACCCATCATTTCATTATCTCAATCAAACAGTTTCAAGATTCTTGAATAGAACAACTGATAATCTCAAACAACAGACATAAAAGAAACAGATTTGACACACCCAGATCATGATCTTACAATGATTTTGTATAGACTCTGATTCCAACTGCAACACCCAAAATCAACAATGGAACCAAGAATTGCAGAATCTTGATGATGAACTCTGGAGTTTTGTCTTGGTTGTAATGCGCCTGATTTGGAGGCTTGTACTCAACCTTTGAGGGAATTGTTGCTGTGTCTATATCCCCAACATAAAATTCATCCATCATAGATTTAGCAGTTGTGCTATGGCCCACGTCTTCAAAATCATCGGTCGCATCCTTTCCTACAAATTTCAATTAAAACCCCATCATCGATTCAGCAGTCGAGTTTTTACAAACTTTAATTTGACTTGTTATTGTTAATTTGTTTAAAAATTAGGTAGCTTTAAGTAGTAAAAAGCTAACAAGCATAATGTACTTGATTTACCATTGTTCTATAGCTAAAATTACAACTATCTTCTCATCATTGGTAACTGTTAGTTATATTTGCAAGATTTGAAATAAAAACACAAAAAATGAGTGTTGTACCTGTAGCAGACAACAAAACGTCATCGCCACCAGGATGATCCTCCAAGAACTTTGTCACATCAAAGACCTGCACCAACAGTGTTACAATTAAGATAAGCAACCAAAAAATGGAGAAAACTGAAATAAAAACTGTAATCCTAATTGTCTAAATGACTGAATGTCCAAATCATTTTCTTTCATAAGTTGGATGTGTGTCTGATGGGAATGAGCTAAGAGAGGGAAGTGAGCTATATGTATTCTTAAAGGGCTAAAGTGTAATATGGGGTAGTATAAGTAATAGAGAATAAGGCTTATTAGGGAGAAGGAATTAAGTTGTTAGTTTGTTAGGCTCCTACATGTTGTAGAGAGAGAGGGCTCAGCCCTGGTGTCGTTTCTATTTCTGTTGTTGTTCATTTGAGAGTTCTTATATTACATTATGTTGCCATTTCTCTTTGTCATCTTCTTCATTTATCAATTGAATCATATCAGATCCTTATCAATGTCTAAGCTGATTATTGTAATCTGAAGTTACAAAATCAGTTTTGAGTATTTGGGTAGGAATAGTTACTGTTCTGAATGTGAAGGAGTTGATGTAAGAAAACTTATTATTGAGATTATACAAGATTAACTAAATATCCTAGCTTTAATCAACTAATCATCTAATTATGATTCTTGAGAGATAATAATTACTTCCAAAAGGACCAAAACTGCATGAAGTCGAAACACCCCCTTATACTTGACAAATTCAAGACGTGCTTGTATATGTCCACATCCAATTAACTTGGTTTTACAAAGCGTGTGGCGCTACAATGCGTTTTGATCTCAAAAGCATCACGCATCACCAGTGACGGATCCAGAGTTTTTCTTGAGCAGGTGCAAAAAATGGGTTGGCTCAAATCAAATAGGGTCAAAATTGGGTCCGCTAAAAACAAGTCGGGTCAAAAATGGGTTAACTATAAAAAGAACAAGTCGGTAAAACGAGTCGGATAAAAAACACTTCTTACTTATTTACTCAAAAACTGGTTGACGATAAGTTGGGTTTACTCAATTTAATTAAATTTTGATTGATACCTAATATTATTATATGATATGTTAATTTTATAACTTTTTTAAAATTTGAATATAACTTACTAGTTTAAATCCTGTGTATACACACGGGTGAAAAATAACAATAAATAAAATTTTAAATATTTATGTGTATATTTTACATGTGTAAAAATATATCATATACTAAGGATAGAAAACAAAACTCAAAATATGTAAAAACTAATATATAATTGGGTTTAGAAAAAAAAATTAAGTACTATTTAATGTAATTTGATTTTCATTTATTATTTGATTGAAAATAAAAGTTACATAATTAGATTTTAAAGTTTCATAAGCGATAATTTAAAGTAATGTTTTTATTAGTATAATTAATATTTTTTTAAAATATATATTATTGTTAAAAGATATATGTGCATTTAATAGGAGAGATGCGGAAAAAAATGATGAGAATGAACGTGGTGGCGACATATGGCATGTAAAAAACCTTTATTTATTATATAATATAGATTTTGTAACTTAAGGTCGATCAAAGGGAATCCGTTTAAAATAAATTAAAGGGAGTTAATGTTAATTGTTAAACTTTTAATGTTCAAATTTGTGATTGAGTTTCCCATACAAACTTCTTTCTAAATTTAGTTCTTCCTAATTAATTGTCAATACCATCTTCTATCTCTACTTTAAAACTTCATCTTCTTCATCAAACTAATATTCTCCATTAAAGCTTACATGAAGGTTTTCATAACAACATTTCTTCATAGCAAATAATCACCAACCTCTTCAGTTTTCTTGTCTCTCTCTCAATCATTCGGATGTAACAGGTGCCTCCCAAGTATCTCCGAAGGGGTACGCTTAAAAAAACTAAAAGTTTTCTACTTCTGAGATGAATCTCAGCGGGTGCCTCGCCCATCGCTGGAGCATAAGTAAATCCGCCCATGCGCATCACGTATGCAAGGCGTTTGTTATAAAAAAAATATTAAAAATTATTTATAGATAATATTTTAAACTGTTACCTTTTAAGCACCAAAATACAAGACATTTATTTGGTCAGATTTGTTCAATTGATGGTATAATTTGTTCAAATACTCAAACCCAATGCTCTATCACCGGTCAACTGCATGATGCGTCACATCAGCCCGCATCACGCATCGGATCACATTGCTTGCATTTTAAAACCAAGCCAATAAAAGAGCAAATTAACCTCATGTTTCAATTTTCCCCTTGTTTGCAAGAACATGAAAAAAACTATATCCAAGACTTTTTCAAACCAACATTCAACCTTTACTTGTTTATTAGCAAACTAGCTTAGAACCCCGTGTCTACACACGAGGTGAAAAATATCAATGTATAAAATTCTTAGTTATATATATATATATATATATATATATATATATTTTACATGTGTAAAAATGAATTACATATACGAATGATAGAAAACAAAATTCAAAATAAAAGTTACATAATTATATTTTAAAGTTTGACTTTCATTACTATTTAATTCAAAATAAAAGTTACATAATTATATTTCAAAGTTTGACTTTCATTACTATTTAATTCAAAATAAAAGTTACATAATTATATTTCAAAGTTTATTATAATAAAGGGGTAATTTAAAATAAATGTGTTTTATTGGTATAATTAATATTTTCTTTAAAAATATATTTTTATTGAAATACAGAGGTGTATTTAATAAGAAAGTGAGGCGGGAAAACATGATTAGAATAAATATGGAGACGACACGTGGAATGTAAAAACTTTTATTTATTATATAGTATAGATATAGATATAGATATGGATATAGATATTACCTAATTGGCCCTCAAACAACATTAGAAGATATTAGTGTTCTTGATCCATTATGTTGTTAAGAGGTAATTTAGGCATCTGATAATCAGCTCAAACCAAACTCTGAACCATAAATCTAGGGCTGATAATTTTTGACACGCATCTGTTAACACGACACGACACGTAATTAACATGTCCCGTGTTTGACCTTAACATGTTTCGTGTCTTAAACAGGTCGACATGTTAGGGACATGTTAAATTCGTGTCTTAACAAGTTAAAGACATGTTAACCTGTTAAGACCCGTTATGTACATGTTAACACTTAACATCCTATTTGCATTTAGATTATAGGTCGATTCCATTAGTTAAGTTCGCTTTTATAGATTTTTGTTTTTAAAAGGTTTTGGATTTATTATGTTAATAGATATTATGATTGGGCTTTTTAAAATTTTATACAGTTTTGGCATTTTTTTTCTTTTATTACATACTAGGTTAAAATCCCGTGTATTACACGAGTTAAATAAATAAAATCTTATATATTTAGTAATAAAAAATTTATATTTTAAAAAACCCGTGTAATACACGGGTTGAATAAACTAGTATATTACATCGGTTGAATAAAATATAATGTAATTTATTAACAAACACATTTGTCAAAATATGTTTTTAAAAAATGTAATTTGTCGTGACAGTTATAAGGTTTGTTAAGTTAGATTTTTAAAACATTTTTTTTCAACTGAGTATTAATTTTTTAATTTAATTGATAAATGTTAGTTAATATTAAGTTTATTTGATTGATGATATAATAACTATTTATAATTAAATAATAAGTATTCGTAATTAGATTTATTAATATAAAGATTATTATTTAATATGAGAGAGAAATAGAAAATATAATATTCAATAGAATAAAGAGTTGGAAAAATAAAGATGACGAGTAACTAGAGAGTGACACGTGTCCTGAAGAGATTTTCATTTATTAAAGTAGTTAGATGTTATATTTAATCTCTCTTTAAATAGGTTTCTAAGCAGGTCCCCTGTGACACGATAAATCATGTTGTGTTCGTGTTGAACACAACAATTCATCTTGTCTTATCGTGCCGTGTCTGACATGTTATGTCAGCTCTACGTAAATCCAAATTAAACCTTAAACCAATTTCTTAACTAAACAATGTGGTATGGCTGTAGTAATCCACTTACTTTGACTAAAAAGTCAAAATAAAAATCCCTTATCCCCAGATTATTTAAACCAACAAATTAAAACGGGCAGATCCAGATGCAACTGATTACAGCGTTTTGGATGATATGAAGAGACAGACATCCGTACCTTGCCGTCGATTATTAGCCAACAATCTTTGGGAGTGTTGTGATCGGCAACCTCCTTCAAAGTATACAATTTACCCATTAGAAATCGCCCAAAAGTTGCACAACTGTAGCCCAAAAGTTCGATCTCGTTTGAAGAACAGAAATGAATTAATTAGCCAAAGATTTAGGTGGGTTGTTGAGTGGACTTGTAGGTGGGGGGTTGGTGGTGACGGAAATAAAACTGTGGAACGGGAAAACCAGGGACGGAATAAAAATCCTAACCCGTTGAAACCCGAAACGTTTGAGATAACGGTTTTTGAATTATTTTTTTTTTATTTTTGTACATTGAAAAGTTTGGAACTTACAGCCCCTTGTTTGTGAGAGGGGTGGGACGCGGATTGGGCTTCGGGTAACACGGGAACACCACCGCCAGTGGCGCAGGTTCTTTCTGCGGGTTGAAGCGGTGGTGGGTTAGTTTTGGTTGTAAGATGACATTACATGGTTGGTTGGTTAAAAGGGGTTATTCGGGAATACCGTCGCAACCCATTCGGTACTTTCATTCGGGTAATATGAGTTGACACTACATGATTGATTGGTTGAGCGGTAGTTTTGGGTTGTGTGCTCCTTTCACTCTTACCATTAGGCCTCAACCTCCCCCACCCGAGACAAATACTACTTGATTACTCAAATTTGTTTACCCATTATATAATTTAAAAACAAATAATATGTTAAAGGGGTTTCAAAAAAAAGAAACTTAAAATTATTAAAATTAAGTATTGTTAAAATTATAATTGAGTATTTAATATGTTAAGGAGGGTTGAGGCGAAATTAATATTGTGTATCCTAACATATAATTTTTAACCATATAAAAATATAAATAGATATACCCGATTGGTATTGAGTAGTGGTGTTAAAAAAAATCCGAATCCGAAACTGAATTATCCTAAAATCCGAATCCGAATTATCCAAAAATTCGGATTCGGATTCGGATAGTGATTTTCGGATATTTCGGATAATTCGGATATCCGAATATCCGAAATACTATATTTATATATTTTTTTAATTGTTTTTATTATTTAAAAGTAAGAAAATTTGAATCAAAACCTGATATATTATATTTATATATTTTTATACTAGGTTAAATTCTCGTGTATTACACGGGTAAAATAAATAAAATGCTATATATTTAATAATAAAAATTTATATTTTTTAAAACCCGTGTAATACATGGGTTGAATAAACCCGTATATTACATCGGCTAAATAAAATAAAATGTAATTTGTTAACAAACACATTTGTCAAATATGTTTTTAAAAAATGTAATTTGTCGTGGCAGTTATAAGATCTGTTAAGTTAGTTTTTAAAATATTTTTTTAACTGAGTATTAATTTTTTAATTTAATTGATAAATGTTAGTTCATATTAAGTTCATTTGATTGATTATATAATAATTATTTATAATTAAATAATAACTATTCGTAACTACATTTATTAATATAAAGATTATTATTTAATGGGAGAGAGAAATAGAAAATCTAATATGAGAGAGAGTCGGGAAAATAAAGATGAACAGTAACCAGAGAGTGACACGTGTACTAAAAATATTTTTATTTATTAGAGTAGTAAGATAAAATTAAAAATTTGTTTAAAAATATTATTATTGAAATTATGGAAATACATTTATTATGAGAGAGAGGCGAGAAAAATATTATGAGGATTAATATGGAGACGACACGTGGAATTGGGAAACCTTTATTTATTATATAGTATAAATGTATATTTTTTAATGTTTTTTATGGTTTTTAATTGTTTTTATAATTTAAAAATATTATATTTATATATTTTTTTTATTTTTTATTTTATTTTCGGATAGTGAAACGGATATCCGAAAATAAAATGAAAAATAAAAAAATATATATTCGGATATCCGAAATTTCGGATTCGGATAGTGAAATCCACTATCCGAAAATTTCGGATATCCGACTTTGAACACCCCTAGTATTGAGTAACGAATACCCGACATATATGAGATCGGATATAGAACACGATTTTATAATCGGGTCGGGTGTGAGACGATATTATCAAAAATTATCCCATACCCAAGTCGTTGCCATCACTATGAAGAAATGGAGTTGAGCGATTGATTATAAGGGAAAAAACACAAAACTGTATTTATAGCCAATTTTATTCAAATTTGTCATGAACCTCATTATGTTTGAAATGAGATGCAATTCTGTAGTCATGTTACTGATTAATTATGCATATAGTCATATATTACTTGATATCATGGTTGTGTGTCCGATTTTAACTCGTGCATCCTTCTTTATTCCATCAAACGATTTAACTTCTCATTGTCTGCGGACCTATTATTGCGTGTTACCTTTTTCATCGTTGTATCATCAATAAAAAAACATGTTTTGCTGATGAGATTTGATTCATGCGTGAATCCGACTCACTTACTCCTTGTGATTTTCATGTATCTGTTTGTTATTTGATGTATGAAGTTTAGCAAAACTAAAAACGAGTTTTGTAACTCATCTAAACACATAAATACAAAGAGAGATCTTCGTTTTCAGGGGCAGGTCCTATATAGAACCGTAGGGTGTGTTGGCGGCATTTATGGGAAATTTTTTTATACAATATATATAATTGAAACCCGAATGACACCATATGTTAAGGCTGTGCATACGGGTCAAAGCTGACCCATACTGGTAGACCCGTACCCGACTTAGACCCGTTTAAGGCAAAATATCATAACCGTGAACCGTACTCTAAGGATAAGGGTACGCGAGTTAATCGATAAGGTTTCATGGATTTGGACCCGTTTACATGTATGGACGCGTTTGGCATGCATCATGCATACGTGAACAACATATGTGGGCGTTGCACACTTCAAGCACAACCAGATGACTTGCGAACTGCCTGGTTATGGAGATGGAGTGGGGTGACCCGTATGCACAGTCAAAGGTGGTGATGAATTGCGTGAAGCTTGTCAGCCTGAACCCTTATGATAGGGATGGAATGGAAGCCTTGCGATCAGGGGATTAATACGTGAGATTGGTATTTGGATGGTAAATTTTCTTTCGTCACTGTGGTTTGGCCTTTTTAGCCATTTTAATCCAAAAAGTTTTTTTAGCTTTTTCGTCCCTGACATTTCAAAATCTATCCATTTCCATCCAACTGACTGACCCCGTTAAATTATTACGGTTAAACCGGGGACATTTTTGTCTTTTCAAAATTCCTTTTTTATTATGTTTTATTATTTCCTTCTCCCCCTCCCCATCCTTTTTTCAAAACCCTAAATAGGTGTTGGGTTTTGGAGTGTTTGGGTGAATATACGTTGTTACAGAATTCTTATTGTAGCCAAAATTCTTATAAAGAGACTGCAATTTCTGAGGAAGAAGAAAATAATAAATGAGAATAAAAAAAGAGTTTTGAAAAGACAAAAATGCCCCTGGTTTAACGGTAATAATTTAACGTGGTTAGTCAATTGGATGAAAATGGATATATTTTGAGAGGTCAGGAACGAAAAAGCTAAAAAAAAACTTTTTTGATGAAAATTGCTAAAATGACCAAACCAAAGGGACGAAAATGGCACTTTACTCTTATCTCTAATTTTAATCATTGATTCTTAAATCCTTTTATATTTATTAAATTTTAAATAGACTTTACATATATCTATAAAGAACCTGCGCATAAATTCAAATAAACATGTTAGGAGTATGGATATGGCGGGTCGACAATTCTAACATGGATGGTACGGTTCTAAACCCGTACCTGACCCGGATTCATTTAATGCTAAAAACTAAAACCCTGAACCCGTACCATAATTAACTTATAAGGTTTCAAATGGGTCGAGTCCTACGGGTTTGACGGGCTTGTCAGATCTAACCCGCCGAATACTCACCCCTACCAAATGTTTTTTGAGAGCGATACTTGTAAAAGAATTAACCCAGAATAAAATCAAAACTAATATATACTATAGGCCCACTAGACCAACCCACCTCAGTCGCCGCCCATGGAGTTTCTGTATGGGCTTCAATCTAGGCCCACTAAACCAACCCACAGTAAAAAACCCTAATCGGAACCCTAATTCTATATACAACACCTGCTTCATTCTTGTTCAATTTTAGCGTAGGAGGCTTGGGGAGAGTGAGTGAAAGCAAACAAGAGGTCTAACAATGGTGTCAGGATCGGGGATCTGCGCGAAGGAAGTGGTGGTGGACGCTCGCCACCACATGCTTGGCCGACTATCTTCAATTTTGGCCAAAGAACTACTCAACGGTCAGAAAGTTACCGTCGTCCGATGCGAAGAGATCTGCCTCTCCGGCGGCCTTGTCCGTCAGAAAATGAAGTACCTCCGTTTTCTCCGGAAGCGCATGAACACCAAACCGTCTCACGGTCCCATTCATTTCCGTGCTCCTTCCAAAATTCTCTGGCGTACGATCCGAGGGTAAACCATTGCGCCTCAATATTAATGAATTGATATAAGTTTTTATTTTAGATATGGATTAATTAATCTATTCAAATGCAACAGATGATTTATTGATTTGCATACTTTATAATGCTTGAGGTTGTTTAAGACGCTATAACATATAACAGATTAAGGTATAGTATTGGTGTATGTTTAATTGAATCATGCAACAAAATATAGTGAGTTTGATATGAATTAGTTATAACAGATTTTCAGCCTCTTTGATGGTATATGGTGATTTGAATATAAGAATGTGGTTTTAAGCTAGGCACATAGTGTATGAGTATCATTTTTAGGGGTTTTAAACTTGTTTAGAGCAAGTTTAATATTTTTTAAGGTGATTCCAGGCTTGATTAGGGGTTTTAGACAAGTTCCAGTGACTTTTAGCAAGTTCCGGCGACTTTCTAGCCAGAATTTGGTTGGAAAACGCGCCTAGGCGCTCGCCTGAGCTCGCTTTTACAAGGGAAGCCCTAAATTGCAGGATGATTTTTTGTGTAGGATGATTCCACACAAGACTAAGCGTGGAGCAGCTGCACTTGCAAGGTTGAAGGTTTATGAAGGTGTTCCTACTCCTTACAACAGGAAGAAAAGGATGGTCATCCCTGATGCTCTCAAGTTAGTACTGACCGTTGTTTCTATGCTGTTTGTTGGATAGTAAAAAATGACTTTAAATCATTGAATGTGATGTGATTGCATTTGTATCTTTGTATAAAACTACAGGGTTTTGAGGCTTACAGCCGGACACAAATACTGCTTGTTGGGTCAATTATCATCTGAGGTTGGATGGAATCACTATGAAACCATCAAGGTAAATTTTATTCTCTTCACTACATATGATATCTATTGATTTTCTCGCTTTATATGGATAATTTGTGTTTGCTTATGGTTTATTTGTCTTTATTTAACCTTTTGTTATGAACTTTTGAAATAAATTGTTAATTTTATCTACTTTTTTATACGAAAGTTAACATTTTTTCCATAGATATGCTCTAGAAAATAGCACATTTATATTGACTAAATATTTTTAAGCATGTAAAGTTTTTTTAATGTTTGTGTATAGTTGCAAACTTCTTTACTATAGAAAGGCTTGTGTTGCGTGGTAAAAATCGTTTAGATCGGACTAGTTTTTGCATAATATAATAGTTTGATACAGTGATTGATTAAATTTTTTTATTCTTTCTATTATATCCAGCTTTACAACTGTTTTTTAAGGGTCAACTGATATCATATAACATGTCATTGTTGACAAATTTTATTTGTTTTATTTTTTACTATACTACATAATATCACCCTTTGTGTTTCAATCATCAATTTTATTATCATTCTTTTGAATCTTATTATTTTAAATATTGTTTTCTGAAACTTAACACGAGTTTAAGTTTTATGTGAAATGAGATTTGATTTATGTTTGCATGATACAATATAGGATCTTGAAAAGAAGAGGAAGGAGAAGGCTGCAGTGGTGTATGAGAGAAAGAAGCAGCTCAACAAACTCCGGGCAAAAGCAGAGAAGGCAGCAGAAGAGAAACTTGGCTCACAACTGGAGATTCTTGCACCTGTTACCTACTAAGCCTTTTGAACTTGGTTTTCTGCTAGGAATTTTGTGTTTGATGATGATGACACTCCATTTTTATTTGCAATATGAGGTTTCATTTTCTCGTGTATTATATGGCGGAATTAAACCTTTTTCTGTTTACATATATTCTTAATCATTCGTAACATAACTATGCTATGCGTTAGACCTTGCAAGATGGATGAGCTGGGTCGGTTAAACTATTGGACTAAAACGGTTCTTTTTAGAAAAAAAATATTATTAAAGTGGTTTGGGTCATGGTTATCTTTTAAAGCTTTCAAAAGTAGCAGGCTTCAATTTAGGTATTTCTACCTGTTTTGCAAGCATTTCATTGATTTTGTGTTTGACTATGGTTTTTATTCACCAATTCTAGTGTTAGTTTAAAGGCTATACCTCTATTTGGATTATGGTAGTTAAAATTCTAGCTTATGTGTTCTTTTGACTTATTTTGATTTTTTGTGTACTCTTATTACTTGTTAAGTTTGTAGATTATAGTAATTAATTTGTAGGTTATTAATATTTTAAATTTTATGATCTCTTGCTGCAGCATATGGAACGCTAGGAATTAAATGGTCTTTTCAAGTAAATTGGTCAAAGTATACAAATCAAATAAGTTGATACTTTTGTTCTTTCCTTGCATTGGTGGTATGGGACTATTAGGGACCTTTAAATAGAAGTTTAAAAACCAATCGACCATTTGAAGAAATTTTCCTTCAATTGATCACGGTATGTCCATAGATTTGTAATTCCCTCAATAGTATCAAGCATGCTTTGAGTCCCAGTTTCAATAGCCCGACGTAATAACAGGGTGGCTTCATATCGTCCCTTCAATTTGCAGCATTGAATCAAGTGTCCGGGTTCCTTGCAGTAATAGCACAATCTCCGATCATATACGCTTTGATTTGCTTGTCCCTTGTTTCGTTTATTTCCTTCCATCTTGAAGTTTGAATTGATAATGTGTAAGAATCGATTAACAAAAGCGGCTCTGATACCAGTTTGTTGGCAGTAGAATTGTGGTAATCATATCGAATGAAAAACGAAAGCAAAGATCACGGAAGTTCGATCTTTGTATCAAACCATAATTGAGATTTGCAGAGAATTAAGAATAGATTATTCTTAAGAGTGTTTGCCGATATAATTCATCAAACACACCATATACATACATATGTTTCCCGATGGTTGTGGTTGGTTATTCCCGCCAGTTTCAACAGTTTAATGGCAGCACAACCATCGTTAGATTAACCATTATGCCACCGTTAGAATCGTAAGTTAATTACATAGTAAATGTCACATAATATACATACATAAATATAACCGTAATAAGCCTAAATGTTTAGCTTAAACATATGATAATATTGTTACTAAGATCGAGTTGGGGCTGTTGATCGAGGATTGAGGGTTGATTAAGTTTGCTATTCGGTTGAAATTCGTGTGGAATAGCCGCCACAATTGAAATATTGAATAGCCGAGAACCCCTAGAAAAAAAAAATCTGAATCTACTATGAATTGTAAGTCGGGTTAAATACGTTACCCGATTCTATATATTATCACCCTATTACGGATCCAATTAAATTCGACTTAACCGAAACCAATTGTAAAACCCGATCCAAACTACCGTTTCAGATTCTGATCGGTCAGGTTAGTCAGATTCGGTTAAACTCAACACTTCTTCATCGGGTTATATTTGTTCCGGATCATATTACATTTTTAATCATTTGGTTTCTCAGGTGGCGTGTAGTAGTGAGTGGTGCTATGTTGACCCCTACCCTATAAATTACCATACTTATTTAATACAAGTGAGAAACCACCAGTTGCGACTAACGTGCATGCATGGACTACAAATACCCTCAACACTCCTTTGGAGATCCACAAGCCTTCAAGTTCAATCATATCACATTTAGAGCCTAACTACTTCAAGAAATGGCGGCAGTCGGAGCCAGTGGTACCCTCCAAGCAACCACCAAAAGCACAGCTGAGCCCGACCGCCCTTTGGCCAACTTTCCTCCTTCTCGATGGGGTGATTTGTTCCTATCATTTTCTCTTGACAATTCGGTAAACACCTTCCAACTGCCTTTCTGAGGGTATATATGTTGAATTTTTAGTGGACTTAAGAAAATAAATTTGTTTTCCAAGGTGAAGTTTGAATTCTAAATAGTTTCTAGGTAATATGTTCCTTTAGATGAGGGTATAATTGTGCGCTATCTTCTTTTTGAGATAACAGATTCAAAGTATTCCTAATGCTAAACAGTACACGATGCTTAAAAAAACGGTGTTCCTGTCAGAATTATTGAATTTGCTATCTGAAGGAGCAGATTATATTCACCTAGAAACCAAAACCATTTTCATAAGTCTACCAGAAAATCCAAAAAACTCTATATATGTTGTTCTAGTCTTAAGACAATATGGTTCTTTCTTTTTTCTAGATGATGGAAGGATACGCTGAAGCCATGGAAGAGCCGAAAGAACAAGTGAGACGATTGATCGTCGATCCAACAATGGATTCAAATAAGAAACTGAGTTTGATCTATACCGTTCATCGTCTTGGCCTCACATATATGTTCTTGAAAGAGATTGAAGGCCAGCTTGAAAAACTTTTCAAGGATTTCAACTTGGAAGATTATGTTGAAGTTGATCTTCACACAACTTCGATTAACTTTCAAGCCTTCCGACACCTTGGTTACAAACTACCTTGTGGTAATTACAGTCTTTCATTTCCCTTAAATTTCACACATCAACCAACCATATAATTTAAAGCACATGTGTTTAACAAATTTGTGACCTTGCAGATGTGTTTAACAAGTTCAAGGACAGCGACTCGTTCAAGGAACACATTACCAGTGATGTGAAGGGTATGTTAGGCTTATATGAATCTGCACAACTGAGATTAAAAGGAGAAAAGATTCTAGACGAAGCCTCGGTGTTTGCGGAAACTAAACTGAAGAGTTTAGTGCACACACTGGAAGGCAATCTGGCACAACAGGTGAAACAATCATTGAAAAGACCATTTCATCAAGGAATGCCAATGGTAGAGGCAAGGCTATATTTCACCAAGTATCAACAAGAATGCTCCACACATGACTCACTACTAAAGCTTGCAAAACTGCACTTCAACTATTTGCAGCTGCAACAAAAGGAAGAACTTCGTATTGTTTCAAAGTGAGTCACATACATTGAAATCAGGGCCGACCCCGAGAATCCTCAAAACGTTTTGGCTGGGCCGGGCCATGTAAAAAAAAAGGGCCCTTTTATATAAACTCAATAATCATATATAAAAAAACATAATACAGGCTTATATATATAGATTTTTTCAAAAAATTGGGCTAATATACGAAGATTTTTTTAATTTCTTGGTTAATTTTCCCTTCAGATTTATAAACAATTAGACTTATATACATATTTTTTTTAAACACACACATATATATATAATATAAAAAAAATAAAAAACTTCGTGCCCTAGGGGAGACCGTGCCCGGAACCGTCGCCCTCCCTCTGGGTTGGCCCTGATTGAAATGCTCGTGCAATATTTTACCATGTATGAATAAAAGTAAATAAAATAGCAAACAAAATATATGAGAAATTATAAAAGTGAAAAGATGATTGTAGTTTCTAATTAAAGTTTGGTTTGATCAGGTGGTGGAAGGATATGAGATTTCAAGAAACTAATCCTTATATAAGGGATAGAGTACCAGAGATTTATTTATGGATCTTAGGATTGTACTTTGAACCTAGTTACTCTTTGGCAAGAATTATTGCCACCAAAATTACGTTGTTTCTGGTGGTGCTAGATGACACATATGATGCCTATGCTACCATTGAAGAGATCCGTCTTCTAACAGATGCAATAAATAGGTAACAAATGCATACTAAACAAAGGACTATCACTCATAGTCCAATCCGTCAGCCTGTACCGATGAAAAATGGCTGGTGATACTCCAGTGGAAAAATGGGCATGGATAATTCGATTTCTGACAGATTACAAACGGACTTTAAAAAATAAAAAATATTTTTTTACCTACGGATTTTTTAAAAATTTATAAAAATAAAAATTCTATATTGTTTATGAAAATATTAAAAGTGTATATAAATTATAAGTGTGATCTATAAAAAAATATATATGTATTTGGATTCCGTAATCACCGACGGATTTCCATGTGATTTTACCGACGATAATTAAAAAATTATTTTTTCTTTTCTTTTTTGGATTTCGATGGTAATTTTTCAACAAAAATAAAGAATTATTTTTTCTTTCATTTTTAGATAACGTTACTAATTTGTCGGTAAATTATCCGACAATAACTAAAAGTTATTTTTTACTTATAGGGATTTCGTAGGGTCCATCGGAAATCCGTCAATACCATGTTTTTCTTCGGTGATACTCATTTTTCTAGTAATGAAAGTTTCCTTAATTTATTTTGTCCATGTTCAAAATTATATTAGAAGGATGAAGCTCAAACAATAAATGATGGAAACACAACCATCATGCATTTCAAAATAAAATTACTAATGCTTAATGATCTTTGGTTATGTGTTAACATTCAATTTACTTTCAGATGGGACATTAGTGCTATGAGCCAAATTCCAGAGTACATTAGACCATTTTACAAAATTCTCCTAAATGAGTATGCTGAACTTGAGAAGCAACTAGCTAAAGAAGGACGCGCGAATAGTGTTATTGCTTCAAAAGAAGCGGTTTGATTCGCACTTTGTGTCAAATGAAAATCTCATCTTCATTTTGGTTTATTAATATTTTTGGTTAATTTTTGATATATGGAATTAATCCAGTTCCAAGACATAGCTAGAGGGTACCTTGAAGAGGCTGAGTGGACAAACAGTGGATATGTGGCATCATTTCCAGAGTATATGAAGAATGGATTGATCACTTCTGCCTACAATGTGATCTCCAAATCTGCTTTAGTGGGAATGGGTGAGATTGTGAGTGAAGATGCTTTGGCTTGGTACGAAAGTCATCCAAAGATTCTGCAAGCTTCAGAGTTAATTTCAAGACTCCAAGATGATGTTATGACTTACCAGGTAACTAATAACAAACTAAATCTAGAGCAAATTATAAATTACGCCGTTTAAATATTATCTAAATTTCACGTTCTTTAACTAAGGAAGTTACAGAAAACAACCTTTATGTTTAAAAACTTTGCACGCTACGTTCTTTAGCCTAACGACAGTTAAGTTTTTCCGTTAATAAGTCAGGTTATGTGTAAGACACATGAGGTATTTTGGTATTTTTACCATAAAAGAAGTATTTCTCTAAACCCCCATTCATAGAAACAAATTACAAGAATAGTCTTTTTATGTGTGAAAGCCCAAAAATACCCTCATGTCCATGACACGTGTCCATACTTAACGGTAAAGTTTAACGGTTGTTATGCCAAAGAACGTTTCATGCAAGGTTTTTTAAACATAAATGACGTTTTCTTTAATTTACTTATTTAAAATATGTATACTGAAACTTATTTAATACTTAAAGTACGTAATTTGTAACTTGCTTCTAAATCTATAAACATTATGTGTTAGTTATTCTAACAATAAATATATATATATATATATATATATTCATCAATAAGTTCGAGCGTGAAAGAGGACAATCAGCCACTGGTGTTGATGCATACATTAAGACGTATGGTGTGTCAGAAAAGGAAGCTATCGACGAGCTCAAGAAAATGATTGAAAATGCATGGAAGGATATAAACGAGGGGTGTCTCAAGCCGAGACAAGTCTCAATGGATTTGCTTGCCCCGATTCTTAATCTCGCACGGATGATAGATGTGGTATACAGGTATGATGATGGGTTTACTTTCCCTGGAAAGACCCTCAAAGAGTATATCACTCTCTTGTTTGTGGGTTCTTTACCTATGTAATAAAAGAAAATGGTTGTGTTTCATATCTTATCATAATTTCCCTTCTTAATTGTATACTGTACAATAAGAATATTTATAGATTTTGTCATATAATAGACAATGTCTTGTATGAATATATGGTGGTGTTAGCTTGTTAGGTATATCATATGTGACATGTGTTGGTGGATATATTTATGCACTAAAGGTCTAATGATTATAATATATTTACTACAAGTTATGAATACCGAGTAAAAGTGTCCAAAAGTGGATGTTTAGTTCATGATTTGTAGCTTTAATTTAAAATCCCCAATATAAGAGCCCCTATGTAATGGCTTAAATTATTTTAAAAAATATTTACTTTTTCTTAATAGTTATTTCAGTGATTCTTGCTTCTGCTCCGCGTATGTTGAAGCAATAGGTAGAATATGTTGCAACAGAACTATAAAAAAAAATATAAATTGACATGCGAATATCTTAATCATACACGACTTTGTGTCATGTATTACCTATATTTATCAATAAAATTAAGGGTTTATGATGATATGCAAGTGAAATGTGATATTTGGTCACGTAGGATCACATTAATGTGAATTCACAACTGATACGCAAGCAATATTCGATCTACTTTGTCGCGTATGCCATGGCTACGGCCACTCACTACAACAGTATCACCCTATAGCGACGATGTTTTTTACCCTATAGTGACTACTTGTCGTCGGGATAGGTTATACCGACGACAAGTCGTCGGTATAGATGTCATCGGGATTGCCTCGTACCAATAGCCCAAGATTGTCGTCGATATAGGTGTCGTCGGTATAGGTCAGCCTATACCGACGACAAGTCGTCGGTGTAGGGTCTATTTAAATAGTTCAAAAAGAAAATCTATAGCGACGACATGTCGTCGGTATAGAGTCCAGCCCTGTACGGACGACATGTCATCGGCATAGGGTCAACCTGTCGTCGGTATAGGGTTTTTTCATTTTTTTCTCTACAACTTCTGGACGGTTGCAATGGACAACCTTGATGCAAATACAAACAACTCCGACTGTGAGTTAGTGTCTGAAAACGAGGTGATATCAATGATCAAACAAAAGAACCAAAAGTGAAAAAAGATGGAAAACCTCCCAGTGCACCCTCTGTAAGTCAACCTAGTTTAACACGTGCCAACACAAAAAGATCTAAGTGGTGGGATCATTATGGTGAGTGTGATATCTTAGACATGGCCGAGTGTTTATATTGTCATAAAAGAATAGGTTGTTCAACAAAAAGTGGGACTACCCCTTTAAAAAATCATATCAACACGTGCAAACAATACCCTCCAAATATTGATAAAAGACAAAAACTATTTGATCTTGAGTCCAAAACACGTGTTAGTGATGATGGTTCTTTTGAAAAAATGACAGTTCCTAAGTTATGAGAGTTTAACCAAGAAGCGATTAGAAAAGCCTTAATAATAATGTTGATAGTTGATGAATTACCTTTTTATTTTGTGGAGCGGGAGGGTTTTCGTAGCTTTTGTAAGGTTATTAATCCTCATTTATTGAGGAAAGGAGGAAATTAGTGGATATGTTTAACAGTTTGTCATCTAGAATATGTTTAACCATAGACACTTAGATTTCAGGACAAAATTTATCTTATATGTGTTTGACTGCACATTTTATAGATGATAATTGGTGTTTGCATAAGAGGATTATAAAGTTTTGTCCAATTGTTGGTCACCCAGGGGTATTAATAGGTAGAGATGGTCTTAGTAGTTCGAACAAATCAATCAAGAAAATCCGGGCCCTTGTTAAATACGTGAGGTCTTCTCCCGCTAGACTTACAAAATTCAAATCTTGTGTTGAAGAAAAGAAAATAGAAAGTAAGAGTTTAGTGTGTATGGATGTTGATACCCGATGGAACTCCACCTTTTTAATGTTAGAATCTGATATTAAATTCAAAAAAGCGTTTTCTAACTTATTGTCAAGAGATTCTAATTGTGAAAAGGAGATTAAGAGGTGTGAAGGTGGTTTAATTAGTGAGGCTGATTGGACCAATGTTAAAAGCTTGTTGCCTTTTTTGAAGATCTTTTATGATGCTACATTAAAGTTTTCAGGTTCTCGCTACGATACTTCAAATGCTTATTTGAATGAGATTTTTGGAATTGGAACTGTGATTGAAGGTTTGCTTATACATCCTGATAGTTCAGTAAGTCAAATGGCAATTAAAATGAAAGGAAAATATCGTAAGTATTGGGGTGAATTTGCAAAGATAAATCATTTTTTGTTCATGGCTGTGGTTCTTGACCTAAGAGGGAAATGACATTATATGGAATTTCTTGTTAAAAAAATTTATAATCGAGAGTCTCATGAAAAGTGTAGAATTAAATATGCGTACTTTGTTTGAATCTTATATGAAAGTTATGCCTCGAAAAGAAAAGGCATCTGAGGTGTCATCATCTACACCAACTTCTAGACATGTTGAGGGTGATGGCCAAGTGGAAGTGGACATAGAAGAACTCATGGCGAAGCGGTTTGAAATAGCCATGGGAAATTCGGAAACAGTATTGAAAAATAATTAATTAGACAAATATCTTGGGGAAGATCGAGAACCTATGGACACACGTTTTGACATTTTACAATGGTGGAAAGTTCAACAATTCCGATATCCCGTTCTTGGCAAGATGGCTTGAGATATTCTCGCCATAACAGTTTCTACGGTTGCATCCGAGTCGGCTTTTAGCACCGGGGGTCGGGTGCTTGATTGTTTCTGAACTTCCTTAACCCCAAGAATGGTGGAAGCCTTGGTTTGTGGACAAGATTGGTTGCTTTCTTCTACTAATACAATTATAATTGAATATGCTTTACTTGAGATCGAGAAAATGGAAGCCGAAGGTTAGTAATAAATAATCATATTTCATTTTAATTGTAGTATTTTGTTACGTGAGTTTTGTTGTAAGTTTTTCTATTATATCATAGGTTTGAAGGACATAATCATAGAACAACCAACAATTATCATTGATGAAACGGTTGATCAAACATGTGACGATCTTTAAGGTATGTTTATTACTAAAAATCTTTTTGATAAGTTTTTTTTAGTTAAGTCTTTCAAATATCAGTGACATCACCAACTTTTAATTATTAGAGTACAGATGATTCAGTTAGTATTTTCCTCAAGTCGACCACCTCGTCTTTGACTTCATGTTTCAATAGATATTTTCCTTATTTTTATTATATATATTTCGAATAACTGATTATTATTAATATTTTTTTGTTGTGGTGTTATATAGATGTTCACCGGTGATGGAGCAAACTTGTTCGTGATGCGTTTCAGCTCGTTAAAGACTAAAGAGAAATCTCCTTGCATTAGTTTTTTTTTTCTATTTGGTTGCATTTTACGTGTTTTGAAATTTGGATTTCGTACAACTAAAATTTGGATATTTGGAAATGTATTTTGGTTGGGATTATGTACTTTTTTTTACTAATTTGGAACTTTTAACAAGTAGGTGAAATTTCGGATATCTGTTTCACTATCCGAAATTTCGGATATCCGAAATTTCGGATTCGGATAGTGAAATCCATTATCCGAAATTTTTGAATATCCGAAATTTCGGATATCTGACTTTGAACACCCCTAGTCATCAGTATAGGTTTTTTCTGTTTTTTTTATATTTTTTAATTTTTAATATTTTTCCAAAAATGTTAAATTTCTAAAAACAAAAACGTGCAAATCATTAGCTATAAACCATTCAAACATTCAAATCCGATAAAAACTAATATCCGAAACATAAACCAAACATCCAAATTATTCGACACACAAACTTGTCCGACAAATCAAACATAAACTTGTCCGACACACAAATATGCAAATTGTTCAAGACAAACACCAACAACAAAGGTAAAGGCTCAACAACTCCAAGCTAATTATCGTCGCTACTAGTTCGGCGCTCCCACATTCGACGCATTTAATCCATTTGTCGTTGCATTTCAAGCATTTATTGATTATGCATATGACGTTCTAATAGTACTATTAGAAAAGGGATCAAATTCCTATGAAAATTTCTGATGCAAATAATTTCGTCGTAAATTTCCAACACTTTTGCGACAAATTTCCTACACAAAAGACCCTAAATTTGCATCAACATTGCGAAAAAAATAATAAGTTTGATTTATAATTGCTAGTTTCATGATTTTCTTATTTCATATAGATCGACATATCCTTATTATAATAAATCACTAACTATTATGCTACGTGTCGTTTTTCTGTGCACCCAATTTTGGGTTTTCCCGCATCTCTCCTCCTTACGATCAACCCTTTGATTCCTAAAATTACTCCCCAATATTCATTAATTAATTTTCATTCAATCTTCGTTTTTTTTTCAATGCACCATTTCAAAAGAATGTAACAACTTTATAGTTTTGTAAGAAAATTGATTATTGTCCATATCCATTAGTTAACAACTCTGTTTGATCCTAAATTATGTTTCTAAACTCACAATAATCACTTTGAAAGCACGAATCCAAACACCTATGAATAATTAATTTTAGCTACAGAATGTGATGGATTTCTAGAACCAGTTTTGAAACATAAAATCTTAATGTACCAGTAATAAAAAGTATATAAGTGTATTATCAATTATATTATTTTAATATTTAACCCGTGAAATACAGGCGTTTCCAACCCAGTAGTTATAATAAAAAGACTAAAATGCAAATCAATTTGTCAAGACTTTTAGTGCTGAAATTTCAGCCAATATTAAACTATTGTGAACCTATTCTGACTCGGTACCAAAGGAGCTAAATTTTTTCAAACTTTACACTTCATGTGACAGTTATTAATGGCTCTTTTTTCTTCAGCAGGATTATATCTTCTGGTAAATATTTTATATTCATTGGTGAAGTCAAAGATAATATCAATAAAATGAAAAGATATATAATATTCTCATACAGTACATAATAAAGATGGGAGTTGTAATGAAGGTATGAAACAACCACCATTTTCTGTTATTACATCTGAAAAGAACCTACAAATAAGAGAGTAATATACTCTTTGAGTGTCTTTCCTGGGAAAGTAAACCCATCATCATACATGTATACCACATCTATCATCCGTGCGAGATTAAGAATCGGGGCAAGCAAATCCATTGAGACTTCTCTCGGCTTGGTATGAAAGATTCTGCAAGCTTCAGAGTTAATTTCCAGACTCCAGGATGATGTTATGACTTACCAGGTAATTAATAACAAACTAAATCTATAAACATTATTATTCTAACAATATGAATATTTTTTTCAACAATAAGTTCGAGCGTGAAAGAGGACAATCAGCCACTACTGTTGATGCATACATCAAGACGTATGGGGTGTCAGAAAAGGGAGCTATCGGAGAGCTCAAGAACATGATTGAAAAATGCATGGAAGGATATAAACGAGGGGTGTCTCAAGCCGAGAGAAGTCTAAATAGATTTGCTTGCCCCGATTCTTAATCTCGCACGGATGATAGATGTGGTATACAGGTATGATGATGGGTTTACTTTCCCTGGAAAGACACTCAAAGAGTATATCACTCTCTTGTTTGTGGGTTCTTTACCTATGTAATAATAATAATAATAGAAAATGGTTGTGATTCATATCTTATCATAATTTCCCATCTTAATTGTGCAATAAGAATATTTATAGATTTTGTCATATAATCGACGATGTCTTTGTATGAATATATGATGGTGTTAGCCTGTTAGGTATATCACATGTGACATGTGTTGGTGGATATATTTATGCACTAAAATCTAATGATTATAATATATTTACTACAAGTTATGAATAGTTTAATACCGAGTAAAAGTGTCCGAAAGTGGATATTTACTTCTTGATTTGTAGCTTGTGAAATTTTGGTAAGCCCGCCAAATTTAAAATCCTTTATATAAGAGCCCCTATGTAATGGCTTGAATTATTCGAAAGTTTATCTACTTTTTCTTAATAGTTATTTCAGTGTTATTCTTGCTTCCGCTTCGCATATGTTGAAGCAATAGGTAGAATATGTTGCAATAGAACTATAAAAAAAATATAAATTGACATGCTTTTGTCATGTATTACCTATATTTATCAATAAAATTAAGGGTTTATGATGATATGCAAGTGAAAGGTGATATTTGGTCGCGTAGGTTTGCATTAATGTGAATTCACAACTGATACGCAAGCAAAATCCGATCTACTTTGCCATGGCTACGGTCACTCTTAGAAAAAGGGTCGAATTCCTATGAAAGTTTCTGACGCAATAATTTCTTCGTAAATTGCAACACTTTTGCGACTAATTTCCTGCACAAAAAGACCCTAAATTTGCGACAACATTGCAAAAAATATTAAGTTTAAACTTTAAGATTTATAATTGTAATTGCTATTTTTGTGAATTTCTTATTTTATATAGATCGTCATATCCTTATTATAATAAATCACTAATTAATATACCATGTGTCATTTTTCTGTGCACCAAATTTTGGGTTTACACACATCTCTCCTCATAATCAACCCCTTTGATTCTTAAAATAACACCTATGATTTCATCATTTAATTTTCATTTGCCATTAGTGTTGAGGCCTAATGGTAGAAGTAAATCCTCCTGGAATAAATAAATTTGTATTTTAAAAAATAATAATTTTCATTCAATCTTTGTTTTTTTTTCTATGCACCCAAATGAATTTAAAAAGAGTTAAGAACTTTTTGTTTTGTAAGAAAATTGATTATAGTCAATATCCATTTTGATTCTAAATTATGTTTCTAAACTCAGATATGGTTGCAGAAGTCGCTAGCCGTTGCCAGGTTGGTCAACTGGGGAGTTGCGAGTACTCGGTCTAGGCGGGGAGTATTCGGACATGGTAAATTACAAAGAAATTAATTTTCGGAAAATTATATATATTTCAAATATCATAAGCTTACTAATATTTAAACAAAATACGTGAATATCTAATATAAATCAAAATGATACATGTTCAAAATACTAAATTATTTCAAAAAATAATATTCATTCTTTCATATTATAGACATAGTAATCATTTAATTTTCGTTTTCCAATATATTTCCGTGAAAATAGCTTAAATCCAACAAGAATGGGGGAAAACAGAGAAAATCGGTGAAAACAACGAAAACGGTGAAAAACAGCGAAAATCCGAGTTGAACCAATTTTGAATAATGTAGACCGAGTTGAAGAAAAGCGTCTCGGCACCCTACCAAGTATACTTACAACACTAAACTCACAATAATCACTTTGAAAACACGAATTCAAACACTTGTAAATAATTAATTTTAGCTACAAAATGTCACATATTTCTTGAACTAGTTTTGAAAATATAAAACCTTAATGTACCAGTAATAGGAAGTATATAAGTGTAATATCAATGGTATCATTTTAATATTCAGCATGTGGAATATACGCGTTTCCAACATAGTAGTTAAAAGACAAAAATGCAAATCAATTTATCATGACTTTTAGTACTGAAATTTCAGTCAATATTAAACTATTGTGAACCTATTCTGACTCACTACCAAAGCAGCTAAATATTTTCAAATTTTACACTTCATATGACAGTTTAATGGTTCTTTTTTCTTCAGCAGGATTATATCTTCTGGTAAATATTTTATAATCATTGGTGCAGTCAAAGACAATATCGATAAAATGACAAGATACATAAATATTCTCATACAGTTCATAATAAAGATGGGAAGTTGTAATGAATGTATGAAACACCACCATTTTCTGTTATTACATCTGAAATGAACCCACAAATAAGAGAGTAATATACTCTTTGAGTGTCTTTCCTGGGAAAGTAAACCCATCATCATACCTGTATACCACATCTATCATCCGTGCGAGATTAAGAATCGGAGCAAGCAAATCCATTGAGACTTCTCTCGGCTTGAGACACCCCTCGTTTATATCCTTCCATGCATTTTCAATCATGTTCTTGAGCTCGTCAATAGCTTCCTTTTCTGGCACGCCATACGTCTTGATGTATGCATCAACACCAGTGGCTGATTGTCCTCTTTCGCGCTCAAACTTATTGATGAAAAAATATTCATATTGTTAGAATAGTTAACATATATAATGTTTATAGATTTATGAGCAAATTACAAATTACGTCCTTTAAATATTATCTAAGTTTCAATATAATTCCTTTAACTAAGGAAATTACAGAAAACATCATTTATGTTTAAAAAACCTTGCATGTGACGTCTTTTGGCCAAACGATCGTTAAATTTTACCGTTAAGTATTGACACGTGCCATGCCCATGAGGTATATTGGGGCTTTCAAACATAAAATGACTATTCTTGTAATTTGTTTCTAAGAACGAATGTTTACAGAACTAGTTCTTTTACGGTAAAAAGACCAAAATACCCTCATGTGCCTTGCACATGACCTGAATTATTAACGGAAAAACTTAACGGTCGTTAGGCTAAAGACCGTAACGTGCAAAGTTTTTTAAACATAAAGGACGTTTTCTATAACTTCATTAGTTAAATAACGTATACTGAAATTTAGATAATATTTAAACGGCGTAATTTGTAACTTGCTCTAGATTTAGTTTGTTATTAATTACCTGGTAAGTCATAACATCATCTTGGAGTCTTGAAATTAACTCTGAAGCTTGCAGAATCTTTGGATGACTTTCATACCAAGCCAAAGCATCTTCACTCACAATCTCACCCATTCCCACTAAAGCAGATTTGGAGATCACATTGTAGGCAGAAGTGATCAATCCATTCTTCATATACTCTGGAAATGATGCCACATATCCACTGTTTGTCCACTCAGCCTCTTCAAGGTACCCTCTAGCTATGTCTTGGAACTGGATTAATTCCATATATCAAAAATTAACCAAAAATATTAATAAACCAAAATGATGATGAGAATTTCATTTGACACAAAGTGTGAATCATACCGCCTCTTTTGAAGCAATAACACTGTTTGCGCGTCCTTCTTTAGCCAGTTGCTTCTCAAGTTCAGCATACTCGTTTAGGAGAATTTTGTAAAATGGTCTAATGTACTCTGGAATTTGACTCATAGCACTAATGTCCCATCTGAAAGTAAAGTGAATGTTAATATTATGCTATATAACAGAAGCTCATTAAGCATTAGTTTGAAGTGCATGATGCTCTAAAGTTTAAACCAGTATCTATATATATGTTTTGAGCTTCATCCTTCTAATTATATTTTTTTCTGGAATCAAGTGTGTATTTGTACCTATTGATTGCATCAGTTAGAAGGCGAATCTCTTCAATAGTAGCATAAGCGTCATATGTGTCATCTAGCACCACCAAAAACAAAGTGATTTTTGTGGCAATGATTCTTGCCAAAGAGTAACTAGGTTCAAAGTACAGTCCCAATATCCATAAATAAATCTCTGGCACTCTATCCCTTATATAAGGATTAGTTTCCTGAAACCTCATATCCTTCCACCACCTGAAAGCAAACTATAATAATAAACTTTGATCGTCTTTTCACTTTTATAATTTCTCATATATTTTGTATTCATGTATATCATTGATATGTGACTCACTTTGAAACAATCCGAAGTTCTTCCTTTTGTTGCAGCTGCAAATAGTTGAAGTGCTGTTTTGCAAGCATTAGTATTGAGTCATGTGTGGAGCATTCTTGTTGATAGTTGGAGAAATATAGCCTTGCCTCTACCATTGGCATCCCATGATGAAATGGTCTTTTCAATGATTGTTTCACCTGTTGTGCCAGATTGCCTTCCAGTGTGTTCACTAAACTCTTCAGTTTAGTTTCCGCAAACACCGAGGCTTCGTCTAGAATCTTTTCTCCTTTTAATCTCAGTTGTGCGGATTCATATAAGCCTAACATACCCCTCACATCACTGGTAATGTATTCCTTGAATGAGTCGCCGTCCTTGAACTTGTTAAACACATCTGCATGGTCACAAATTTGTTAAACACATGTGCTTTAAATTATATGGTTGGTTAATTTGTGAAATTTTGCAAGAAGGGAAATGAAAGACTGTAATTACCACAAGGTAGTTTGTAACCAAGGTGTCTGAAAGCTTGAAAGTTGATTGAAGCTGTGTGAAGATCAACTTCAACATAATCTTCCAAGTTGAAATCCTTGAAAAGTTTTTCAAGCTGGCCTTCAATCTCTTTCAAGAACATATATGTGAGACCAAGACGGTGAACGGTGTAAATCAAACTCAGTTTCTTATTTGAATCCATCGTTGGATCGGAGATCAATCGTCTCACTTGTTCTTTTGGCTCTTCCATGGCTTCAGTGTATCCTTCCATTATCTAGTATAAAGAAAGCACCATATTGTCTTAATACCACAACAACATATATAGAGTTTTTTTTTTTAATTTTCTAGCAGACTTAGGAAAATGGTTTCTACATAACATGCTTCTTGAGATAGCAGATTCAAGAGTTCTAACAGGAACCAGGAACCGATCCTTTAAACACCGTGTTTAACATTATGAATACCTTGAATCCGCTATATCAAATAGCAGAATACCTTGATTCCACTATCTCAAGTTGCAGAATACCTTGAATCCGCTATATCAAAACTATTTTGGTAAGTCCACTAGCTAGAAAAGAAAAAAATTCAGCGTATATACTCTCATGCAGTTGGAAGGTGTAATTAGTGGAAACCTTACCGAATTGTCAAGAGAGAACGATAGGAACAAATCGCCCCATCGAGAAGGAGGAAAGTTGGCCAACGGACGCACTGGCTCTTCAGTGCTTTTGGTGGTTGCTTGGAGGATACCATTGGCTCCAACTGCTTCCATTTCTTGAAGTAGTTAGTTTGGTTCGAAATGTGAGTTGATTGAAGGTGTGAAGGGTATTTGTAGTCCATGCATGCACTTAAGTCGCAAGTGGAGGCTTGTGATTTTTATTAAGTAAATACTTGAGTTGTGGAAGTCAACAATGCACCACTGATAGGAGTGGAAATGTCGTAGCAAAAAACAACTGATCCACCATTTTCCAAATTAATTTAACAAAATCAGTTGACTTATAAATAAAAGACTACTTCTTTTAAGTGGTTAGCATCCAAGCAATTTAAGGAATCTAGTTAACCACGTTGCTAGAACTTTTAATAAAAAAAAGTTGCAAATGAATCGAATCCTTTGAATGTAATGTTGCATTATTTAAGACAGATGAAAATAAAAGGCTGTGATATTCTTTTCAAACACAAACGACGGGAAGCAAATCATTGAGACTTCTCTTGGTTTGAGACACCCATCGTTACAGGGAAAAATATCAAAATGGACATTTGATCAAAAAAGTTATCAAAAATAGATATGTATAAATAACTGGCTATTTCATTGACATTGTGAGACCGTAGCCGGCTAAACCGGCATAAAATTCTGTGCCCAAATTCCATTTTACAAAGTGCGGACCAATGACAAGTCGACACGTGACATGCTTAGCCGGCTAAGTGGCCTTTTCTGAAAAAGGGAATGTGGGCACGGAAATTTATGCCGGATAAGCCGGCCACGTGTCGACTTGCCATTGGTCTGTACTCTGTAAAAAGAAATGTGGGCACGGAAAATTTATGCAGACTAAGCTTAGCCGGTTTAGCCGGCTATTGTGAGAGAGTGTCCATTATTCCGGCGGCTAAATAAGCGTGTCCATTTTAAAAAATTATTTTGGTCAATTGTCCATTTTGGTATTTTTCCCCTTGTTGTATCCTTCCATGCATTTTCAATCATCTTCTTCAGCTCGTCAAAATCTTCCTTTTTCTAACACGCCATACATCTTGACGTGTGCATCAACACCAGTGGCTGATTGTCCTCTTTCACGCTCGAACTTATTGATGAAAAAAACACTAATATTGTAATTAGAACACATATAATGTTCATAGATTTGCTTTATTATATTCGAGTAAAAATCAGTTCATGTGTTCTTGTATGGGGTATAAGGAATTTAATTAAGAGAAAATTGTCAAAATATACATTTTGACCAAAATAATTGCAAGAATATACATGGACTTTTTTTACTTTATCATGTAATTATATCCACAACCAACCAATTATATGTTGACACGTAAGTTAAAACTTATTAGGCGGCACCCTTTTAACCGGCTACGTGTCATGCAAGAGAGTGTCCACGTGTCTTTAGCCGGCTTAAATGTAATTGTTACTCAACCAACGGCTTCACCATAGCCAACCAAATCAATGACGAATGAAATGATGTCATGTGTCTGGAAAAAAACCGACGGCTACATCATAGATGGGAGACTAATATATAGCCGTCAAATTTTAGAATCACGTCTACGTCGTAGCCCCCAAATTTAAAACAAAAAGTTATTCAATGAAACGTGGCATCATTTCATTGGTTTGGACTTAGCCGGCTATGGTGAAACCGTTACCAGATATACGTGCTATAAGTTAGCCGGCAAAATATACATGGACATGCTCCAGGATTGACATGTGGCCCGCTACATTGGAGCCTTCAAATCATTTTTACTTACGTGTCAGTTTTCCATTGGTTGGCTGTAGATATGGTTATATTGATAATTTGGAAAAGTCAATATTTATTTTCTCAACTTTTATGGTCAAAATGTTTATTTTACAATTATTTGTTTAATTAATTACCTAGTAAGTCATAGCATCATCTTGGCGTCTTGAAATTAACTCTGAAGCTTGCAGAACATTTGCATCTTCATTCACTATGTTACCCATTCCTGCTAAACCAGATTTAGAAATCACATTGTACGCATAAGTGATTAATTCATTCTTCATATACTCTTGAAAGATGCCATATATATACATTATATGTGTTCTAATTACAATATGAATGTTTTTTTCATCAATAAGCTCGAGCATGAAAGAGGACAACCAGCCACTGGTGCTGATGTACACGTCAAGACGTATGGTGTGTCAGAAAAGGAAGTTGTTGACGAGGTCAAGAAGATGATTGAAGATGCATGGAAAGAGATAAACGGGGTGTCTCAAGCCATGAGAAGTTTCAATGGATTTGCTTGCCTCAGTTCTTAGTCTTGCGTGGATGATTGATGTGATATACATGTACGATGATGGTTTACTTCAGTCGGGCCAATAGTGAGGACACCTAGATGAGACTATACAGGTAATGTTCTAATAAACAACCAAGTTCAAGTATTTAGGATCGTATTTAGAGTGATGGGTACTGCGAAGTAGCTCACCACGTTTATGCAAGTTCAAGTATTTAGGAATGTATTTATATAGTTTCGTATCCTTGCTTGTACCTCACTTAGGTTACCTTTAGTTGTAGCACTTGTAGGTGTTAGTGTGAGATACTTAGTCTTAGACTTGGCTTTACGCTTAGGTATGTATTTAATTTTTAAGTGTGCTTTTAGTCTTAGATATGCTTTTAAACTAAACCCCTTTAATCTTAGAGATTTTTATGCATTTATGTTTTTTTTATAAGCGGTTATGCATTGGTGCTTTTTATTTAACGAAAAATAATAAATAAAAAAGAAGATGAGAATATCATTTGACACAACGTGCAACTGCAAATCATACTCACTTCTTTTGAAGCAATAACACTATTTGTGCGTCATTCTTTAGCTACTTGCTTCTCAAGTTCAACATACTCATGTAGGAGAATTTTGTAAAATGGTCTAATATAATGTACTCTCGAATTTGCCTCATAGCACCAATGTACCATCTGATAATAAATTGAATGTTAGTATACAACAGAAGATCATTAAGCATTATTAATAACTTTATTTTGAAGTGCATTGTGTTTTAAACCAAATCATGAATCCTTTTTTTTCATTTTGTGTTTCGGTCGTCTATATAGGTTTTGAGCATCATCCGTGAAAAATCACGAAACCAAACATATCCTAAAAGAACTGATAAGAAATCGCCACTTTAACTTACCTAGCTAAGGCGGTTAAGTTTTAGTCGGCACATAAATAGAGAAAAAGCACATGTGTCCAAAAAAACAACCAATCAAAACAAGCCATACGTACTTTCCGGTTAAAAATTTACGTACGTGCTTCTTCCTAACTAGGCTAAAATTTAGCCGGCAAATTATTGGACCAATAAAAAATTACCACATGGCTCACGTGGTGAATCAATATAATCCAAGAACGAATTAAACAAACAAAATTGGATAACTCCCAAACTTTATTTATCAAGAAATATAACTCAAAAACTTGATTACAAATAACCATAACTCGGTTTATATAGCCAACCAATACTTGTTGGACTATAACTAGTATCTAATAAATTAAATACTAAATACTAGCTTTCTAATCCTACTCAACTAGGAATATTTAATTAATAACCAATCTTTGACCGACTTGTCAATATTGGTCCCTCAAGTTCATCGACTTGTGACTTGCTTCGAAATGTTATTTGATTGAAGGTGTTAAGGGTGTTTATAGTCCATGCACGCATGCATTTTAGTCGCAAGTGGTGGTTTATGATTTGTATCACTTTTTAAGGAAGAGTCAAGAGCACCACTAATGGTCGAAGATAAAAAACAAATTTTTACCATTTTTTTTCTACTTTGTGAAAACGTGTTTGACTAATTATAGGATAAATAACTATTTACAAAAATGGATATCATCCAGGCTTATTATAAATCACACACTCTATCTAGTGATCGGTGTCGCCCTAAATTAGAGTATGTAATATTTCCTAATCACCTTAGTGTCACGGAGTGATATTCCAACTCTCGTGCGACACTTAGTCTTCTCACTAAGTTAAGCCTTTGATCCTTCCTTGTTAATGATTCTTAGCAACTCGAGCGGAAACGCAAGCTTGAAATACAATTGAACACTATTATTGCTGGAAGAGAGAATTACAAGTAGGCTTTTACAAGTGTTTTCTAAGACTTGTACAATTATTGGGGTGATTTGCAAATGATGCCCAACTATCCTATTTATACATGTTGCTTGGCTACTAGATTGTTCTATCTAGAAGTTTCTATATACAATATACAAGGGCTGGATTTCTAGATGTTTCCTAGCAAAATATCGAGGCCATCATGCTTGATCTTGAACCTTCCATTTAGCCATTTGAAATCAAAATTTTATAGCCATTCTAGAGAATTCTATGGCTGATTTTACACTTCTAGAGCTGCACCTTTAGTGCAGAATTATGCAAGTCATTCCAGTGATTTCTAAGGTGTTTCAAGGCTGCTCTAGGACCTTTTATTGTTGCTTTGCTGGTCTGGAAAGTTATAGGCTGATCTGGGCCCTTCTGGGCAACCTTCAATGCTTCCAAATTGGCCTAGAATCCTCTAGAATACGAGTGTTGCGGCCTGATTTTAGGCGGGTCGTGACATTCTCCCCCCATCTAATTCCACGACGTCCTCGTCGTGTTTGAGTGACCCACGGCTTGTCACGAGTTGCATAGTTGATATCGTCTTGCCTTGACACCTTGTATTTGGCTCCAAGGTAGCACTATGTATTTGTTTACCTTTAATGATGTATAAAGTATTTAAGAATGTTGCTGGGACAGCCTTTGATCTCTGAAAAAACTCCATACTGAGCACAATGTTGTAGTCACTTATTGGTGCAACTGAAAAGTCCACCTTGCTTGTCCATGTCCCGATTGTGGCCTTCACGTTCCATGCCATCCCCTTGATGGGCTTGGTGTTCCCATCGGCGGCCTTGATAAATCCTTCCCGCCTGGTGATCTTTAATCCAAATTTTCTGGCTTCGTCTGGAGAGATAAAATTATGACTTGCTCCGGTATCGACTAAAGCCTTAGTGAGCTGTCCATTAATTTTAACGTTTACGAATCGAAGTCCTTTTTTCTTCGAGTTCATAGTGTCGCCTGTGACTGGTGTTGGGAAGGGTTTGTTTGGCTCGCACTTTGACAATGCCAACGGTTTCCCTTCTTGTGCGATCATGGCGTTGAGAACTTGAAGTACATTGCTCCCAAGCGGACCTCCTCGTCCTCGTTGGTTACATAATCATTCTTTTCCACCATGGCTTGTAGGCTTTGTTTCTGGGGGCAATCACGAGGTCTGTGTGGCCCGTCACAGAGAAAACATGGCTCGAACATTGGTCGATCATTGGTATATTTTGGTGGTTTACGTGATTCTATCTTTTGATTGTAATTTGGCTCGACTCCCCCACCTTTTCCAATGTTACCTTCCTGGATTAAGGGCTGATATGGTCGTTTTTCCCTCATGTCGATCAGGCTTTCGGCCACGGTAATGGCTGAAGCAAGATCTTGAACATTGCGACGTTCTAATTCTGTTTTAGCCCATGCTTGTAGACCATCAAGGAAGTAGAACAGGGAGTCTTTGTCTGATAAATCCGGAATCTCGAGGACAGGGTTTGTGAATTCTTTAACATAATCCTTGATGGTTCCGGTTTGCTTGAGTTTTCGCAATCGGCTTCTAGCTTCATGCTCAGCATTGACCGGATAGAATTGTCTTTTTAATTCTTGAACAAATTCAGCCCAAGTGTTGATAGTGCACGTACCTCGTTCAATGTCCATGCTTCGACGTCTCCACCACAATGTTGTCGTGTCTTTGAGAAACAAGGTGGACATCTCAATCTTGGTGGTGTCATCCAACACTTTTACCCCTTTGAGGTAGTGTTCCATTTACCAAACAAATTCATCGACTGCTCGTGCTTCTCTTTTGCCAAAGAATGGTGATGGTTTAGGGACTTCTAACCTTGGAGCGAACAGGTTTGTGTTGCCATTTGCGTTGACAACGGCTTGGTTACATTCTTTCACCTTTGCTTCTAGTTGCAGGAAACTTTGGTGACATTCGCAAATCTCGTGTTCAACTTCTTTCCTTAGCTTGGTCATCTCTTCTTTGAATGTTGTTATCATCATATTTAACTCACTACGCCATACATCAATCGTAGCTTTGATGTCTTCTTTAAATTCCCCATCTTCATTTTCCAACCCTTGCATTTGTTGGAAGGAAAGATCAACTTGGGTACCCAGCTCGGTAATAGCTGTTTCCACATCCCCAAGTCGTTTTTCAAAGGTTTTATTCTTTGAGAGTTCATGACCTTTCTTCACCTTTCGAGCATCCTCTCGACCACGGTTCTTTTCAGCAGTCTTGCTTGCTTCGGTTGCCATGTCCCAAATGAATCGTTGGCTCTGATACCACTTGTCACGGAGTGATCTTCCAACTCTCGTGCGGCACTTAGTCTTCTCGCTAAGTTAAACCTTTGATCCTTCCTTGTTAACGATTCTTAGCAACTCGAGCGGAAACGCAAACTTGAAATACAATTGAACACTATTATTGCTGGAAGAGAGAATTACAAGTAGGCTTTTACAAGTGCTTTCTAAGACTTGTACAATTATTGCGGTGATTTGCAAATGATGCCCAACTATCCTATTTATACATGTTGCTTGGCTACCAGATTGTTTTATCTAGAAATACAATGGCTGGATTTCTTGATGTTTCCTAGCAAAATATCAAGGCCATCATGCTTGATCTTAAACCTTCCATTTAGCCATTTGAAATCAGAATTTTGTAGCCCATTCTAGAGAGTTCTATGGGTGATTTTGAACTTCTAGAGCTGCACCTTTAGTGCAGAATTATGCAAGTTATTTCAGCGATTTCTAAGGTGTTTCAAGGCTGCTCTAGGACCTTTTATTGTTCCTTTGTTGGCCTGGAAAATTATAGGCTGATCCGGGCCCTTCCAGGCAACCTTCGATGCTTTCAAATTGGCCTAGAATCCTCTAGAATACGAGTGTTGCAACCTGATTTTAGACGGATCGTGACATTAGGCTAGCTATGGATCCTCAATAAGTTAATTTATAACAACTATTTCATGTTGAATTAAAATATAAAAATAAACGGTTTTGAGTTATTGGTAAATAATTCTATTGTTTAAATAAACTCAATTAAAAAGAAAGTTAGTCACATAAACGAGGAAACTAGGGCTATAGTACAACACAAAATGGAGTCTCTCATAATGGAATGTCATTTTGGCGTTAAATAATAAACTATGATGATTCATAACAATTTAATCACATGGGACATAGAACAACCTTATAGAGTCTCTCTATAAGGGAATAGACATCTCAGTGAATCAATCAGAAACCATCTTTTTAAATTAACATAAAAGTAGCAATAAAAGCCCAATTTTAAACATTTACTTGATCATGAAAACAATTAGGAGTGTAAAGGAGCCGCGCAACTCGTGAGTTACTAGAGATCGGTTAGCAATAAAAGCCCAATTTTAAACATTTACCAATGTTTATAAAGGTATATGTAAAATTCGTTATAAATAAAATTATATATTGATTTTAACTTTGAACTATATGTTGATTTTGACTTTAATTATTCCAAATTAGTAACCCCAAAGTAAATTTTCTTTCACTAAAACTACTAAAACTAATATAGGAAAAAAAATCTTTTCAATCACATAAGTTTTGAGGTGTTGGGTTTAATTCCTACAGAGGTCTTGGGTTCAATTCCTACAGCAGTAAAGAAATTCGTCCTTAAAAAAACCAAAATAACACGTGTAAAATAACTTAATTTTTACGGTTTTGTGACATCATGAAATTTCTAACCACTTATAGTTATATAAATATTATAAAAATAAACTTCCTATATTTGTGAGAAAATGATTCACTGCAATACTTCCAAATTCCAATTACTAAATAGCAAATAGATATAAACCATAATAAATAGTTTTGTTCCTATCATATGGGACAACACGTTTTTCACGTTGTCATCTACTTTAATATCGCATTTCTCTTATTGTAACTTCTATTCAATGTATAACTTAGGTTTTTCTCTGATTGTAACATATAATATTTAATAAAAAAATAACTAAATATAGTGTTGTGATCATATTTTAAATTGCTTGATAAAATTTAAATTCAGTTGAAAGAAATGTATTTTTATCGTAGATGGAAACATGAAAAATGTGTTATACATTCATATGATCGATAGGAACAAAACTATTTATTATGGTTTATATTTATTTCATATTTTGTGTGATTTTATATGTAGCGAATCATTTTTCTTACAAATATATAAAGTTCCTTTATACAATATATGTATAACGGGGGAGGATCAAATAAGAAGTATGTTTTCGCTAATAACTCTAAGAAATGACCAAAACGCTTAGAAACGATATCAAACGAACTCCGATTGAGCTCATTTCAGCGGCGTTGGAACCGTCTCGTCGAACTCTATCATCTTAGCTTTTAGGGTTTTGCTTTTAAGGTTTAGATTTTACGTTTGAATTTTAGAGTTTTAGCCTTATGGTTTAGCCTTAGGGTTTAGAATTTATGGTTTAGGTTTTTTTAGGGGGGTGGGGGTGGGGGGGTTAGGTTTTTGGGGGTGGGTGGGGGTGGTTTTAGGTTTTTGGGGGGTGGGGTGGGGTGGGGGGGTTTAGGTTTTTGGGGGGTGGGGGTGGTGGTTTTAGGCTTTTAGGGGTGGGGTTGGAAGGGGGGTTTAGGTTTTTGGGGGTGCGGGTGGAGGGGGGTTTAGGTTTTTGGGTCCGGATTAGAGTTCGATGAAACGGTTCCAACGCCGCTAGAATGAGCTCAATCGGAGTTCGTTTGACCCACTTCTTAGCGTTTCTTAGCGAAAAACCACTTCTTAGTGGAACCTTCCCCTATGTATAACTAAAATTGATTAGAAATTTCATAAACGTAAAATAAAAAGTTATTTTAGACGTGTAACTTGTTATTTTGGTTTTTTTGCTATATTAATTTTTTTTAAACTTATTATTTTAGATGTGTAATTATTTTAGATTGTAACTTGTTATCTCGGTATAGTATCTCTACCTTTTGAGATAGAGGTAAGATTTGTCTCTATCTTACCCTCTTCAAACCCTACTTTTTTTAGTAGGGTTTGATGAGTGTGCTTGTTATTCGTTTCTTAATACTTCTTTTCAGATAACTTATGATGTTTTTGTTATATTCATATCTTAAACTTTTGTTATATTAGTGTTTTAAACCTCTTTGTTATACTAATATTTTGAACATATTTGATTTAACTTACAATGAACAAAACGTTCACGAAAAATATAATTGTAGAGAAAGTAAAACACATATTTTTAAAACAAATATAAATTACGTAGAACACAATTACAAATATATATTTTAACCATCAATATCGGACTTTTGTTGTTTGTTAGAACCTTACAAAATAAAATATCATAAACAGTTTGATTCACTAATAAATAACTGTAAATAACAAGTTAAATATATGAATTTAAATACTTTTAAAATAATTATAGATAAAATCTATCAAATTTGATATAACTTATTTATATTACACCTTAAATCATTTAAATATTACATTAATAAATAAATTTTGTTATTGATAAAAATTATGAGACGTGGAGAGGCAAAATGGGAGGAATGGTGACAGCGATGGAGGAAGACAACGGTTCTATAAGAATAATAAAGATGGTTATAAAGATCCCGAATAATTTTTAAGAGTTTTATTAATTGATAAAAATACCAAACAATTTATTAAAATTAGTGTATTTTAGTGACTGTTTAAAAAGAGAATTTATGAGGTTGCAAACCCCATATTCTAAATTCTTTTTTTTAACAAAAAAGTAGACATTTTCATTCACCACACCATCTAGTAAGACATTAAATGATTCAAATTATACATACACACACCATTTTACACCAACAAAGCTTTCAATCCATACAAAACCCAAGTTTCTAACCTCAAGTCTAAAATCTTAGCTCTTAATTGCAAATTTAAAAAGGTTACCTCATGCACTTCCTTCACGATTTTTGATCCAGAAAACTGGCCTCCCTTGAATATTTTGTTGTTTCGGTGTACCCATAGCAGCCATACTGTTGTAAATATGACACAAAGTAGTGCTTTCTTCCTCCATTTTGGTACCGCCATCTCATCAGTTTGCACAAGCACTTCCTTAACCGAGTTGCAATTGGTTAAGTTCTTCATCCCAACCCATCTTCCGATCGCCCACCAAACTGATCTTGTAACCAGACAAGACACCAAGATATGATCTGCTGACTCGTCCGCTATCCCGCAAAGTGGACATCGTTTATCACCAGATTCTAAATTCTACTTACCAACTGCATGTGACAAACATCTATATCATAAGCAAATTCGGGGTAATTAACTCTGAAATCATGAAAAAGTCGAAATCAACAAGTGTTATTTGCCAAATACATGTGACAATTACTTGGCAAATGGCCTCAACTTGGTGTAGAATTCTTCCAATTTACGCGTTTACAGTTAGGGACCTGTTGGAGATTCATAAGATTATTCCGGTAAATGATTTCAAGAGGAAAGTGATTCAATTGGTGATTCTTGTGACTTGTTGGTCAATTTGGAAAGCAAGGAATGAAATAGTCTTCTCAAACAAAACTACCTAGGTCTCAAAAGTGCTAGACGAAATCAAATCCATGGGTCTCATGTGCGTCAAAAATCATTCTAATATACATTCTTTGGATTGGGCTAATTGGTGTGATTTTAAGTTTTAAAAAACTTTAGTGTTATTGTATTTGGGGATCTGTTTTTTTTTTCATTTCTAGATTATTTTTAGATGCTCTGTAATTTTCTGTTGGTTATAATGCATCACACGTCGTTAAAAAAACTCAAAAACAATAAGGGTGGAAGGGGCACCATTCCCGCAAGACAAGGTACGGATCAATACCAGCGGGAACACGGCATACCTGTCGATAGCGATCCATTTCTTCTTGTGAGCTATTCTTCCCGTGAGCTACCCGCTATTCTTGCGTCATTTCTTCCCTATTTTGGGTTAATAAATTCCAATACACCTAAGGCCCAAACTTAGCTCAATTTTGGGTTAATAAATTAAATTAATTACATTAGTTAATCATGTTTTGATACATTATAAAACTATGTTAGAATCCCTTGTATTACACGGGTTATATATTGAAAACGATATAATTCATAAATATGTATATACATTTTTTTCTAGAACTTAATTCATAAACCTTATTACAACTTTTATTTTTTTAAATTATAGAATAAGAAAATGAGGATCATTAGAATTATTTGCAGTATATTCAGGCATTTCTTAAATGTAGTTTGAGATAACCTCTTCTAATTTAAATATAAGATGAAATAAAAAAATCAATAATTTAAATAAAATCTTTCCTGATTTGAAGGTATAGATAAGAGAATTATCTAAATTTAAATAGAATTTCAGCAAATATAATTGGTTTACCAAAAATATGTAAAATAAAAATTTTAATAAAGAAACGAAATTGAAAAGTTTTTAAAATTTATTTATTTTAAATAATATTTATACTAATAGTTGTGATTGTTAATTAATCTTTATAACTAATGTTATCATTCAAATTTTCCCTTTTAATTTCCTTATTTTGCTTCATGTTTCATATGGAAATTGTTGAAGAGATGTCATAGTTAAGAAAAGAGATACACACTTAATGAGAGAGAAGCGAAAAAATAAAAATAAGGTTGTACCACAGAACGACATATGTCCAATTTTATTTTTATTTATTAGAATAGATAGATTCATGTATTACAAGATTACTACTAAGTTATAAAATAATAATCTTCTTAAATTAGTTTTACTTTAAACTTGTGAGAAAACCTAATCAAATTAAGTTTTATTATTAATGTATTTTTTTTAATTAATGAAAGTTGTATTTTTTGTGTTAAAATTATATAAATTAATTAAATTATTAAATAAAAATGACCAAGGAAGTTCAGGGATTACAGGGAAGAAAGATGAGTGTCACACTTCTCCTATATTTTCCGGCCTAAAGGAGTGTGAAAGATGAGTGTCATACCTCTCTAGACCAGAAAGTTTAGAAAAAATCAGTGAATAAATGATTTGACACAATTTAATTAGATTCCCATTGTGTCGGTGACTTGAATGATTGAGTTGAACAAATCACAAATTATTTTTATCTTAAAATATATTTTTATATTGTTTAAATTAGGCTTTCATCTCTCAATTTTTTACAAGACATGGTAAAATTAAAGAGAGAAGAAAAAAAAATATGTAAACATCCTAATCAAAGGACTACTGTGCATTTCCCAACTAAGCCCCTTAGTTTTAGAAAATTTGCAACTCAGCCCTTTAGTTTTACAAAATTTGTAACACAATCTCTTAATTTTCTAAGGTTTCAGATTTTTACCTTTCACAAAGTTCTCAACTCTACCCATCAAATTTTAAAAGTTTCAAGTTTACTCTTGTAATGTATTTTTAATATACGCTTTTAACACATTTTTTTACTAATTTGATTTTTTTACAATAACTTTCGTTCATTAATTTTTTCTTAAAAAACCTAATTTACGTCTGTGTTTATTTTTTTGTCTTGCAATTTATTTATTTTTTGATCTCCATGACTGAGTCATGACAACTTCATACATTTCTTTCATGTACTTAGTCACGTTATTGTTGTCGCCACAATGCCCGTAATGAGGTTCGCAAACACGCCGCATCGCGTGAGCTTTAAATATATACTTAAACACGTTTGTGTCATCATACGGTCCCCACAACCATATGTTCTAGTGATATCAAATATTGAATGAATTAGACAGACTTTTAGATATATTACTCTCTTTTTAACAAATAATATGTTTTAACAAGTGATTGATAAAATTTAAAGTTGGTTGAAAAAAATTGTATTATTTACGTACTAGGTTTGAACTTGTAGGTTGTGTTATACCCTCACGGGAGAGTGCAGTGAGGGTGATGTGGACCAACGATGGATCACGGTAACACCGCCCTCTTCGGGTGCGGCGCCGCACAATGCAAAAATGCGGTGGATTATTAACAACCCACTCGGCAACCAAGAACTCGGCGATCAACCAATCACAAACGTGTGCTTCCTACAATCGTTTTCAGTGAAAACCGTGTTTTCCAACGAGCCAAAGCTCTAATACCACTTGTCAAGAATCAGAGTCCGTATTGTACGCAACGAAACAAACACACGAATATATAGAAAGCAGGATGTAACTTGTTTCGGCCAAAGTGGCCTACGTTCACGGGTGCAACTAGGGTTTCTCTTTTATTATAAGGTGCTCACAATTACAATTACATCGCTGGGATATATATATAATAAATAGATTAGGGTTTAAATACTTAATTAACAAAAAAACAAATAAACATGGAAACAAGCCCCTAGGGCCGGCTGCCAAAGCTCCTTCTGTCGGCCCAAAACCGGCCCAATCAAAGTCTTCAAACCCAACACTACACTAAATGAATAGATTCAAAGAAGATTTTTAATGAGATTGGTGATTGATCTTCCAAGTATACACTAAATGAACTAGAATTCACAAGTTTCCCCAGGCTTCCTCCAATAACAATGATAACTACCCACATATTACAAAAAGGGTACTAATACATAGGGCTATCCTAAGTGTTTGAAAAGAATAGAAAAAAAAATAAACAAAATGTTAAAAAAAGGAAGATGAAAGTCCTGTACACATACCTCTTTATCATCCTCTATCTCCTCATGACTTTATACAAAACACCCAAGAGTTAGCCCTGTCAACATTATACTTCAGTGCGGTTAAATTGTAGCATGTTTCCATCTTTTGCCTGATGGAAGTGAGCTATATCTGCAAAATATATGAAAAGCAACAATTACCAGTCTGCACAACTAAAAATATGTTAATTTACAAACACCGGTTCTTATGTAATGAAGTCATAATGCCTCCATATAATGTAAAACAGTTGCAAATTTTATTTCTAAATGAGGATTATGGTGATTATGCTGATGGGCACAAGATGCAAGTAACAAGAATGATAAAAAAAGGTGGTTCGGTCCAACCCGATTGGACCCATGCCCGTCTTGACCAGTTACCCAACCTGCCAGCAGAGTCCCTCCAAAGTCATGACAGGTTCTAATTTTTCTTCTAAACATAATTTCACTACTTAATGTTCTAAGTTGGATGGAATTTAGTAATGTATACCATATGAAGAATATAATGGCAGTTTTTCATGTGGTATAAAGATATGATTAAAAACTGGACAGACGTAAAAGATAAGAATTAAATAGAGAACAAAAGATATGTAAGGACAACATTCAAAAGCCTATGCAACTGTAATCATGTAATTGCAAGAATAAATGAGGAAGCTAACCAGTAGATTGATCTTTCATGGGAATGACAACCCAACCCAAATGGTATGTGGCCCATAACTACTTTCCCATCAATAACTAGCAGATAAGTTGGGAACTAGTAGTTATGAAGGTAGTTGTTGTTGGTGATGTACACCCACATCACGCTCAACAGGATTAGGCATGTTGTCTGATGAAGTCTGCTTATGAACTGTAACCTGGTTCATGAGTGGTCCAGATGGTTCACTCTCTCCAGGTACAGCTGAAGAAACAACAGGGGTTTCACTACTATTTGTATCATTACAAGGTTCATTGGGAATCATAGCAGCTGTACTTGGCTGAGACGAGGCGTTGAGAGACATTGATGACTCAGCTTGCTTGCTTGTAATCTGGTCAGACGTGTTGGCTTTCCGATTAAGCAGCAACAGTTTTTGAGTTGTTGCTTGTTTTTGATTGACCAACTTCTGGTTTAGGTGCTGTAGGTGGTTAGATGAAGCAGCAACCACCGGTGGACCATGATTTTGATTCTTGCTATTATCAGATGAGTCAAAAGGCTTTTTTAATGAAGAAACTTGTATTTGACCAAAAAATGTCTTCTGTTGAGGTATAGATTGCTTGCCAGCAGATGAACCAGGATGCAAGTTTGCATTATCTGTGCCTGAAAAGCCATTCACAAGTGAAGAATCAGCAGGAAGATTCTGAGGCATCGTATTTCCCCTTCCACCCTTCATAAACTTAGTCTGCTGATGTGGTTGTAGATGCTGCTGAGGTGGATGTGGTCTCTGCTGCTTAACTACTTGGTTGGCACTCGTTTGAGAGTTCCTCATAAGCCCAGGATGTTTTGGAGTCATGGATGGTGAAATGGACACAGGTGGAGAAGAAGATTGCGCAGCACTATTTTGTGGAGATGAAACAACAGGAATTTGAGAATCTTGTGATGGTTGCATATGTGGCATCATGGGATTGGATGCAGAAAATTGCTGCTGTTGCAGTAAACGTTGTTGCTGAAGTTGTCTCTCTTTAGCTAATCTCATTGCATAAGCTGGATTTACATGATGATTTGGAGGTCCTTGGAAATGATTTGGAGGTCCTTGGAAATGATGTGGATGATGGGAGTTACTATTGCTAAGCATATGTGGACTCTGCTGAGGGGAGATTGCACGCGGGTATGCCTGTTGTTGATTAGCCTGTAGCAATAAATCAGAATACAAAGTTATTAGAAATAAAATATAACCAAAACGTGATAATTTGCTAAAGAACTCACCTGAACGATATGCATAGGATCACGTGGCCTCAACATCGAATTTCCAGGCCCAGAGTGCATACTGGAAGAGCTTGGTGTTGAAGAACCAGAACTCAACATAGATGGTGAAGCAATCCCCTGAAGTCCTGGTCTAGTCATCTTCATGTTTCTATTAACCCCACACATAACGCCCATACCGTTTCCAGCAGGTAACATGTGGACCCCACGGTCCTTTACCGCATGGGATCCAGGTGGCAAACTGGATTGCTGACTGTTCCTTGGAGATAACATTTGACCGTACTGTTGCATTCTTTGCTGGTCATCTACTGATAACGACCCTGTCCTAGGGATTCCATATGTTCCCTCCCTATACAGGTGCAAGAAAAATAACTATAAATCAGAATTTGATACCAAAGAATTTAGGAGGGTGCAAAATTTTACAGGATTACCTAACAGATGGACTAAGTGCAGCAGATGCAGACGAAAGGTTACTACCATGAACTGGGTTGGATGTACTAGATGCTGAGGTGGAACCAGAAACAGAACCCAAACCAAGAAGCACTGGTGCTACGGGACCGTGGTTTAGAGCCAGTAACCCACCACTATGAAGACCTTGATAGCCAACTGGAAGAACATCTGGGCTGGATGAGATCGCTTCAGATAGTTCAAGAGGCCTTAATGTAAAATTTAGGAGAAAATAGTATTAGGGGATTCATGAACAAAGCAAAAATAATGGTAAGAAGTAAATCAGAATAAACAGAAAACTCACGTAAGGACAGGCCCACCATTAAGGTTATTCGGGCAGACTTGAGAAAGGGCAAATGCATGAGAACTATGAGACTGCTGAATCTGTGTTGAATCATGGCTATCATTCTTTGTAGGAAAAAAAAATATATGTGAGTCAACTATCCAACATAGAAATAGCAATCATCCTGAAGCACACATTAGAGGCACTGTATGATGGTAAATATGAACTGCTGCTAACCATAGGAAACAGTAGTGCTAAAAGTCACCTGTGTCCTATTCCTATAATGCTGTTTTTGTCCAAGCATAATAATTTTCTCAAAATGAGATTTGAGTGTATCCTCTTCCATTGGTCCCTGCAACCGCTGAAATAACTGTCTTGCACTGCCCTGAATGAGATATATCAAGTTACAGAAGCAACTATTTAGCTCAATTATGGGTGTTAATGGATGTAAAATACATAAAATTGCAACAACAAAAAAATGAATATTGCCTCGGGAATGCCAGGTAAAGTAGATGGATAAGGTTGAGAAGACCCTGAATCCTCAGCACTATCAGCTCCATCACCAGTATTCATATCCATTAATATTTTGTGGCGTGCTTTGCATTCTTTGGACTTGCGAAATATGCACTGCACGTGTTACAAATTAAAAATAATGATGTATATAAGATAAACTTGGTAATGATTGTATTATTGATTGTGAATAAACAGGGTTACAATATGTGACATATATAGGAGAAATATTTACACTCTAATCCTCCTATTATACTAATAATATAAACACTGTTTAATTGTCTAATATTCCCCCGCAAGCTAAGGCCGGGGTGCAAGCCTTAGCTTGGACCGTAGCAGCATAAAGCGTTGAGATGATAGCGGCTTTGTAAACACGTCTGCGATCTGATCATCTGTGGAGATAAATTTCACGGAAAGCTTGCCTTGTGCTACCTTTTCACGAACAAAATGAAAATCAACTTCTACGTGTTTGGTTCGAGCATGGAAGACTGGATTTGCTGACAAGTATGTGGCTCCCAAATTGTCACACCATAGCGTGGGAGCTGTTTTAAGGGAAACACGAAGTTCAACCAGTAGATCTTGGAGCCAAGTTAACTCAACCACTGTATCTGCTAAAGCCTTATAATCAGACTCTGTGGATGACCTAGAGACAGTTCGTTGCTTGCGAGCAGACCATGAAACCAGATTAGATCCAAGATATATCGCATATCCCCCGGTGGATCGACGGTCATCCGGGCACCCAGCCCAATCTGCATCAGAGTAAGCTGTAATGGTGTTAAAAGTGGCATCTGTATATGCATGAAGCCTAGTTTCCGAGTCTCGTTGTATCTGTAAACCATAGGAGACAGTGCCCTGCAAATAACGTAGGATCCTTTTTACCGCAGACCAGTGGTTTTCTGTAGGGGAGTGCATAAACTGGCACACTTTATTGACAGCATAGGTAATATCCGGACGGGACAGCGTAACGTACTGTAGAGCCCCAACGATCTGTCTGTATTTGACAGGATTATCAAGTGGCGGACTGTCACCGAAATGAAGGTTTGCTGTGGTTGTGATAGGTGAGGAGACAGGCTTAGAGGAAGACAAGCCTGCACGTGCAATAACCTCATGGATGTATTTCTTCTGAGACAAAATAAGATCACCTCCTTTATAATAGATTTCAACACCCAAAAAATAAGATAATGGCCCCATGTCTCGTGACACAACCTGATCAATAGCATGTTGATTATTACCTGTCAATATGATGTCATCAACATAAACAAGCATGTACAATAAGGTGCCTCGGAAAGAATAAACAAACAATGACGGATCAGTCCGAGACCCCTGGAAACCAAGAGTTGTAAGAGCACCAGACAGTCTATTAAACCAAGCTCGAGGCGCTTGCTTCAGGCCATATAGAGATTTGTGTAGACGACACACATGATCCGGTTTGGTTTGATCTATAAAACCAGGTGGCTGCCTAAGATAAAATGTTTCCTGTAAATCCCCATGTAAGAAAGCATTTTGTACGTCAAGCTGACGTAAAGGCCATCGTTGTGTGACGGCTAGAGATAAGACAACTCGAATAGTGGTGGCTTTCACAACCGGACTAAATGTCTCATGATAATCAATACCCGGTTGTTGATTAAACCCTTTTGCAACCAGTCGCGCCTTGTAGCGCTTAACAGCCCCTGTTTGATCACGTCTAAGTTTATATACCCACTTACAATTTACTACATTAGCGTTCGGGACTTGGGGAACCAACGACCAAGTGCCATTTTTCATAAGGGCTGAATATTCTTCACGCATGGCTTGTCTCCATTCCGGTATAGTATTGGCAATAGTTAAGGTTGGTGGTTCAGATTCTGAAGAGGGGAGTGTTGTGTGAAAGGCAGAAGGATCAAACGGTGTGGATTGTTTAGGGTGAGGCCGAAGGTTGGGCGGACGTTGGCGGGAAGGGGGTGGTGCAGCCTCGTTAGAAGGAACATGAGAATTGGGGATCGAAGGGGAAGGGGGTTGCGGAGATGATGGAGAAGAGGCTGTAGGGGAGGTAGGTGGCAGCCGTACCGGAGGTGTGTCAGGAAAAGGAGGGGTTTCGGTGTGGGATGTTGAGGTATCAGTGGGATGAGTTTGAGATTTGCGTTTATAAGTGTGGATAATTGGAGGTTTCGGAAGGTTAGGTGTAGGTGGTTGAGGAACAGAGAGGGACGGAACAGGATTAGGATATGAAGAGACATACGGGTCATGTGTGGGTACATGTGGGACACTCGTGGTAGGTGCGGAAGGAAAGGATGACTCAACAAATCGGACATGTCTAGCAACATAGATGCGATCAGACATGGGATCAAGACACCTATAACCGTGATGAGAGGTGTTGTAGCCTAAAAACACGCATGGAGATGAGCGGAAGTCCATTTTGTGTTTATTGTATGGACGGAGGTGTGGATAGCACCGGCACCCAAAAACACGTAAAAAGGAGAAATCAGGTTTAGTTTGGAAAATATGTTCGAAAGGGGAGGTGTTGTTGTTAGTACGAGAAGGCATTCTATTTATCAGGTAAACAGCCGTATCAAACGCAAAATGCCAAAACCGTTGTGGAACATGAGATTGGGCAAGAAGAGTAAGCCCGGTTTCAACAACATGTCTGTGTCGTCGTTCCACCGTACCGTTTTGTTCACTTGTATGAGGACAGGAGAGCCGATGGATAATACCTCGTGAGGAGAAAATTGGAGATAGGTTTCTGAATTCTCCACCCCAATCAGTCTGAACAGATTTAAGTGTGGTTTTAAACTGACGTTCAGCCATAGCGATAAAATGTGTTAATGTGGAGAAAACGTCAGATTTTAGTTTTAAAGGGAAAATCCACATAAAACTAGAATAATGGTATAGCAAGAAATAATTGTGCCCGTCAAACGAAGTAACGGGCGCTGGTCCCCAAACATCACAAAATACAAGATCTAAAAAATTTGAACTCTTCTAATCAGAAGAATGCAAATGTAGTTTGGATGATTTTCCAATGAAACAAGAGTCACAATCCGAACTAGAACATTTATTTAATAACGGTAAATTATATTTAGATAACATAGAATTTAAAAGCTGGTGATGAGGATGCCCAAGTCTTTGATGCCAGGTTTGAGCGGAAGCATGCCTGAGAAGGCAACTTTAGGAAGAGGTTGCATGCTTGGCAGATTGATGGAGTAAAGACCATTATTACTTGGACCCGTGAGGAGGGTAGTGTGTGTAGACTTGTCCTTCACAGCAAAAAAAGTAGAGTGAAATTCAAAATAAACTTTGTTATCATGACAGAATTGTTGTACGGAAAGTAAGTTACGTTTGATTTGAGGAACATGAAGAATATTTGACAAAGAAAAGGTTTTAGATGGAGAATAAAGTTTTGAAGAGCAAATATGAAGAATGGGTAAACCTTTACCATTGCCAACATGGAGACTGTCGTCGCCATAGTATGGTTCTGAATGTTCAAGCCCTGAATGATCAAAGGCAACGTGACTATTGGACCCCGTATCCGGAAGCCATGAGGTCGATGCTTGTGAGCGATGATCAGCATAGTTTGCTGATGGTGGTGGTCTCCTGTATGTAGACGGGTCACGGTTTGGGCATTGTGATGGAATGTGACCAATACCACACCTGTTACATGTGCCAAAAACAGTGTTTTGATTAGATGCCCAAGAGAACTGATTACGATTACCTCCTCCATTCTGATGTCTGTTGGTAGAATTGTTGTAGTTGTTGTAGTTTCCTCTTCCTCTGTTTGAAGGACGATAGCCTCTACCGCCCCTGTTACTACCTCTGTTAGCATAAAAGGCTTGCGAATTAGAAGTGGTCTGAGGTTGGACCTGGAGACCAAACTGGGACAGCACCTGTTGTAATGTAGCAACCTGATCTGGTAAAACAGGAGAGGAGGCAACTCCTGTACGACTGTTGACAGCAGCAAAAGCCTGAGCTGGGACAACTTCAGGCGTTGGTTTCTTCAACAAATAATCATGATCAGCAAGCAAGCTATAGAGGTCTGAAAACTGTGTAGGAGGACAAGTAAGAAAAGTGGACTTGAGAGTGTTGTATTCTTCACGAAGACCTGCAACAGCCAACAGAATAACATCCTTCTCCTTCATTGGCTCACCTATATTGGCAAGAGAATTCGAGTATTCCTGAGCCCTATTCAAGTATGTAGAAGCAGACTCGTCACCCTTCATCTCAATCTTCAACAATTGAGTTTTTAGTGTATATTCCCTGGAAGAGGTGTGAGGGGCATAAGCACGCTCAAGAGAGAGCCATAGATCACGCGATGTAGAACCCTGAACATGCTGAAACGAAGCTTCAGAGATGGTAGACATTATCAACATACAAACATGAGCATCATTGGAAACCCAAGTTGTATAATCAGGGTTGAGGCAAGGAGCCGGCACTGTTGTTAGGAATCAGAGTCGGTAGCGCAGCGGACACAACACACAAACACACTTAAACGAAAAGAAGAAAGCAATAAACGACACAAGGATTTATAGTGGTTCGGTCAAGGTGACCTACATCCACTTGCTGCAACTAGGGTTTTCTTTTATTGATAGGTGCTACAAGAATTACAATTACAAGACTGAGATATATATAAGACAAAATTAGGTTAAACTAAAATAGGTAACAATGGGTTTTAGCCCATTAGGGCCGGCTGCCCTATTCCCCTTAATTCCAGCCGTAACAGGCCCAAAGGGGAGCCCAGCCCGGCCCAAACGCAATAGCTTTCATAACCCAACAATCTCCCACTTGAAAGCTTTGCCCATACAAACCATCCAAGTCAACTCAGCACCAGTAACTCGAGTAATCTTTATAATCAAGTCCTCCAAGCCCAAGCTAAGACTCCATGTCAAACCCTCCTAGTTGCAGCGGCCCTTATCATCAGTTACCTGAAAGGCCCGTTGAAGCTCCACCGAGCTTCAACCCAAAACCAGTCATACCAGACCCAGCCGTGATTATCTCCACCACCGACCCATCTTCTGTCTCAACCGACTTGCACGTTCCGCCGGCTCCAGAGATGCACCGAAGACCATCATCACTCTCCAAATTCAGCAAACAATCCTCAGGAGAGACTCTCTCATTCGGATTCTTGGTTTTCAAAACCCAACGGACTCTTGGAACTGTACCCGGAACACGTCCCGTGCTCCCACTGTTCCCAAACCCCCTGACTGGTTTCACCCTCCGAACACATTCAACTGACATCTCAGTAGCTCCAGGCTTCACGTTTGCAAAGTGAACCCTCTTAGTGTGAGATTCAGTGAACCGGATTTTATCACTCTGAACCGGGACGGTCACACATCCCTCAGCAGGTACCTCAACTAAATACAGTGATCCTCGTTTTTCTCCCCGAGCAATAACGAGATTTCCATCTAACACTTTCCACTTTCCACCGCCAAACTTGACATCCAGTCCCTGTTCATCCAATTGACTAACAGAAATAAGATTCATCATCAGACCTGGAATTACCCTGACGTTTTGCAAGTTCCATGCAGTTCCTCATGGAGTCTTCAGATTAACATCTCCCATGCCCGTAACCTTTAAGGTTTCACCATTTCCTAGTCTTACCTGTCCAAAATCACCTTCTTTTAGATTCACCATTGATTCACTGTTGTGCATAGCATGAATCGATGCTCCTAAATCCATGACCCAAGAGTCCACACTGCTTTCCACACTACAAACCAGTACATCATCATAACAGACGACCTCAGTAGTGTTCACTTCAGCAGACTTTTCCTTTTTGGCCTTTGGACACTGACTCTTAAAATGCCCAACTTCTTTGCAGCCCCAACATGTGACAGTCTTAGGAGTTCTGGATGCACTCCTACCCCTGCTCCCACTTTCCCTGTTATTCCCTCTTCCCCTGCTTACACTTAACAATTCAGAAGAATATTACCTTGCTTCCTGCGTCTTACGTTTTCTCCAAGAATCAAATCTCTCATCCCTTCAAATGTAAAACCACTGGGCCCTGTAGAATTGGTAATAGCAGTTACCGTTCCGGACCAGCTATTCGGCAGTGAAGATAACAGCGCCAGACCTTGAGTTTCATCATCAAAATTGATTCCCACAGAACTCAATATGGACAAAAGTGAATTTAAATTGTTGATATGTTCTGTCACAACGTCTCCTTCCTTCATCATAGTCAAGAAAAATTCTCTCAACAAGAACAGTTTATTTGCCCCCGACGGTTTCTCATACATGTTTGACAGAGCTGTCATCATGCCACGAGCCGTGGTTTCCTTCATGATGTTGAACGCGACACTCCTTGTCAAAGACAATGTAATAGCCGCCTTGGCCTTCTTGTCCTTCGAATTCCAAACATCTTGACTAATCTTATCAGTTTTTTCTTCCAATACCACATCCAAGTCCCTTTGACTCAACAGAGCTACAATTTGCATCTTCCACCATGCAAAGTCTGTCCCGTCGAACTTCTCAATCTGTACCTTCCCGTCCTCAGCCATCACAATAGCAAACAGAAAACAGATAAACGAACTTGAACACGAAAAAAAAACTTAACCCGTCGACTCAAGGGTTAGAACCCTAATCGGCGATCAACCTGGCAGCAACCCAAAACAACAGCGACTAGAAAACCAGCCACCACAGTCCCGGTGACCAACAGTTTGTCCGGCGGCTACCTCAAAACCCTAATCGAACCCGCTCTACACTTCCTCCCTTCCTGCGACAGTGATTAGCAGCCAAAACAGGCTCCGATCAGCCCTGTTACAGCCGAACAGAAGCAGAACAGAAACGGAACAGCAGCAACTGTCAGCGACTAGATCTTCAGCGACAAAAACAGCCGCAAAAAATCGAAACAGCAGCCCTTGCGGCTTCAAACCAGAACTCAGCAGATTGGTTCAGCACCAATCGCAATTCTGACAGCCTCTCAGATCGTTTTTCCGTGCGAAAACCGTGTGTAACAACGAGCCAAAGCTCTGATACCAGTTGTTAGGAATCAGAGTCGGTAGCGCAGCGGACACAACACACAAACACACTTAAACGAAAAGAAGAAAGCAATAAACGACACAAGGATTTATAGTGGTTCGGTCAAGGTGACCTACATCCACTTGCTGCAACTAGGGTTTTCTTTTATTGATAGGTGCTACAAGAATTACAATTACAAGACTGAGATATATATAAGACAAAATTAGGTTAAACTAAAATAGGTAACAATGGGTTTTAGCCCATTAGGGCTGGCTGCCCTATTCCCCTTAATTCCAGCCGTAACAGGCCCAAAGGGGAGCCCAGCCCGGCCCAAACGCAATAGCTTTCATAACCCAACACTGTGGTGGCAGAACTTTCTTTTTCTTTTGATGTTGTAGGCGCAGGAATGAACTGTGGTGGACTAAGAACCGTACCATCAACATAACCAAACAGACCATTGGTAATCAAAAAAGGCTGCAGCATGGTTTTCCAATAGCCATAGTTGGAAGGAGACAAAGTAAACCCAAACTTATGTGAGTTATGGGTTGTCTTCTCGGTAGGAGTGAATGCTGTAATAAGAGCCATGAAGGCTGTAATAGAAGCAGAATCGGAAAAAAAAAAAGGAGAAGAAGAGGGCAGAATTCTTGATCAGCGATGGCAGGGAGAAGACTGCCTTGTGGCGGCAGGGAGAAGACTGCCTTGTGGCGGCAATTTTAGGGTTGGCTCTAATACCAAGATAAACTTGGTAATGATTGTATTATTGATTGTGAATAAACAGGGTTACAATATGTGACATATATAAGAGAAATATTTACACTCTAATCCTCCTATTATACTAATAATATAAACACTGTTTAATTGTCTAATAATATATAATTACAACTATAAAGGGTAAATGTATTTTATGTAATTAATCAAGCCAAGCAAAAAAACAGACCTTGGCAAATGGTACTTACCTTGAATTGCAAAGTGCTGTTAATGGCATCACTTATAAGCTCCCAGTTCGGACCCAAATCATGTACCAGCACAACAAGGGCCTGTGGAAATGAGAGCATTCTATATGACATCTTACAAACAACACTTATTTCTTAACAAATAAAATATATAGTCATAAGACAAAAAGGGGAACCAAAAAGTTTAACCTGATCTTCAAATAATGACCATTGACTTCCTGAACCTGACTGCCCAACGGTGGTCTGCAAAAATGTTATTTGATTAATCCATCATGCAAGAAGAATCTAGACTGTTCTACATAGTAACAAGTAATAGAAAAAACTTCAGTAACCTATCACTTCATAATAGAATACCTTAAGTGCTTTGACTTTTCTACCACGATCGCGCACCAATAATTTCATGAACTTATTTGGGTTGGACATGTTACTCATTTGAGAAACCGCTGGAAAAGAAGTCGAACCAGCCAAAGGAATAAGATACTAAGATTGTCAAATATCTAATAAATGTCTCATCAGCATATAAACCGCTATAGAAAGACCGCAGATATAATTAATTAGTTTTCCATATTACCAATGAGACAAATGAGAAAGTAAGAAACATACCACTATTTCCATTAGATTCAAATTGATGTGTATCCAGTCTCCTTCTAGAGTGATCCTTCTGCATTTCGATGAACGAAAAATAAATTAGATGTTAGTTATAGCCATACACATTGGAGGTGGCAAAAAGGGCAAGTCACGCGAGTTTAGTAACGGTTTGAAATGGGTACGGGTCACAACAGAATGGGTTGAGTTAGGTTGACCAGCAAACGTTTTTCTTCAAATTTTTCTTAAATAATTATAAATGACTAACATTTTTTTAAATACTATAAATAACTAACGTATTAAAGATGATTACAAAATTATCTTTACTAATATAATTTTTTGAATAAAGCAATGCAAGGGGTTGTCATTATATAAATACATCTCGGCTCACTTCCAACCATTCAATATGTTCCAACTTTAGGCAACTTTAAAAAAGTTTACCCAAAATAGGCAGGTCACGCGGGTTTAGTAACGATTTGAAACGGGTATAGGTCACAAAGTAACGGGTTGAGTTAGGTTGACAAGCAAACGTTTTTCTTCATTTTTTGTTGAATATTTTAAATAATTATCGTATCAAAAAATGGTTACAAAATTATCTTACTAATATAACTTTTTGAATAAAGCAATGCAAGAGGCTGTCATCATATAAATACATCTCGGGTCACATTCAACCATTCAATATGTTCCATCTTTAGGCAACTTTTAAAAGTTTACCCATTTGACTCTTCCAGAGGTAAAGTATAAAAGCTGAATCCACGCATATTAAATATGTGTTGAAATTGCCACCTCTAAATTACACATAAATGCTAACAGGTTATCAATCAACTAAATTAAACACATTTATCACTTATAACTGGCAATATGGCTACACCAGCACTCTATTTTGTTCAAATGTTGAAATTTCACCTGATCATTCGGAAAATTAGAATCATGTTGCCAACGGTGCTCAAACGTGGATCCCTGCAACACCATAAGACAATTTAGTCACAACAAACAAAACACATCAAGGACTCCAGTAAATGTTTCATACATGATGTTTTTCCTTCTTTTTCTTTTTAGGTCTATTTGAAACTTCCATGGAGTCAAACTGTAATTGCTTTTCATAATCTCCAATATATTCAGCTTCCAAATTGTTCGGTATCTGGGTCCCACCATGTAAATTACTATGTTCATCCTGAAATGAATTAGTATCAGCACTTGAAGCGTCTGCTCTATTTGGTGCATGTATGAGCCCAGAAGTCCCGGCATTATATGGACTTATAATCCTCTGCCTGGATGCAGTACGTACACGTTTTGTTGGAATTGTAACATTTAAACTACTGCCAGATCGTTTTCCACTTAGCACAGAGGGTTGATTTCCAACGGTCCTCTCTACAGATTGCATGAATGACACATCATCACCCGTTGCATATGATCTTGGGCCATACAGATTGAAGTTTTTCCTTCTTTTCTGAGCAGTTTTTGTAGGTTTGCTACCTTCAAATCCACCGGAAAAATAATATGTGTTTGTTTCTCCCTCATCCTCTTCAAATACATCGTTATCTTGAGAGATTTAAAGTACACATATAGTTAGAATTTTAATTAGTATAATTTGCAAACAAGGTCTGAACTTAAGAAGTCTATAATACCAGCAACAGCATCATAGCAAGATGTATCCACTTCCTCTTGCATGCTAGCGCCAGTTCTCTAAAGAGAGTAAAATAAATCATTAGTAACAAAGTCAAAAGGGAAAGCACGACTAAACAAAGGATGATATATGGTTTCTTTTCAAATATGGTAATGAAAGGAAATGTAACCATATTCTTCAAAGATCATTAATATACTGTGCAATCATCTAGATTATTTAAACAAATTCCCTGGATTTTTATTGTATCTAAAATTCTTCTACTCCACATGGAGTTACAGATTCCTTTATAGATTAACATTTTAAACAGTGATCCCATATTTAATGAAGATTTGCACAATCTATCTGACTTGCGATCTAAACCACTTAAATGCATAAGATATCATATAGTATCAATGTCGCCATAAACTTGATTAATTTCTAATTGGCCACCTAAACTGTATGCTATTCTAAAAAAGATGGTCTACATATAAACTCACTGTAGCAAGAATATCATACTATCATTCGCTAGCATGTTTTACCTCAAAATGTAAGAAATGGGAATCAATAGCTTTTCTATAAGCCTCAATTGCACCAGGTGGGACTGTATAAAAGAGGTTCTCCTGCATTCCAGAAAACCAAATTTTATAGAGAACTAGTCAAAAATAGAAGTAAAGTTAAACCAACCCAAGTAAATATGCTAAACATTGTTTATTGTTAAATACATTAAAAGATCCTTCACAGATTGGTGTTGAAGTATTAGAGAAAGTATAGTTTCTCTGTGTCATTCTGTTTGTGTAGCAACAGCTGAAAGTGGCAAAATGGATCGAGCGGTTGGGTAACGAATCAAAACATGTTAAGAGATAAAATACAACCTGATTCAACAAACTCATAAATCAAAATTGCCACCTCTAGCTATAGCTTATAGTTAAAAAAAAGGCAGTGAAAGGTGGTGTAATCATGGTTTAACTTGATGTGTGAAGATACCAAGTGTTAGTACATACTACTGTCAAATTATCATCCCATGAATGGTCAAAGATGCCTAGATCAGATATAATATCAAGAGTCATGGGTGCTTGAGTTGCATTGCACTGAGCTTGAGAACTATTATACTCCATGAACCTAATTGCATATTCCCGAATCCCAACTGCATGGTCTTTTTCAAGGCAGTGTGACTCTGGTTCCTTGCATTTCACCTGTCAAATGCAAAAAACACAGTTAATTTGTACCATATACAATTACTCAGATATAAGAGAGACAGAACATTAAGTATGTATTGATATTCAGATCTAAAAGTATTTTACAGTAACAACTAGAAATTCAAATACCTGCATCATGTGCCAGAACTGCACGACAGCTTCTGCCAAGGTGTGAGACAGTTCCTTTTGCTCCTGCAGTGAACTTTGTTGTTGGAACCTTACACGTGAAGAAAAGGCAACTCTTCTAGAAATTTGAGCAGCTGCTGTTACTTTCCAAAGGTGCTCCTGTTCAATAATATAATATATATAATATGTTTAATAAAGGAAGAACAATACATGACTAGGTTGACTTTGATCTGTATCAACAGAAACAAACCTGAGCAAAATCATTAGCCAACCATGACATTTCCTCGAGGACAAAATCCCAATGTGATTTTAGACGCTTCTCTAGAGGCGAAGTTCTAACAGATAATTCAGCTATCCTCTTACGTTTTGCCTGTTTATAATATAATCTTAAATCAGCTATTAAGAAAACTTTTATGAGGCTATAATCAAGCGTATTATGTTCAATATACATATTGATAAAGAAATCAACCTCTATAATTCTAGCCTCTTCTAAAACTGAGTCTTCATGCTCTTTTGTTGCCAATTTCAAGTTTTCCTGAGAGCATGTATTTTGCTCTGCTCCATCAGTGAAATGATTAACAGTCAATATCGAGGGTGTGTCATTAGCATTTCTATCTTGAGAGATGAAATTGGGTCCCACAACAGTGCTTGGGTTTCTTTTGATTTTTAAATCAGTGCATCCGTCTGAGCCAACTTCTTTAACAGATTCAGATACTTTCAAACCTTCCTCTTCCTTAATAGCAGGGCCATCCTCATTGCCAATAAGATCAATCTTTACTAAGCTATCATTCTTTGCTGCACCTAAATCATTACTTCCCAAATTTTGTTCCATCGGCTTCGTAGTATGCAGACCATTCCCATTATACTCATCAAAACGTTGTCCGGTTTGGGTGCACGATGACTCAGAGTCCAAAACCTTTGTGGGGCCAGGTATGTTTTTTATCTCTTCTGTATTTCCATTGGTGGGACCCTTGGAATCTGTCAAATGTATCTGATTTATAACCCCTACATATTCAGGTTCTGTAGAAGCCGTTGTGAGTGGAGCTTCCACACCATCAGACTTTATTGGCAAAACATCTAATTCATTTTCTAAATGGCTGGTAGAAATTTTTAGAGACACATTAGCATCATGTGTTAATCCTTTATAATCCCTGGAAGCATGTCGAACAGGATCACGATTTGAGCGAGATCTAATCCTACGTTTATATGATTTTTTGGGCAGTTCTAAAACAGCAGAATCGCCTGATTCTTTCAACAGCATAAGATTATCAGCACTGTTTGGTTCACAGACTGAAGGAACACCTAGTCTACCGCTACTTTCAACAGAATCTCCATGAGGTGAAGCAGTAATTGCAAAACTACCTTTTGCTTCACTACAGTACCATAAGAAAATCATAATAATAAATCAACAGATTATCAATAATAATGGTATGAATGGTAGAAAATAACCAATGATTTCATTACACCCTAGATACAGACAGACCTCGTCACAAACTGCTCAGGATGCCCTTTTAGCGATGTGGACTGGAAGCTAATTGATGTTGCATTCCCAGGTTTTAAGTCTAATGGATCTCCACCCTGCAAATAGCAAGAATTTGATCACCTGTTTATGCTAAAAATGCTTCGCAACATGAAGATTAAATGTTGATAATAATCCTATCAACTTACTTTCTGCAGAAATTCTACTTCACTTCTAAACTTCTCAGCAGTGGTGAATGTTTGCCTGCAAAAAAAATGATCTGTTATTATGGTCGCCTTGATTTGACAGAAAAATGGGAAATGATAAACTCATAAGGTGGTGTTTGGTTTGCATTCGAGAATCATTATGGGTATGGGTTTAATAACATGCCGGAATGGAAATGGGAATGGGAATGGGTATGAGCATAGTCACAGGAAACGATGGACAAGCCACGTACCGCGATCCAGATCGCCCGTACAGGAATCGGGTACAAAGTCGTACCGTTCGCCTATGGTACGCGATCCGGATCGGTAAAATCAAGCGATCCCGATTGAACAACAATCCGAACCTTTATCAGCAGATTCACGATCCCGGTCCCTTTGGCTCTTTTTGAAATCACTGCATTTTTACTCAATAAATACACGAAAATATTACCTTTTAGAATACACATTACATTGAAATTTATGAATTTTCTGTTATGATTATGAATTGTGTCATTTTAAATTGAAATTTTATGAAAAAATCTATTTTAAAATGTTTAGTATAACATACACCGTACCGGACTATATGGTACACCGTACACGTACCGAATTGGCGTTCCAAATGAACCTACCCTCCCTCATACCGAATTTTAGAAATGCACGTACCGCGTACCAGTTTTCGTTCTGCTTACCGGAACGTACCGCGTTCCATGTGACTATGGGTATGAGTTTGATAACATGCACAGAAATGGGAAGGATATCAAATTTTATGGCTATCAACCATACCCTTGCACCAAACATACTCAAACACTATCAAGCTCATACCCTCAAACCAAACACCCCCTAAATTTGCAGGTCACAGTCTCACAGAAGAGTGTCACTGTTACCTAAGTTCTGCTTGAGTTTTCTCAAGATCTGATGATTGCTGAAGAGATGGTATTGAAGAAATTCCAACTCCTCCCATGGAATCAAGCTCAGCATTGACTACAAGCACAAATCAAGAAGTACATCCATGCATACCCACTTAAAGCACCTACAGGTCTGTTCCTGTCACATGTCAAATGCAAAAACTTAATTCAAAAACCAAACATGTAAAACATAAATAAGGTTAAACCATTAAAGTAAATCAAAGTAGGCTATGCACCTTATTGAAGTAGTGCACAAGGGTCATCTTCTAAAACTAAACCTAGAGTCTGAAATTAAAATTTTCAGAGAATAGAACACAAGCATTCAACATTCTACTACGTTACTAAAACCCATCAATTAGTAACCATAATAGAGGCTAAACCATTGTGCTATTACATAGTCCTAGATGCAATGCATCTTATAATATCTAATTATGTAGGGCTTACATCTGTATAAATCAAATTCCTGTTTCCATGGATAATGCCCATTCGTTGATGTTTGAACTTTGAACTACAGCAAATTGGTGATGAATCATGAACGATGACCACTAATGGCCTGCTCCTTTTGTTCAAATATAACCCATGAAAACAATGTGTTGTCATTTCAACAAGTAAAGAAATATCTAGGATGTAATATTCCCACAAGTGCGAAATTTGTATATGACTATCAAAACCTGTAAATCTTCTCCATTCCTGCAAACTAATCTCTAAAGGAAGTGTATCTATCATCGCCATTGGGCTATAAATTCCCATATGGCAACACTCAATATGTGCACGGAACAGCTTATAACTTTATAAGTACTTGAAAGTTGAAACATAGTAGACTGACATCACATGGCAAAGAATCAGCTTTCTAGAACCACCACCAAGAATATCAAAGCACTAGTAGGTCAAAAACTACGAAGGGAAGCAACCAGACATCACACATCCAACCAAAATTTACCTCAATAGATAATCAATACCAGGAAGGTACAAAGCAACCTCTGTGCTATCCTTTTGAAGAATAAGCTTGAACCAACAAGTTACTTATGCCGTTTGGATGAATAATTGAGATGATTCGTATATAAAAGAAAGATAATAGATGATATTTATAGTAAGCCTTGGAACTTTGATTTTAAATTAAGAAATATGTTGTTCCAATAAACAAAGTTTATAAAACAGAACCAATTAGGAAATAATCCAGATAATTACCATAACCGTAACATAGTTATCAGTCTATTCATGAATCCAAACAACGCTATCTGACGGTTAATCACGTAATCTAAGAGTTCAAGTTCAGCTAGACATTCATAGTGCATAAAACTGAAAACCAGTTCAACTAACATCAGTATAATTCTAACAATTGCACTGCATGCTCTACCCCATTGCTGATTACAGCCCATGCTCACGTGCAACCGCCATTATAAACGTTCAATTCTCAGTAAAAATGCTCCATGAATACATGTGGTGAAAAAACACACTGCTTTGAGGAAAGAAAAGCCAACCTAGTTACATTTACTTGGCACCTGGCTAGTTTTCAGGCATGCATTCAATCAAAATGCACCAATACAACACTGCAATCACATATCTACACATTCAAATGCCTACAATCAACTCTAGGAGTATTTTCCAATAGTTTCAGTTCTAGGGTTTACATAACATAAAATATTTCGTCCAATTCTATTGTTTCAGCGAGAAATACCTGAATTGCGAAGAGCAGTGCAACGATATCCAGCTTAGAAACGTTTTCCCTATACCCTTAGGTTCTTCTTTGATGTAAAATGGATCAATTTCTAAATCAAAAACAAATTTTGCCCTAGAAAATACAGGACATGAAATGAATCGATTTAGTGCCCCTTTTGAGAAAAATTACCCTAATCACTCAGAAATTATACGTAATATGAATGTTCTTGGTGTGAAGATTTGTATGTATGTAGTGTTGTTCGTTCTGGTTCGTCTTCAAGCTCGTATTTCTCTGCAAAAAATTATTTCGTCGTGTCTGAAAGTAGTGGGCCGGACATGCAGAGGTCGACGAAGAGGCCTTTTTGGGTCGAATTTGGGCTTTTTGTTCGCTTTTGTTTTCTAAAAGGAGTTATAAACTTCAAATAATATTAATATTTCTCTACGTAGTGGCAAAGGTATATATCTAAGATTTCACTAAAAAAGAGAGGTCTTGATTTCAAGTCTTACTTATAACAAAAATTAAAGTGGGTCCAAGTTGGGACAGGAGGCCTATGATGAGTTTCCTCGTGGAAATGATTGGGTGGGTCATTAGCCCGTCAGTGATCCAAATTGCCGAAAAATATATTTATATATATATATAGGATGAGGTTCAACTAAGAAGTGTATTTTGGCTAATAAGCCTAAGAAGCAATTTTAGCCATCCATTTCTTAATAAGGGATGAGATTCAAGTGGGGAAAAAAGAATATTGGAGGTGTATCATTGGAATAGTCATTTTTTTTTACTTTTTTCAAGTTTCTCACATTTTTTAATCGTCTATAATTTTTTTATACGACATTATTTTTTGAAAAAATTATAGCATAAAATCGAGCATTTTTTTCTCTTTAATTTGAGTATAATGTTGATATATAAAAAACGATGATTTAAAAAAATTAAAATCTTTGTTGATTTTCGATAAAATAGCACTGATAATAGAATTTGTGTTGTTTTCTAGTAAACAACAGCAAACCAGCACAAGAAAATAGCACAACGACAAATCAGTACAACACAATAACAAAAACAACACGGGTAACTTTACAAAATCATAAATCTGAAAGTAATTAAGTCATCATCTTTCGGTAACTATTGTTGTAAGGAAAATAATGTACCATAAAATACAAGAAAGTGAATTAAAAAAAAACTTCATGTGATGCTATGAAACTTGAGCCACAGTCCAAAATATAATTTGTAAATGTTTTTGTATATAATACACTCTTAAAAACTTAGTTTTGTTGTGTTGAGTTTTGTTCATTTTTGTGATGGCCTACATGTGCTGGTTTTTGCTTGTGTTGGGTTATGTTTGTGCTGGTTTTAGGGTTATAACCTATAAATTCCAACTGTGTTCTTTGTTTTGTGCTGCTTTGATAACTAGTGTTGTTTTGCTGGGTTATCTAAGAAGACCAAGTGACACAACTAACTGTGTTGTTTTGGTGTTGTTTTATAGTAAAACAACATTATTAATTATTATGTTTGATGTTGTTTTATTACAATGCAGCACAGTTAAAAGTGCTTTTTTACAATGCAGCACAGTTAATTGTGTTGTTTTATCATAAAACAGCACATTTATGTAAAGTAGCACAATTTCATTAAGTGTCGTTTTGTTTTCACAAAAAATATAGCAATACTATTCTCGAATTAAAGGTAAGAAAACGCTCGATTTTATGGTGTAATTTTTTTTTTAAAATAAGGTCATATGAAAAAGTTATTTACGTTTAAAAAATGGGGGGTTGAAAAAATCAACAATTTTGGGTTTTTCAAGAATGCCCCTCCATCCCTTATTTTTCATACACTTAAATCTATACCATTGATTATCAAATTGAATGGATGGGATTGTTTCTTACGCTTCTTAGTCAAATTGCACTTCTTAGGGAAACCATCCCCTGTGTATATATACAAATTATTTTTTTTTTCTTTTCTTCCTTACTTGCTTCAATTTTCAAGGAAATTTTATCTTTAAAATTAAATGGTCTATTACGATTCAAACGTATTATAGACTCATTACTAATATGTGATTATCTTTTTAGGAAACTAACCGGAGCATTAGCACTTGGTATATATGACTTAATTAGTCTCTCAATTTATGTAAATGAATACATACGTGATACGTCTGGTAACTGGTTTTTTTAATCATGGTAAATGTATTATCTTTTGAACTTTTGGTTCATATTATTTAACTAGAAATTGTACCCCGCGCTCCGCGGCGGGAACCAGACCTTAAACGGTTGAGACGGTGACATTAACGTGACCAAGCACAAAAAAGAAATGTGCTTAGAAAAGTTTTGTCCCGCGCTCCACCGCAGTAACCATAAAAATCATAAAAGAAATGTATGAAGTTACGGCGACTCGGTAGTGGAGGTCGAAAAATATATAAAAGACAGTTAGATAACGGTACCAATATTTCTCATTCGTCACAGTTGACAGTCAATATAACCCACAATAACTTAAAAAATACTTTATTTTGAATACGACTCTGTGTTTTAACAAAATTTACATTGGGGCATCAACAAAGAAAAAAAAAACACATTGACAAAAAAATCATATTATATATACTACAGTGGGTAACTTAAAACTTGTAAAACTTGAAACCTATAAAACTTTAGGTGGTTAAAGTTAATATTTAGAAAGTGAAGGGATTACTTTTGTCAAGCTACAAACATAAGGGTTAGATTTGGTCCGTGGATAACTCTACCGACACTTAGGATTAAGTATTGGTTAAATTTGAGGATCAATGACAATGCATTACAACTCATTCCATTTCGGGTTGTTTTCATTAAAATGAATAACCAATAAGGTGAGTCGTAAATGAATCCCTTGATAATAGCTCTATTCATACTCATCAGGCCAACATGCATTCTCAACCTCCTTTGAGGTCCTATCTTGTTATAATGGATTGATTTTAATATATATCGCACAATCAAAAAACTTAGAAGGAAATATTTGATTTTTGAACAAAAACCAACTGTAATGAATAAGAAATATTATAACTTGTGTTGCTTTATGTGAATTAATGTTGATGAAAGTAAATTATCATGACTCAATCATGCCTATAAACTTTTGCTCTCATGGTTATTAACTTTACAATCACTTGAAGACATTCAGGTAATTGTGTCAACGAAAGCAAATTATGTGTGAACATAAAACTACATGATATCCATCATTTATTCCAATTAATGTAATCACATTAATATGGTCGTTATATAGTTACTAAATCATATGACTAGTCACTTTTTAAGTTAATATCTATTTAAATTTTAGATACAAATCAACATTTGAAAGTGATTATCCTAAACTTTATTTATAGAACAATTGTATATTTTTCTTCTTTGAAATTTAAATGAAATTATTTTGTCTGGATGTGTTAATCAAATTTTAGAGATAAAATTGTGATAACCAATGTTGCTTCCAGATATAATATCCGCTTCTATAACGCAATTACCTATTTATTTGACCTGATATATTGTTACATTACATAAAACCATTTTTTATCCATATTTCTTAGTAGCACTATATGGAAAATTTATCTAAACTTTTAATAATAAGTCTCTTATTAAAAAAAATACAAATAAAAATTAAATTTCAGCAATATATCGTCTTTAAAATTCAAAATTTAAAACTTCAAAATCTAAAAATTTCATTCATTAATATATCGACACAATTTAAATTAGAATTGAAGCCAAACATATTTTTTGAAAAGAAAAATGTCGTTATTTTAAAAATAATTAAAGTTTAAAATATAACACGTTTTATAGAAATAAATATTTACAAGTTTCTTAATTTTAGTTAAAAACTAACTATTAAAATTTACAAATCAAAATAAAAAATTTATATATAACTATCAAACTTAATTAAAAAGCTAGTAATTAAATATTAATAAACTTTATTCTAACACATTGTTATTTAAAATAAAAGTAGTATTTTTAAATTTTATATATAAAATTTTAAAAATCTTGTTTTTTTAATAACAAAACTTTAAAAACTTTGTTTTTTAAAATCTCCTACTTTTTAATTCTTGATTTTTTAAAACTTTTTTACTTTTTATGATAATTAAAAAAAGTGAGTTAATGGTAATAATAATAAATTGATTTGGTAAAATGTTATTTTTCAAAAAATAAAAGAGACTAAATATGGAAAGATTAAATGAAGGATGTAAATGTGTTTTTTTTTCGGAGGGTAGACTTTGTGAAATTGAATATGGTGATGACAAGTGACAATATATATAGTGTTTTGTTATAATAGAGATAATTGTCACGTTAAAATATATTTTTTTATAATAGATTACATTGTATTTTATTCAATCCGTGTAATACACGGGTTTATTCAACTCATGTATTACACGTGTTTTTAAAAATATATTTTTTTACCAAGTAGACATCATTACATTACTTAACACGTGTAATACACGAAATTTTATCCTAATATTCATATAAAACATTATACATGTTTACGTTTATGCTGGCATATTTCCTAATTTAATATCTTTACTTTAGGGTTGTTCAAAAAGCTCGCGTCTCGCTCGAAAATCACTCGAAAAAAGCTCGGAAAAAACTCAGCTCGGAAAAAACTCGGCTCGAAAAAAGATCGATTGTAAACGAGCCGAGCTGGCTCGAATTGTAATCGAGTCGAGCTCGAGCTAGGGTTGGCTCGGCTCGTGGCTCGTCTCGTTGGTTCGTATAAATAACTAATATATATATGTAACTTATATATATATATATATATATATATATATGTGGGTGTGTGTGTTATATTTGAAGTATGATGTTTTGATTTTTTAGTTCATTTGTTTTCAAGGACTCTAAGTTTTTTACTAAAATTTTACTTTATTTCCCGTTGTATTTACTCTCTACTTTATAAGTTTTGGGTTATGTATGTTTTTTTATCTTTTATATATTGTTCCTTCCATATATTTAATTTTTTGAAGAAAAGAAACTTCAAACCGATAATAAAAAAACTTTTCTCGTTTATATATATATATATATATATATATATATATATATATATATATATATATTAAGGGTAGGGTTCAAATGCTAACCCAATTTTAAATGCTAACCATGATAACCACATCTTCACCATTGATCTTGTTTGATCAATGGTTTAAATCAATTAATGTCATTTTGTGAATCGTTCGCTCGCTTTGACCATCCGTTTGTGGATGATAAGTGGTGCTAAGATTCAATCTAGTCCCCATATCCTCATGGAATTTCTTCCAAAAACGAGAAGTAAATCTCGTATCACGATCCGATATAATCGTCACCGGTTCACCATGATGTGACACTATTTCCTTCACATAGATTTCCGCCAATCTATCCGATGTAAACGTTTCCTTTATTGGAAGGAAATGTGCACTCTTTGTCAACGATCTACTACTATCCATATTGCATCATAACCCTTTCGTGTCTTAGGTAATTTAGTAATTAGATCCATGGTTATGTTCTTCATTTTCAAAGCGGTATTTCAAGCGGTTGAAGCTTTCTATACGGCTTTTGGTGTTCCGCCTTTACCCTTAAGCATGTGAGACGTCTCTCCACATACTTAACAATATCACGCCTCATACCCGACCACTAAAATAGACACTTCAAATCATAAAACATTTTTGTGGCCCCCGGATGGATAGAATACTTGGATTTATGCGCCTCATCTAAAATAGTTGTCAAAACACTTGACAACCTAGGAATCCAAATTCTATCAAAGCATGTCTTTAACCCCGAGCTATTCTCCCCAAGCTTGTCAACATAAGCAACCATCCGTTCTTTTTTCAAATCACCACCAAGTGCTAACACTTGGGCTTCCCGGATTTCATCTATAAGAGATGATGAAATTGTCATCTTGAACGACTTCACCTTGATAGGTGTATGGCTCGTCTTCCGACTAAGAGCATCCGCCACTACATTCGCTTAACCTGGATGATAAAGTATCTCACAATCATAATCCTTGACCAATTCAAGCCACCGCCTTTGCCTCATGTTAAGATCCTTTTGGTCAAAGAAATATTTGAGACTTTTATGATCCGTGTAGATCGTACACTTCACCCCATACAAATAATGCCTCCAAATTTTGAGCGCGAATACCACGGCCGCAAGCTCTAGATCATGGGTAGGGTATTTCACCTCATGAGTCTTCAATTGCCTAAACGCGTAGGCAGTCACTTTCCCCCTTTGCATCAAAACACACCCCAACCCCGAATGCGAGGCATCCGAATACACCACAAAATCTTCGGTCCCGTCCGACAAGGACAAAATAGGTGCCTTAGTCAACTTTTCTTTCAAGATTTGAAAGACAGATTCTTGCTCGGCATCCCAAACAAACTTAGTCTCCTTACGCGTTAACTTCGTCATCGGCAAGGCAATCCTAGAGAGGTTCTCAATAAACCGCCGATAATAACCCGCCAACCCCAAGAAACTTATAATTTCCGAAGGCGTCTTCGGTGATGACCAATCTTTTACCGCCGCTATATTGGATGGGTCAACGGTAATTCCTTTCCCGTTAATCACATGACCCAAGAATTGGATTTCGCGCAACCAAAATGCACACTTAGAAAATTTTGCATAAAGCTTCTCCCTTTGCAACATTTCAAGAATTTCACGAAGATGAAAGGCATGATCACCTTCACTCCGCGAATAGATGAGGATGTCATCTATAAATATAATGACAGAACAGTTGAGGAAAGGTCTATACACCCGGTTCATAAGATCCATGAAAACCGCGGGTGTGCTGGGTTAACCGAATGGCATAACCGTAAACTCATAATGATAGTAACGAGTGCGGAAAGCTGTCTTAGGCACGTCATCTTCTTTCACTTTTATTTGATGGTACCCGGATCTCAAATCAATCTTAGAGAACCATGACGCCCCTTGCAATTGATCGAAGAGGTCGTCAATCCGAGGCAATGGGTACCTATTCTTCATCGTCAACTTATTCAACTCCCGATAATCCATACACATCCTCATGCTTCCGTCCTTCTTTTTAACGAAGAGAACGGGTAAGGCGAGATGCTTGGGCGTATGAAACCTTTATCAAGAAGTTCTTGCAATTGTTCCATTAGCTCTTTCATCTCTGGCGGTGCCAACCTATAAGGTGCTTTGGCTACCGGCTTAGCACCCGGTATCAAATCGATCCCAAACTCTACTTCTCTCTCTGGTGGAACCCCCGGTAACTCATCCGGAAACACATCCTCAAACTAATTCACAACCGGAACATCGTGAATATCTTTCACTCTCTCAATCACATCCGCAACACAAGCCATGTATGCCTTGCACCCACGCACCATGTACTTTGTTGCCTTCACATAAGAACACAACTTACTCTTACCTTTCTTCTCACTTTCTATGTAAATGGACTCACCCGATGAGGAATCGAGTTGTATCGCCATAGGTCCACATAGAATATTCGCTTTGTTCTTTGACAACCAATCCATACCCACTATTACATCAAAAACCCCATGGTCATAGGAATTAAGTCTATAAGGAACGTTTCACCCCCCGTCCTTAACTTACAATTCCTATAAATATCAAATACTAGGAAACTCTTATCATTTTACGCTTCGATTTCTAAGGGTCCGTCTAACTTGCGACTTAGAAACGAAGAATGCTTAACAAATTTCAAGGACACAAACGAACGACTAGCCCCCGAATAAAAAAGAACTAGTGCAGGTAAAGAGTTAATGTTGAATGTAACTGACACCACCTCCGAGTTTGTCTTTGCCTCTTCCGCCGAAATGTGGAAAGCTCTACCCTTTGTCTTTGGAATCTCTATCCTCTTTTTGTTTCCACCTTGCTTCAACTCGGGACAATCCGCCCTATTGTGCCCGGGCTTGTAACAATTGTAGCACAAGTGAATTTGGCTTGAATATTGATTAGCCATATGCCCCGACTTCCCACATTTATATCAGTTTAGCGTCCCCTTCCTACATTCACCAAAATACTCCGGCCCACAAATCTTGCACCCCCGGGAAGAGAACTTGCTAAATGGTTTCTTGCTAGGGTTCCCGCCCTTTATCTTTTTCACCACTTGATCCACAATTTCCCGCTTTCTCTTTTCACCCCTAGCTTCTTGCCTCCTCAACTCCACCTCCCTTTCCCGACACCTGTTTATCAAATCTACAAGTGTGGTAAAAGAGGATGGAGATATGCTATCCCTGAATTCCACAGTCAACATAGCATAAAATCTGTCAATCTTTGCCTTTTCGCTCGACACCACGTCCGGACAGAACTTCGCGCGATCAAAGAAGGCCCCTGCCAATTCATCAATCGACTCAGTCGTTTGCCTCATGAGGAGGAACTTCTCAGTCATCCTGTCAACTGCGGCTTGTGGGCAATGGTATTTCAGAAAAGTCGTCTTAAACTCCTCCCAAGTCATGGAGGTCACACCCAATTCACCCCTCTCATTTCGGAGATTCAATAACCATTCTTTCGCCCTCCCAGTCAACAGTGGCACACTAAACATTACCCTATCCTCGGGCTTACATTTAGTCATCTCAAAATTCGATTCCATATCCACCACCCACCTGTAGCTAAGGATCGGGTCCACTTGCCCATTATACTCTTTGGGCTTGATCACCATAAACTCCTTAAGAGTACAACCTTGTGGTTCCTTCTCATTTTCCTTCAATACCTCCTCGAGAGTAAGCTTAATAGCCCCTCTCATTTCCTTCATTAACAAGGATGTGGCTTGCTCAAAGGCCTTGGCCACTTCTTCCTTAATCATCTCTTGGATTCTTGGATCCAACGTTCCCTATTCGCATCGTCCGTCATCTCTAAACTGATAATTAGAACAAAAACACCTTAATATCCTTACACTTTCAATACCTTAGGTTAGGCCTGTCAATTTTACCCGTACTCAATTAACCCGACCCGACCTCACCCGAACCGATTAAACTCATACCCGAATAACCCGTAACCGATTAACCCAAAAACCGATTAGACCGATTGTTATTAGGGTCGGGTTTTGGTTAGACTTTCAAACGTCAAAAACTCAAATAACCCGAATCGATTAACCCAAATAAACCGATTGTTTGTAACACCAATATATGAAGATTTTGTAATATTTTTTTTACATCTGATTCCTTCCATGGGTTGTTTATGTATGGATATCATCTAACTCCACATCGTATTGTTGCATTTCAACTTATTATGGACTTGAGACGGAATGAATTAGTTTTTGGATTAAAATTTGATTTCATACATTTTGTTCCTAGAAAAGAAATTTTGTTTAACTTCTTTAAAAGTCAAACATACTATTGGGCAACGATTGTATTAGTATGACTATTAGGGAAAATTTTTGTAAATTTGATAGCAGAATACACATAGAGAAGTGTTTGGTCATCAATTGATTTGAAAAAAACTATGAATAATCAATAGATGTCAAGTGAACACACTATATTGACCATTTGAAGGAATAAATAGGTACCTCAACAGTTGAGATAACTGTAACATTCACGGACTAAGCTGTTAACCTTCACCGAACAACCTAACCCGATCTACCCGATAACCGAATAACCCAAACCCGATCTACCTGACAACCGAACTACCCGAATCCGATCTACATGACAACCGAACTACCCGAACCCGATCTACCCGACAATCATACGGATCAGATGTCGGTTATATTATGAAACAGGAAAAACCCGAACTACCCGACCCGATCTACCCCAAACACGATTAATATACCCGAAGAACACCCCTACCATAGGTATCCGTCACACATTTACTCTTATATGTATTAAGTATATATGTATCTACCTATATACATACATACATATATAATCATCTTCACCTAATCCTTTCAAATGTTCATTGTTATATGGTTATCATAAAGACCCTTGCACATTTCGTCTTATTAATCATGTTGGCCAGACATGTTTAATAATACGCTATGCCCAATTGTAATTATCATATCCATATAACAAATCACAAAGACAAGTTTCGGCACACATAACACCTTGTCATTCAATCATACATATACATATACACCGTATATATAACCACCTTATCAAAACATTACTAACCTTTCACTTCCGAAAGCTCCGAGTCTTGGTCAAGTCCTTCTTGGATTCTCGTATCATTTCCCCCATATCAAGAGCATCCGGTTTGAGTTTGGTGCCACCCACACCAAATCCCTCAAACTATTGCTCTGATACCAAGTTGTAATACCTTTAATTTCATACACCGATAATTAAAAGTTTAAACAAGCGAAAGCATTTATCCCAATAAATTTTTTTTACTGTTCGCGTGTCGCGAACATCAGGGACCCTCCCTTCGCGTGCCGCGAGGGAGTTCCAAAAACTACCTACCGAGAAACTAGTTCTTCACGTGTCGCGAAGAACCTCCCCCTGATCTTCGCATGGCGCGAAGACAACCAGTAAACAGAAAGTTTAGTTTTTCTGCCCAGTTCAACATAGCCAAATTTTCCAATTTTTCACATATCAACATGACACAAATTTCCAAACACTTGGGTTTTTGTTTAAAACATTCTAAACACCAAATATATACACCAAAACACCATTTCATGTATCAATTACATCCTTTTAAAGGATTCCTAATTAACCCCCAAAATCATCAATTACGCATACGAGAACCCGCCAAAGCCTTGTACTTTACTTTGACTACATCAGAGCTTTTCCTACATAACCAAATAAATATTTCACCATTAGTAATGAAGATAAAACATATCAACAAGTGAAATCTACTTGTTTTCACTTGCATAACACTTTACAAGTTTCATTCTTTTCATTTAACATTCATAATTAACACATTTCCATTTCCATTATGGCACATAGGCCATAACTTCATCACCACATTTCCATTATGATTCTTAGATCATAACTTCATCACCCATTTCCATTATGGTATTTTAAACATAACTTCATCACCACATTTCCATTATGATACTTAGATTATAACCTCATCACCACATTTCCATTATGGTATTTTTTACCATAACTTCATATCCACATTTTCATTATAGCATTACAACTATAACTACATTCATTCACCTCTATACACATTCATAGCACATAACACATTATGCAAACAATATTGCATATAACACCATATATCAACAAAACTAAGTAAGTGCAAAAGCACTTACCTTTCGGGTTTGAAGATCCCGTTCCCCCTTCACGATTTGCAATTTGATTACCTAAACATATACACCTAGTTTAGTAATCTATCATACATCAAAATCACAATATAATTGGGTTCACAACCCAAACTGGCCCGTTTGGGTTATACTCATATCTAAACACCCTATTTCCACCCAAACTTACCTACTTGAGTTTCATTTTCAATCATTAACACTAACTTTTCATTTAATCTTTAACATTAGATTAATTTAGTGTTCTTTCAAGTGTCTAACATCATATAAACACTTAATCATTCATTAATTCATCATCCTAACATCATAACCCAAAAACCCCCAATTCTTTCCATATGAACCCTAACTTCTCATAATCAAAATCAAAGGGTTCTAGGATGTTAAACACCATTTTTTACCTTTAGTTTAACTATATTATCAACAATCTAACACTAAATAACCACATGCATCATCAATTTTCGGATTTCTACAAAACCCACCTACTAACTCATCAATGGTGAAATCAAATGGAAGATAATCACTTACTTGATGTTAGGAAGATGATGTGTGAGCCAACACCTTCACAATCCAAGCTTCAATTGCATGATTTTGGCTTCAACACCTTTTCCTCCCTTTTCTCTTGTAAGAATCGACCCACACACCAAATAAAGCTGAATTTTGACTTTTACTAGTCAAATATGGCAGATTTGCCATTTTACACATTCAACCCCTTAACTTTCATTTCACCCATTTCATTCCAAAATTAATTAAAAACTAATATAACCCCAACACTAAATTGAAACCCACTTGTTTCAACTTATTTCTAAAATACTATTTCCACCATAATATTAATTTAGAAATATATATTTATTTAAAACGAAACCCGGATTTTTGTTCGTTACAGCAAATGATACATATATGTAACACTCACAGAAATCGTAATACATGTGTTACGTATACGTATCAGAACCATACCTTTGATAAGCTATTAAGTTACGTATATAAAACAGTACGAGTTACATGTACAACACATAAAAGATAAAGAACATTAATTATAGCATAATATTTATAGGTTTACAACGATACAACACACAAAAGTAGAAGAACAAGATGATAAAAAAACCAAATATATAGTTTACAAATGTAACTTACACAATTTTATGAAACCAAGAACATCTCTTCTTGTTACGCATATGTAACACGTAGTGTTACGTATATGTAAGCATTGTTAGATTCATGTAACACCTGTGTTACATATATGTACCAATTGTGTTACATATACGTAAAACAAACTTCTCACTAGAATAGGCATTTGGAGCAAAGATCGTTTGGGCAAGCATGCCACGGTACAAGCAGAAAACAATCTCGTTGACTCTGTCATTTAGGGTTACCGTAGTAATGACATGATATCATTCGTTGAACAATTGCACCATCACCATCATATCCTCAAAGTAGTCCAATAACTTCAATCAAAGAACAACCTTATATTGAATAAATTTAATCAAATTAAATGACTTTAATCAATCGAGTAATCAATAAAAATTACTTAATAATTAACTCTTGAGACTGTAATAACTTGGAAGCTACCGTATGCGTCTTTTTCCGATGAACAGTTTGTGAATACCTACATATACAATTACATCACTTTGAAATCAAATTTTTTTCCACTACAATATTGTTAAAATAAACTTACGATAATTGACGAACATTTATCCAACCTACTTATTTATCTATGGACCAAGAATTTTACTTCATGTCTCTACTCTACCTTAGTTAAATATAGTAAACCCAATTTATAATTTTAAAATCATCATTGAAACTATGATTATTTTATGAAGTTTATTTATTTAATTTTAAAAAATGGATTTATGTTTTGTTAGTTTACTGACAACAGAAGTTATCTACTACTTTTTAAAGATATATATTAATTTATCCTATACAAAAAAAAAATTGTAATCCACTTGCATTACATGTATGCATTCACGTGACTAGGTTTGCAAAGAAAAAGAAAAACAATTGTGATATGAAATGAAATGCAATTTAGAAATTAATTAGAGACTAAAATAAATGAAGGTGTGGGAGATTATTAAGGAAAAACAAGGGGTTTAAATTTATTTGTACTAAAATGACCTTTTAAAAAAATAAGATAAAAAATAATTAGAAATTATGTGATTGGTTGAATGGTGGTTAGCATGGTTATCATCTAAAAAGTTGGTTAGCATTTGAACCCAACCCTATATATTAATGTGTAAAAAAAACGAGCTGGCTCGAGCTCAACTTTTCAGCTCGAAAAAAAATCGAGCCGAGCCAAGCTGGCTCGTTTAATTTCAAGCTCGAGCCAAGCCTGGCTCAGCTAGGCTCGTTTACAGCCCTACTTTACTTAATTTAACAGCTTTTGTAAGCAACAAGTGCTTTTTAACAAAAGGTTATATCTAGCAATAATTATTACGTATTAACTATAAGGTATAGTAAAATAGAATATATATATATATATATATCTGATAAATAAATGTTTTTATGTCACGTGTCACCTATTTATTTTTATTATTTTTTTCTCGTATTTCTCTCTTATTAAATACACCTTTATTTTTTAATAATAATATATTTAAAAAATAGTATTATATCAATAAAACACATTTATTATAAATTATCACTTGAAACATTCAAATCTAATTATGTAACTTTTATTTTCAATCAAATAGTAAATGAAAGTTAAATTATATTAAATATTAATTAACGTATTTTTGAAATCCGAATATATATTAATTTTTACATATTTTGAATTTTGTTTTTTATCCTTAGTATAAGTAATATATTTTTACAAATGTAAAATATATAAATAAAGATTTAAAAATTTTATGTATTATATTTTTCATTTCGTGTGTAGACACCGAACACGACTTGTAAGCTAGTTTGGAAATAACTACGTATACATGTAAGTTATGATAAAGTTAAATTTATACATTATGAGTTCAATATTTATGTTTTGACTTTGGGTCTTGTTGATTTGTTAGACCGGTTAATTATAAGTTGAATTCTTAATTTAATAGCTTTTGCAAGCAACAAGTGCTTTTTTAACAAAAGGTGATTAACAAGCAACAATTATTATCTACAAGGTATACTAAAATAGGAAAAGGATCAAATGTAATCAAGTTTAAATGTGTAAATCAAAAAACTAATTTCTAGCCACATATATATCATATTTAATAGGATATTTGACTTTTAAGGAATTTATTAAAATAAGATAAAAACAAATGTGTAGTCAGAATTTAGTTTTTTGGTTTACGAGTTAACATTTGATCTTTACCCAGTAAAATAGAATCTATATCTATACTATATAATAAATAAAGGTTTTGATGTGACACTTGTCACTCTCTCATGCATCCTTACGGTTTTTTTCCAGCATCTCTCTCCTATTAATTATATAAATTTCTTCAATTATTTTTTCTCTCTCCTATTAAATAATAATGATTTTTATAATTTTTTTTATAAAACGTTTTTCATGAATATGTAATATGTAAATCTTTATTACTAAGTATATATATAACAATGTATTTATTTAACATGTGTAATACACCGGGTTTCTAAAGTTTAATATGAGTTAACATTTATCAGTTACATAAAAAAAAGTTTATACTCAACTACAAAAATATTTTAAAAATTAACTTAACATAATTTATAACTGTCACGTAAAACTTTATTCAACTCGTATAATATCCTTCGCTTGCAATGTGCGGTTTTGAAGCCGAGCCTTTCCAGCAGTGGGGCACGGGTTTTCTAAAACATAATTTTTTTATTACTAAGTATACAACATTATATTTAGTTAGTCTGTGTAATACATAGGATTCTAACCTAGTATCTGATAAGTAAAGGTTTTTTCATGTCACGTGTTGGCCCCATATTCATTTTTATAATTTTTTTTCACCTCTCTCTTATTTAAATACACTTTTATTTTTTAATAATAATATTTTTTTAAATAGTATTATACTAATAAAACACATTTATTATAAAATTATCACTTAATATAAGAAACATTTAAATCTAATTATGTAACTTTTATTTTCAATCAAATAGTAAATGAAAGTTAAATTATATTAAACATTAATTAACTTATTTTCGAAATCCAAATATATATTAATTTTTACATATTTTGAATTTTGTTTTTTATTCTTAGTATATGTAATACATTTTTATACATATAAAATGTATACATAAAGATTTAAAAAATTTATGTATTGATATTTTTGATACAATGTGTAAACACCGGACACGGATTGTAAGCTAGTTTGGGAATAAGTATGTATACATGTAAGTTATGATAAAATTAAATTTACACATTATGAGTTCAATATTTATGTTCTAACTTGAATCTTGTTGATTTGTTAGACTGGTTAATTATAAGTTGAATTCGAAACGCAATATTCTAAAAGAAAAAAGAAAAAATAACTGGAAATTCATCACGAACAAATAGCATTTGTTTATTTTTTTCAAACATTACATGGAGATAACTAAAAACAAAATTGCATTTGCCTCCTTAATTTGTTTTTAATGAAGATTTTTCCGTAAATAACAAAAGAAAATTGTTAATTAGGGGCATTTGGGCTGTCCGTATTTGGTCTTCATATCTCTATAGCATGGACACTCATCTTTGTTTCCAATGGTACCAGAAGGAACACATAAACATTTTCTACAACAGTCTTGGCATACATCCATGCATTCTCCAGGATGATGTGTTGCCGAACACCGAACTGAACAAGCAGGCGGACACTCTACACAAAAAAATTAAATAAATTAAACAGCCAATTTAAATACATATAAACACACATATATACATACACATGTGAGAGATTTAAGCAGAAAACAATTACACAAATTATTGTGAAAAAAATAAAAATAAACCATTTATTTTTACCAATTTTTAAAAAATTAAAAATAAAATAAAATATTATAAATGTTTAGGTAATTATAATTTAGTAGTGTGTAGGTAAACGATATAAAATTAAAATATGTAGGAACAAGTTAGTTAGATGGATGTTTATCTACATAATCCGCGCATGTGTTATAAAAAGCAAAAAGAATATAAACAATTTTTCTATTGCAACAATTTAGTGTTTCGTATATATATATATATATATATCGTAGATGATGAGAAAAATATTTACTTTGAACAGGCACTGAACCTTCACGTCCGGCCTGAGATACCTACATAGAGAATAATGAGTAGCGTTAACAATATCAATATATATATATATATATATATATATATATATATATATATATATATATATAACTAAAAAAAATTTACAAATCAAATGACCCATGTCATAAATATATATATATATATATATATATATATATTTATTGTGTACTTACAGTAGAGAGTTGTATGATTGCCATGTATGCGACAAGGAAGGTGAGAAAGTTGAATTGAAATCTTCTCATTTTGTAAGATTTTAGTTTTTGAGTGAAATCCATTATGAAACCCTACATATATACACACACACACAAAATCTATCCATCTATCTATACTAATAAATAAAATAATAAAATAATTATTCAACTTTCCTCATTTCTATTTTTCTCCGCTAAACTTAATACAATTAATGTTTTAATTTAATCAATTTATAGGGATTCCTAAAATATTTAAGAAAATTAACTCCATTTATATTAGAGAATAATTGATTCACAAAAGTTGTTTATGGTATGGTCAACAAAGTTGTTTATATTGATTCCATTTATATTAGGGATTCATAAAATATTAAAAAAAAAATTGACTTATGAAAATAATATTTGATTTAAAAAATATTTCATACAGACATAAATGTTGTCAATCAGTAATAATTATTATTCATATAATTTGTAATTTTTTTGGTTAATACGAAAGTTTTAAAAAATATATTAAAATTCAAACGAAAATATAATTGTCTTAAAATGGTATCATATTATCATGACGTCACTGTTATATTTAATTGAATGTTATTAATTAATAATTATCAAAATTTATGCTTGTTTTGTAAAAATCCATATATTTTATTATGATATTAGAAAAGGGTTAAGTAAAAACCAACTAAAACTATTTTTTTTTTTACTAACTTTATTATTAAAATACAATATAAAAAATAATTTTTCTTTCTAATTAACTCATCTCTTTTCTCTAAATTATTCTTAAAAATTGATACACATGTGTAATTGGTAAACACTTACACATGTGTAGGTTTTTATTAATGTACTAGGTTATAGACCCGTGTATTACACGGGGTCGTATAATAGAAAATATGCATTCATATAAAATGTTTAATTGATTTTTACAATATATTTATAATAGAAATTACATAATTCACGAGTATAATGAAAAAAAGTACATACATAATTAATTTTTATGACATAAAATAAGAAATAATGTAAGAAAAGTATAAATCACAAATCTCTAAATTAACATATATGCAGCACCTTAAAATTAGGAACATTGCTAAAAATCTCGTAAATAATTAAACAAATATTTAAAAATTATATTTTACGTGAAACAAATATTTTTTCAAAAGAAAGTCAAACAAATCAATTCTTTAAAAAGGAAACTCAAATAAATATTGCGTGGAAATAGTTTAAATATGAATAAATATTTTTTTTTAGTAGAAAAGGGTTAAGTAAAAAAATCTATATATTTTATTATGATATTAGAATAGAATTTAAACTAATTATATTATTAAAACTATATAATAGGAATTCAAAATATAACTAATTAAAATAAATACAAATTTGTTATATACATACATTTCCACTAGATATATCTCGAGACGATCATAATAGTCTCACAAGTTATGACGCATTTACAAATTTATAAGTTTTATCTTTTATAATATACAATCTCGTATAATACACGAGATTCTAACCTAATATATGAATAAATGTAGGTTTACATATATGAATTTTTTTATGTTATATTATAATAATAAATTAAGATAGTAATAAAAAAATATTTTGATTGGTTTTTTTACGAGTTCTTACAAGCTCTCGAAATATTTAAAAATTCTCAAATGATCAATTCCCAATTAGAAAAACCATTAAAAATGAAGTGCCATCAGACGGGCTTACAAGATTTGCAATTTATGAATCTGTTCACGAACTTCCTAGAAATATAAGTTTTTCAATTTATAATAATTATTATTAGAAGAATTGTCCTTTATATGTACAAATACTAAAGTGTCTTTGTGTGCAGTGCAGTGCACGTGAGGTGACTTAACTGAAATGACTTAACTGAAAAACTTAACTGTTGTTAGTGTAAAGGACAAAATTCTTAAGTACTTTTGTAAATAAAGTACATTAAGTGAAAGTCAAAACTTTAAAAGACCCAATCCATTATTTTGACAAACCTAAAGGACAAAATTTTTAATTTAATCTAAAAAAAATTATGGAATCATATATCATATTTACTAGGTTAAAACTCATGTTTTACATGGGTTGTGGTTGAATAAATACAATTTGTTATAAAACAATATTTTCTATGAAGATTTATATTTTTGTGTTATTAGTTATATGTGAAATAAAAAATAATTTATTTTTTCTTATAATTTAGTAATTTTTAATAAATATTAGAATATACGTTAGATGTTTAATTATTTAACATCATTATTATTTAATAGAAGAGAAAGACGAAAAACAAAAATCTGGATTTCATCAGATGTCGACACATAGCAAATATAATTATTAATTTATTATAATATAGGCTAGAAACCTTGTATATTATACAAGGTTTATAAATGCAGTGTTATATATACTTAGTAATAAATATCTAATATTACATATTTTTGACATATTACATAATTTTTTAATACAAATTTTAGAAACGTTATATAGTTATTTTTTAAAAGTGTTTTATAAAAAGAATTAAAAAATGTTCAAACTATAAAAATATTTTATGCACAAAACTATTTTTATAATTAAAAAATGTTTTACAAAAATAGTTATAAAATCATTATTATTTAACATGAGAGAGAGAGGTGAGAAACAAAAATTATAATTTTTTTTATAGAAACCTGTATCATTAAATAGGAGAGAGATGCGGGAAAAAATTGTTGAGGATGAACATGGAAATGACATGTGTCACCCAAAAATCTTTATTTATTAGTATGTATAGATTATTACACATTATTTTTGGTTAGATTATGATAAATATGTAAACAAATATGTTTATATTTAAAAATTAATATATAACTAGATTTCACACCCACACTATGCGTCGGGGACGAACCGATTTTAAAAAAATTTAAACGACACCCTCGCTTCGGGTTGGGGTCAAATCGATTAAAAAAACTTAAACGGAAACGCATTTGAATCATAGAATTCTAACGAAATATATGATCAACCACCATTTATCGAATTTGAAAGAGTCAGAAGAGATGGTTCGATCCTCTTATTTTTTTACTCGAAATTCCTATTATTAAAACGTCTTAAGACTTGAATAAGAAAAAAAAACCATGTCACAATATCTGTCATTCCGTTGTAGGACCCTAAAGCGTACTTTATCAACGTAAACGTAAATGAGTACGCAACGATATAATCTTTATATTAATAAACTAGAGGGGTGCCCGGGCGATGCGGTGGGAAACACACAAAAATGATAATCACGTAACATGTTCAATTTTTTAAATTACAAAAAAAATATATCAATACCATATTAAAATTAAAAATAATAAAATGGTCGTATTTACGGTGCATTTAAAAAAATATTAACGTTTAAAAGGTTATAGCCGTTTATAAATCAAGATGAAGTTAGCTTTATGAGTTGAAATGTATGCATTAAAAGTTGTAAAACTCTTAATCTTATAAGATTTGGTAAAAAAAGACCATTTTGCCATTCCGGTATGTAATACAGTTTTACATTTTAAAAATATATACATAAAAATTTAAGAAACTTTATGTATTGATATTTTTCACCCCGTGTGTAGTACACAGGTTCTAAGCTACTATAATATAGATAAAAATATTAGGGGACACATGTCACTTTCTGGTGCATTATCAACATCATTTCACGTCTCCCTCTCCTATAATATATAAATAAAATAATATTATATTAAACACTAGTTTAGAGTCCCGTGTATTGCACGATTTGAATAAATAGAATGTTATATACTTAGTAATAAAAAATTAATATTTTTAAAACCCGTGTAATACACGAGTTAAATAAACCCGTGTATTACATGGGTTGAATAAAATATAATGTAATCTATTAACATATATACACTTGTCAAAATGGAACAATGTGAATATGTAAGCATATGATTAAAATTTTTTTATTTGAATCATAGGCATTTATAAAATTGTTTTCACTTTGTTGAGTTCATAAAAATATGATTAAACCAATTAACTAAAGATAAAACACAATTTTAAATTAAAAAATGTGAGATAAAAATTGAAACAAATAATTAATTTAGTTGCCTAAAATATTGGAGTTGATTATTAATAGGAGAGATAAGCAAAAAAATGAGAATGAGGAGGTCTATAATTGTGACAAGTTTCCTTCTATTTTACTTGTTTATTATGTAGTACAGATTTAATATAAATCTAGTTGTGATACTTATTTTTAATTATGGATATTTATTGTATAATTAACTAAATGAATCTATACTATATAATAAACAAGTAAAATATAAGGACACTTGCCATAATTTTAGGCTTTCTCATTCTTATTTTTCCGCATCTCTCTCCTATTAATAACTAACTCCACTATTTCAGGTAACTAAATTAATTATCTGTTTCAATTTCATCTACACATTTTTTAATTTAAAATTGTGTTTATCATCAATTAATTTGTTCACTTTTATTTTTATGAACTATACAAACTAAAAACAATTTTATAAAAACATAAACTTTTTATGTTTATATTTACATATTTACATTGTTCCATTTGACGAGTGTATGTGTTAATATATTATATTATATTTTATTCAACCTGTATATTACACAGGTTTTAAAAACATAAACTTTTTATTACTACGTATTTAACATTATATTTATTTAACCCGTGTAATAAATGAGATTCTAAACTAGTTTTATATAAATTAGCATTTATAAATTAAATAAAAAAAATTAATACGTAGTTAAAAAATGTTAAAAATTATTTAGCATAATTTATAACTGTCACGTCAAAATATAACTTTTAAAAGACATATTTTGACGAGTGTATGCGTTAACAAATTACATTTTTTTATTCAACCCATGTAACACACAAGTTTATAAAACATAATTTTTTATTACTAAGTATATAACATTACATTTATTTATACGCGAGATTCTAACCTATTAACATTCATAAAAGAGAATTTAAGTTAAAACTAAAATATTAAAAAATCGTAAAGGAAATACATAAAAAAACAGAAAAAAAACCCCAAAACAAAAACGCAAAAGAGAAAATGTTTGAAAATCATCAAAGGAAAGGAAGAGGGGACCGAGATTCGAACCCATGACCTCTAGACCGGAGTAGTCGACAAACTTTGAACATCCATTTGTAAAATTGCGTTTAGTCTTCGAACTGTCACTCGACTTGATGCCTTGAATTAACAATTGTTAACGGTAGTCGACAAACTTGGTGAGTTAACTTTAGTTAATAAAAGTAGAATATGAATTTAATATTTTTTTTAATTATTGAAAACACACATTATCAAAATAAATATAAATTTCTAAGATTTCTGGTATCTCTGTCATATCTAAAGGCTTTTGATTTCTTAGCACATATCTATACATACTAATAAATAAAGGTTTTGAGAGGGACACTTGTCACTTTCTTATGCCTTCGTACATTAGTTTTCCCGCCTCTCTCTCCTAATAAATGCACTTATATCTTATTAAATACTAATGATATTATTCAAGGTTTTTTTTTTAACTTTTTATAAATTTTTGTTTCCCGCCTCTCTCTCCTATTAAATAATAATGATTTTAATAATTATTTTTATAAAACATATATTTAAAGAAAATATGTTTATTCATAGAACATTTTTATAAAAACTGATGGTTTACAACAAGTTGTCTTTATTCACTCCATGTAATACATGGGTGTTAACCAAGTAATACATTAAAAAAACAACTCTATAAGTATACATGTAATCACGAACTTTAATAACGTAAGTACGGAATTAAATATATGTAATCATAGAAATTACAAAAGATACAATAAATCTATCTATCTATACTAATAAATAAAAATAAATTAGGCCATGTGTCAATCATACAACCATTCTAGAGTGTGTTTTTCCCGCCTAAAATGTGGGAAAAAATTGAAAATAAATAATTTTGTTAAACTTTTATTTCATAATTTCTAATATTGTTAATGTTTGTTTTCTACTTTGATTATTTATGCAGAAAGACATAGACCGATTGCAGACTGAAATTGAAGTATGGTCAAACACAAAAATTGCAAGATTTGCACTCGAGTCACTGATTAAGGATCTCAAGAAGAAAAAAGGACAGTCAAGTTCAAATTATGAAGTAAAAACAAATTAGTGATGAAGCAGCAAAAAAGTTACAATGACTACCAAGAGGCTATGTCTTGCAATGTCTCATCTACATAATCGTTTAACTTTTAGGTTATTCAAAGAAAGACAGAAAAGAAACAGATAGAACAGAGAGAGATTTGATATATTTTGCATTGCTTTATTTGAGTTTCATATGAAAGAAACAGATAGAACAGAGAGAGATTTCAGGGTTTAAATAGAATCGAAGAATTGAATTGGAGTGTTGTAGAGGAACTGCCTTCTTAAACAGGAACCACATCATCTGTGCAAAATTCACCAACATCGATTTTTTTATATTTTTCTGTTATATTTAACTTTTACGTAGTATAGATAGGTTTTTTTTTTCACATTTGAGAAATATATAATTTTTATTATGAAACCCGTGTAATACACGGGACGGGTCTATAACCTAGTTACATGTATTTAATAACCGATCTAGATCTATGTATCCTTATTATAATAAATGATTATAAAGAATGTTACGTGTTATCATATTTTTTTTCATCAAAATCTTATAATTTTCTCTATTTTAAGTAAGTTTGAATTTTTAAATTTTTAAATTTAATTATGTTAATGTTTTTATTTTTTTTAAAAGATAAATATAAAATTTGAATTCTAATTATTATTTAATTAAGAAAACAAAGAATTTTATTTCTTATTTTACACATTATTTTAATTTTTTTACACATTATTGTATTTTTATTTTTGTATTAAACAATATTAAATAACCCTATGTAATATATCGGTATATAACCTAGTATATAATAAACAAGTATTTTGTTTGTTAGAGGGAGGGGGGTTGATACTTCTTTTTTCATGCAAATTGATCCAGTTTGTGATGCTTGGAACCACTGGTAATTAATTGGATTCTAGCTATGATAATGTCGTTAATTTTCTTTCAATGTTTATTCTTAGCATCACTAAAACAAAAGGTTATTAGAGGCATGAAAGGGCAGGGTTCTCGAGAGTGGGCTCTTTTAGGTGCGTTTGCCTCATGAATATTTTTCTGAAGGAAGTAGAATTAGAATGAATAGGATTTAGCATTAGAATGATTATGATTTGGAATAAAAACTTGTTAAATGCTTTGAAATTTTAAAAAGTGAGATCTATTAAAGGAATTGTAGTTTGTGATACATTTAAGTGATAAAACAACAATGAAGCAATTAGAATCTTTAACCGGTCCCGTCGCATACCGGTCATCGCCATCACCACCCCGCCGCCACCCGTCCACCGCACGTTCGTCGCAACCTTCGCCACCTCTGTCGCAACCATTGCCACCTCCAACCCCTTTCCGACACCATTATCGTTGCCACCAACGTGGTGGTAGAGTTGAAGCCGACGAATAGGGTGGTGGTTGCAACAATAGGGGCGGGTGACGGTAGCGACGTGGCGGGGGCGACGAGGGGTCGGATATTCCAAAGCAACGTTGATTTTTTACATGAAGGGATGATTATTGTTATGTTTTGAAACTGATTAAACATGTCACTCTATATAGCAGTTTTAACATAGGGAAAATAGTGAAACTAGCTCGATAATTAGAGGCAATTTGAAGAACAATAAATCGAGTGATATTATATAGTGAACATTTACTTTTGAAAAAAAATCCATGGTCGTTACTAAACGACCCCCCAAGAGACCATGGATGTTCAACTTATTTATCGATGTTTATGTTTTTTTAAAATTTTGTATAAAGACCCAAATAACACAAACGATTCACCCGTATCTAATTAAACCCGTATCCGATTAAACCCGTATCCGGATTAAACCAACTGTTATTAGGGTCGAGTTTCGGTTAAACTTTCAAACATCAAAACCCTGATTAATCTGAAACCGATCAACACCCATAAAACACGCCCTTAAATAATGTTTAAATAGTGTAGGAAATGATATATTCTAAGCGATCCAAATATCATAGAAAAGTAATAATAGTATATTGTAATAAAGGAGTATGAACACTAGAATCATATTTAACTTTTTCTAGTGGCCCATTTCTCAACCAATATGTGTTTTCGTTGGTGATCAATTGACCTACTTTTCTATGCGATTCGTGCAAGCATGTGAGAGAAAGATTCAAAAGGGAAAAAGGACGCCGCGTGAAAGACCAAACACCGTCAACAACCTAGTAACATGCCCGTGTGTGTTGTGCTGCTCTAATCCACGAAAAAAGTTAACGTCGTCGAAATTTTATAAAAATTTGAAACACTAAGCGCAGGTAGCATCGTTGAACCGTACACGTTACGTTGTAAATTTTAGATAGAATATATTAAATCGTAAAAAAAATTCATTCGAATAACAGGATTTTTTTTAAACCCACACGTTACGGCATGTTAAACCTTAAAAAATATATGTTAAAAATATTTTAGATGATATATAGTCTGACTACATGTCAAAAATATTTTATTTTAGATAATATAATCGTGATACGTGGTACAAAACCTTATTATTGTTTTGAAAAAAATCAAGCACCACAATTGAAAATTCCCTCGTGTTATACGGAACTCAAATTACATTTAAATACAGTTTTTCAAAAAACCTTTATAACCAGATCACCGGGCAAAATCGCATAAACCCTAGAATTTACTCAGAACAATGGCGGCTACCGGAGGAGAAAGCGGATTGGCTCAAGAAGATGAGAAGAAGCCTATGGATCAGTCGGCGCACATCAATCTCAAGGTTAAGGGTCAGGTATAGATGCATATGAAAATTATTTTATATATTGATTACGCAGTGTGATTTGATGTTCGTAATTGCGTACTCCCTCTGTTGTTTCGGAGATTTCGTAGTTTGTTAGTTTGTTGATGATTTTAGGGTTTTATTTCGTACGATCATGTTTTTATTGGTTTATGGAGTTGATGTGTTTGATCTTCGAAACTGTTGTGCGTGTAACTAGAAGTGGATGAAAATTGAAAAGTGAAATAGTTTTTTTTTAATTAGGGTTAAAAGAGCAAGCTTGATGCCATTCAAGGTATTAGGTATTACTTTTGGTCCGATCGCAGCCAAAACAAAATCTGTCTGTTAGGCATGTTTGAATTTTATACGATATGGAACTTATTTGTTTTTATGGAGCATGCAGCTATGCATATGTATATACTCTCATCAACTATCTTTATCATTTTTATAAATCTAACACAGATTAATGATTTAAAAAATAAAAAATAAATCCGGCTCAAACTGCCAAAACCACACTTTTTTGGCCGGTTTGGCTGACCAACCAAACCGGCTGGTTTTGGTTTCCTGTTTTTCGAAACTGTAGTTAGCAGTTTGGCCTATAGTCTTTGTCAAAAATAGCCTATCCGGACTGTGAATGCTCTTACTAATCATGGAGTTAGCCTGTAGAATCATATACGTTCTTTTATCGAAGGTTAAATGTAATGATCTGCAGGCAAGGTGTCCTTGTATTGGGACATTATTTTGTGACATTTTGGTACAGATTAGGTAGATTATGCTCCATGTATTGAGACATTATTTTGTCCATGATATCAGGTAGTTATTTGTATTGGGTTCTAATGTTTTGGCTGTATTCCTCTGTTTTCTCCACTGCACATGTTATTTGTCAAATGTATGGGTTCATCATCCTTATTTATCTGTATTGGATTCTAATGTTTTGGCTGTATTCTTATAAATTCAGAATAGGATGATGAACATTCTTATCTGTAAAAGCACCAAATCTGGAAAAGAATTATAAGAAATTGATATTTGATGCAATTTATGCTAAATACCCAAAATCACCACATAAATTCTCCAATTACTTTTGTTTAGTATGCACTCAATCTGTTGCTTCTTGGACCTGTAGGATGGGAATGAAGTGTTCTTTAGGATCAAACGCAATACCCAACTCAAGAAATTGATGAATGCCTACTGTGATAGGCAGTCCGTGGAGATGAATTCTATTGCTTTTCTGTTTGATGGGCGGCGCCTTCGAGCTGAGCAGACCCCTATTGAGGTAACATATTTAATTATTTAACAACTCTAACGATGCCTTTGGTTCGTGATTTTTTTTGAAGTAATTGGAATTTGCCAAAGGAATTGGATTTGAAATTTAAATTTCTTAAAAGGCTTTGAAATTTAAAGGAAATGTAATCTATCAAAGGAATTTGAATTTATAATGCATTTGGGTGACAAAACAATGATAAGGAAGTTGGAATCTATCATCCCCAGCCAACACCTAACAGGCGAGGGGTTGCAGCGGTGACAGGTGCGACGGCGGTGAGTGGTTGAAGATTCCAATTTCCTTGGTCGAATCCATTCACATTTTGGAAAGAATGTTGAGTTCCTTTGTTTGAAGGAATTTTAGTGAACTATCTCCAATTCATTTCTCAATCAAACAAATTAAAAACAGTTTGGATTCTAATTTGAACAAACTTTGCGAATTGAACACATTGAGAAATGGAATATAGATTCCAATTCCCTTGAATCCTGTGAACCGCACACCCTATGTATTTCACTCGTATATCTAACAATCATGTCTGTTTTTTCATATATGCTCTTAAGTTTCTATGATTACAAGAACATAATTATTAGTTAAATGTGATCAATCCTTATTCTTCAAGGTATGGATAGTTTCTATGATTTTTTTGTTGGGTTTATGTCTTTTTTCGATTTTATAATAATTAGTATATTAGATATGATTAAGAACTATATTTTCAAAATGCTAATGATGATCTCTTTTTTTTTTAATAAAAAAGATTGCTAGGTTGTAATCATGATTAAGAATAACATCCTACTTTTGTATTCTTTTTTTGAATCATGAGATTGATTATTATGTTTTTATACAGCTTGAGATGGAGGAAGGTGATGAAATTGATGCAATGCTGCATCAAACTGGAGGTGGGATCTGGAATGCCTTTTTCTAAGAGCATTATATGTGTGCAGAGAAACTTTGTAGGTTGAATGTTTTATGAATAAAACCTTAAAAAAGAGATGACTTTGTGGTATCTAAGTAGTTAGTTTTGATGAAGGTTATACTTGTGGGCTGTGGCTTTACTATTACTAGTTTCTGTATCTTGTTGGGGTTGTCATTTCCTTTTTTCTTATTTTAGATACTTATTTTTCTTCTTGTATATTGGGTTGAGTTGACTCGCATACATTTTTTTTGTAGGTTTCGTCAAAACTTTGTCCATTTCACATTTTACTTAAAAGCATTTTAAATAGAGAAGAGAACCATATAAATAGTAACAAAGTTTTCAAGTGTCTCAAACACCATTCATGAAGTTACTGTTCATGATCTACGTCTCGCTCATTTTCATTTAATTCAAATCGATATTCGATCAAGAATGACTCATTCGGTATTTGAAGATGATTTAAAGTCTGGACATACCGGCTAAACCAATATAAGGCACCAAACCCGGGAGGCCTCACTTATTGGATTTACTCACTAACACATAGCGCTTAAACGTAAGACATACATTATCACAACGGAAACGATTTAAATCTCTACATACGCAGCGGAAACATAACATGTCTAAACATAACTTGTCAAATACAATTGAAACTTGTCTTAATCAACATAAACAAAAGAAACATAAACAGGATGCCAGATGCTGATATTCGGGTAACTGTTCTCGCCAAGCCAAGCTAAGCATCCATGTCCATCTACTGTCACTTACACTTAACTGATGTGCATACTAAAATCAGCAACGCTGAGTGAGTTCTAACGTTTACTTTAAATCAATTAAACAAAAGATTTACTAAAACATATATATACTGTCATTAAGGCTAAACTTTACATACTTCACTTTTCAAAAATAGTTTAAAACATTCATAAGGTATCCGTCAATTCCTTGTCACTGTTGGTACTGCCCTCGTGATCAATACCGCTTAACCGTCAATTCTTATCATTGCTGGTATTGTCCTCGTGATCAGTACCACTTATCCGTCAATTCCTTGTCACTGTTGGTACTGCCCTCGTGGTCAATACCGCTTAACCGTCAATTCTTATCACTGCTGGTATTGTCCTCGTGATCAGTACCACTTAACCGTCAATTCTTGTTACATACTGGTATTGTCCTCGTGATCAATACCGCTGGGTCCTCGTGACCCATTGATGTTGTCCTCGTGATCAACACCACATGACACGATGTTGTCCTCGTGATTAACACCGGGTATTGTCCTCGTGATCAATACCTCTTAACTGGTACATGGGGGATTGCGTAGTCCCCCGAGCAACCGCCGTCACTCATCCCAATTGTACAACTGTTAACGAGCCATCAAGACTCTTACTAATGGGTATAACCCATATCTGACATCTTGTACAAGTAACATCTGTCCCAAGGACCTTTGCAAACTGGTACACATTCCCGAAGGAAAACTGTTCACTTTACTGTTCATATCTTTCATATATAATATGCCTTTGTTTATGTATATAAAATATAGTAAACGCTTGCCATAAAATATAACTTGCTTACTGAAAGCATACTAGCACATATATCATGCCTTTGTTTATGTATATAGAAATATAGTAAACGCTTGCCAAAATATATATCTTACTTGACTGGAAACATACTAGCACACATATCATGCCTTTGTTTATGTATATAGAAATATAGTAAACGTTTGCCAAAATATATATCTTACTTGACTGGAAACATACTAGCACATATATCATGCCTTTGTTTATATATATAGAAATATAGTAAACGCTTGCCATAATATAGATATACTTTCCTCAAACGTACTTTTGCCTCTTTTAAACTTTTCACTAAAACATAACTTTTCCTTTCAGTTTATAATATATAAAATATAATAAACACTTTACACTAAGTATGCACACCACCCCTAAAGAAGGCAAAAAGGGGATTAGAACTCACCTGTTATCTTAACTGCAATGGTCTACTGGACCTCACACAATCTGGACAATCATAACAATTGACACGTATCAGACTTAACTCAACACTAAATGGTTTAACCATTTTGATTTAGGCGACTATACTGACTTTACCAGCCTGCTGCCTGCTGCCTGATGCCTGCGCACTTAGCAAGTGCGCAGACCCCTCTTCCTGCGCACTTATCAAATGCGCAGACCTTGCTGCCTGCGCACTTAGCAAGTGCGCAGACCCCTCTTCCTGCGCACTTAGCAAGTGCGCAGACCTTGCTGCCTGCGCAGACCTGCGTACTTGATAAGTACGCAGGACCTGCTCCGAGTGCGCACGACCTGTTTCTTCGCAAAAACCCTAACTTTCGCATTCAGGTCTGATCACGTCAAGATCTCGAACTTGTTTCCATTCAAAACGTTTGCTTTTCGTTTAGGAACTCAAATATATGATTTTCTTCCAGTTTCATCCGTAAAACGTTACCTTTTCAACCAAAACCCGAAAAACCCAAAAACGAACAAAAACTCAGATCTAGGAGAATCGGTTACCTGTAAACGCTTCTTCTTCACAGCTAATCGTTCCAGATACGAACGCCTACGATCCTATGAACTCGGATTCGAAAACCGGGACTTTCTCTCTCTAGACTCTCTCTCACTTTCTCTCTCTAGAAATCCAAAAATGTGGTTGGGAGTGAGGGTTTTGGGCTGACTTTGAGGCTTATAAGGGCCCGACCCTTGCCCCTTTCGGCCCATACACCCGGCCCAAGCCCGCTTCCCTTCTTTTGTTATTTAAGTTTTTATTTCTCGTGAATTCCTTCGCGCTCTAAAACTCGGGATGTTACAACCAAAACCACTTATCTTACATGTTCTATTATATGCAGATGAAATGGAAATGTATAAACAAGTTGTTTGTAACTGCGAACAGTTATTTAAAGCTAGCTAAACCGACTGTAAGATAAGGAAAGGTACTATGGGAACTTGTACATCTGATGGATATCTTACATAGTTACATGTGCTTGTACTAGGTTTTAAATTTTGTATATGAATATTTCACATGTGAATTTATTAACATGTAGATTTTCAAAAATCTTAATAACCATCATATGTAGGTGTGATACACGCAAATCTTCAGAAATCTAAATACCCCCGTATACATAAATGATTTGTCAATCAAATGGAAATATAGTATTGGCGAATCTAAAAAACGCGTTCATAACATGTTTAAGTTGTTTAAGAAACAAGTTGATAAATGAGCAGTGCTCAGGTACTTCAATTAAGCGAGTGAGCCCTTTAACATGATTAAAACTAAAATCATAATACAATAGTTTTAAAAATATACAATTTATGTATTCAAGCAACTTGTTTATGACATGTTTACGTTTACAACTTGTTTATGACTCGTAAGCCATATAGATCTTGTTTAACTTGTTTACACGACTCATTTATAACACGTTAACTTGTTTTGACTTGATAACCTGATTGGATAAATATGACAAACTCATCAATGTTTGGGCTATAGCCTATAGGGTTTTAAGTCTTGACGGTTGATGTTTTTAACATTAATAAATACAAGGATTATGTTTGGATTCACCGATATTAACCCATTATATGAACAAAACTTCTTAAAAACGCCAAAAAACGCACCTAGTTATCTGCCACTCCAGCAATACATCTATTATAATTCAAAAACACACATTTAGTATTTAATCTATCATCTTTCACAAACATAAGAGTTTAAATAAAATTAAAACCTAAACTTAATAATAGAAAAGGTAAAAAATTATTTCACCGCCAAATCTTAGCGCCTTTATAAAATTTTTAAAATTTCATCACGAAAACAATCAAATATTCAATTCAAAGCCAAACAAAAACCAGACATCACACAAATGTTCTCTTCCTCTCTCATCTTCTTTCCATTTTTATGATTCAGAGCTTAAAATTAGGTCAGTTCAACTGTTTAGGATCCAGATCTCGCATCAATTCATCTCAATTACAAACCAGGTAACACATTTCAAGCACAATTCAACTTCAATCTGAATGCTTTCACTCGTTCAATTTAGAAACCCCTAATTCATGAGGTTCTGATATACTAGGGTTTAGTCAAATCGTAAGTAGTTATGGTCCGAGAGCAGAACATTGAATCATTTTACTGTAAATTGCGTGAATCTGCTTTGAATTCAGCTTCTAACACTCCTCTGCTCATATTCCCATCCACTTCAGATGTTGATTCTCTCTGTGCTTTGAAAATTATATGTCATATTTTAGAATCCGATTTGGTTAGGTACGCTTGTTATCCGGTTTCTAGTTTTAAGGAGATAAATAAATATGCTGGCCCTAGTTTATCAACCTCAAATGATGATCCAGTTACTATACTTTTGATAAATTGGGGGTGCCATAGGGATCTCAGGAAGATTCTAGAAGTAGGACCAGTGTCTAGGGTTTTTGTTTTGGACAGTCACCGTCCGATTCATCTGCATAATCTTAGCCATCAGAATGATAGGGTGGTTGTGCTTTACACTAGGGATGATGAGAATCAAGCTGAATTGTCTTATGATTTTGATGTTTCGGCTTTGGCTGCTGCGAGTGATTTGAATAGTGATGATGAAATGGAAGAAGATGAGTCTGACAGTGAGTATGAAAATGAGAGTGATGATGATGACGATGATGGAAATGTTGATATGAAAAGAAGGCGGGTTTCACAAGATGATGAAACGGACCGTTGAAGCTTTTTAGGAAGCTGAAGAAAGAGTATTATCATATGGGTACTTTCCATGGGAAGCCGTCGGGTTGTTTGATGTATGAATTGTCTAATTACTTGAGGAAGAACACCAATGATTTGCTGTGGCTAGCATGTGTCGCGTTAACTGACCAGTTTGTTCATGAGAGGTTAACACATGAAAGGTACCAAGCTGGTGTGATGGAGCTTGAGCAGCACATTAATAGTTAAGGAAATCTTGGTGCAGTCACTTCAGTAACTCTCAAAGATGGAACGATAGTAAGTGCGCCAGATGCTTCAAGAATAGCCTATGAAGATGAGCCCAAGCTCATGCTGTTACAAGAATGGAACCTCTTTGATTCAATGCTATGTTCTTCCTACATGGCAACAAAGTTGAAAACTTGGAGCGACAATGGTGCTAAAAAGCTCATGTTACTTCTTGCTCAAATGGGGTTTGCACTTGAAGAATGCAAACAGAAATTCCACTTCATGAGTGTTGAGATTAAGAATAAAATGAAAGACGAGTTTGAGCATTTTCTACCAGATTACGATTTGAATGACTTTTATTATCGCGGGTTCTTGCTATTACATGGTTATAGCTCAAAAGTTTCAGCTGCAGATGTGGTTTATGGAGTCACTGCACTGTTGGAATCTTCCGTTGATTCCAACAGTTTATGTGCTTCCAAACAGTTTGGAGAAGCATACGATGCTTTATCATCAAGGAAACTTAGAAAATTAGAAACAGGCATGAGACATGCCATCAAGATCCAAAGGGCCATTCTTAGACAAGGTAGCACTGCCATAACCAGAAAGGGTTCAATAAGAAGTGGGCGCAAGTTCAGATGGGTCAAGCTTGAAGATTCATCCGATGCAAAATTACTGGGATACCCTCAAGCATTAACAAAATTCGGGTAATAGACACTTTAAAGGAAAAAGGTGCAAAAATGAAACCTTTATTATGTGTTTGCTACACTCAAGAACCTGAAAAAGTTTTAGTAGTTGGAGTTTGTGGTAAACCGAGTCTTGGAGCAGTTCAAGGAAATGCATTTGGTATTGCATTTAGAAATGCAGCTGAGGAGACCGGGGCTGAGTTTTTTCATGAGCTTTTTGAGTCATCATGGATTTTTTGGAAGCCGCTGCTGTAAATTCATTCATGATCAGCCTAACGAAGAAGCTACTGTGAACAGTTATATCCAAGAGCTGGTATGATCAATCTTTCTACTTGTGTTTGGTTTACTTGATAGTTGTAATCTTCTTGTTAGTGTCTGCAAAGTCCTTCAATAATGAAGATTCTACTAAATTGAAGGCCATATGTGATATGTCTGCTTTATATCATTCATAGTTTTAAGTACTATTTTTAGACTTCTTACAAAGAAAAGAAAATGCATTTAGCTTCCTTTAATACCTCTGTGTTCGGTGAAGTTTATTATTGTGTATGCATCTTGTAGACGATACCCCTAATATGGGCCTAACTTAGTGAGCTCCAGCCTAGCCTACTCGGCCCATTAGGGCTGGTCCGATACTCCAATCCACCTGGCTTGAGTTGCTTAATTAATTGTCAAGTTGTATGCCAAGTATAAGTAAAAACTTTTATCGAAGTGGTTAACGTTTTAGGGTATTTATAATTGGGAAAATTACCAAAATAGATATTTGACCAACCATTTTTCTTAAAATAGACTTTGATTTTTAGCCTACAAATTTATAGACGTTCTTTCTAAACCGACGGCTAAAGCAGGCCTAAAATTTTTAGCCTACAAAAAAGTTTTTATAAAATTTTTTTAGAAAAGTTAAAAAACGTTTCTAAAAAGTTTAAAAAAAGTTTTTATGAAAAAAAAAACAAAAAAAAATGATTTTAAAAAGTTAAAAAACGTTTTTAAATAAGTAAAAATTTTATAAAAAAAACTAAAAAAGTTTTTTATTGGATTGAAATTGTTAAACTAGTCCTTTCAAAATAAAATGACTAAAATGCCCCCATACTTAACAGAAAAAATTAACAGAGTTACTAACAGGGGCTTAAATTGTTACAAAAATGGAACCTCAAGGGTTAATATGTTAAAAATTCATTTTTGGACTAGGCAAACCACAAGGGTCAAAAGCGTAATTTACTCAAATATATATTTGGTTAAATAAAAACCAAAAGGTAATAAAAGAAACAACAGTGCGAGTACGTATAACCAAAAGATAAAATGACGCACATCCACGATAGAGGTGCACAAAAGAACCGGAACTGATCCGATGGATTATCCGAAACCGGATCCGGCTAGAACCGGTTTTTTTAGAACCGGTCCGGATATTTTGAGAACCGCCGGTTCCGGGACTAGTTCTGGGCTTTTTGACGGACCGGATAAAAATCGGATATTTTGGAACCGGTTTTTTTCGGACATTTTGGAACCGGTTCCGAACCGGTTCTAGCCGTTGGGGTTAAAAAAAAACGGCTATATAGCCGTTGTATGCCTGTTTTTTTTGTTTTTTTTTTGTTTTTAAGGATTGAAATTTAGTATAAATAGGTATTGGGTGTATGAGTTAGTTCACCACAACATTCTAGCTCTCAAAACTCAAAAACGCTCTCAAAACTCAAAAAAACGCTCACTTTAAGCAAAAAAAAAACGCTCTCATGGCTTCCGCTTCCGCAAGCACTCAAAATTCGGTTGGTGGTTCTACTAGCGATGTTACGGTTGTGTCAATACTTCCTTGCTCCCGAAACCAAGAAATATAGGCTTATTTCGATTTATGCGAAATGTCGAACGGTTCGCAAAAGGCTCGTTGCAAACGTTGTGGTAGACTTTTGGGTGCGGCGGGAAATAGTAGTTTGAGGAAACATATTGCTAGTCACGCAAGACACACTCAAGAAGGTGAAGATCAAACTCAAATTGGTAGGGATGGAGGAGTTTGACAATACAATGTCGAGAGGGTTCGTGAGAGAATGACACATTTCGTCATTCAAGAAGGCTTGTCTTTTGATCATTTTGATAATCCGCGCTTGACGAGGATGATACAAGAGACGCTTCAACCGAGTTACACAAATGTAAGTCGTTCTACTTTGAGAAGAGATTGTTTAAAAATGTGGAAAAGAGCTAAAAAAGAATTAATTTTAGGTTTTGAAAATTTAAATACCGGCATTAACTTAACAACGGACGTTTGGTCCGCTCCACATGGTTTACCCGAATCGTACCTTTGCGTTACCGCACATTGGGTTCAACCGGAGTCGTGGCAAATGATGAAGCGTACGATTGTGTTTGATTATTTTGGATATCCACATACCGGTGAAAACTTATTTTATATTTTAGACTCGGTAATTCAAACTTATAAAATTCAACCAAAAATATTTTCAATATCTTTTGATAACGCTTCAAATAACACAAACGCGGTCGAAAAATTAAAAATAAAATATGAACCGCCTTGTAACGGTGTTTTTTTTATAGTCGATGTGTTGCACACATCATTAACTTGGTTGTGCAAGACGGTCTAAACGTCCAAGAAATAAGAGACGTAAAAGAAAATTTTAAAGTGATGTTACGTGAAGTTTTTAGCACAAGCAAAAAAAGATATATAAACTATAGAAACTTGTGCCAACAAACGGATTCCATCTTTTTAGGTCCGAATTGGGACGTACCTACTAGATGGAACTCGACTTGGAAAATGTTTGAATCGGTCTTAAGGCAAAGAATTACTTTAAAACATTTCCATGATGAACTTGTACAAAAGAAACGTTGTTTACAAAAATTTGATAATATAAGTTGGGATATGATCGAGAAACTAACTAATTTGCTTGAGGTTTTTAAAAATGCAACTACATGTTTATCGGGAGTTTATTATCCCACGTCTTTGCTAATACTTCAACAATTATACTTAATATGTAATAAATTAAAAGAGTTTGAATATCACGTCTCTATTTTTGAAAAAATGGTAAAACCTATGAAAGCTAAATTTAAAAAATATTTTTCAGAAATGCCGGCCGTTGTTACATGTTCGACCGCCTTAAACCCAACGATTAATGTAACCGGTGTTGAAACATTAATTGGATCAATATCGGATGATTTAAATATGTTCGAGGAAGACCCAAATTTTGAATCAAATGCAATAAGAGATTTCAATTCGGCTTTTAATAATATGTTTGATTATTATTTACGCAAATATGGTGGAAGTGGTGATCCATCAAACATATATGAATCAATGGGTTCGGGTTCAACTTCTAGTAGTTCAAGGAACCCGATGCTAAATTTATTTAACACTTTAAGAAACGAAAATAATAAACGAGCTCGTGGAACCACACCAAGTAGCGAGCTTGGGAGATATTAAGCAACCGACTTTATTTCAACTCTAAGATCCGAAGAGTTTGAAAACTTTGATATCTTGAGTTGGTGGCAAGGAAGGGAATCCCAATATCCCGTTTTAGCCGCAATGGCCCGTGACCTACTAACCGTCCAAGCTTCCACGGTAGCTTCGGAATCCGCCTTTTCTCTTAGTGGCACGGTTTTATCTATTCGAAGAACGAGGCTTACACCGGAATCTATGGAGATGTGTATTTGCTTGAAGGACCATTTGGATGCCGCCGAACGTGTACAACATGTTGCAAAACTAGAAGACGAGCTTGACGTTGAACAAGAAATACATGAATTCGAAGTAGAAAATGGGGCGGCGACTCCACTTTCGAACGAAGAACAAGCTTACGATGAAGCCCAACGTATCTCAAGCGAAGAAGAATGAAAAACGATGTTACAAAGACTACGACGAAGAATATTGAAAACATAATAAATAATTAATGCTTTATGATTCAATTATGTTTTTTGTATTTTTTTTGTACGAACTATTGTTAAATAACTTAAAAAAATCTACAAAATAAATAAAACATGTATTTTATAGTGTATCTTTGTTAATTTTTTTTTTTTTTTTTCCGGAACCGGTGGAACCGGTTTTTTTTATCCGGTCCGGTTCTAAATATCCGATCCGGTCCCAATAGGTTCCAAGACTCCACACCCGGAACCGGTTCTAATGGATCCGGTTCTTGACCAACGTTGACGGAACCGGTCCGGATCCGAACCGGATCCGGTTCCGAAAAAAACCCGGTTTGTGCACCTCTAATCCACGAGGTAACGTGCACTACGACGGGGTGTTAAAATTTGTAAAATTCATGTTCAGTTCATTTTTAGAAAATTTATTTCCCGGACCTTCAAAGTGATTATTGAAGTTTAGAAAGAATTTTCAATAAGGTGAAGCGTTATACAAACGTGAAACGCCGCACCATCGAGGATGATGAAGTGGCATGGGTGATGTGGCACAATGCAGGGATGGTAGGGAGAAAGAGGAGAAAGTGCGCTGAATATTCACCGTTAAAAGGGAAGAAAGAGGAGGTTGTGGGGCTGCATGGTCGCCATTGGGTAGTGTTGGGGTGCAACAAGTGTGGGAACACCCCTCCGCCCTCAAGGAAGTGTGGCGACGTGGGATGTGACGAGTGTATAACAAATAGTCTAACCGTTTATAAATCGAAGGGTGGAAATGTAATTTACTCAGAAACTTAGTTTCAAAGTAAAAAGACATTAATTTCAACACAATATTTTACAATATAAAAATTTATTAATTGGTTGATGTAAAGACAAAAATATTATGTATTCATCAATTAATGATACCTGAGCTTTAAATGTATTGTTTTCTAATATTAATGTTATGTGATTTGTAAATTGGCACTGAAAATGTCTGGCAACAATCAGCGCAACCAACGAAGAAGAGTTCAGCGGCGACCATCTTCTGTGGATTTGGAGGATCCGAGCACCGTCGCGGTATTTCCTGCGATCCTTTTACCAACGTTTTATCTTATATGTTATCTGAACACACATATGTAGTGTTTATAAGCCTATAGAAAGGAAAAAATAAACTTTAAACCGAAGTTGATAGAAAGATTCAATCGGCTTGAAGTTTATACGATTCGGTTTAGGTTTAAAAAACCGAGTTTAACGGCTCAGTCAAGAGTTTAATAATTTTATTTATTTTTTAAAATATGTATTTATGTGTATATACAATATTGATGAACATCTTTATTATTATTATTATTATTAAATTATATAAACGAACAATTTTGAAAACAATATTAAAAAGGCTGGTTCAAACCGTCATACCGAACCTATTTGGCCGGTTTGGTTGATCCGACCAACCAACTCAACTGGCTTGGTTGTCGTTTTTCGAAACTGCAGTTAACGAGTTGTCTTAGAGTATTTTTTAAATCAACTAATCAAATTGTAAACACCTATATTACAAATGTGTGTATATTTAAATAAAAACTATTAAATAGATAGGAAAAGGCTATTTTTGACCTCTTCATATTATGAAGCAGACAAAAAAAATATTATTGTCTAATATCTCAATCTTGTATTAAATACGACTCATGATGTCTCGTTGGTTCTTATTTATATATATATATATATATATATATATATATATATATATATAGAGGTTAGGCTAGAAAAAGATAAAACCCTATAAAGTCTAGAAAGGAATCTGGATCATTAGATCATAGTCATTTCATTTGTGGTAGAGATTAACGCGGTGGCATTTTAGTAAATAGCTGGAATTTGGAAATCACCAGAAGAGGTAGAATATGAAGATTCAACCCCAAAGCTTGCACATGCAAGTCACATGCCGTTTCCCCCACTTTTTTAAAAAATCCATAATTTTTTTATACGTCATTATTTTTTTTTTAAATTTCACTATAAAATCGAACATTTTTTATCTTTCCAACGAGTATGTTATTGCTATATATATATATATATATATATATATATATATATATACATATGTGGTGTTTTACATCTATGGTGTTTTATATCGATGATGTTTTATATCTATGGTGTTTTACATCTATGGTGTTATATATCTATGGTGTTTTTAACTGAGTATTTTTTAATATTGAGTTTTTTTCTAGTCATGGTGTTTTTCAACAAACATATGTGGTGTTTTACATCTATGGTGTTATATATTCTTTTAAATCGTTTTTGCTTAAATTACATTAAAGTGGGTTTTTTCAACATGATGTTTTACATCTGTGGTGTTTTACATCTATGGTGTTTTATATCTATGGTGTTTTACATCTATGGTGTTTTACATCTATGATGTTTTCAACTGAATATTTTTTAACATTGAGTTTTTTTCTAGTCACGGTATTTTTCAACATTGAGTTTTAAAGGTCATGGTGTTTTACACCTGGGGGTCAATTTGAACATGACGTTTTAGTTTTTTTGGTCATGGTGTTTTCACAATAGAAAATTTCAACATGGTCTTTTTTGGTCATGGTGTATTGACATGTTTATGTTTATGACGCTTTACTTCAGTCATGATGTTTTACACTTTTAGCTTAAAATTTCAACACCATAAGCATAAACTTGGTTAAGCCTGTTTTCGAATTAAAGTGAGTTTTTTCAACATGATGTTTATATCTATGGTGTTTTTAATCGGGTGTTTTTTAACATTGAGTTTTTGTAGTCATGATGTTTTTCAACATTGAGTTTTTCTAGTTATGGTATTTTTCATCCGTGGCCCAATTTGAACATGGCATTTTAGCTTTTTTGGTAATGACGTTTTCACAAAAGACAAATTTTAACATGTTCTTTTTTTTTTGTTTTTTTGGTCATGGTGTTTTGACGTGTTTATGTTTATGACGTTTTTGCTTCTGTCACGGTGTTTTACACTTTTAGCTTAAAATTTCAATACCATAAGCATAAACTTAGTTAAACATGTGTTTGAATTAAAGTGAGTTTTCAACATGGTGTTTTCAACTGGGTGTTTTTCAATATTGAGTTTTTCTAGTCGTGGTGTTTTTCAACAAAGAGTTTTTTTGGTCATGATGTTTTACACCTAGATGCCAATTTGAATATGTCATTTTAGTTTTTTTTTGTCATGACGTTTTCACAATAACAAATTTCAACATGGTAATTTTTGGATTTTTTAATCATGTTTTGACGTGTTTATGTTTATGGCGTTTTGTTTCTGTTATGGTGTTTTACACTTAAGCTTAAAATTTCAACACCATAAACATAAAACACCATAAAAACTCCCAATTTCAAACAACACACATCTATGGTGTTTTCAGCTGGGTGTTTTTCAACATTGAGTTTTTCTAGTCATGGTGTTTCTCAACAAAGAGTTTTTTGGGTCATGGTGTTTTACACCTTGATGCCAATTTGAAAATGGCGTTTTAGTTTTTTTTTTGTTATGACGTTTTCACAATGACAAATTTCAAAATGGTATTTTTTGGCTTTTTTAGTCATGTTGTTTTGACGTGTTTATGTTTATGGCGTTTTGCTTCTGTTATGGTGTTTTACACTTTAGCTTAAATTTCAACACCATAAACATAAAACTCTATAAAACCATAAAAACTCACAATTTCAAACAACACACAGTTGGTCTTTTTTTTTTGAAATATAGCAATACCACACTTGTTGGAAAGATAAAAAGACGCTCGATTTTATGGTGAAATTTAAAAAAAAAAATAATTACGTATAAAAAGTTATGGGCGTTTTAAAAAAATGGGAGAAATTGCATGTGCAAATTCTTCCTTTGTTTAAAGACTTTTGACCCAATTGCCCTTTCCATCCTTTTCTCCCATTGTACACGTGTCGTGATGTGGTTCATTGCTACACTTTGTTGGGTTGTGACCCTTTGTAGCATAACCCTCATATATATATATAGGGGTGAGTTCACTAGAAAACTCATTTTCATGAGAAAATCAAAAAACTTCTACTGCATATGTGTAGTACACCCAAACCCCCCCCTAAAAAACCTAACTCCCCCCCCCCCAAAAAAAAACCTAAACCCACCTCACCCACCCCCTCACTTACCCCCCAAAAACCTAAACCCCCCACTCACCCCCAAAAAACCTAAACTAAACCAAAAAGCTTAAGCCACCCCCAAAAACCTAATCCTGCCATCCCACCCCCACCCAAAAACCTAAAACCACCCCACCTACCCCCCTCACCCACCCCCCCCAAAAACCTAAACCCCCCACCCACCCCCCTAAAAACCTAAACCCTCCACCCCGCCACAACCCTCCAAAAACTTAACCTAAAAGCTAAACTAAACCCAAAAAACTAAGTCCAAAAGCTAAACCCACTACTTTTCGAGTTTTTTTTTATGAACGAGGATGACGTGGGAAACAAGGGCTCTGAAGCAGTTTTTTTAATTTTTGATTTATTTTTGAGTTATGATTTTTTTATTATTATTTTTATCTTAAATAAGTAGTTTTTTGGTTTTCTGATGAACATTGAGTTTTCTTATGATCATTCCCATATATATATATATATATATATATATATATATATATATATATAGGGGAGGGTTCCAGAGAAAACCACAAGTTAGGCGAAAACCGAGAAAACTACTAAAAAACCAATTTTACCCAATCATATAATAATATTTATTTTTTATTTTATTTTATTTTTATTTATTTATAATAGTATGAATGTAATATTAAACATTTTTACCAAAAAACATTTTTACACATAGTGTTACGTATACGTAAACATAAAACAAAAAAATTGCGGTTACGTATACGTAAATAAAAAAAATTGTTTTCGGATACGTATACGTAAATAAAAAATTTGCCTGAAATGATGTGGTTTTCTCGGTTTTCGCCTAACTTTGTGGTTTTCTCTTGATCCCTCCCCTATATATATATAGGGTTGGGTTCAAATGCTAACCACATTTTTATATGATAACCATGATAACCAACCATAACCAATCAAATAATTTACCTTCATTTTTATATATATTAATAAAGAAGAGTGTTTATGTAATTTTAGCCATATATAGATTTGGTAATTATTTCAAATTTTAAAAATACCTTAATTATCTCCAACATTCAAGCTTTGATTTTTGACATATCATTCCATCCACGTATAATTCTATTTTTTTTTATTAAATCCTTCGATTTTTCAACCTACCAGAACATCGCATGCTTCTTCAATTCATTTGGATGTTCAATATTACCAGTTATTATGAGATGTCTTTTTTTTTTAGTTATTATTCAATATTTACTTAAAAACCATTACCCCATTCCTATCATTGTTTGTTTCCCTTCTATACTTATTTTACAATAAGGATTATTTGTTATTTGGTCCCACGACCAAATTTTTTGGTATTTTGTGTTATTTGGTTAGATTTATCGTATTTATTATCCATGTCTTTTAAATTAATATCACTTTATAGAAATACTTATTACGGTTATGTGCATCTTTATAATCCATTGATACATATAAGTATCAAATGGCATTATCATATGCAACCAATATATAAAGATGCGTTAATGGAAAACACATCAAATAACCATTTTGATTTACTTGTAATCTACAATATTATGTTAACATGTATTTGGAACACGTACAACATAATTATGTGTCATAAAAATCATTTGTACATAATATACATATCAGATACCTAATGACATATTACGGTACAAACTGAATGTAATTTAAAGTCATATAAATATATGTAACCGAATTTTTCTTTCATTTACACTACAGACATATACATATCAATGTTTAGGGCATATACGTATCTGATTAACATATCAGATACCACCAGAATATGTACATCCCATACTAAAAAACACATCTGTATATCTTTAATAAACCAAGTTACCAACGTATTAAGCGAATTACCATAAACAACTAAAGAATCTGTGTGTTTATGCAGAGCACATACATATATGTATCATAAGCATCTAAAAAATACAAGATTCATAAGCAACCAAAAAACTGTATCATACACAAGTAATTTACATTTACATTGAAACTAAAAGACTTTCATTGAAATTCAAACTCACCAAATAATTTCATATCAACCAAACGATTCGAATCCAAACTAAAGAAACATAAAGAAACCTGGTTATAAAATCCAAACTAACCAAACGACTACATAGAACATTAAATTTCTTAATACCAAAATCCCCATTATCTAAAAACAAAAACAGGTTCAGCAGTCACAAACAAAACATCACAACCTTCAACTAAAGCATACGGCATACCTACTTTTTACGTTCCTTATTATCAAGATCATTAGCTTCCCTGATTACTTTCTCTCTATGTATATTAGCTATTGAAGTAACCATTTTGGTAGCATACTTCTTCCTCAAAACTGCAATTATTCTAGTCAGTTTCTTTTTATCATTCGGAAAACCACAAACCCAGTGTCTGTCTTGTGTACCCATGAACATCTCCGTGTGCCTCATAACAAACATACCACAGTCTTGGTTGTTCCGGTTGGTTGCCCAGTCGTTTTTTAATTTATCGTGGACAACTGTAAGAATATCATTCCATCTTGGATGATTGACCCACCTTCGATATTTAACAAACAACTCCTGCAGTTTAAACACATAAAGGCATAAAGCACAACTATTATATAAACAAATCAAAATCATATCAACACATTTGAATCATACAAAAAAAAGTTGTTTACCACTATCATTAGTGTGTCCTTGCTAAAGAAATCTCCATCACCATACAACCCAATAAAGCTTTCTTTATCGCACATATTGTCCACAACAGTAATTGCCGGGTTATAAAAACATATAAACCATCATATTTAACTTCAGGGCTTTCTTTATCACCATCATATTTCTTATCACTATTATTCATAACTGATACATATACGTATAAAAACATATATTCATTATTACTGGTTTATAAACAAAAAACCATTATAAAAATTCATAATAATTAACCTGATTTTTTTGGCTCACTGTCTTCCATATCGCCAATGACAATTAATTGGTTCATCAGTAGTGTTACGGAATTTGCTAAACGATGTATTTAGCGCAATCCTTGCACTTTTTCTCCCTTAAAAAAAATAAACAGTACACTTTATCATTTTTTGACTAGCCAATAATTGCATCATTTTATGTAAGTACACATTGTAACTTACTAAAAGACATTTTTAAATAAACATTTCATACTCTTTTGTACATACCAGTATCAACTGGTAAAATATTAAAACAACTAAAAGTATTAACACTCATTTATTTCCATTGGTGAATACCAATAAACAATGATGTTTTTATTTTCATATTCAGTTAGATTTCTTATCAAACATTATAGAGATAGTTAGTTCTGTATGGTTTATCCACCTACAAAAGTATATCAGATACTAAATACTTACTAGTGTATTATTCATTTGATACATATATGTATGCTACAATCAATCAATCTTCACCTTACATTAGGTCTACCAAGAAACAAAAGGTGTTTTGATTTTAACATTCAGTTAGATTTCTTGTCAAAAAATCTAGAAATGGTTACTTCTATATGGTGTATCCACCTATAACACTTTATCAGATCCAAAAAACTTAGGTATTCTTCACTTAATACATATATGTAACAATGATTCCTCTACTTCTAACAAACACAACACAGTAGCAACACTCTAAAACTTCATAAAGGTGTACACGTATCAGGTATATATTCATTATAGCGCTTCAAACAATATAGTATAACTATAGATGTTATTAAAAATTAAAATAACTTTCATCCTACATAGTGAAAATCATTTTTACCACATTAAAATTATATTTGTACACATATATGCTAACTTCAAGTTCACCATTGATTATGCACCTCTTCTTCCGTTCCCTAAGAACACAATTCAATAATTATTAGCATGATTGCATTTTAACTATTTTAGGTTTTATATAATTGCAGCCGGATCCTATTGCACCATCGCCACCTCCACCGTCTCCAGCTTCACCACCGCCCCCTCTACCATCTCCACCTCCACCACCGCCTCAGCGCCACTTCATGTGTCCAATTTGCATGGGACCATTAGTTGAGATGACGAGCACGTCGTGTGGTCATCTTTTTTGCGATACTTGCATAAGAACCGCACTTTCTGTCCAACCAAAGTGTCCATTGTGTCGACGAGATGCTATCCATGAGGATCTCTTTCGTATCTACCTCTTTGCTCCCTATGTAGGAAAACCGTAAGGCAATCTATATGCATAAACTACATGTGTGTTTGACTATAGTATTTTGTGGTTTTGCAAACAGATGTTTGACTATCTTGGGACGTTTGACTTTCTTGGTCATCTATTTCTAGTGTTTAAATAATTTGACAATACGTTAGAACTAATAAATGTGACTAAATACCCAAAGCCTTCTGGTGGAGTGGTAGCCCAATAACCTTCCAAATGGAAGGTCATGGGTTCGATTCTCGCTTGTGACAAATTATTCCAGGTTGAGTCAGGGAGTTTTACCAGTTGTCCTCCCAGGTGGGTCCCGGGTTCAAGTCCGCCGCGGTAGAGGTGCACAAAAGAACCGGAACCGGAACCGATCCGATGGATTATCCGAAACCGGATCCGGCTAGAACCGGTCCGGATATTTTGAGAACCGCCGGTTCCGGGACCGGTTCTGGGTTTTTTGACGGACCGGATAAAAATCGGATATTTTGGAACCGGTTTTTTTTGGACATTTTGGAACCGGTTCCGAACCGGTTCTAGCCGTTGGGGTTAAAAAAAAACGGCTATATAGCCGTTTTATGCCCGTTTTTTTTGTTTTTTTTTTTTTTGTTTTTAAGGATTGAAATTTAGTATAAATAGGTATTGGGTGTATGGGTTAATTCACCACAACATTCTAGCTCTCAAAACTCAAAAACGCTCTCAAAACGCTCACTTTAAGCAAAAAAAAAAAACGCTCTCATGGCTTCCGCAAGCACTCAAAATTCGGTTGGTGGTTCTACTAGCGATGTTACGGTTGTGTCAATACTTCCTTGCTCCCGAAACCAAGAAATATGGGCTTATTTCGATTTATGCGAAATGTCGAACGGTTCGCAAAAGGCTCGTTGCAAACGTTGTGGTAGACTTTTGGGTGCAGCGGAAAATAGCAGTTTGAGGAAACATATTGCTAGTCACGCAAGACACATTCAAGAAGGTGAAGATCAAACTCAAATTGGTAGGGATGGAGGAGTTTGGCAATACAATGTCGAGAGGGTTCGTGAGAGAATGACACATTTCGTCATTCAAGAAGGCTTGCCTTTTGATCATTTTGATAATCCGCGCTTGACGAGGATGATACAAGAGACGCTTCAACCGAGTTACACAAATGTAAGTCGTTCTACTTTGAGAAGAGATTGTTTAAAAATGTGGAAAAGAGCTAAAAAAGAATTAATTTTAGGTTTTGAAAATTTAAATACCGGCATTAACTTAACAACGGACGTTTGGTCCGCTCCACATGGTTTACCCGAATCGTACCTTTGCGTTACCGCACATTGGGTTCAACCGGAGTCGTGGCAAATGATGAAGCGTACGGTTGCGTTTGATTATTTTTGATATCCACATACCGGTGAAAACTTATTTTATATTTTAGACTCGGTAATTCAAACTTATAAAATTCAACCAAAAATATTTTCAATATCTTTTGATAACGCTTCAAATAACACAAACGCGGTCGAAAAATTAAAAATAAAATATGAACCGCCTTGTAACGGTGTTTTTTTCATAGTCGATGTGTTGTACACATCATTAACTTGGTTGTGCAAGACGGTCTAAACGTCCAAGAAATAAGAGACGTAAAAGAAAATTTTAAAGTGATGTTACGTGAAGTTTTTAGCACAAGCAAAAAAAGATATATAAACTATAGAAACTTGTGTCAACAAACGGATTCCATCTTTTTAGGTCCGAATTGGGACGTACCTACTAGATGGAACTCGACTTGGAAAATGTTTGAATCGGCCTTAAGGCAAATAATTACTTTAAAACATTTCCATGATGAACTTGTACAAAAGAAACGTTGTTTACAAAAATTTGATAATATAAGTTGGGATATGATCGAGAAACTAACTAATTTGCTTGAGGTTTTTAAAAATGCAACTACATGTTTATCGGGAGTTTATTATCCCACATCTTCGCTAATACTTCAACAATTATACTTAATATGTAATAAATTAAAAGAGTTTGAATATCACGGCCCTATTTTTGAAAAAATGGTAAAACCTATGAAAGCTAAATTTAAAAAATATTTTACAGAAATGCCGGCCGTTGTTACATGTTCGGCCGCCTTAAACCCAACGATTAATGTAACCGGTGTTGAAACATTAATTGGATCAATATCGGATGATTTAAATATGTTCGAGGAAGACCCAAATTTTGAATCAAATGCAATAAGGGATTTCAATTCGGCTTTTAATAATATGTTTGATTATTATTTACGCAAATATGGTGGAAGTGGTGATCCATCAAACATACGTGAATCAATGGGTTCGGGTTCAACTTCTAGTAGTTCAAGGAACCCGATGCTAAATTTATTTAACACTTTAAGAAACGAAAATACTAAACGAGCTCGTGGAACCACACCAAGTAGCGAGCTTGGGAGATATCAAGCAACCGACTTTATTTCTACTCTAAGATCCGAAGAGTTTGAAAACTTTGATATCTTGAGTTGGTGGCAAGGAAGGGAATCCCAATATCCCGTTCTAGCTGCAATGGCTCGTGACCTACTAACCGTCCAAGCTTCCACGGTAGCTTCGGAATCCGTTTTTTCTCTTAGTGGCAGGGTTTTATCTATTCGAAGAACGAGGCTTACACCGGAATCTATGGAGATGTGTATTTGCTTGAAGGACCATTTGGATGCCGCCGAACGTGTACAACATGTTGCAAAACTAGAAGGTGAGCTTGACGTTGAATAAGAAATACATGAATTCGAAGTAGAACATGGGGCGGCGACTCCACTTTGGGACGAAGAATAAGCTTACGATGAAGCCCAACGTATCTCAAGCGAAGAAGAATGAAAACCGATGTTACAAAGACTACGACGAAGAATATTGAAAACATAATAAATAATTAATGCTTTGTGATTCAATTATGTTTTTTGTATTTTTTTTGTACGAATTATTGTTAAATAACTTTAAAAAATCTACAAAATAAATAAAACATGTATTTTATAGTGTATCTTTGTTAATTTTTAAATTTTTTTTTTTCCGGAACCGGTGGAACCGGTTTTTTTTATCCGGTCCGGTTCTAAATATCCGATCCGGTCCCAATAGGTTCCAAGTCTCCACACCCGGAACCGGATCCAATCCGGAACCGGTTCTAATGGATCCGGTTCTTGACCAACGTTGACGGAACCGGTCCGGATCCGAACCGGATCCGGTTCCGAAAAAAAACCGGTTTGTGCACCTCTACGCCGCGGTTACAACCTATTGTGAAAGACATGCATGACTCACAGGAACACCCAGGCTAAGGGGGTTTAAAAAAGTCGCCTTAAAAAATGTGATTAAATCGGCTATGTTTTAATACTTAATAAACCGAGTTTCAATTATCATTGAATGTTACCAAATGTTAAAATTAATAGCCTCACGGACGGGGATGTGGTACTCACAGACAAGTAAGCCAAGGACACTATCATTGTGTCGGTTTGTCCTATACATTTGTGGATCTTGCGAGAAGGATGACCACAACGGGTATTTTTTACAAATTAACGAGTATACCTGAAATCCGTGGGTAAATCCAATGGGTTTTGTGCCGGGTATGAGACAAGTAATTTATAATTGGGCATGGAGTTGGGATTACCAAAACCCGTCCCACCCCAAACACATTTGACCGTCACTTAAGAAGTCACCTCCTCGACAGGAACCGGTTTTGAGTTGCTACCATAAGAAAGTCGAGGTCAAAGTAACAGTTATCCATACATATACACATATAAACCATAAAAACCCATCATAAACCATGTTACCATGGTATGATTAATTCACACAAAGATGTATCAACTTATGCTCATATTTTTACTGGCTTTTTTCTCCATTCGGTGCGACCCCTGTTTATTTCGAGGCCATCCCCAGATGATCTCAGTAAATGCAAAAATTTACTCAAATAGTTTCCGTCTTCTTTGGGAGAAACAGAACCGTTGCTTGAAGCATCAAACGGTTCTGGTGTAGTGAGAGAATCGACTATGTCATCATGCTGGCATTCGCGTCTATAATCTAAGGTAATACTTTGCAGTTCATGAGTGTCTATGACTTCTTGTGGGATGCTCTGTTCAAAAGAAATAAATCAATATTTTATAAAAAGGAAACAAAGTCGAAATGTTTAAAAGTCGTCTCAAGTGTATTTTAACGTGAAAAACCTCAGATTATGTTTGCAATGATAAATGTGTTATAGTCACATTTAACACAACCCGACCCGTTTTAACCGACCCGCTCATTTTAGTGTCTGCATAGGTGATATGTTAACAAAAGTCTCAAATTAGGTTAAAAGAAGAGGTAAATAAGTAATGTTATTATATCAACAGATGATCAGCTAGTAAGCAAATCTGTTAATCAAAAATTAAGAAATTATTGGGACTTCAAATCATAGTATTTAGAAAATCAGTTCCAAAACGCACATCCAAACGCAATCTCATAATCTGGAACATGAATAGGTTGACTAACCTCAAGAACCCACCCAATGTAGGTAACATTGTTGACATGCTTGTTCATATCCAGGTCAGCTCTTCTCGGCTATATATTGTGAAAAACTGTTAATACTTCATAGTTATCTTGAGAGCTAAGAGCTTATTATATACGACAAAATTTTGGTCTTACCACAAGTCCTAGCCTTGAATATTCAGCTGGATCTTCAAGTTTCCCTATTTTTTTCAGGCTGTTATCGTTCTCTTCAGGAAATGCTAATCTGAAGGCACAATGTGATTAACCATAAAAGTTAAAAAGCCTTTCAAGGGTATTGCAATTAAGTAGACCAGCAAACACCTTTTTGTCCATTTTGCTTATTTTCTATAAAAAAAATTAATGATTTAATTTTAATTACAAAAACAATGCTACAACAGCACTAATCTAATCTAATTTTTTGAATGGTATAACTTAGGAGGTTGTTCGCACTAAAAATGGACCTTGGGCCCCCATTTGACCCGTACCCCTTTTAGCTAATTTTGTTATTTGACTCGTTTTGCCCGTTTCATATAAAAAATCCCAAATTGAACCATATACAAGCAAATGGGTCAAAACTTCCACCTTTATTGCCAACTGACTCGGTTCTTTAAAAAGAAAGTGCAAAACTTTTCATTTCCATCCATTTAAATATATGCGGATTCTGACAAAAAAAATTCACCAACACATGTTTTCAGAAGGTATTAACATCTTAAGGAATGATGTATATTCTGAAATTAAGATATCTACCTCAATGTCTTTGGACAAAAAAACTAAGTATTCATCTCTGACATCATCACTGACTTTCTGGAGTCTTCTAGTATCTTCATTCATCATCACCCACTTACTGCAGATTTAACTGGTAACTGTCAAATTACAAATCTAGCGCGCTATACATTATCTTTCTTGTGGTCAACAAGTAACAGAAACAAAGATCCTAAGTAACATCTGTGACCCATCTGAATACATCAAGAAAACTCACAGCTTATAGTTATTCATCAAAATGAATAACAATGAATTCTTTCACTGCATGATTGCTTTAGTTTTACTCAAAAATCATAATATAATCAATGTAATGCACCTTGTAGCCCGTCCAATGACCTCACCATTGGCATAGTCTTTGAGAATCCAATCGCGCCTCGTCCCAATTCTCCCTTCACTTTGGCACCAAGTCTCAATTTCAACCACATCACTCCTATCACAGATGCCAACATGTTGAAGCTAACACAATACTCTATGCCAAAAAAAAATTATAAATTGAAAAAAAAAAATGATTACCAAGCAGGATATCTGTAAATTTCAATATTCATTCGCGCAGATACCCATATGAGATGCAATTTTCTCATTGTGGTTGTAGTGGCAAACCCGTCGGTTAAAAATCCAACACTCTGAGCATGATTACCCCCAACCTCCTACAATATGTCAACGGATTGCAACTGCAGCCTCAACAAACACAAGTAGAATGCACTAATCAATTCTTCCAATGTAACATACGGCCTCTCGTACCAACAACGTTGTTTGCTTTGCCAATTAGGAGCTCACATATTTGTTTTTGGTTGCTCGTGAAAACTTCCGCGGCATTGGCGGACCTAGGTTAGTGTCGGCGGTTTGGACGACACCGATAAAATTGGTTTTTTATGTTATATGTATGGTATATTTTTGAGCGACCCCCATAAAATTTTGACACCGACCCCCATAAATTTTTGGCTTCGACCCTCAAGAAATATATTTTAGGATTATAAATTTTATGAATAAAAACCAATTAAACCAAACCTTTAACCATATAGCAATTGATCCATAACCCATTAATTATAAAACTCTTAAACCAAGCCTTTAATAGTTTAACCCAGTAACCTTTAAACAAAATAGGCCAAATAAAACATAAACCCATAAATAAACCCAATGCCAATTTAAATACTTTAAACCTAATTAACTATTGAAAAAAAGTTGATAGTTGTGTTTGTTATATTGAAAAAAAGTTGCTTAGAAAAGTTATTATAGATGATATAATGGTTCGGTTTCAAAAAATGAAAACCCGCAGAGAACAATTATAGGGATATTATTTTTTAATTATGCATTTCTAATGACAAAAATCGTATTATTATTGTTCGTTTATAATTTTCTCAGTTTTCATCATTTTATTGTGTAACCCAACCCAACCCGACCCGACTCGGGCCGAAAAAATTAATATTTAATTATTGACAATCGACCCCAAAAAATCTCCGACCCCATAAAAAAAAATTCCTAGGTCCACCATTGTTCCACGGGTCACCCATCCCTGGAATACTCCAACCTGCACGCTTAACTGTGTAGTTCTCCTGTCATCAACAACCAATGCGCCCAAAACGCGTTCTGGTATTTGAGGTGGAGCTCTCCCATGGAGAGAACAGAACATAACAGAACAATGTAGGATTTGACATCCAAAATCCAACAAACACAAGTAGAATGCAGAAAGGTATAAGTTGACTGAAAATTCAATAATTAAATGTAAATTTCTACATGCACCAACCAATTTATATAATGTAACCAAATTCCAAAAGTGTAAAATCCCCAATTATAATATATAAACAATTCAGCACATGATATATATAACAATTATAGACAACAGAGAAAAGAGAAATTCAGTATAAGCTAACCTGCAAGAGGTTAGCAATGGTTTCAACAGTGGCAGTTTTGTTAATCCCTACTTCATAACACCTTATAATGAACCTCTCCTTGTACGATAATCCATCCTCCGTCAAGCTCCCCAACCGGAGCCCCTCCGGCAACCTCTTCTCCTTCAAACCCACCGCAATTCCGTTAGGATGCTGACCAGTAACCGCAAGTATCCGGGACGACTGCCTGCGCGACAAAACGTTGTTTGGACGGCGAATTGAGGTGGAATGCATGAATCGGGAATGAGTTAGGGAAGCGGTATAGTTTCTAGTAACGGCATTGCAACCCGGCGACGGGAAAGCAGCGGTTGAAATCATCGGCCACAAATTTTGTCTGAGGAGAGGGTTTGAGGGTGGGGGACGAAAAGGGTATTTATATATGGCGATGGAACCGAGGTAATAGTTTTCGACAGATATGCCATTCCAGTTGTCAAAATATGTCGTCCGAGAGTCCACACATGTCGTCTACCTTTTTTACTTGGGTGTGAGATTGGAGGATGGTTTGCTGGTCGTATTGGTTCAAAAGGAAACTGTGGGTTTGCTGGGTGTAAAAGTAGTTTAGTCGGAAAAGTATTTCCTCCACTCATATTTTAGAAGTAAAGTTATAATCTTTGAGTGAAAATAGAATGTTGTAAAGTGAAAATGAGGGTAGGGATTTATAGCCGGTATTAGAAGTCGTACGCGAACAGTTTGACACGAAACAAGATTCCTCGAGATACGTGCGAACAGCTTGACACGACACAAGATTCCTCGAGATACGTGCGAACAACAAAATGTTATCGGTGATGGAAACTGTGAATTTCGGTCTGTAGCTGTTGCTCTAGGTTATGGTGAAGAATCATGGTTCTTTATCAGGAGTGAACTTCGAAATGAGCTAATTCAAAATGAAGCGATATACAGAAGGGTTTTTGATTTAACATACGACGAGTTACTTCGGGCCTTAAGTTTTTTTGGAACAGGTGTTGCGTCTGAGGATTATTGGATGTTTATTCCATATACCAGGTTCTTGATCGCAAAAAGGTTTGGTGTGATTGTAATCTCTTTAACAAGTATGTACAATGGTAACTCGACTGTTTTTCCGCTATGGACACGTCCAAAGCATCTTGTGCCTCATCAAACAGTTACAATTTGCAACATTTAAAAGGAATATATCCGATGCCGACGGTTAATTTTTTGTGGGAAATGAATAGACATCCGGATGCTGAACATTGGAAAACAAAATACATGTTACAAATACAAATGTACGAAGCACTCGTGAATAAGAAATGTAGCCCTGCTCATGTAAATATAGATTAGTATTGTAATTTTATGTAAAAAACATGTAAAATATTGGTTTTGTTTATTACATGTTTAAAAACTTCAATCCATGAAAATAAGTTTGAATATTTTTTATAAATTGAGTAATTTTAATATATTAAAACTAATTTAAAAACTTTTTATGAGAAGTAAGAAAAATATATTAATTTTTACATAATTAACCGTTTATAAAATTGTTGTACTTGCACATTTCTATCATAGTGTTGCTTAATAAAATAAAATAAATATTTAATTATTTTAAAACCAACTAATTATATTTTCTAAGATTAATATAATTGAAGAAAAAAAAATTATTTTATGTAAAGAAAAGGGAACAACTAAATCCATGGGAATTGAATATGTTAAAAAAAAACAAATTTTATTGGGAATTTAAGAGATGGATGAGACATAATACACAGCTAGATGCTCTTTTAGACCATAGTAGGGTGTGTGGGGTGATGTGACATTGCGAGGGTGTGTGCATAATAGGTCTCTTCAATATTCACTGCTATTTTTTTAAAGACAATTTGGATCACTTACGGGCCACTGATTCACCCGATCATCTATACCTTATTTAGAAGGGAAATCCACCGTATGTGAGAAAACCATCCGGTCCCTTTTTTTGTCACAAGTGGAAATTGAACCTAAGAGCTCTCCATTTTAATAAAGTCTTGGGTATAAATCTTTACCACTAGGCTAAGCTACTACTACTACAATCCGGAATATTATACAAGTTCAACAAATATATAATACAAATATAATTACTAATACATATTTATGTCATTAAAATTTGGGTATTACACAAGTTGAATAAACACGTGTATTATAATTTATACGTGTTAAATAAAATATAATTTGTTAATATATACACTTTTTGAAATATGTCTTTAAGAAAAATTGACATGACATTTATAAATTCTGTTAAGTTAACTTTTAAAACATTTTTTTCAACTTGGTAAAAAACTTTTTTTTATGTAATTGATAAATGCTAATTTATATTAAATTTATTTGGTTAATAATATAATAAGTTATTATATTTGTATTTAATATTCAAAAATATATTTTTTAATATCATTATTTAATAAAAGAGAGAGACGAGAAAAGAATGCTGAGAATGCACCAGAAAGTGACACATGTCCCCTAAGATTTTTATTTGTTAGTATAAAGGTTCTTTCAATTATCAAGGGTGATGTTAATAATACACTCTAACAAGTTTTTCAGACACCTTCTATACGACTCATATATGATGTATACGACTTGCATAGGAATAGGGTTTTCAGAAAAAGTTGCACCACGTCACCACAATCATTCCATATCCCCTAAAGTTTTTTGGGGTACCTTAAAAACAAGACAGCTCGTTGGATCTGACAGCATTCTCTGACAGTGATTGGGGTGGAATATCAAATAGGGGACGCTCTTTAACGACATACATTCTTTACCTTGGCTCCAATATTATCTCATGGCGTTCCGCTCGCCAAAAATCGGTCACAAGCTCATCCACCGAAGCCAAGTACAAAGCACTAGCAAACACTGCAACAGAGTTATCCTTGGTACAAAATCTCCTCCATTGTGTAAGTATTACGAGTTCTTCATGTTAACTCATTGGATCAACTTGCTGATATGCTCACCAAATCACTCTGCCGTGGTCCGTTTCACCATCTTCGATCCAAGATTGGAGTATCCGACGGATTCTCCATCTTGTGGGGCGTATTACGGATATCTCAATCACAAGGAAAGTCAGAGCCTATTATATCTCAATCACAAGAAAACTCAAATTAATTTATATTCAAACTTCTTGTATTTCTCTCTAATTTGTAGTTGTTGTATTGTTGTCCTATCCCTCCATTATCTATACTATATTATAATACACAAATCTTAAAATGTAAGTAGTACAAGTATTTTTGCTTAAGATACAACAATATAAGTATGTGTTAACTACTTTTTAGAGGTAAATATGTCTTTTAAACAATACTTACACATTTGTCCCCCTCAACTTTACTTAACTTTTTTTATTTAATCAATAATTATACTTTTAAATCAACAACCCTCCACGATTTTTAAACGACCATAACTTTTTCATACCTTAATACTTTTCATAAAAAGTTGCACCATAAAAACGAGCATTTTATTCTCTTTAATTTGAGTATGGTATTGCTATAGTTTTTTTCAATAAAATAAATTAACATTTTACGTCATTACATATCAGCACCTCCGTTTTTGGGGTTGGGATGGCAATGGGTCGGGGTTGGGACGGGTTTAGGTAATCCCAACCCCATATCCGGTTATAAAATCTTGTCTCATACCCGGCCCAAAACCCGTCGAATTTCTATCGGGTAATTACCCGTCGGGTATCGGGTATACCCGCGAGTTTCGGGTAAACCCGTTAGTTTCTAAAAAATTCTCGTTGGGTATACTTCACCTAAACCCGTCATGTATCTATCGGGTATACATAAAAGTTGTAACTGAAATAAAAAAAGAAATAAATAAAATAATGTCGGTAATATACATTTAAAATAAATATGATATACATATACTTAAAATAAATACTATATATATACTTAGAATAAATAAAAAAGAATGAAAACTATGTGGGGGTATATAATCGGGTAAACGGGTATACGTTATTGGGTAATGTGGGGGGGGGGGGGGGTAAACGTGTATATCACCATATCAAATACCCATCCAAAACCCGCAAAAAATTTCAAAAGTAATCCCAAACTCGGTCCCATACCCGATTATCCGACCTCATACATGTCCCAAATGTTTCGTGTTTCGGGTTTTCCCATCAGGTTCGGGTTTCAATGTCATCCCTAACTATACAATATATCACGAGATGTTTGATAAATTAACAGAAAACGAGTTTATATTATAATATAAATAAAGATATTAACTTGAACAATTCATTAACCTGATTGTGTATGTTCTAACACACAGAAATATAATTTCACATAATAATGTTTTTAAGAAAGAAAAATTTTACTTCCTTTTTTCCTAAACAATTTGTATATAAACATGGTTTATAAAGATAACCCTCACAAGATCTTTTGCAGTTCGGCAACATAGAACATACAGTAACATGTGTAAACCCTGGAATTGAGAACGTCGATGTTAATTTTATTTATTTGATTGTATAAAGTTCTCAGAACGTTAATTTTAACGGTTTAGAGCGCCGCAACGCGTGCGGGTATAAAACTAGTATAAGTATTACCATGTATCAAATCAAATATAATTAATACATAGAAAATAACAAAATAATGAGTCCATGTATCAAATCAAATATAATTAATACATAGAAAATAACAAAATAATGAGTCAAGTACAAGCTTGTAAGCCAAAGAGGTTGTGGTGTAGTGGTTGAGGTAAGGCCCGAAGTCCCAAGGGACCCGGGTTCGATCCCTGCCACCACCATTAATTTTCGCGGCATCGCAAATGAGGCCTAGCTCTTAGGCTGATGCACCAGGGTTTTACCCACGCCAATCCAGGGTTCGAGCCTCAGCTCTCCCTCAAGTCCGGAAGGGGCCGTATTGGGTGGGGTTTTTCCTTGAAAGCTCTCCAACTCTGACGCCAAGTGGGCCCGGTTAAGACAACATATTGGCCGGAGTTGGACGAGGCTCTCCCATGTGACGAGAGGGTGCGACGTCACAACATTCAATGTTCGCCTTTCAAAAAAAAAGTACAAGCTTGTAAAATTATTCACAAGTCGAGCTCGAGAGACACGAGCCTCAAAACAATCAGAACTCGAACTTTCTTAATAAAAACGAGTTGATCTTGAGATTACTCGTTTACACCAATAGTTTTGGTACCATGATAGTTTATATAAAACGTCTTTTTTTTTTACATAAACCATATTTGGGGTTTGGGATCAATCTCTCCATGATAAATAGTAAAACTAACTAACCAGTATTTATATCAGTATCATTCCAATGGACAGACATATTATTAAGCACAAAATTTACAGTTAACTTAATGCAAAAAATAAAAAAGAATCTATAACTCAGCTGCACACTTAGGCATAATATAGATATTTGATCCCCGAAATACCATGAGAATTAACAAATATACAACACTTTTATTACCTTGAAACAACATCAAAACGCCCATTTTTGCGAGGAATGAACTGCACTAGGGCGAAGAGACCTATTACGCCACTCCAAATTGTTCCGATTCTTCATGATTGATGACACAGTAGGGCTATAATAGTCATTGCCCCTGTGCAATGTTGCAAACACCTTTCTACCATGAGTGTAGCTTCTCCGCTTTTCAACTGACCGCCCACGAACCACTGGACTAGCCTGGACTGGACCACCCCATCTGTTGTAGTTCACACAGCTCTGGCTTCTCCCAACCTGCAGCTGGCCTAACCGCCCTTCTTTAGGGATCGGGTAGTTACGGCTCTCAGCTGTTTCTGCTGAGTACAAGGTGGTGTCTCCTTCACTCATATACCCATTTTGCCGCTCAGACACCTGGCCCGGAGACGAACATGACAGGACCTCATTCTCGGGCACATTTAATGAACCCATCAAAGAAGTCTCAGCTTCGGGTACAGGATTTGGATGTTCTTTAACTGGCAGGGTTGGCCCGGTTGCGATTGGTCTAGCAATCTTGGGAGGGAAATTGATGTCCAAAAGCTGAATTTGGGTGTTTTGGTTTTTTTTAATAGTGTATATTTAAAAAGTACTTGTATTTTGTTTTTTCTAAAGTAAAGGAACCACTGATGGCAACTTCTATCCCTGGGACAATGAAAAGCTCAATCTGTGGCCCAATTCTAAAAGGCGGCCAACAAATTTCACCTTTTTCTTTTCTTTTTTATTTTTTTCTTTTTCAATTTTCATTGAAGATATAATAGTTAGAAATATTTTATATTCATTATAAATCCAAATATACGGTTTTGTTCAGTTTTTTTGCCTACAATCTGATATACAATTTTTTTAAAAACTAACTAGTCTCAAAGTATACTTTTTTGTATTGTTTACACCATAGTTCAAAAAAATAGTTGAGGCGTGTGCATCGAAGCGGGGCGGTAAGAAAACGAGTATGAGGCTACCCCTCAAGGGACATTTTTGTACGTACGCCTCAAAGGGTCGAGGTGTTTAAAAAAACAGTAAATGCATACGCCTCGAGGCGCGCCTCTTGCTGTTTTAGGGTTTAGATGATGAAATTAGTTTGGAAAGTGGGGTGGGGGTTGGGGTATAGTGGTAAAAAGGGGATTTCCACAACCAAAAAGTTGTGGGTTCAAACCTTGCCCAAGACCAAATAAATAAAAAGTTTGCCGTTCAAAAAAAAAATAGTTAGGAAAGTTCTATATTTATAAGATATATACAAATTTTATATGTTGTTTTAGACTTTCTATGATGAAATTAGTAAGCAAAGTTCTATATTTATAAGATTTATAATTTTTATATTTATTTTTTAATTCCAACTCGGGCTTACGCCTCGGTTCGCCTCGATGCTTACGCCTCGTGAGGTGAAGAGAAAACATCTCAAGGCGCGATTCCATTATTTTAAACCTTGGCTTACACCCAGATTTTTCGTAAAAATATGGTACAAACTGTTTTCATGCCCAATTTTTTATCTGAAGTATTGGAAAATAAAAATGTTATATCCTCCCACTTTTTATGATTGATATTTCTTTAACAATATAATTGTGAAATACGATAAATAAAGAAAAGTATATGGGTATACCGTATACACATGTCATCATCCATAAAAAGTAAAATATATGAATTTAAAATAAAAAGTAGGAGTATATGACAATCTCAGTTCAAAAATGAAACTAATCATTGATGAAGAACCAAAAGTACTATGATGGTGGCGAGTTTCTACATCTTTATGTTTATGTGTGTTTGTTGACTGTTGGCACACATCATAGTTTATGACCAAGTATGTATTACAATGCCATATACAGTTTACATATCTATGAATAACTGTAACCAGAATCAAGTTATTGCAATTTTATTTAATATAATTATAGGGCTAGCTGCAAATAATTTCAACCGAGTAGATTATACTTTTAACCTTCACATTTGATATCGACTAAACTATAATATGTTTTCATTTGCACGCCTAAAACCCTCATTGCTGTATTTAATCCTCAACTGTTGTAGACATTCAGATGCAGGAATGTAGGGCAAACATTTAGTGTGTGAAAACAGTGAGTGTAGGTGGAGAATTTGGCAATGGCATTTGATGTGTAATAATTGAAGTAAGCTTGTTATGGGGTTGTTAATGGGGGAGGAAAGAAGACGACGAGAAGCTCATGAAACTCGTAGTACGGAATTGAATGCTAAACAGGGTTTCAACTTTCAACCAGCAAATTTATTTATTAACTAGTCTATATGCCCGTGTGACACACGGGGTTAGAAAATAATAATAAAACATGTAAACAATTTAAATTAATCATACACATAACATAAAAAAAGTACAATAGTTATTACAAATCTCTAAATAATTCTTTCTATACAACATTTGATGTTGTATTTGAAAGATTATCATTACCATCTAGTATAACAACTTTTAGGCTCAATAGGATCAAATGTTGTGAATGAAAAACCATAACTTGGACCGGAGAAATCACTACAAAGGTAGACTTTACTATCGCTGTATATGCCAATCTTGTTGTCGTTGGCAACATACTTTTTTCTTGAGTTATTTCTACCAATTGTAGGTTTCACAATGAAGTAACATCCTATGTAAATAGAAATATAAAAATTCATTAAAGCAGTTAGTATAGTTTTAATATTATGAGTTAAGGATTTTAATACTTTGAGAACAAACAACATAGAATGGATGATTTCAATAAATTATTAGGGTGTTTATAACATAGATATGTATAAAAAACATGACATATAAAAGATTTAGGTATATAAAATTTGTTTGTCCAAAAAAAACTTAAATGTAAGAAACATGAGTAACAAAAAGTAGGAAGTACAGTTTTAATTTTAATATAATGAGTTAAGGATTTTAATACTTTGTGAACAAATAACCTAGAATGGATGATTTCAATAAATTATTAGGGTGTTTATAACATATATATGTATAAAAAACATGTCATTAAATATTTAGTTATATAAATTTTGATTTTACATAAAAAAAACTTTAATGTAAGAAACAGGAGTAACAAAAAGCAAGAAGTATAGTTTGAATATAATGAGTTAAATAGGAAATATTATTAGAAAATAAAATGTTTAACAATGAAAAAATTTAAGAAATAGAAAAAACATTAACCTATATCCTTTAGCAGATGCTCAAATAGAGAAAACCATCGTTTAAGAACATTGGCTTGCAATATGGTTTCCTGTTAATTTTGTAGTTTTTATAGTATCATTATTGATAAATAAAGTATTCCAACTACATACACATAAAAAAAGTAAATAGACATATACCTCCTCGTCAACTACAATCATTTCAATAGAGTAGGTTTCCGCAGGGTTGTAGTACATGGGTTGCTTCCATAGTCGAAGGACACGAACCTTGATTGAGTAATCCCGCCTTGATAAATCAACATCCTTTAAGAAAATGATCATTGAGTATTCAGGACATACATACCTATATGTGAAACCACATATTTTGATTATACAAAAAATTTAGGAAATATTTTAAACGAATCGCATGAAGCAAAATAGAAAACTTAAAGTATGCATTAAAAGCATGGCAAGATCTGCATAATTTTTTGAAGCCTCAAATTTACCATCCTGAAAAATTACAAGATCCACACGCAATATTTATTGTATTAAGTTATCGAAGACTGATTTGAAATTAATCGTAGGCTGTATTGGATTTGTGATTTTGTAAATTTAAATTGATTTAGAAAACTATTAATGTTTACAGATGAAGCAGGTAGCTACACAGAACTTTGTGTAAGATTATTGAGTGATAAAACTAACTTTTCAATCTTTCATGGATTTATTTTCTTCTTTTTTCAGATGTAGCAGGTAGCTACACCGAACTATCAGAGGATATGTGAAGCATATGAGATTTTATCTGATGAATATAAAAGACAGATATATGATATATATGGTATGGAAGGGTTGGCTTCTGGTTTAGAACTTGGTCCTAAGTTAAATAAAGTGGATGAAATTAAGGAAGAACTTGTAATAATAAAAGGGAAAAGAGAGGGAAAAAAAATTATTTCTTAGAAGATTTTAGTTTGATACCCATAATAAGGTAGCTAATAAAATGGAATAAAATGTTAGAAGTTTTATTATTCTATAGTTTTCTATTGCTTTCCTACTCAGAATGTGAATATCAAATAAGTTGCTTGCAATTTCAAAACTGTATTAGTAAAGCTTATGTAGAATAACAGGTTCTATCTCTATTTCTCTTCCTGGGACCTGTATTTACATCTTTTGTTTTTTTGGAGACTGTATTCCCGCAAAATGAAAATGTTTCTCATAGTTAAGACTACTAAAATATAATGAACACTATTTTTGCACATAATAACATAAGATAAGACCACTAAAATATAAAAGTAAAACTCAGTTATAAAACTAACAATTGTGTCTATGATTATGTTTCTCATAGTTGATAAACATAATTTTGTTAACATGAAAAACAAAAGAAGATATGATATGAATACACTACCTTGGATCAGTAAGTTGACTGGTATCTATTGCTTGCAAACTCATAGCTTGGATTCTTAAGTTTCAAAGCAGTGGAAGAATGGGTTGAAAGATTTTGAATAAATGGGTGATATTTATAACCGTTTGATTATAAAAAAAGAGACAAACCGTTTATTTTAGGAAACCTGATTGTAAAAATAATGGGTAATCAGTGTTTGATAGAGACTGGATATATGTTTGGTGAAAATGGTTTATATACAACATTAGAGGGTTTTTTTTGTCTTGTATAGTTGACAAAGAAAAAGTAAAAGACTGTATTTAAGATATTTTGTCTTTATATGCTAAAATTTTACTTTAAAAAAGACAATCAAAAACGGAATTTGGTTTTTAGGTTTCCTGAATTTAACCTAAACTATAAAGTAAGTTGGATAGATACAGATAGTACATAATTTGAGTAAATTCTTATATGTAGAACTCATTATCAGTCTAATTAGCACCACTATGCAGTAAACCCATCACAAATACATCAAATTTCGATTAAAAGGGTAGAAGACTATAATAAAAAAGTTAAATTATCAGTTCATTTAAGACAAAAATGTCACTATTAGTATAATTAACTAAAGTATGCAGTAAAACCCATCACCAATAATCAAGAATCAACCAAAAACAACAATTAAAAAGTAGATTAAAAAAAGATGAAAATGGCGATGATGAGGAATTAGTTAGATCTTGAAACTAACCTATTTAGTCGATGTACTTTTCTGGAACGGCAGCAATCGAGAGTGAGAGCAGGAAGAAGGGGATGGCGGGTGGAGGAAGATGGTGAAGACGATGTCGAGGACGATTTTTGCAGGGTGGAGGACGATTTGGAACAGCAGCGACACCAGATGGTGGTTGTGGCGGCAAGGGGGTAAGTTTATGGTGTCGGCATAAGATGGTGTCTGGATGGTGGTTGTGGCGGCAGTAGATGGTGGTTGCGCAGCCAGATGATCGTTGCGGATGAAGTTTAGGGTTGAGAAGATGAAAGTGTCGATGTGTTCAAGGGAGGAATTGAAAAGGATGTGGATAAGTGGTATGTTTAGGGTTTTTTTCATTTGAAACCGGGTATAAAAAAAGGAAACGTGTTACCCATTTGAAACCGGATCCTGATATGTTTTTAAAACATGCCAAGTGTCACACTATGTGCTAAAAAGTTACCAAGTGTCATGTTGTCTTAAAATTTTGACAAGTGGCGGAAACATTACTTCTTTATCATATATAAAGATTTTAAGGATGAATTATTAATTATAATGGTAAATTCCAAAAATAAACACCTTGTCTTTTCTTCCAAAAGTAAACATTGAATGGTCACTTCTACGGAATAACCACTTTAAAATCGTCAAAACATTTATCGAATCAACGATTTCGTCGCTGCCATAAAAACTAACCGACACATGTTAAGATTTAGGCAAATTTGCTAGAATATGTAATGAATTTTTCGATGAATCCGACAAAATTTAACACGTGTCGGTTTTTATGGCCGTCACGAAGCTGGTGATTTCGCTCATTTGATAAATTTTTCAACAATTTTGATGTATTTACTCGGTGGAAGTTGACTTTTTAATATTTAGTTGAGGTAAAAAGAAAACTCACATGTTCATATTGAGAAATTTTCAATGTTTACTTTTCCATTTTTTCTTATCAAAAAGTATTTTAAGTGTTTATTCAACCCGGATAACTTTTATGTATCTATTTTATTTTAGTAAATCAATAGATTTCTTTCTAAAGAATAATATCATGCTTAATTTGTATAACTGTGACCGTTTAATTTCAATTTCGATATCAAAGTTTCTAAAATTGTAAAATTAGTGGATGAGATTTTCAAATACCTGAAAAATTGTTTTCAAAAATAAAATTACAAATACATTTCAAGAAATTTTCTAATAATTCATGAATGAAAACCAAAAACGCTAAATTAATAAAATAATAATAATAAGGAAAAAGTGAATATGGTGTTGTTAAGCATCTAATTTTGTGAAGTTGCGTATTTGGAAATGATTTTATTAAGAGGGTTTATGAAAATTTTAATCAAAACTACGTTGTTTTGATAGGTTTCACATCTAAGTTAGATACTTAACATCACCATATTCACTTAATATGTGTAATTATTTCATATAATATTATTACATACAATCTGTTAAAAAAAACTATAATACATACAGGGAATGTTTTTTAGGGAACCATAAAAAAATAAGGAACCAGAAAATCATGTATTTGACATGTCAAAAAACTCAATAAAAACTTTTTCACATGTGAAAAATAATCTTTTACGCAATTTTTTTTCGAAACCTTTACATATAAACACACTAAGTTAAAACACATGTATTACATGGGCAGGGGCGAATCTTTGTTGGGGCCCGGATGGGCCCCGGCCCATCCCGATTTTTCGCTCACTAGTGTTAATTTATACGTATTCGGTCGATTTTTCGCTCAATAGTGTTAATTTATATGTATTCGGGTGAAAATTTTATAGTTCTGGCACCCCCATGATAGGAAAAAAAATCCCGACCCCCCCGGGGGTTTTCTTCAAGCTTCGCCACTGTACATGGGTTGAATAAACACAACTTGTTGTAAACCATCAGTTTTTATGAAGATTTGTATGTTTGATGTTATTAGTGAAATAATTATTTAAAAAAATATTTTATAAAAAAAATAAAAGAAATGTTCAATTTATAAAAATATTTTATGAACAAACATATTTTTTAATTAAATTTTTTTTTTATAAAAATAGGAGAGATGCAAGAAACAAAAAAATAATAATTAAAGAATTTTGTATAATTAATAGAAGAGAGGGTAGGGAAAAATATTGAGGGTGAATATAAGAGTGACAAGTTTCACACTAAAAACTTTATTTATTATATAGTATAGATTTAGAAGGCGTTTTAATAAAAAAATTAAAAGTAAAAAGAAACTGTAAAAACTAATTTGTTTGTTAGGAGATCTTATTCATGTGTTCAAATGCAAAACTTCGAAGAAAATTACATAAAAAATTGTTTTTCGAGTAAATTACACAAATCGTCCTTTATTTTTTATACCCATTTATATAAAAAAATAAAAATATAAACACACAAAACTAACTCTCTCTCAACACACACACACTTTCTCTCTACTCAATGTCTTCACCTTCTCTCTCTGTCTCTCAACTTCCTCTTTCACCACCAACTCTCCACCACCAGCAGCCTACCACCACCATCCGACCACCAGCCCAACCTCCTGCAACCACGAGTAACACCACCCCAAGTTGGGAATCAAATTCAAATTAACATATAAAATCTAAATCAACATCTAAAATTCAAATTAACATTAATAAACTAAATTAAAAATCTAAATTAACATCTAAATTAACATTTAAATTAACCCTAGATTTTCTTTTTCAAACAAGTAAACAACAAACAAGAGGGAATAAAAAGTAAAATAACCTGTGGTGGAGAGACCGGCGGCAGCGGACAGCGGTGAGTGGGCCGGTGGCAGGCGGCGGCAAGGGAGCAGCAGTGGCGGAGTTGGAGGAGGCTGCTGAGTGCTGAGTCCTGCGAGTCTGCGACATGTTGGCTAACAAGCTTCTTTCACTAATTCGTTGACCTTTTTTTTCTTTGTTATATGTATTAGCCCAACAAAATAAAAATCAAACAATTAAAAGGGCCAACAAAAGATAATAGTTATCAAACAACCCATACGAAATCAGGTAAAAAAATGGTTTTAAAAAATGTTAGTGAAGGGATTCGAACCCATAACCTCCAGGTTATAAAACAAAGCCTAAACCACTACACCAGTTGTTAAACTTTGTAAGGGGGTTCACCCTCTAATTTTTTAAGGGGTTCACCCCAGTTTTTTACCTACGGTTCTATAAAAGTTTCGAAACTCGGGGGTTCCTGTGAACCCCCCTCGTGTACGTAAGTCCGCCCCTGACCCCAACCTCCGGCAACCACGAGAACCACCACCATCTTCGCAACCACCATTCGACCACCATCTACCACAGCCTGAAACCACCACCATCTTCGCGACCATCACCACCGCTGGCATACCACCTCTCTCTGCTCTCTCACAAAACCCTAACCATTAGAAACCCTAATTGCATAACCCGCTAATCCAGATCTGAAATATTGCAACCATTTGGGGCTTTTTGTGTAGCTGGAGACAAGGTTAAAGAGGTCAGAAACCGGTCAAGCTACGACGAAATTCCTGTGGATGCAAAAAATACCTCAAAATATGTTGACGAAATTCCGTTACAGAAACCCGTCAAGCTACGACGCCAAACGTCATTTCATAATCGACGCTCAACTGTTAGCTAAATCCAGATCTACAAAAGACCACACTTCTGTTATGAATTCTGTGAATTATATTATTTCGTCTCATATATATGCAAATTCAAAGAGGTCGGATGATTGTGGTAAGATGAGATGGCTTATGAGGCTAAATGGTGTCACTAAAGTTTCTGGTTCTAGTTGGACTGAGATTGATGCTCGGTCCATGAGTTTCATGTGGGTGACTCTTTAAATTTTAATGAGATGGCTTATGAGACATACGGATGTTAAAAATATGTACTGAATCAAACAAAACTAGGATCAGCCCATACCGTGGCGGATCTAGAAATAAAGTTCAGGGTAACGAAATTCTTTTTACCGTACTTTCATGTAAATAAAACAAAAATAATTTTAGACGGTACTTTCATGTAAACAATTTTTTTTTACAATGACATCAGTGGCGAAGCTTGAAAAAAAACGTCAGGGGGGGCGGAACTATAAATTTTTCAGTCAATACATATAAATTAACACTACTGAGGGAAAAATCGACCGAATACGTAAATATTAACACTTATGAGTGAAAAATTGAGGGGGGGCTCACTATCTTCCGCCATTGGGTAATATGTGACTGGCGATGCGGACTGAAGAGGTGGAGGACTGGGGTTTGGCGAAGGCGGCGTCGGGCGGTGGTCTCAGCTCAGGTCGAGTGGTCGGTCTCTGACTCACAGTCTCACAATTCCCGCTCTCTGTCTTTCTTCTTATCCGACCGCTTGGGTAAGTTGGGTTTGAGAATTGATAATTGAGACTTTGAGGTATTGGGTTTTAATAAAACATTTGGTGTGGCTAAAGCACAAATGTTTTATTAAAACCTAATACCTCAAAATCTTTAATAAAATGTGGGGACTTTTTATGAAGTGTTAAGCTTTTAAAAAAATTTGAGGGGTAACGTAAATTTTGCTCAGGGGTAACGTAAGGGGTAACCGGATACATAAAACCGTAATAAAAATATTTTTTTTACACTGCGCGTAAAAATTGAGGGGTAGCGGGGGCTACCCTTACCCTAGGGGTAGGTCCGCCCTTGAGCCCATAGCAGTTTGGAAGCCAACCCGGTGGTGGTGGTGGCGGCGGTGGCTGTGTTGAGAGAGAGAAGAGACAGAGCGTGTGTTGAGAGAGAGAGAGTCTATGTGAGTTTTGGGTTTTTTTATTTTTTTGTTTTTTTATATAAATGGGTAAAAAGACCAATCTACCCTCATGTGTTTTGAACATGATCAAACTTAACGAAAATTTAACTGTGTTAGGGGCAAAGGACGTAACGTGCAAGATTGATAAACGTAAAAGATGATCTATGTCAATTTTTTGGTTAAAGAACAATATATGAAAAATGGTATAAACATAAAGGACGATTTATGTAATTTACTCTTATTTTTCACATATGATTCCTCGGTTCCTAACTTTTTTATGGTTTCCCAATGAATCTCCCTCTGAATATAACAACCTAAGAAGCGATTGTTTTGTGTGGTGGTTGTATTAACTACCATCCCTAGTTAGTAAAAGCCAATTATTGGGTTGAAGTTAATAGTTAAAAAGAGAGGCTATACAAAGTTACAAACACCCTCTATGTTACTAATCAACCCCCTATCGAGTTGATGTTATACGACTGCATAGAGGTGTACGGTTTGTTGTATATACCCATGTAGAGCTTTGTATGAAACCATATACACACGTGTATATGCCAGACAACGTGATGGTATACGCTCGTATAGAGGTATACGACCGTTTAACGTATTTGATGTGATGAGTGATGACTAGGGAGGGGTGCATCCAGCATGTTGTGAGATGTAAGGGAGTTTTCATATACCATGACCCTTGTTAAAAACATTCAATGTTTATTAAAAAAATAAAAAAATCCCCCAAAGAAAATATACAAACAACCCGTTTCTTGTAAATTGTTCTTTCGCATTCTACTTTTAGTATCTCATGTATTGTTCATTCAACTAATGAAGTGAAATATTTTGAATTATAGGACCTTTCTTTCAAAAACATATATTACTAGTAAAGAGACAAACAAACATGTCACACGACCAACGGACCCTCGAAAGCTTATGTCAATAAAAGGATGGTAACACAACCTTCATAGCATTGGTTAGTAAAGACATACCACATCTGAAATAACCATCATAAATTGCGGAGTTTAAACTGTTTTACACACAAACGTACGAAAACGAAACTATCCACAAACATCCTCCAATTTAGCCTCAACTGGTTTCAGATTTCTCCAAGGCTGAAACAGAATAACATTTTGGTTGTTAGAAAAAGATGATGAAAGAACAAACATAGGGTTAATTTCAAAGATAAGGATGGAACGAGAGAGTACTATTGTAGTTAAGAAGCTTTTCAATGAGATCAACATGAGTCATCAGCATTCTTCTGCAACAATAACGAACCAGCCCCAAAGCATCAAGAGCATCTCTGTACGATTCATGTAGCAGATATTAAAATTTCAAAACCTAGTATGTTGTCAAAGGCGCGTGCTTGGTGCGCCTAGACACAGAAGCGCGACCTATGTTGTCAAAAGCCCTTTGGGCATGCGCCTAGACCCTTATGCGAGGCGGGGCGCAAGAAAAGCGCCTTGCTGCAACTTAGGCCCTCTGGCGACCTTCGAGCGAGATTCCGGTCGGATTCCAGTGAGACTCCAGCTAAATCCTTAAAATTATACAAATTCCAGGCAAACTGGTCTTAAAATCTAAAAATGACCCGCAACTAGCCCTGAACAAGCCTAAAACATGTCTAAAACCTCAAAAATGGTATATTTGTGCTATGTGCCTTGCTTCTCGCTTTTTAAGCGCCTTGCGCCTAGGCCCAAGGCTCACCCTTTGCGGCTTGAGTGTGCCTTGCGCCTTTGACAACTATGAGGGAAACCAGGCGCAGGGTTAGTGCCTGGTGGAGAGGTAGACGCAAATTGAGGCTTTTCTTTCAAAGGTGAGCTAAGGCTAGCGCCTAGGTGTGTTTTCCGAGCAAATTAGGGTGAAAACTTGTCTAACCCCTACTCAGGCCTGAAATCAACCTAAAAAAACAAGCCTAAAACAAGTTTAAAACCCCTAAAAATGGTATTCTTATACATATACGAGATAATGTTTGCTGTAATACACAATAGAAACTATGAATAAATATGCAAATTCATTTAATTAAATGCAAAAAGATAAAAACACAACAGTCAAGCCTTTAATAATCTGCAAACCCTAAATTCTTTCACGAGCAAAGCAAGTAACTACATATGACTCACCCTTCCGTGTAATCAGATTGAAGAAGATCGAGATACGTGTCCCATTTGTTTCCGATAACCTAAAAAACAAGAATCCGTGAACGAATTAAGATCATTGGAAGAAACTATGAAACCTAGAGCATGTAGAGAACAGGAAGGGGATGGATCGGGGTTTTACCTTGCCGCAGGTGAAGCAGCGAACCGGAATGATCATCGTGCCCTACTTTCGTCTTCACAAATTCAAGCTGAAGCTGCGATTTTACGGAATGCTTTGGCAATTTAGCGTGGGCGGCTTATATTTATATACGTCGGCTATTATGTTAACCCCTAGACCGGATATAATTTGCAACCCTTGTCACACACAAATGTTTTTATAAAAAACTAATTGAATAGCCGCGCTTCGTTGCAGTTGTCAGGTCGTCTAATTCGTTCATAATAGGTTTGGTTCGTCACAGTACGACAACATTAAAGGCTCATGATATACGCTACAATACAAAAAAACTTTATTTTGAATAAAACTTTGCTCTCAATTAAATTTAATCAGAAGTTAAAAAAAATCATTGATTTGGTCCCATTATAAGTTTAAGTTCAGACATTGGGGCTTCGTCGCGTGCGTTGGGTTGATCATTAATAAAATTTAAACGAAAATGTAGACGCAACGTTCTAAATAATGTTAATAAACCTAAAACTAAATAATAAAAAAAGGTGAAAAAGTTTGCGTCGTCGAAAACCATAAAAATGAATATCGAGATCGGTTCCGATAATACCAATATTGGTAATCATGTTGTTCGCTCATAACAGGTTAGCCTGGGCACATTACCACAACGGTGTGGCACGTGCGGCCACGGTATCGGTAATCTCTTCTACTCTATTGAGATTTGGTTTTTTAGAGCACGTCTCTGATACCTCTTGTTAGTATATTGTAGACTTGCACAAAAAAATCGGTTCCGTACCCGATTGTACCTGCAGGTTCTTGCCCGGTTCCTTGACTTTTTCACTCGACCGGTTCCTACCCGGTTCTAGCCGTTAACATGTTTTTTTAAACCGTTTTTAACGGTAATAATACCGTTGTAGCCTCATTTTGACCGTTGTATTGGTAATAATACCGTTGAAAAAAACACAAAAAATACTCGTTTTACTCTCGTTGCCGACTTTTGTAATATCCAGGCTTTCCCGACCTATCTTTCCCTAAACCCTTACACGTAGTATTAATTTAAAACTCGAATCCGTGGTAAAACTATTTCCTTAAACAATAAATATTAATTTAATTAATATATAGTTAAGGAAAATCATTTATATTTGAGATATATATACATATATATGAATTTTTTTAAGTATATATATGTAAACATGATATAATTCTTAAAACTTTATAAGTTTGGGAGTATATAAATAATATAAACTTATTTTAAATTCCTTAGACTTATAAACTAATAAATCTTATAAATCATTTTATAAAAATCATTTGAGAAAACTTATTCAATTTTTAATTAGACATTTTGTTTGTCTTTAAAGTCCAGGGACTGAAACTGCCAAATACTGAAACTTGTTTTAAACTAAAATTAAACTTTAAACGGAAAGTGCTAACTCAATGAAACTATAAGGACCTGTTTTGTATTAACCCCAAAGTCCCAGAAACGATTCGGTCCTGAGTTCGAATCCCGCACATCACCGTTTTCACCATCTTTTACGCGAAAATCGTAATTCCGTCCAAATTCGGTGAACCTCGGACTCCGGCTCGAGCGTGCGACCCGTCCCCGAGAAGCATTAACGTCTAATTCCAACCAGAAATGCGCGTGGTGTCGGAATTAAACCCGAGCGGCTCAACCACCACCCTCCAACCCGTTCACCCATTTATGGCTAAAATTGGCTATAAATAGCGATCGAAAAACATCAACGACACACCACTCGAACTCCTCATACACTCAATTCGTTCGATTCTTACCTGCATTGCCGATTGGAAGCTCGCGGCAGCCGACGCAAAATCAGACTCATTCTCCCTCGATCCTACACCATTTGAGGTAAATCTTGTACCATTGTGTTCGTAATCATATGTAGATCGAAAGCCCCATGTTTAATACCATTAACAGAGGGCGAATCGACATGTATTTGACAGAAATCGATTCTAGGGTTCTTGAGAATTTGGGGGTGTTTGAAAGTATTGTTTACCTATTTTATTTTCCTAGTTTAAACTCAACAAGACCCGTAGGTCAAACGGTTAAGTGTGTGTGCCTGCGGTGACCCGGAAACGGCGCGGGTTCGACCCGGCCGACCCCCATTTTCGCATATTCAGTTTCTTTTTGCTTTTAAACCAGGTTTAATGCCACTATAATTTTCTATAAAATCTGTTGGATATTTATATACTTAGTTGCGAATTTTAATTACATTTTTATATTCTGAAACTTTTTAATTAAATAAAAGTTGATTAAACTTATGATAATTAATGGTTTTAAATATAAAAAAAAATTATAAAAATACCTTAGAACCTTATAAATTATAAACAGGAAAATTAGTTTCGGAAATAAACATATTATTTAATTTTAAACATTAAATTAATTTATAAACTTTAGTTTAAACAAAAACTTATATAAAGCTTATAAAAATTAGAAAAAGATTTATAAAACTTGCACATTATTTAGAAAACCTATAAACTTTATAAGGCTAAATGGAAACTTTAAATATTTATTAACTTATAAATCTTATTTTGAGAAACCTTATTTAAAGACATATATAAACTTATAGACTCTATAAAGTCTTATTTAAAAATATAAACTTTATAAGGAAATTCTATTTTCAATCTTATAGGTACTCAATATTTATTTACATATTAATAAATGTTTAATACTTGAAACTTTAATAAATTACATGTCTTATCCTTATGAATAATTATTTATCTTTAATAATTATATACACTTTAAATAATTACTATTAATCTTAAATCATTATTTAGCCTTGAAATATTTTGTATATAATAATTATTTTACTCTTGAAATAATTATTATCATTAATTCTTGTCTCAAATAATTATTTTAAACTACAAACTTATTAAGTTATTGAGATCCAAGTCTTATATTCAAAACCTTTCTTTTAAAACTAAACTTAAACTTTATAAACACAATCAAATCCCATCCCATTGGAACCCTAGTCAATCTTGAAATCCTAGATCCTTACCATAGACTTATAGGATCATACTTAAATCTTTAAACTTGCATACTTAGGCTTATCGTGAGGATATTCTCTCTCCAAGTCTTACAAATACTTATCCGTGTCGGATACTATTCATCATCCAAGTGAGTATACTTAGCCCCTTTTTCATTTACATTCTTTTGGGGTGAAACATGTTCAAACTCTAAACTTATACAATTCTTGTACAACTATGACTAGATGCTTATTCTTATGTTAAACTTGAGACTTGTATGCTTAGATTAAACTTAAAACTAGCATATTCATTAACTTTGATCAAGCCTATGGTAACAATGATAGATCTATTGTATTTGACCAATCCACCTTGATTGATTGACCCTTCGGGGGGAGCCCTTGGTGTTTGTTACTAAACCAAAACTTTGAGACTTGAGACTTATAAGGGTAACCTGCGGGTTATGCCTAAACTTGGTTGAGGATTGAATGTGCACAATGTTTAAGATACTTGTTTTCTCGTACTAACATTATAGAATGCATATATCATAGTGAATTGTAACTCTATTCAAATACTTGTTAAACTGTGTCAAAACCTTTGTATCTCACCAACTATTTTGTAGTTGACAGATTCTTTCACATGTTTCAGGTTCTACATCATGAGACTCGTTTGTGATCACATAGGATGCTTTGGACCTAGACTATTTATTAAATAAATGTTGTATACTTGTTATTTCCTTTGTATTAAACCTTTGAATCTTTTATAAATGAAATATTGAAACTTTAATAGTCAACCTTGTGCTATTGAACAACCGCGTCCGGCCCGACGTATAATCCGCCGTCGGTTAGGGTGTGACAGATTGGTATCAGAGCCTTGGTTATAGGGAATTAGGTTATTAGACACATGACCTAGACTATAACTTAAGAGAGACCCAGACATGAGTTGTCTCGTGTCCTTTACTAGGAACTTTCTCCTCATTCTATTCTAAATTCTTATACGTGAACGCTTGGAAACTCTACGCTTCTACTTACCTACGTACTACAAGAGGCTACTACATCGAGGACACGTTCTTAGGCTTCAAGCCTAATCCTCCACTAAACTCTCGTCAAGAATATTTAAGTTCTAGATAATGTGTGAGAACTTGTGCGGACCGGAATGGTGAATACCTGTATTCTGAGAAATTCTGTCAAGGAAAGCATTTCGTATAAATCCAAATCAATCGTTGGACCCGTATGCTTTCCTGGGAATTCTTGGAATGAGTATCCACTTATAGGAATGCATGACTTCTCTAAACATTAGTGAGCTTATATCTCTCTTGATATGTCAAAGTACTTACTTAATGATATGCACTAAATGAGTACTATCTCAAATACTATACACTTCATAAATTCATGATTCAAAAACTTTCCTCTATAACCTTTATTCTATGATTCTTAAGTCCTGTCTTGTCACATGACAGCATGCTTACTCGTCATGACCTGAAGGTGTTACCTTCAAGGAGAAATTCTTACGAGATTATACTTAAAAACTACATACATAAACTTATATTTATAGATACTACCCAATAAACTTCATGATCGTTGTAATACATCCCATTAAAACTATGTATTACCCTACAAATTCCTCTATAAAACTTCATTACTTTATAAACTTGACACCTAAGGGGAAACTCTTGTGTTTTCATTTTATTCCTCACAACTTCATTTGATTTACTCAAACTTTGTTACACTTTATTACATCCCGAAACTTTCATACATCTTTAAAACTTACACATTACCATTTCTTGTAAAACAAAACTTAACGTCTTTTAAATCTAAAGTACATTAACAAAGGGATTAGCAGCCTGATCATTTTCCCCGCGAGAGAAGAAGCCTACCATGGAATAGACAAGCTCCACGTTTAAGACTCTAAACCCACAATGAACCTCAACATATTACCATAAACCCAAACATCGGTGACAACAAAGAAGTTGTAAACCCATGAGGATGTTCTGGCTAGGGAAATAGGGTACATAAGTGAGTCCTCGTGACCCACCCCTTCTTCCGGGAATTTTCTTCGTTAGCGCATCAACTTCAAGCCAAAACTTTTTTTTATATAGTACTGTGATGACTCAGTATTATGAATAAAAATCTTTTTGAACACGTTTAATCAATTTACTTACAAATCTCTTCCTATTCTCTTCTCTTACTAGGTAATGGACTCACACTCACACTCTTCACCAGTGTATCGTCCAAGAGGAGAGTCCGACCGAGAAGAGAGCAGCGAGTCACCGGTGTATCAGCCAAGTCCCTACCCTGATGCTAGGGTAAGAGCTGAACTCAACACCAACTGGACCAGAAACCCTAGGACAGCACCACCGAGGAATCCTTATCAAGCACCTCATCTTCACCACCGGTTCTCATCACCACCAAGGGACCCGTACTTAGCACCTACCCCTACCCTAAGGGCTAGGCATGCCGGGGCACCTGCCGTGACCATGGGAATCCCGGTGCCTAACATTCCTAGGTTTATGGAAACCGAGGAATCTATGAGGAGGGAGATGAAGCACAGGGCACGGCAAGACCTACTAAACCAAAGGATCGACGACCTGGCCAACCAAATCTGGATCCAGGAAGAAAAGATCGTATCTTTGGAAGAAGACAGAGAAATCTTCGAGGACCGTATCGATGCCACTAGGGCAGAGGCTAGATTCGCCATCCGAGTGACTTTAACAGTTCTTGTGATGGTACTAATCTGTTTCTTGGTGGAGAGCTACCTAAGGCGTGCATGATGTAACCTTTCTGATTTTCATGTTTTTCCTATGTATTTTATGCCGTGCAATAAAAGATTTCAACCTTACATTTATTGTTCATATACACTTACAAGCATACACGCGTTCATTATAATACAATATTAATGAAAATAATCTTACAAACCTCGAGGACCAAACTTGACCAAAACTCAAAACAACATCAATTCTACCAAACTACAGGGTCCATTCTTGTAAATATCAAAAAGTACACAAGCACGGTCGTGCTTAGTCCTAAGCACGGTCGCGCCTGTGCCATGACCACGGTCGTGCTTATCATTAAGCACGGTCGCGCCTGAGATTCAGTTTGACTCCGTAAAAGTCAAACCGACACAAATCTTTTCCAAAAATAGGTTTCAAACGAGTTTAGAAATCGCGGGACTTGTAGAAGAAGCTATTCGACGAATTGAGACTAAAACACGACCAAATACACGTCTGATCGACCGAATCCTCGCGACTTCGACCAAACCTTCCTTTTTAAATCAAATCTCGTAATTAAGACAGGATCAGACGAATCAAACCATTATAATACCTTCGCACGATTTCTATAAACCTATCGCAACCCTAAAATCATCGGAACAACACCTCTAATACTCTGTCGATCAAGAAAAAGCCGCGAGTCTTCCTCGTAGCCGTCTGCAATTGTTGCCCAATCAAACCAAGGTAAGTAATAGTTCAATTGCTTCGTTTCTTCATTCCAAACGAAAGCCCTAAATCAATTCGGTGGAGTAATACACGGTTAAACCAATTGAATCTAAGTTTTTAGTATTAAATGGTTTTAATTGAACTACAAGTTAAACGCATTATAAATCCAATTAAATAATGTGATTGGATTCGCAATCATCTAATTAATGAAAACCCTATGAATTCCGACAAGAATAATACAAGAATCAAGCGAATTGTGTCTGAAAAAGACCAGACACGGTCGCGCTCATCAAAGAGCGCGGTCGTGCCTGAGCAAGCACAGTCGTGCCCGAGAGAGGCCCGGTCGTGTTTACCGACCAAACAAAATCCTGACCTAGACAAACCCTAGACGCGGTCGTGCCGGGTACGAGCACGGTCGTGTCTCACGAACAGACTCTTGTGGTAACTTCTGACCAACCACGGGCGCGCTACCGACCAAGCGCGGTCGCGTACGAGCCAAGCGCGGTCATGCCCAACACGAGCACGGTCGTGTTCCCCTTAACAGAATCTTTATTTTTATTCTTTTAATCTGATAAAATATATTACAGTTTATACAATTATTTTTATAAACTAATTACTGGAATACCTATATTCCTTACACTTGTTTCCAAACCAACATTAATTTATTTAAACTTTTACAAATAAATATATATAATATTCTAAATAAATAAATATTATTTTTAAGACAAACCCTACACGTTTAAGAATGACAAATTCACTTCCGTCATTAAATAACGCAAATCAATAACACATATACATTGTTCATTAGGTCGAACCTAGCAATCTACAACACATCGATGTTTTCCATTTGCTTGTGCAACCTACACGCTACATAACACGTGAGTTACATAGCCCCTCTTTTACTCTATTTTACAAACGTTTTGGGGTGGAACATGCGTTCTATTTACATGTTTTCAATTATACACATATACAGTTCCATCCTATGCATGTTTACAGTTTTGCGCTTTGTGCTTGAGTACATTTTGTAGACCAATTATTATGCTCTTCATGTACAATCATTAACTAACAGCCGACAGTAAACAGTGGTAGATCTATTGAGTCTGACAAACCCACCCAGGTAGGGTGACTGTTACTGACAACACAAATTTTGAGTGCAAGTTACAAAGGTTTGATTGTATAGGTCACACGATGTTTTTCTCTCCATAAATGCCTTAATTGTCATGATTGTATTGAACTGTATGCACACAACACGTATTTTGCTATCACGCGATTAAACCTATGTTTTCTCACCAACTTTCTAGTTGACCCTGTTTTAACCATGTTTCAGGTACTAATGTTTGAAGTGATCAAGATATGCTACACATAGGACTTTGGACCTAGAATTTAATTAAACTAGCTTATTTGATGTAATTTTCATTATTGTTTGGTGGATTGAATCTATGTTTTGTTGAACTTATCTATTTGCAATGAAAACAATTAATAATTATTCAAACTTTAGCAAACCATGAGCAATGAACAGTCTGCACGCTTCACGCCCCGACATTTCCGCCGTCGGTTGGGGTGTGACAGATTGGTATCAGAGCCTTGGTTATAGGGAATTAGGTTATTAGACACCTTTGACCTAGACTATAACTTTAGGATACCCACTTATGCCATGCTTCATGATTTACATGCTATGTGCTACATGCTATATGATATATGCTACATGTTTTATATGTATATATGAATAATAACTTAAATAAACAATATCCCTACCCATATCCTAAACCACATATCCTTCATGCCTGCTTCCATGTCATCATCAACATAACCTGAATCATATTCTTAGACTTGGGTCTATAAAATTTTCTTTTACACCCGTTAAGGTTTTTAGACTTTGTTTAATTGTTAAAGGACACGTGCAATCTGGAAGAGTGACACCTGTATTCTGGGTTTTCTGTCTAGGAAAGCATTTCGTATAAATCCCAACCAACCGAGGGACCCGTATGCTTTCCTGGGAATTCCCGGGATGAGTGTTTACTTATAGGCTAAAGCACGTCTCCTTGATAATTATCTGAGTTTAAATTAACCTTAATATGTCATAGTACTCGAGTGATTATGTCACTATTTGAATACAATCCAAACTATGAACTACTTGCATCTATTTATTCTTCTATTTAATCCAAGAAAATCTCACAACTCTTATTGTGTCTAAATCTGTAGAATGCCTCCTCGTCGTGTCAACAGCAACAACAGCAATAACACTGACCTGGCTGCTTTACTCACACAGCTGGTGAACCAAATTACCCAAGCCAACAACAACAATAATGGCCATGCCAGTGGAAGTGCTGCTACTGGAGGTGGTGGTGGTGCCAACCCGCCACAATGCACCTTCAAACACTTCAACTCCTGTAATCCCCTCAAATTCTATGGCAGCGAAGGAGCCACGGGACTCCTTCAATGGTTCGAAAGCATTGAGAGCACTTTTCTCAATAGCGATTGTTCCGACAACCTCCGTACTCGTCATGCTACTAGTGTCTTTCAAAAAAGGGCGCTTACTTGGTGGAATGGTGAGAAAAGGACTAGGGGAGTGGATGTAGCAGTGGCACTGCCGTGGGATGAGTTGAAAAGGATCATGACTGAGGAATTCTGTCCTCGAAATGAGATGAAAAAGCTAGAAGCGGAATTTTGGGATCTTGCTCAAGATAGTGGTGAAAGCTTAGCATACACCACCCGTTTTCACGAGCTGAGTCTACTTGTGCCACACATGGTTACACCTCTGTCTAGGTGTATTGAAAAGTACATTGGTGGTCTACCTAGACAAATTCAAGATACTGTGGTAGGAGGAAATCCTGCTACTCTGGAGGATGCTATCCGCTTGTCAGCCACACTTACTGACAACCATGTTAAAGCAGGTACACTTATAAGAAAGGGTGCCAAGAAAGTTTCTGAAACAACAACACCTTCCGCTCATGTCAAAGAAGTCCAAACTGAACCGTACCGCAACACTAGGAAGAGAAAGGTCAAGAACTGTGCTGTAATCACTCCGGCTGCTCCAGTAAATCAAGTTGCACCCATGGCTCAAAACCCAGCAAAGAAACCCTATGGGGGCAACCACCCACTTTGCAACACCTGCAACTACCATCACCCTCCAAACATACCTTGTCGCCTTTGCAACCACTGCGGGAAACATGGCCACACAGCCAATATTTGTCGAGCCAAGGCACTTGCCAACCAAACCAACCCAGCAAATCAAGCCAATCATCAAGCAACTAACCAAGCCATCCCCGCCATTGCAAATGGACGTGCTTGCTTCGAATGTGGTGACCCGAACCACTTCCGTAACCAGTGCCCAAGACTGATCAATGTTAATCAAGGCGGAGCTCGTGGGCGTGCTTTCAACATCAACGCCAATGAGGCTCAGGCCAACACTGATGTGGTTAACGGTACGTTCCTTATGAATAATCATTATGCTTCTATACTATTTGATACTGGAGCCGATAAAAGTTTTGTGTCACTAGACTTCGAACCGTTACTTGCAAAAACCCGGTCTAAACTAGAGAAAACCTTTACCGTTGAGGTAGCCGATGGTAACACCGTTGCAATTGACACCATCATTTATGATTGCTCCCTAGAATTAAATAAACACACCTTTCCAATCAACCTCATACCAATGCCATTAGGAAGTTTTGACGTCATCGTAGGTATGGATTGGTTGTCGAAGCACCACGCCGAAGTCATGTGCTTTGATAAATGCATCCGTATACCACTCCCATCCGGCGAAACGTTGACGGTCTTTGGTGAGAAACCTTGTAAAGGACTCAAACTAATGTCATGCATTACCGTCCAAAAGTATATACGAAAGAAGTGCATGGTTTTCCTATCCCATGTTATCCAAAAAGAAGACAAAAAGAGGAGTGTACAAGACATCCCCATCGTTCGGGATTTTCCTGAAGTTTTTCCTGATGACTTACCAGGTCTTCCACCTGTTCGGCAAGTGGAATTTCGCATCGATCTTGTACCTGGAGCAAACCCGGTGGCTAAAGCTCCATACCGGCTTGCACCTTCCGAGATGCAAGAACTTGCAAGTCAACTTCAAGAACTCGCCGACAAAGGTTTCATACGGCCGAGTCATTCACCGTGGGGTGCACCAGTCTTGTTTGTTAAAAAGAAGGATGGTTCATTTCGCATGTGTATTGACTATCGAGAACTCAACAAGCTTACAATCAAAAACCGCTACCCTTTACCTAGGATTGACGATCTCTTCAATCAACTCCAAGGTTCTATCTACTTCTCGAAGATTGATCTTCGATCTGGTTATCATCAACTCCGTGTGCAAGAGGAGGATATTCCCAAGACTGCCTTCCGAACGAGATATGGTCACTACGAGTTCATGGTTATGCCTTTTGGGCTAACCAATGCACCTGCTGTCTTCATGGACCTCATGAATCTCATGTGCAAACCATACCTTGATAAATTTGTTATCGTGTTCATTGATGACATCTTGATCTATTCAAGAACTAAGGAAGATCATGAACAACACCTTAGGTTGATTTTGGATCTCTTGAAAACCGAACAGCTATACGCCAAGTTCTCCAAATGTGAATTTTGGCTAAAAGAAGTTCAATTTTTGGGTCACGTTGTCAATGAAAAGGGAATTCATGTTGACCCCGCCAAAATTGAAGCTGTTAAGAATTGGAAAGCTCCTAAAACCCCTACCGAAGTTCGTTCGTTTCTTGGCTTAGCAGGTTACTATCGAAGGTTCATCTCTAATTTCTCCAAGATCGCTGTTCCCCTCACTGCCTTAACCCAAAAAGGTAAACCCTATGAGTGGGGACCGAATCAAGAAGAAGCCTTTCAAATTCTCAAGCAAAAGTTGTGCAACGCTCCTATCCTCACCCTCCCTGAAGGTGAAGATGATCTAGTTGTTTACTGTGATGCTTCAAACCAAGGTCTTGGTTGCGTTCTCATGCAACGAGGCAAGGTGATCGCTTATGCATCAAGACAACTCAAAATCCATGAGAAGAATTATACGACGCATGATCTGGAGTTGGGTGCTGTCATATTTGCGTTGAAGATTTGGAGACATTATCTCTATGGCACGAAATGTGTGGTGTTCACCGACCACAAAAGCCTCCAACATATCTTCAACCAAAAGGAACTCAACATGAGACAACGACGTTGGGTTGAACTCCTCAACGATTACGATTGCGAGATTCGTTATCATCCCGGCAAGGCTAATGTTGTAGCCGATGCACTAAGCCGCAAGGAACATGTCATGCTTCAAAGTGTCAGGATCCATTCCGATATTCAAGTTCGTATTCTAGAAGCTCAACATGTCTCGGTTACCGAGGGCAATATGTATGAGGAAATGTCTTGTGGTGCTGAATTCCAATTAGAGACTAAGACCAATGGCTTGCTTTATTTTCTAAATCGTATTTGGGTTCCCGATCGTAACGATCTCCGAGCATTCATCATGACCGAAGCTGTCACACCCCGCCAAGGCGGAAACGCGAGGCGCAACGTTCATGGTTTCCAAAGCATATGATTACCGCAAACACATACATGATAAATGGATACATTAACAAGTTTGATGTTTTACATTACAAAACATAATCTGAGTTTACAAAAAGTTAAGATTTCACAAATATGACTCAACTCAATGAGTTATACAAGGGAAATCCTCCTTGAGTAGTATCCATCGTGCATGCATGTAATCTACATTGCTAACCTTGAAATCACGTTCAGTTACCTGAAAAACATACTTAAAATCGTCAACACGAGGTTGGTGAGTTCACAGGTTTAATCAAATAGTTCTTTGCAAAATTTCATTGTTCGTAAATAGTTTCAGTTGTATGTGATAAACAGAATAAGAATTGTTGACCCATTTGTAAACTAGCTAGGAATACAAATAATATGTTCATACATGAGGCGTAACCAAACCATGACATGTGTGAGCCCCTATTAAGCGTTATCAGATTCTATGCGGCCATAAATCCTCCAGATTGTGGTTAGCGCGACTAACCATGACCGGGAGACGTCACTCTCCATAGTACTATTCATAGGACCCTAGGCTACAGTTAATGGTTACTATGTTGTTCCAGGGGACTTTCGCGGCCTCCATTGTGTTGTTCTCATCCCATGTAAACATAAAAGTCGTGTCTTATTCTCTTGTTATCCCATAAAATAGTTGAAGTATGTTTCTCCCCCAAATATTTGAAAACAGTAAAAAGAAAGGGGCCGTGAAACTCACCTTGAGTTTGTGTATATACTTGTGATAAAACTTGTTGTAGTCAACCTTGACTATTCGTACCCTAGATACCAAGGGTAAATTGTTGTTAAGACCAACGTCTTAATTGTAAATTGTTCACCGACCTTGTAAATCTGGTCGTTTTTGTTTGAATATCTCCTTAGTTGTTCAACACTTGTTTTGTTATAAAAACAGTTTTGAGTTACTGCCCAAATGGGACTGTTGTACAGGTGTCGAAACTTCTTAGTTTCGATTGGGCATATGTGTGTCGAAACTACTTAGTTTCGATGGAGTGGTTAGGAGTCGAAACAATCTAGTTTCGATTGAGAAAAAGGTATCGAAACTACCTAGTTTCGATTGAGTATTTGCTATCGAAACTACCTAGTTTCGATTGAGAAAAAGGTATCGAAACTACCTAGTTTCGATTGAGTATTTGCTATCGAAACTACCTAGTTTCGATTGAGTAAAAGGCATCGAAACTCCTAGTTTCGATGGATCAACAGGTATCGAAACTCCTAGTTTCGATTGAGTTAAATCGAAACTCCTAGTTTCGATTACTGGACTTCTGTTTCACAGAATCAGTCCTGCATATTTTTATGTTTTAAACTTGAATTCGACACACTCTTCTTGTTATCTTTCTTGCGTTTAAATAAGATGTAAGTTTAGCTACGGTTTTAAAGAACATAATATGAAAAATATCGAGTTTTTACCTTTAAAACCGAGATGAAAATGATGAAGAAAACAGAGAATGGTCTTGACTCTTTTGCAGAAACTCTTAAAATTCTTCTTAAAACACTGGATTGTGGTAGGATTTCGCTTAAAAACTCGGCTTCGATTTTGAAGAGAAATGGAAGTTTGCCGTATGAAAATGAGAGAAAAATGAGGATTGTGAGGTTTTTGATTGAAAGGAGTATGGTTATGTTCTGAGTTTTTCGCAAGTGGGAGTATGGGTTAATTTGAAAATATGTGAGATTGGGGATGGTTTCCTCTGCCCTTCGACCGAGAAGTCAAATAAGTGGGTTTGAGGTTAAAATAAATCAAACCATTTGATTTAAGTGTAACTTAATATCGATTAGAGTTTCAAAAGGGGTAGTTTAATTTGGTTTATTTTCTCACGGTATTATAAATTTAACAAGTTTATGGCTCGTTAAAGAAAAACATTGAAATCTTGGATTGTATAATCCGTTGAGGTGATTATTTGTAGGTATAAACACCTAAAAGTGACTCTACCCAATAGCGTTTTCGAAAGAGTTTGTTAGTTTACTTTTACGTATACTATATGATTTATTCTAAAAATAAGTTATTGACCAACGAAACGTATACGCCTGGATATTTAATTTATCCACTATTGTTCGTCTTAGTCGGTTTGTACTGGTACTTGCACCGGTAATTCCTAGAATTACCCAAGTATAAATTGAGACCATGTACGATCTTTGCTAGACTCTAAAGTCCTTGTTTGTGAAATTAAATAAATCACCAAAAATAATTATAACGTAAACTTGTTTATAATGTGTACGGATATTGACCTGAAATGTCGGGTTGTCACATTCTCCCCATGTTAACAGAATTTCGTCCCGAAATTCAATTTGTGTCCTCTTGAACTGGTGCATCCTCAAACAAGGATGGGTATTTTGTTTTCATTTGGTCCTCTCGTTCCCATGTATACTCAGGACCACGCTTTGAGTTCCAACGTACTTTAACCAGTTTGATCCGACTACGTCTCAGCTTTTGAACCTTCCAATCTGATATCTCCATTGGTTGCTCGATGAAATGAAGTTTATCGTCAATGTGAATTTCATCAGGCGGTATAATTAAAGTCTCGTCTGATAGACACTTTTTGAGATTTGACACATGAAATGTATTGTGTACGTTGCTTAGTTCCTGTGGTAGCTTGAGTTTGTAAGCTACAGGGCCAACCCTAGCCAGTATTTCGAACGGACTAACGTATCTAGGGTTGAGCTTACCACGGTTACCAAACCTTGCAACGCCTTTCCATGGTGAGACTTTTAACATTACTCGGTCGCCAATTTGAAATTCTAATGGTTTTCGTCTGTTGTCAGCATAGCTCTTTTGTCTATCTCGGGCCGCTTTCAAACGGTCCTTAATTTTGAAAATCTTATCAGTGGTTTCCTGGACAATCTCAGGGCCTGTCAAATGTTTTTCACCAACTTCCGCCCAACATAACGGTGAGCGGCATTTACGACCATATAAAGCTTCAAACGGAGCTGCCTTAATGCTCGTATGGTAGCTGTTATTGTAGGAAAACTCAGCTAATGGTAAATGAGTATCCCAATTTCCTCCGAAATCCATTACACATGCACGGAGCATATCTTCTAATGTTTGAATGGTCCTTTCGCTTTGACCATCTGTTTGTGGGTGATATGCCGTGCTCATGTCAAGACGTGTGCCCATGGCTTCTTGTAATGATTTCCAGATTCTAGACACAAATCTGCTATCTCTATCCGATATAATAGAAATTGGCACTCCATGCCTAGCCACAATTTCCTTGATATAAAGCTTTGCAAGCTTCTCGGTTTTGTCAGTTTCTTTCATTGGCAGAAAGTGAGCAGATTTTGTTAATCGGTCGACAATAACCCATATGGTATCATAACCACTGGAAGTCTTGGGTAATTTTGTGATAAAATCCATAGAAATTTGTTCCCATTTCCATTGGGGAATTTCAGGTTGCTGTAGTAAACCAGACGGTTTCTGATGTTCGGCTTTTACTTTTGAACACGTTAGGCATTTACTGACATATGTGGCAATATCTCCTTTCATATTGGGCCACCAATATAATTCTTTTAGATCCTTATACATTTTATCTGAACCTGGGTGAATGGAGTACCTGGACTTGTGGGCTTCGTCCATAATTAACTCCCGTAAGTTACCAAAACGTGTCACCCAAATTCTATTCATGAAGTATAAAGTGTCATCTGACTTTGGCTCCAATTGCTTTATCATTCCTCGTAAAGCTTCATTCTGAATGTTTTCTTCTTTGATTGCCTCATGTTGTGCCATCCGAATTTGAGTAGTAAGATTCGTATGAATTGTCAATCCTAAGGCACGAACACGAAGAGTTTTAACTCGTTCTTTGCGACTTAAAGCGTCCGCTACGACATTGGCTTTCCCGGGATGGTACTTGATATCACAATCATAATCGTTTAGTAGTTCTACCCAGCGACGTTGTCTCATGTTAAGTTCCTTTTGATCAAAGATATGTTGGAGACTCTTGTGATCAGTAAAGATAGTACATCTTGTACCGTAAAGGTAATGTCTCCAAATTTTGAGCGCAAACACAACTGCACCCAATTCCAAGTCGTGGGTCGTATAATTCTTTTCGTGCACTTTTAGTTGTCGTGAGGCATATGCGATGACTTTGTCTCTTTGCATTAACACACAACCAAGTCCTTGGTGTGATGCATCGCAGTATACGACAAAATTTTCGATTCCCTCCGGAAGGGATAGGATTGGTGCACTACACAGCTTCTGTTTCAGTAATTGGAAAGCTGACTCCTGCTTGTCACTCCAATCATACTTCTTTTCTTTCTGGGTTAATGTGGTTAAAGGCAAGGCTATTTTTGAAAAATTCTCGATGAATCGTCTGTAATAACCGGCCAAACCTAAAAATTGACGTACTTCTGTCGGAGTCTTTGGTGCTTCCCAGTTTTTGATCGCTTCAATTTTAGATGGATCAACGTGAATTCCTTCCTTGTTGATGACATGTCCAAGAAAATGCACTTCTTGGATCCAAAACTCACACTTAGAGAATTTAGCGTAAAGTTTCTCGTTTCTGAGTAGTTCTAAGATTAATTTAAGATGATGTTCATGATCCTCCTTGGTTCGTGAATATATTAATATGTCATCGATGAATACAATCACGAATTTATCCAAGTATGGCTTGCACACGCGGTTCATGAGATTCATGAAGACAGCTGGTGCGTTCGTCAAACCAAATGGCATAACTAGGAACTCGTAGTGACCGTAACGAGTCCTAAATGCTGTCTTTGGTACATCTTCTTCTTGGATTCTTAATTGATGATACCCTGAACGTAGATCAATTTTTGAATAGAAGCTAGAACCTTGTAGTTGATCAAACAAATCATCTATTCGAGGTAGTGGGTATCGGTTTTTGATTGTAAGCTTGTTTAATTCTCGGTAATCAATACACATCCTAAAGGTTCCATCCTTTTTCTTTACGAATAAGACCGGAGCTCCCCAAGGTGAGAAACTCGCTCTTATGAAACCTTTATCAAGCAACTCTTGAAGTTGATTTGATAATTCCTGCATTTCAGAAGGTGCTAATCGATATGGTGATCGCGCAACCGGGGCGGCTCCTGGTACCAAATCGATTCGAAATTCGACTTGCCTAGGTGGTGGTAAACCAGGTAAGTCTTCAGGAAAAACTTCAGGATATTCCTTAACGATTGGAATATCTTCAAGTCGACGTTCCTTGGGTTTCTTTTCGACGACGTGAGCCAGGAATACGCAATAGCCTTTACGTAGATACTTACGAGCTTTCATGCAGTTTATCATCCTTAACGTTACTCCACTCTTCTCACCTTGAATCGAAAGAACTTCTCCGTTTGAGAGTGGGATTTGGACAATCTTTTCAAAACAAACAATCTCTGCATGATTCTTTGACAACCAATCCATGCCAATAACAACATCAAAGCTTCCTAAGTCAACAGGTAACAGATCTATACTAAATGTGTGGTTTTTAAGACATAAGGTACAACCCTGAATGACTTCTTCGGTATTAATTAATTTTCCGTTCGCTAATTCAATTGTATACTTTTGGTCTAGTTTACTGGGCTTAATACTGAGTAGGGACTTAAAGTCATTTGACACAAAACTCAAATCAGCACCCGTATCGAAAAGTATAGAGGCATAGTGATTATTTATCGGGAACGTACCAGTGACAATGTTTGGATCTTGTCGTGCGTCACCAGCCCCCATCACAAATGCTCTTCCACGGGCCTGATTGTCGTTTCGGTTCTTCAACTTTGGACAGTCTTTTCTGAAGTGCTTTGGATCTCCACACTCAAAGCATCCTTGATTCATCCTTTCTGTTCCTGGGTTGACTTTTCCTGCTACTTGATTTATCTTGTTAGGTGATAGGGTGCGAAAGCACACGTCTTTATTCCTTTGTTTTAATGTGTTCTAAGTAGTTTTATATTAGTTTTGAGTCAATTTTATGTACATTTGAGTCATTGGTCTTATTTGTAGGAGCTCGGGAATATTAATGAAGAATACGTGAAGAAAACGAGCGAAGAAACGAAGCCCGGAAAAGTCCAAAGATCAAAAGACAATTTTCTGAAATTTAGGTCTCTCGCGGTACGCGAGAGACGAGTGTAATAATTCTCGCGGTACGCGGGAAACTCCAGGAATCCGCCCGACTATTTTGGTCCTCGCGGTACGCGAGGATCCAGTCAACATTCTCTCGCGGTACGCGAGAGGGCCGTTTTCCGCAAAACCCTAATTTTCTAAATTAAAAAGATTTAAACGGCCATTATGAGGGAGTTCGATTCTAAGCCGTTCCAGGGAAGAAAAGAGGCGATTTTGGGAGTTTGGAAGTCAATTGAAGCTTAAAGATTAAAGCTTTGGATTCCGGGTTCGTAGTTATACGTTCTAGGTTTTAAAGACTTGATTTTTATCTTTGATTTTATGTTTTGAACCTATGGATCTTGCTATTTGCTTCTGTGTAGATGTTCTTAGTATGATTCTAGGCTAGATCCTTGATCTACCTAGGTCAATATGATGATTATGTGTTAAAGTTTCGATTTTTATTCGGTTTTTGGATTTGAATGTTGGATTTATGATTTAGTAAAGGTTTGAGTTTGTTTATGTGTGATGTTAGTGCATGTTTAATTCTGATTATGTGGTTGATTATGCTTTTCTGCGTTGATTGTGGTTGTCTGCCAGTTTGATCTTCGTTTCTGGTTCATAGACTTTAGGGTTTGTGAGTTAGAGTGGTGTCTAGACGTAGTAGCCATAGAAAACCTAGTTAATTACTGATTAGAAGTGAATGTGTGTCCTAGTTCAATACCCGAGAAGTGAGAATTAGTCGTTTAGTCTTCATCATTAGGAATCCGAGTGTCAGCTGTCTGAGAGGAAGTTGGTATTAGGTGTCTAGTGATAGTTGCTATCCGAATCATAGTATCCATTCTAGAACTACCCCATGCATTCCTTGAGTGTATGGTAAGCGGTGAGACTGAGAGGTAATCCGTTTATTAGGGTACTTGTCATAGTAGGAAATACCCGAGAGGTGATCCGATCATCTGGTGAGTTAATATCCTTAGGTTGTCTTCTGGTCACATCCCGAGACCGAGAGTGATCGGGAATCCACTAGATATCTTTTAGGTGTTATATCTTTAGAAACCCAGATCCAACCTAGTTCCAAAACCGATAGAAGTTGAGCTTTACACATAGGATTCCGACCTAGGTAGTGACTTCTCCATTCTTGATTTCATCTTTAGTTTACTCTTGATAGCTTGAATTGTCCTTAGTTTATTGCATTCTTAGTTAATCTTTAGTGTAGTAAACCCCCCAATCAATTAATCATATTAAGTCCTAGTTAGAGTCTAATTTAGTTATTCAGTGTCTTTTGGGTTCGATAACTCGGACTTCGTTAGGCTATATTGCATTGATCGGTACACTTGCCGGTTGTGTGGTCTAGTTTTAGGTCGAGTCTAGGTTTTATAAATTTAAAGCTAGAGAGTCTAGATTAGGTTTTATTTGATAGTTTTTATAGACCGTCTGGACGACATCAAGTTTTTGGCGCCGTTGCCGGGGACACTTGGCAATAGCAATATTAGCTTTGACTAGTTCTTTGTTAGATTTTTGGTTTATTTGAGTCTTTTGTTCTCTTTTGAGTCTTTGTTCTATTTTTCCTTCTTAGAGTCTTTGTTCTCTTTTGAGTCTTTGTTCTATTTTTCCTTCTTAGAGTCTTTCTGTTTATGCCCAATACTCGTTTGCAAGGATCACCATCTTTTGCAGCTTTTCAAGAGCCCGAACGAGAGCTTCACGAGCGCACCCGCGACTTTCGGGAGCGTTTAGAGGAGCTGGTTAAACCAAAGGTACGTCCTACTAGCCCAGTTCCATTTCCTACTATGGGCGACGCTGATCCTCCAGCGAGGCGTACAGTACACCAGAGGGCCAGTGAGGGGGTCACGGGCACGAGATCTTCGATCACACGCCCCACTATACCGAACACCAATTCTTGGCAGATCCCATCACATGTCACGAGTACGATCACTCATGCCACTCAATTCCATGGCCTCGAGGATGAGGATGCACCCGGACATTTGTCCCGCTTCGCGCGGATATGTGATACATTTAATATCACGGGTGTATCTAAGGACGCAATCTACTTGCGTCTCTTTCCATTCTCTCTTTCTGGGCGTGCATCTACTTGGCTCGACACTCTTCCCGACAATTCTATCACCACATGGGAGGATCTCGAAGCCAAGTTCTTCAAGAAATACTTTCCACCTTCCAGGGCCGCTCGCCTTCGGGACCAGATCCATTCGTTTCGGATGGATCCCGACGAGCCTTACCACATGGCCTGGGAGCGGTTCAACGCGCTGTTGAGCCGATGTCCCCAGCACGGTCTCCCCGACTGGGCACTAGTGGAGAAGTTCTATAATGGCCTCACCTTCGAGACGCAGCAAATGTTCAACACAGCTGCAGGAGGCCATATCATGGATAGACTCGAGCCTGAGGAGTGCGAGGATATGTTCGAGAGCTTCGCTCAAGCCGAACAGCAGCACCCACGTTCTGTTAGGGATTCCATCCCTACTGCTAGGTCACACGCCTCTTCTCCTAGAGGTGTGCATCAGGTCACTCCTGATACTAGCGTGGCTGCTGCCCTCGCCTCGATGGCGAATGAGATAAAGGAGCTCAAGCTCAATGCTTTGAGGTGTCAGGTGTGCAGGGGAGGACACGACACCCGAGATTGCCCGGTAAATAATCAAGAGCATGTGAGCTATGCTGGCAACCAATACCAGAACCGAAATTACAACAATTCTAATACTTTTGGTTCGGGATGGAGATCTGGATTCACTGGTCGTCAGCATCAGTATGGAGGAGCAGAAGAAGGAGCGAGTTCTGGGAGCACTGTTGGATCACGAAGGATTGAGGAGATGATGGAGACTCAGACACAGTTGCTTGCCCAGCTGGTGCAGAATAACAAGGATGCTCGGCTAAGACTGGATAGCCATGACACTTTGATGAAGAATCAGCAATCGGCGTTCCAGGATTTGCAACGCACGGTAGGAGACATTGCTAGGAGCATACATGATAGACAAGGAAGCCCTTCTACGGGCCCGAACGCTTCAGTGATGGCCGTGTCTATAGAGAGTGTGGAGAGTAAAGTGGTTGAAGAGGTTGACCCCCACTCTAAGGAGCATAATATTCCCTCAGTGGAGGAGGTGAATAAGATTGACTGGGAAGCTCGATTTGCTGAGATCGATGCTAGGATGCTAAAAGAGACCGAGTCGAATGCTGTTTCGACGAGGAGCATGATAGAGAAGGAGGATGAGAGCCCACCGGTAGTAGTAGAAGAAGAGCCGGTGGAGGAGGAGATAGTGGTTGAGGTGCCTACCAAGAAGGCACAGGAGAAGAAGAAGGGGGTGGAGATGAAGTCCCCCGAGATTGACTTGAGTCGTATTCCTTATCCCGCACGTGTGTTGCCACATAAACACGCTAAGGAATACGGTCACTTCCTTGATATGTTCAAACAACTCAAGGTCAATCTCCCGTTTGTAGAGGTCCTCCAGCATATGCCCAAATATGCCAAGTTCTTAAAAGGCCTTCTTTCCAACAAGAAGAAACTTGAGGAGGTCTCTGGAGTCTCACTTGGTGAGCAATGCTCGGCAGTGGTGCAAAATCATTTGCCAGAAAAGTTGTCTGATTCGGGTCGGTTCACGATCCCTTGCTTGTTGGGCAACCTACCATTACACCACGCGTTGGCCGACCTAGGTGCTAGCATCAATTTGATGCCCTATTCATTGTACAAGCAGCTGGACCTAGGTGAACCACAACCAACGCGCATGAGCATTTCCTTGGCTGACCGCTCAGTCAAGTATCCACGGGGAATAGTGGAAAATCTATTAGTGAAAGTGGGCAATTTTGTTTTCCCCGTGGATTTTGTGATTCTAGATATGGAGGTGGATGACAAGGTCCCACTCATCTTAGGGCGCCCGTTCCTACGGACCGCAAAGGCGATGATTGATGTCTTTGACGGGAAGCTCACACTTCGTGTGGGGGATGAGGTCCTTACATTTAATGCTGTAGAGTCCGGGAAGGATGTTGGCGAGCACAGCCATTCCGTGTGCATGCTCGACTCTTTCATAGACCACCATTGGGACTCCGATCCGATGTTAGAAGTTGGTGAACCCGCCCCGAATATAGAAGAACCATCTGAGTGGGCGTTGGAGTTAGAAAGGTTGTTAGGGGAGCCGGATGATTACGGTGATGATGAGATGCCCGATGATGTACTGAACATAATGGCTGAATTTGAAGATGTCATGGGCAAAACCCCAAGTGTGGGGAAGTTAGTAGATATCGTGGAGGATCCCTATGATGATCCTGGTGAGAGTGAAGAAGCCATACCGCTGAAAATATCTATTCCTGAACCTTCACATGTCCTCACCCTTGTTTGTGCTGAGGGGAGAATTGAAAAACCGACCCCAAATTCTAATCCCCCTAGATCTAGGCCACCACGTAAGAGAACCCGCGAGTCGAGAGAGGTAGAGTTGAAGATGGAGCAAACCCCAAGTGTGGGGATATGTAAAGATGACAGTACACTCGGTTATTTGAACAATGTTATCTTCGGTCCGGGTAGGTTTAAGTTGTGGTGGAAGGACTGGATTGCTACATGTGATATGAGTTTAATGTTTGAGAGTAGTAGTTGTTTGCTAGAGGTATGGAGGACCCGGAGGCCGCGCAGGATGAAGGCGGTACCGGTTAGGATCAAGGAGAAGCCCCCTGATAGGCTTGCTTGAGTCATGGGCAAGTGCCCGGGATGTAGAGTTTGTATGATTTCATTGGATTGAGTCCGTGTCTTTTTCTTTGTTTTTCGGTTTGTGTTTTGGTTGTGTCAAGTTTTGCAGGAATCCATGCTTGATTCGGTAAGGAAAATCGTCGGGAATGAAGCCCCAGGTATGGTTACATGTGTTTTTATGCTTGGGACAAGGTTTTAAGGAAGTGGGTAAAAATTTTTTCTTAAATGGCAAAAAATTTTTCTAAGTACAAAATTGAAAAAAAAACTTCAAAACTTTCTGTTAACGACACCCTCCCGCGGTACGCGAAGAACGAGAGGAAGATCTCTCGCGGTACGCGAGAGACAAAAGTCTCGGCCGGCCTAACTTTTTGGCCTTTGCGGTACGCGAAGAATATCCCCTTAGACTTACGCGGTACGCGAGGGACTGCTGGTGTCACCCTATTTCCTTTGTTTCCCATGGTTTCCCGTACCCGTTTCTGTCCCCGTTTTCACTCACCACCACTATTCATCACCTACCTTCGTACCACCACTACCATGAAGCATCACCTTTAACCACCATCATCCATCACATTAATTCACCCACCTACCACCATCCGACCACCGTGACCATGGGAAACTAGAAACCGTTTATGACCGATGTTCGAACTTGCTGTGGTATTCATGTCTTTGTGTTTGCCACATGTCGAGTATGTTTTCTCTGCATCTATCTATCTTGAGTCTTTTAGTTTTCTTGAGTCTGTCTAGTCTCTATATTTTATTTGAGTCAGTTTAATGCTGTGGGTTTGTATGAGGTTTATTTTGCAGGTTTTATCATTCTGTCCGTACTCAATCTCCATTCGGGCGGGTTTGATGATTACCATTACTATCTTGTAAAGGCAACCCAACAGCTGATGTGTAACCGCGACCGAAATGCTATACGGTGCACACAAGGAAGAACGAAGCTGCATACTAGATTGCATCTACATTACCAGCTAAGTCGCTTCCTGTTCTGTTTTGTTTTTTTTTATTTTATTTTTGCATTTTTTTTTAGTTGTGTTTTGCTTCACATTGAGGACAATGTGTCTTTCAAGTGTGGGGATGTGAGTGTCTAGTTTGTTTAGTTTGTGTCTTTAAAAATTCAAAAATACAAAAAAAAAATTGAAAAATTTGAAAAATGTTCTTGAAAATAATTGCATATATTTGGAAAATGATAGTAGAACTGGATCTATTTATGAGTTTAAAAGATTAAATAATTGAAAACGTGTCTAATTAGTGATGTTTTGGTAGACCCAGCTAACTAGTAGAGCTTAAATATCCTGTTTGTGTTATTTAGGATTAATCACGGAATAAAATCATGATATCTTGTGGGTATTCATCTTAGAGTAATGGTAATACTGAAACTGTCAATATAGGGTGATAGGTACCACGATTAAGTTAAAATTTAAAGGTTTTTGAAATTTTTTATGGCACACCATTCTCTTTTTATGAGAATAAATCCGAGTTTCGGTGGCGCCCGCATTCCATAATCCATGTTATTCCATAATTTATGAGCTATACTGAGTTTTGCTTATGTGTTACCCTTTGGGATAGCGACTTGGAGGATACACCCCTAAGTAAGATTTATGTGCTTCATTGATAGAATGTAGTCTATGTGTTACCCTCCGGGATAGTGACTTGGTTGAAACGCCTCTAGACGAAAGTTCTTTTGCTTATTATGCTCATTATCATCCATTCATTCATGATTTCATCTGATTTCTAAAAACCTGTAAATAGTAATTTAACGTGGTAGGGTAAATCTATATGGTTTAATCCGTGCCTAAACATGACCTTGAGACGGGATTAGGTAGAGCTGTAACTTCTAAGTGTGAGTCACATAGATTGATTGATATGTTGTATAAAATGGATTTAGAACACGTAACGGGGGCTTGAAAGTTAGTGCTTGGGTTTAATCGGACAGAAATACTAATTGTTGCTTTTTAACACGTGAGTATGTTTTGAAAATTGAAATTTATGTTTGTTGAGTTAGATGCCAGTTATGATTCCATTTGCAGATTTTTCGAGGACGAAAAAAGGTTAAGTGTGGGGATATTTGATAGGGTGCGAAAGCACACGTCTTTATTCCTTTGTTTTAATGTGTTCTAAGTAGTTTTATATTAGTTTTGAGTCAATTTTATGTACATTTGAGTCATTGGTCTTATTTGTAGGAGCTCGGGAATATTAATGAAGAATACGTGAAGAAAACGAGCGAAGAAACGAAGCCCGGAAAAGTCCAAAGATCAAAAGACAATTTTCTGAAATTTAGGTCTCTCGCGGTACGCGAGAGACGAGTGTAATAATTCTCGCGGTACGCGGGAAACTCCAGGAATCCGCCCGACTATTTTGGTCCTCGCGGTACGCGAGGATCCAGTCAACATTCTCTCGCGGTACGCGAGAGGGCCGTTTTCCGCAAAACCCTAATTTTCTAAATTAAAAAGATTTAAACGGCCATTATGAGGGAGTTCGATTCTAAGCCGTTCCAGGGAAGAAAAGAGGCGATTTTGGGAGTTTGGAAGTCAATTGAAGCTTAAAGATTAAAGCTTTGGATTCCGGGTTCGTAGTTATACGTTCTAGGTTTTAAAGACTTGATTTTTATCTTTGATTTTATGTTTTGAACCTATGGATCTTGCTATTTGCTTCTGTGTAGATGTTCTTAGTATGATTCTAGGCTAGATCCTTGATCTACCTAGGTCAATATGATGATTATGTGTTAAAGTTTCGATTTTTATTCGGTTTTTGGATTTGAATGTTGGATTTATGATTTAGTAAAGGTTTGAGTTTGTTTATGTGTGATGTTAGTGCATGTTTAATTCTGATTATGTGGTTGATTATGCTTTTCTGCGTTGATTGTGGTTGTCTGCCAGTTTGATCTTCGTTTCTGGTTCATAGACTTTAGGGTTTGTGAGTTAGAGTGGTGTCTAGACGTAGTAGCCATAGAAAACCTAGTTAATTACTGATTAGAAGTGAATGTGTGTCCTAGTTCAATACCCGAGAAGTGAGAATTAGTCGTTTAGTCTTCATCATTAGGAATCCGAGTGTCAGCTGTCTGAGAGGAAGTTGGTATTAGGTGTCTAGTGATAGTTGCTATCCGAATCATAGTATCCATTCTAGAACTACCCCATGCATTCCTTGAGTGTATGGTAAGCGGTGAGACTGAGAGGTAATCCGTTTATTAGGGTACTTGTCATAGTAGGAAATACCCGAGAGGTGATCCGATCATCTGGTGAGTTAATATCCTTAGGTTGTCTTCTGGTCACATCCCGAGACCGAGAGTGATCGGGAATCCACTAGATATCTTTTAGGTGTTATATCTTTAGAAACCCAGATCCAACCTAGTTCCAAAACCGATAGAAGTTGAGCTTTACACATAGGATTCCGACCTAGGTAGTGACTTCTCCATTCTTGATTTCATCTTTAGTTTACTCTTGATAGCTTGAATTGTCCTTAGTTTATTGCATTCTTAGTTAATCTTTAGTGTAGTAAACCCCCCAATCAATTAATCATATTAAGTCCTAGTTAGAGTCTAATTTAGTTATTCAGTGTCTTTTGGGTTCGATAACTCGGACTTCGTTAGGCTATATTGCATTGATCGGTACACTTGCCGGTTGTGTGGTCTAGTTTTAGGTCGAGTCTAGGTTTTATAAATTTAAAGCTAGAGAGTCTAGATTAGGTTTTATTTGATAGTTTTTATAGACCGTCTGGACGACATCATTAGGGTTCGCATTTCTCCTACAGTCAAGGGCTAGATGTCCATACTTTTTACATTTTCCACATTGGGTACACTTCCCACTGTGATGATATCCACAATTGTCACACCTTGGTCGTGCTCCAAGGTATCCTTTTTGTTCCACAGTGTTGGCGACAAAGGCTTTCATAGTTTCAGGTCTCTTGTAAATTTGATTCTTGTTTTGATTAATTGGTTTTCCAAACCATTTCCTCTTTTCTCCAGATTTCCCTCCTTCGGTCTCCTTCTTCTCAAACAAACCATCACGTACAGCATTATCCCTTAGCTTGAAAGCTAAAGTTATGGCGCTCTTGGCATCCATAGGGTTCGATGAAGTCACCAGACTTCGGATTTGAGGTGCGAGACCCCACAAGTATCTTTCAACCTTCTTGTATTCTGGGGTGACCATGTGTGGACCCAAGATTGCTAACTCATTGAATCGGTCAGTGTAGCCAGCAACATCATCTCCTGTCATTTGTAAATTCCACATTTCAGATTCGATCTTTTGCAACTCATTTCGAGGACAGTATTCCTCGATCATCATGGCTTTTAAGTCTTCCCATGACAACTCATATGATGTCTGCCTTCCCAAAGTCTTTACTTGTGAATTCCACCAGGTTAAAGCTTTATCAGTGAGTGAGCATGTAGAATACTTCACCATGCAGTCAGCGGTGCATTCACTAATATCAATCACCGATTCCATCTTCTCTATCCATCTCATTAGTCCAACTGCACCCTCGGTGCCATTGAAGTTACGGGGTTTGCAAGACAGAAAGGTCTTGTAGGAGCACTTTCTAATTGGAGCATCTGTAGAATTACAAGTCATAACGTCATTAATTCGAATCATGACTATATGTTATGGCTTATTTATTTTATTACCTCCGGAACCTCCAGCTGTACCGCTACCTCCTGCACCTCCGGAACCTCCAGCTGTACCGCTACCTCCTACACCTCCTCCACTATTTCGATTGGCTTCATACTGCTCCATGGCAGCAGCTACTCGTTGTGCTATAAGTTGTTCCACATTTGGGGAAATCGCCTCGTTGTTGTCACCAGTAGTGTTACGGGTTGTCCTACGCTTAGGTGCCATGACGTTCTTTCTAACATATCAATTAAAAAGAAGCAACATTATATGACAATAATGATAGCTCATGACATAAGGATACAACAACGTCAAATGTAAACAACCATTATCACAACATAAACCATTACATACATAGTCAAAACATTCATAGTACATTGTTCCAAAAGACAAGGATACAAAAGAGATGGGTTCACATGACCTCATCAGTACTAAAGTTTTAAACTACTTAATGTACTACGGGCACAACCCGCCCATAATAGGTTTAGAAGAAGAAGTGAGAGTACAATCCAATCATCATGGCAAGTCCTGCCATGACAAAACTAGCTCTCGCCACAAATTCTGCAGCCAACGTCCTTTCCTCCAGCGCCTCCACCATGTCTCGGACAGTGACAGTGAACTGCCAGTCCATGTCAGCTCTCAACTCTAGATAGTTAGTGGCATCCTGTATGTTTCGGGTGCGGTCATCTAGAGTCTGAACTCGAGATCCGAGTCCTTGACGAAGTCGCGTGGCTGCATCCCCCTGTGCCCGGATGTCATCTAGGAGATCATCAAGACGCTCCTCATGCGTACGAACGCGAGCTACCAAGGTAGGCACAGTGAGCTCTATGGCTTCCCCAGTGTGGGGTAGGGGTGTTGGGGAGTTAGAAGACTCTCCAAGCTCAAAGGTAGATGGAATGCTCTCCATCTCCCTCCAACGTGCCAGGGTACGAGGCATCCAACGGATGGTTCCCACAGTAGGGTGGTAGCAGGGTCTTTGCCTAGGTGGTTCTTCACCAGCCACCAAGTCTTCTGGGTCACGGGCTGCTAGATTCCTTTTGCGTGGAAGTCGAACCTTCTTCCTAGCGCTTTGCACCCTAACTGGTCCTCCGCTTTTCTTTCGGTAGACGATAGGCGGTTTTCCCAAGGCGACTTTAGGTGGTGTGGAGCTACGGGTTTGTACTTGATTTTTGGGACGTGAGGCGGAAAATTCCTCATTTGATTCAGTGTCAGAGACGGGATCAGAATGTGAATGTGACGACATGCTTGTGACTACAATATCCATATGACAAAATGACTGGTCATGCAATGCTTATGCAATGAAAACGTTTTAGTGAGTCATTTAGATTATAGACTAGGTTCCAATTTAGATTCCTAGTTCACTATAATCAATGGCTCTGATACCAAGTTCTGTCACACCCCGCCAAGGCGGAAACGCGAGGCGCAACGTTCATGGTTTCCAAAGCATATGATTACCGCAAACACATACATGATAAATGGATACATTAACAAGTTTGATGTTTTACATTACAAAACATAATCTGAGTTTACAAAAAGTTAAGATTTCACAAATATGACTCAACTCAATGAGTTATACAAGGGAAATCCTCCTTGAGTAGTATCCATCGTGCATGCATGTAATCTACATTGCTAACCTTGAAATCACGTTCAGTTACCTGAAAAACATACTTAAAATCGTCAACACGAGGTTGGTGAGTTCACAGGTTTAATCAAATAGTTCTTTGCAAAATTTCATTGTTCGTAAATAGTTTCAGTTGTATGTGATAAACAGAATAAGAATTGTTGACCCATTTGTAAACTAGCTAGGAATACAAATAATATGTTCATACATGAGGCGTAACCAAACCATGACATGTGTGAGCCCCTATTAAGCGTTATCAGATTCTATGCGGCCATAAATCCTCCAGATTGTGGTTAGCGCGACTAACCATGACCGGGAGACGTCACTCTCCATAGTACTATTCATAGGACCCTAGGCTACAGTTAATGGTTACTATGTTGTTCCAGGGGACTTTCGCGGCCTCCATTGTGTTGTTCTCATCCCATGTAAACATAAAAGTCGTGTCTTATTCTCTTGTTATCCCATAAAATAGTTGAAGTATGTTTCTCCCCCAAATATTTGAAAACAGTAAAAAGAAAGGGGCCGTGAAACTCACCTTGAGTTTGTGTATATACTTGTGATAAAACTTGTTGTAGTCAACCTTGACTATTCGTACCCTAGATACCAAGGGTAAATTGTTGTTAAGACCAACGTCTTAATTGTAAATTGTTCACCGACCTTGTAAATCTGGTCGTTTTTGTTTGAATATCTCCTTAGTTGTTCAACACTTGTTTTGTTATAAAAACAGTTTTGAGTTACTGCCCAAATGGGACTGTTGTACAGGTGTCGAAACTTCTTAGTTTCGATTGGGCATATGTGTGTCGAAACTACTTAGTTTCGATGGAGTGGTTAGGAGTCGAAACAATCTAGTTTCGATTGAGAAAAAGGTATCGAAACTACCTAGTTTCGATTGAGTATTTGCTATCGAAACTACCTAGTTTCGATTGAGAAAAAGGTATCGAAACTACCTAGTTTCGATTGAGTATTTGCTATCGAAACTACCTAGTTTCGATTGAGTAAAAGGCATCGAAACTCCTAGTTTCGATGGATCAACAGGTATCGAAACTCCTAGTTTCGATTGAGTTAAATCGAAACTCCTAGTTTCGATTACTGGACTTCTGTTTCACAGAATCAGTCCTGCATATTTTTATGTTTTAAACTTGAATTCGACACACTCTTCTTGTTATCTTTCTTGCGTTTAAATAAGATGTAAGTTTAGCTACGGTTTTAAAGAACATAATATGAAAAATATCGAGTTTTTACCTTTAAAACCGAGATGAAAATGATGAAGAAAACAGAGAATGGTCTTGACTCTTTTGCAGAAACTCTTAAAATTCTTCTTAAAACACTGGATTGTGGTAGGATTTCGCTTAAAAACTCGGCTTCGATTTTGAAGAGAAATGGAAGTTTGCCGTATGAAAATGAGAGAAAAATGAGGATTGTGAGGTTTTTGATTGAAAGGAGTATGGTTATGTTCTGAGTTTTTCGCAAGTGGGAGTATGGGTTAATTTGAAAATATGTGAGATTGGGGATGGTTTCCTCTGCCCTTCGACCGAGAAGTCAAATAAGTGGGTTTGAGGTTAAAATAAATCAAACCATTTGATTTAAGTGTAACTTAATATCGATTAGAGTTTCAAAAGGGGTAGTTTAATTTGGTTTATTTTCTCACGGTATTATAAATTTAACAAGTTTATGGCTCGTTAAAGAAAAACATTGAAATCTTGGATTGTATAATCCGTTGAGGTGATTATTTGTAGGTATAAACACCTAAAAGTGACTCTACCCAATAGCGTTTTCGAAAGAGTTTGTTAGTTTACTTTTACGTATACTATATGATTTATTCTAAAAATAAGTTATTGACCAACGAAACGTATACGCCTGGATATTTAATTTATCCACTATTGTTCGTCTTAGTCGGTTTGTACTGGTACTTGCACCGGTAATTCCTAGAATTACCCAAGTATAAATTGAGACCATGTACGATCTTTGCTAGACTCTAAAGTCCTTGTTTGTGAAATTAAATAAATCACCAAAAATAATTATAACGTAAACTTGTTTATAATGTGTACGGATATTGACCTGAAATGTCGGGTTGTCACAGAAGCACACAAGTCTAGATATTCTATCCATCCTGGTGCGGATAAAATGTACCAAAATCTTCGTCCACAATATTGGTGGCCTGGTATGAAGAAAGACATTGCTTTGTTTGTAGCAAAATGTCTCACATGTTCTAAAGTCAAAGCTGAGCATCAACGTCCTTCTGGGTTACTTGAACAACCGGAAATCCCCGTGTGGAAATGGGAGAATCTAGCTATGGATTTCATCACTAAACTCCCTCGCACTTCGAGCGGTTATGACAGCATCTGGGTGATCATTGACCGTCTCACTAAGTCCGCACACTTCTTGCCTATCCGTGAAGACTATAAGGTTGAGAAATTGGCCCGAATTTACATTGACGAGATCGTGAGTCGTCACGGTGTTCCTTTGAACATAATCTCCGATAGAGATGCTCGTTTCACTTCTCGGTTTTGGCAATCTCTTCAAAAGGCACTTGGTACACAATTGGATTTGAGCACGGCCTACCATCCCCAAACTGATGGTCAGACCGAGCGAACAATCCAAACCCTGGAAGACATGCTGAGAGCCTGTGTCATCGACTTTGGTGGCAATTGGGATTCACATTTGACACTTATCGAATTTTCCTACAACAATAGTTACCACACCAGCATCGACATGGCTCCGTTTGAAGCTCTCTATGGTCGTAAGTGTCGTTCTCCCATCTGTTGGAACGAGATTGGTGAAGCACAAATCACCGGTCCCGAGTTAATTCAAGAAACCTCCGACAAGATTATCCAAATCCGTGACAACATTCGAGTTGCGAGGAGTCGGCAAAAGAGCTATGCCGACAAACGACGCAAACCCTTGGAATTCCAAGTTGGTGATCTTGTACTTCTAAAGGTGTCTCCTTGGAAGGGGGTGATCCGTTTTGGGAAGAAAGGCAAGCTAGCACCTCGCTATGTGGGACCATTCAAGATCCTTGAAAGGATTGGGAAAGTGGCTTACAAGCTCGAGTTACCTCCATCACTTGGCAGCGTACATCCTACATTTCATGTGTCCAACCTCAAGAAGTGTCTTGCTGATGAAAACCTTCATATACCTCTTGACGATGTGCGCATTGATGAGACGATGCACTTCGTTGAAAAACCAGTCGAGATTATGGATCGCGAGATAAAACAACTCAAGCGCAGCCGTATTCCTATTGTCAAGATTCGTTGGGAATCTAAACGAGGACCCGAGTTTACTTGGGAACGAGAAGACCAAATGAAGCTCAAGTACCCACATCTTTTTGCTGAAGCAGTAGCCTCAACCAGTTGAATTTCGGGACAAAATTCCCTCAACATAGGGATACTGTAACCTTTCTGATTTTCATGTTTTTCCTATGTATTTTATGCCGTGCAATAAAAGATTTCAACCTTACATTTATTGTTCATATACACTTACAAGCATACACGCGTTCATTATAATACAATATTAATGAAAATAATCCTACAAACCTCGAGGACCAAACTTGACCAAAACTCAAAACAACATCAATTCTACCAAACTACAGGGTCCATTCTTGTAAATATCAAAAAGTACACAAGCACGGTCGTGCTTAGTCCTAAGCACGGTCGCGCCTGTGCCATGACCACGGTCGTGCTTATCATTAAGCACGGTCGCGCCTGAGATTCAGTTTGACTCCGTAAAAGTCAAACCGACACAAATCTTTTCCAAAAATAGGTTTCAAACGAGTTTAGAAATCGCGGGACTTGTAGAAGAAGCTATTCGACGAATTGAGACTAAAACACGACCAAATACACGTCTGATCGACCGAATCCTCGCGACTTCGACCAAACCTTCCTTTTTAAATCAAATCTCGTAATTAAGACAGGATCAGACGAATCAAACCATTATAATACCTTCGCACGATTTCTATAAACCTATCGCAACCCTAAAATCATCGGAACAACACCTCTAATACTCTGTCGATCAAGAAAAAGCCGCGAGTCTTCCTCGTAGCCGTCTGCAATTGTTGCCCAATCAAACCAAGGTAAGTAATAGTTCAATTGCTTCGTTTCTTCATTCCAAACGAAAGCCCTAAATCAATTCGGTGGAGTAATACACGGTTAAACCAATTGAATCTAAGTTTTTAGTATTAAATGGTTAGGGTCGGGTCCGGTTCGGTTTCAAACTGGTTCCTACCATTGCCAATCGGTTCTAACCCTTTTCTACACATAATAACACTAAATACCGTCCATTTCCTCATGATTTCTATCTTTAACGCGATCCCATAGTAAATCAGGATATGATAACTCATCACTTGTAGTCTCGCCTCTAACTTGTACCATCGCAAGGGCCAAGACGTACTTCTCGTCTTCGGTCCAAAAGTTCATTTTTGTGAGTTGAGAGTGTTATAGTGTTATTGTGTGTAAAAATGATATAAAAAGGGTTGTATTTATAGTGTTATTATGTGTAGAAAAGGGTTAGAACCGATTGGCAATGGTAGGAACCAGTTTGAAACCGAACCGGACCCGACCCTAACCGGTTCCACCGGGTATGATTTCCCAACCCTAAAACCGGTTCTGATCCCTACCCGGTAAAAAAAAAAACCCGGTCCACCAAGAACCGGTTCGGCCCAACCCGGTTTGTGCACCTCTAGCATATTGTAGCGATTTGGTGACATGTTACATCCTCATCAATTACCGGAAGTTTGTGGCAGATATGACCATGCGATCACATTCTCATCATCTTAATAAATGTTCATCTTTTCTAACTGGACATGTTTGTGATTACTTTTTGAGCTCCTTATTAACTTTTTTAAAAAGTTAATAAGTTAAAAGTTTGTTTGGATAAATCAAAAGGAGATGAAAAAATAAAAGGGAATAAGGAGTTTTCAAGAAGTAACTCCTACTTACTTTTCAAAACTACTTATTAACTTTTAGGAGTTTTCAAAATTAACCCAAACACCCCTTAAAATTGGTTGTTAGTGGCATCATGAGGGTTAGAACTTATGCCAAAATTCCGATATGAGAATAAGTAATTAGTATTTTACAGAGTGGGGCGTGCATTTAGAGAGGGTAAATGTGTACTGGATAACAAGGGGTATTTATATGATGAGATTTGGTCAAAAGACTCACAACACTAAAATTTAGCATGCATTTCAATTTTCATTGTGCATAATCATGAGTATGCATCCGATTGTACACAATCATGAGTACAAAAGCCAATGACAGATTCACAGTTGGTATGATTAAAAAAAAGACGAGACTGTATCTTATCCTCAAAAGAAACTAAAGCAAAAGAATTCATCACTACGACTACACTACAATCAAAGTGAAAATAAAAATAAAAATGAATGATAATATAGGGACCACTTTCTACCTCTATTGTCAACTAAAATAAACAAATGCCAAAAACGGTCGGAAAAAAAATTCCCCAAATAACCCAATCAATCGTTATTAATATATTGTTTCTACTTAGCCTCTGCAATTTTAAAATGTGAAACCAAAAACCAGCCATACGATCATGAACCTCACTCGCCAAAACCAAGAACTTACTGTGCTGTAGTTCCATCAACACCCACTCCACGATTCACACGACCATTGATGTCTCTTTGATATCCATCACCACGGTCTGAAGCTTGTCCTCCACGGCTTCCTCCACCTCTGTTACCATAATCATTCCTGCTGCCGCCATAATCACCACCTCGATTGTAACCCCTGCCGCCACCATAGTTATCACGATTCCTCATGCCATCGTTCCTGAACCCAAATCCCCTTCCACCTACAAATCTTCCCCTGTTTCCTCCTATAAAAAGGCAGGTGGTTAGAAAATAAGATGATAATAGCATAAGATATTTCAGATACTGAGAAGACAAAAATATAGTTAACATGGTAAAACTATTTTCTTAGGCATAAGTTTGTTAAGACAATTTAGTACTTTATCATAAGCGATAAGATCTAAAAACATACCTCCAGAGTTGGCAGATCGCTTCTCTTCAACCACAGCACGTTTTCCATTGATCAAGATTGGTGAAGCCTGAACATAAAAAAGATACATGTCACGTTCCACTAAATAAACCATCACGAAAAAGAACATGAAAAGGAAGCAAGCCATTTTGACACCATAAAAACAAATATGCTGGCGAACCCATTTTGACACTTCCCTTTTTTTTTTTTCCTAAAAGCCCGTTCCAACCCAAGCCCATTTAAGTAAAAACCTGTTTTGACCTGACCCGACCGTTTGCCAGGCTTAGTAAAAACTGAACAACCACAGTTGCATTTAGTGTCATAATTACAAAGAAAAGAAAGCATACAACAGCTTAATTTATTTCTCCATTCAAGCTTGAAAAAAAAAGAAATAATAAATCAAACATACCTTGATCGCATTTTGAACTGCATCAGGGACCTCAAATTGAACAAAACCAAAAGAAAACCCCTGTTGCTGCTATATGAGTTTCGAGTGAGTCAAAAATTAGAAAGAAAACATAAAGAAAATCAAATGAGAAACGAGTCAATAATAATGCATACCCTGTTGCTTCGAACTTGAATACCATTGGGTTTAATAGGTCCAAACTTCTTGAATTCCTCCTCCAGCAATGCATGTGTAGCATTCACTGGAAGACCCTTGATATACACAGAGTAACCTTCAGCTGTGGAAACTGAAAAGCAAAATATATTAAACACGACAAATTCATGAATACAAAAGAAATCACATAATGAAATTGTTAGCATTATTATTAAATATGTAAATTAATAAAAAAACCATATCATGAAACGAAACGAAACATTAAGATGTCTAATTTCAAAAGACTAGTCTAAGCATACCTTCTTCCTCATGAATACCATTTTGAACATCATTGACATTGGAAGCCACTGGTTCAGCAGCTACCGTAGTTGTGAGAGCATTATTTAAATTTGGTTCCTGTTTCCTTGGTTGAGGTTTTCTGGGTGCAGGTGCTGGAGATGAAAATGTCACACCATTCTGCTTCATATTCATTACCTTAAACAACAACAGGACATTTCATAAAGACTGTTTCTGTAATCCTTGTTCAAATGTAATGCATAAAAAATATGCAAAACTTTACGTGTGTGCCCACATGCATTGTCTACTCATCGTCTTATAAATGAGTTGGTCTTATCTCTAATGGTCAAATAAAAAGAACATTGAATGGATCGAACAGGTCAAACAGGTTGAAAGTCGACACAAGTTCAAATTTAATGCATACAACTTCCTAAACTGTTTTATTCAGAGAATTACATCAAGTTATCACCGGTTATGCACGGGCGAATGCTTTGTTTTCTGGAACAGCGAAGATAGATTAGAGGCTGACAAGATGAACAGAAAACTATGTAAAGCCTTCAAGGTCAACCCAGATTGTTTTGACCCGTTTGACAGCCTGGCCATCTTGCCACCTCTAAGACCTCTCCACAATTCTAAAAAAAACAACATACGCAACGTCTCCACAGTTCCAGTGACGAATCAGTAAGTTGAACATTGACTGGCATTATTAGAACACCAAAAAATAGGACAGAATGCTAACAGGCAACTTACAATAGATGCATATGACTTCTTTGGTACTTCCTCAATTTTGGTCTGAGGTTCAGCTTCCAGCGGTGATGAATCCTGCACTACATCAACAACCTTAAGAACTGGCTCTTCTTCCTGCTCAGTCAGCATCTCTCCATTCTCTGCAGGAACAACCTTTTCTACATGAGATTCCTCTGTCGATACACCAGTTTGCTCAGGAATATTATTTTCCGGCACTGGAACAAATTCAGGTACTGCAGATCATTTGATTCAGAAAAATAGAAATATGAGAAAATCACTAATATGATTTCCAAATTCATGACATAATTCGGCTCATGTAAAATTATCAGTCACCTTGCTCGGGAGTTGCAGGAGCCAGCACATCCTCGGAGGGGGCATGGTTTTCTTCATGACGATTGGCATCCTCAATGTAACGGAACATGTCATTTAACACAAAGTAACCTTTCTCTTGAGGTGCAAGGAAGAATGATTGTGCAAAATTCTGCAGAATATTATCCTTTCCAGTCATATATCCAGTGACTAGAACATTGACTCCATCATTTACTGATTCTTGTGCATCAACAGATCTGATTTCAGCCCTAGATTCGCCATAGTTAAGTGACAGTATTTTAGCATTGATTGCCTGCATGTCAGTAGCAACAAAAAAAATCAGACAAATTTCAAAGTAAGTAACTTTCAAAACCTCTAGTTTGCTGGTGTTCGCATACACACACACACACGCACGCGTAGTTGAGTAACAGTATTTTAGCACTGATTATGCAGGCGCATGACAGTACCAACAAAAGAACCAGACATGTAATTTTTCAAATCACTTTCAAAAACCTCTAATTTGTTGGTGCTTTAGTGTGTGTGTGTGTGTATCTTTGGTATCACGGTTTTTTCTTATCTTTACATCTAATCTATCCCACAAACGTAGCACAATGTTTACATGATTATTTGATCCACTTAAACTGCAGGCATTCAACTCTTGAATTAATCTCCACAAAGTGTAAACACACAAACAGATATATGTGTATACACAAACATATATATATATATATATATATATATATATATATATATATATATATATATATACGGGGGAAGTGAATATGGTGCTGTCACGCACCTAAGCTTAGATGTGAAACCCTTCAAAACTGCGTCGTTTTGATTAAGTTGACATAGAAACTACGTAGTTTCGATTACTGAATTCAACAACCTCCCCTATTTTCATTCCAATGGGTCGAATGAAATCACCACCGAGAATAAAACTTTTGAATTTTGTTAATTAAATTTTCCTGTTCGTATGATAATTACGGTTAAAATCGAGAAGCAAAATGAAAATGAGAATGAAACTACCGATCCGCCATGAAATCCTCTCCATCAAAAGTCATACTGTAAGTGGAAAATTCAAAGATGGAGGCTTGTTTGTATACAGATGCTTACTTTCGTTTATTTCTTGTTGTAAAGAGAACACCAAATTCGAACCCATAAAAAACCAAAAAAAGGAAGAATTAGGATGACGTGAGTTACATTGGAGGGAAATTAGAGGATGTGGTTGAAATCATTAATAAAAAATACATAGTTTTAATGTTAATATAACCAAAACGATGTAGTTTTGAAGGGTTTTGCATCTAAACTTAGGTGCGTGACAGCACCATATTCACTTTCCTCTATATCAGAAGCCTGAAACGCTATACTAAAAATCAGAGACCTCTCACATAATTTATGAACGGAAAAGATGGACAAGGATCATACATTAATAGTAGTAGTCATGCTCATAGAACCATCTTTCTCGGGACGACCAAGCGTACTAATATCCTGATAGAAACGATGAACTAGCCCAGATGACTGGTGCAGTATATGATAATACTGCAGAACAAAAGCATTCCCAACCTGGTCATTGCCAAAACATTAATCAAATTCATTTACCTATAAATTAATACATTCACATAAAACAACTTTAAACATCCATCAGATTACAACATCTTCCGTATAAATCCTCTGGCATATAACTTCCAACCAGCAGCAAACAATCAAACAGTTAGCTCTCTTCATTATATACCCCCCCCCCCCCAATTCAGGAATTACTCGATCATAATACATGTTTAAAGGATTACACGCTAAAATATGCTTCTGAACAACGAAATTCCATATAATTGGAGTAGATTATCTGGTGTTCAATACTTCAATTCATTCATTCAGGAGATATTTAAAGCATCTGAGAGAACATAATGTAGAATCATGAAATCCTCTTCAAAATCAATACATCACAAATTAAGAGCAGGCATAAGCAAAATCTCAAGCACGCATACATCAATCTACATAACTTAGTAACTCGAAACATACAATATGAGCAGAAACAGGTGCCGGTGTTGCTGCTGCTGCTGCCGCCGGATCCGCCATTGTTGATCTATGCCTGAAACCTAATCAAACTTGACAAACGTCCAAAACAACGGAATAAACTAAACTCTTAACAAAATCGCAGAGAATAACATATAAATGTTGATTTGAAACGAGAAGAAGATCAACCGTACCAGAATCACGGATTGAAGTGTGCAGAGATAGAGGCTGATGTGAGAGAGGAAGAGAGAATTTATGTTCTTGTTCTTCCTTTCTCCCTCTGCTTCTTCGTTACGTTAGGGTTTGTTGATGAGCTTAATAGGGGTTCAGGGGTTTATATACTACGTGGATTGAGATCCTTTTTATATTCCATCGAGATTTGATATGATATCGTATTTATCAAAGATATTTTATTTGATTTATACTGTATAGTTTTTAGAGGGTATAATGATTATCTATACTTTTATAAAAAACGTATTGAAAGAAAAATAATGTAATTTAGTTTTAATTTTAAGATATTTAAGAATATCTATGTCACACCCCCAAATTTCACTAACGGAGTTTTACCGTTTGTTGTGTGACTAACCAGAATCTCAGTCATTAGTTACATCAAACGACACTATATGAGACTCAAATTAAAATATTATAAAAGTTCAGAGTAAATGCGGAAGCGTTTAAACAAGAGAATAAAAGCGCACAACAACGCGCCCAAGTCTAACAATAACGGAAACATAATAAATGTTCAATAGATTGACAATTATTGAATATATCATGTTGACACCATGCATGCCCTAACGTGCACCTATGCCTTAACTTAGCGTCCTGAGAAAACATGTAAGAAAAGTGTCAACACAAGGTTGGTGAGTTCACATGTTTCAGTTTGTAACAAAGTTTAACAGGTTAATGTACATTCAATATATAAATCAACATGTAGCTAATCCATATACATGTTAACTAATGCGCTCGCAACCGAAAGCTGACTGTTTATGTTTTTGCCTCCCACCAGGCCTATCAACCATGGTGCATGTTTAGGTCAATATTGCACCCGTTTGACCTCCAATCGAGTTAGCGCGACTAACGCGGGTGAGGTTTGTCAAACCTAGTAGTACTACTCAAATTACCTCGCTATGTTCATATTAACGGTCCGATGTGAGGACTTAATGATAGATGTGTACGCATAGTAAAACAAGTGATAACATATATGAATTACATAACCAAAAGTGTTTACGTCATGTTTTTCCCCCCAGTTTAAAACAGTAAAAAGAGGCCGTGAAAACTCACCTGATTGCGTAGGTAGTAATCACACAAGTACAGGATTGAAATCTCAAGCGTTAACCTCACACGGCTCATGAATGCCTACAATTACAACATAACAGTTAGGGACTCAATGGGATTTGTGACGACACACGAAAGATTAGAACGTCTTTAGACATTCTAAGGATTAACGGTTAAACGAACGAGTTTACGGGAATACGAATTTTTAAATTCAGATGAATGCGTTTCGCGATGAATGACAAATAATATATAATAATTATTGTTTTGAAATATAAATATTAATCAAAACATTCTGACAAAAGTGTTTCTCACACACGACCGCGCCTAAGACAAGGCAAGACAGCGTTAAGGTCATGGGCGCGACCGTCCTGGTCGGGGGCGCGACCGTGTTGATCAAACAGACGACACAACAAAGCTGATCACTAGGCACGACCGTGTCTGAGCCAGGCACGACCGTGTCTAGTGTTCTGAGGCACGACCAGGTCTAGCCAAGAGGCACGACCGGGTCAGAGTGTGAGGCACGACCGTGCTAAAACCTTGGCACGACCGTGTCTCCTGGATTTACAGTTACAGAGTTTAACAGAACAAGCCAACAAGTCCAAATCTGTTTGGTTTCGATCGCGATTGACCAAAAGGATATGAGGATTCTGTTATTTAGGATAATTCGAATCTGGGTATGATTTTAATTGCAAAACCATTGCGTTTTAAATCGTTAATTCTCAGTTTCAAGATCCAAAACCCTAAGTATGAACATGGAATCAATTTGATAAAATTGGATGTTAAAACTCAATGAAATCATTGGGATTTTACTGATTTGAACCTTGCGAAAACGAGGGTGTGGATTAATTTGATGAAGGTGATTATTAGGATCAAAACCCCCAAATTGCTTTTATGAACAAACCCTAGATTCAGATCTTGACAAAATCGATGATATACAAATAAATTAACATAGGGCTTATGATCTAGAGACTGAAACGAAACTATATGAACAAACAATTACTAGAAAGGTTTACTAATTGAAGGTGCTCGAGTAGAACCTAGTCGTGGCTCCGATGGGATGATCCTCCGACGTCTCCGACTGCTTTTTCGACCAAATTAAAATGCACAAAAGCTTCATAGAGGGTCGTACAAGATGTGTGTGCAGATTATTTACGTAATGATGCTCCCAACTGATCGAATTTGCGAGATATGAGATATGAGTCGACGGTTTCAAGTTAAAGACAATGATGGGGTTGAATTCGGCCATTACGAGTGTTAAAGTGACGAATAATGGCTCAGGAATGATCCGCGTTTAGAGATTTTACGTTACAACTTGATATTCTAACGGATTTGCGTTTAAAGGCTGCGTTTACGTTTCAACTGGGCACTTGGCGCGACCGTGCCAAAACAAGGCGCGACCGTGCCGACTAGGGTTTCTGGTTATTTACAAAACCAGCCCTTGCAACTTCAACTTTGACAGAATTGATCCCTTGGTTTTACAATTAAGTTGACTTGATTAGAATTTAACAGAATATTTAACGGAATTACTAACTGAGTTAACTTGAAAAGTCTGATTGTCACATCATCCACTAGTTGAAAGAATTTTCGTCACAAAAATTAAAATAAAAAAAAATTCCGGATTTCACATCATCCCCTAGTTGAAAGAAATTTTCGTCCCTAAAATTAAAATAGTACCTTAAGAGATTGACGTGGAGTGCTTGAACAGATTAGGATACTTGCGCATCATCTGATCCTCACGCTCCCACATGAATTCTGGTCCGCGTTTCGAGTTCCAACGGACTCTGACAATAGGGATTTTACTGCGTTTTAGCGTTTTGACTTCCCTATCCATGATTTCCACAGGTTCTTCGATGAAACGCAACTGTTCATCGATGTGAAGTTCCTCAAGAGGAACCACGAGTGACTCGTCTGCTAGACATTTCTTCAAGTTTGAGATGTGAAAGACGTTATGTACACCACTAAGTCCTTCGGTTAGGTCCAGTTGATACGCTACTGGACCAATTCTCTTCACTATTTTGAATGGTCCAACATAACGAGGATTTAGTTTGCCTCATTTCCCAAAACGGATGACACCCTTCCAAGGTGAGACTTTTAACAAAACCATATCCCCTACTTGAAATTCTAATGGTTTACGACGCTTATCGGCTTAGCTCTTTTGACGATCACGAGCCGCTGCCATACGGTTTCTAATTTGAACAATTTTCTCAGAAGTTTCAACTACGAGCTCAAGACCCGTAAGTTGACTATCTCCAACCTCGGCCCAACAAATAGGAGAACGACATTTCCGTCCATATAGTGCTTCAAATGGAGCTGCCTTGATGCTAGTGTGATAACTGTTGTTGTAGGAGAACTCCACCAACGGTAGGTGAGACTCCCAAGTGTTACCGAAATCAATCACACAAGCTCGTAGCATATCATCCAGGGTTTGAATAGTACGCTCCGTATGGCCATCAGTTTAAGGGTGGTATGCTGTGCTCATATCTAGACGCGTGTCAAAAGCTTTATGCAGTGATTGCCAGAAACGAGGGGTGAATCGTGCATCATGATCTGAAATGATAGAGATTGGCACCCCGTGCCGAGATACTACTTCTTTCAAATAAATACGAGTAAGCTTCTCCATTTTGTCTGTTTCCTTGATTGCTAAGAACTGAGCGGACTTTGTTAAACGATCGACGATTACCCAAATGGTATCGCATCCGGTAGGAGTTCATAGCAATTTTGTGATAAAGTCTATGGATATCTGCTCTCATTTCCACATGGGAATCTCTGGTTGCTGGAGTAGACCGGAAGGCTTTTGATATTCAACTTTGACCTTTGTGCAAGTCAAGCACTTGCTCACATAAGTGGCTATATCGGCCTTCATCTTTGGCCACCAATACAACACCTTTAGGTCATGGTACATCTTGTCAGTTTCAAGATCCAAAACCCTAAGTATGAACATGGAATCAATTTGATAAAATTGGATGTTAAAACTCAATGGAATCATTGGGATTTTACTGATTTGAACCTTGCGAAAACGAGGGTGTGGATTAATTTGATGAAGGTGATTATTAGGATCAAAACCCCCAAATTGCTTTTATGAACAAACCCTAGATTCGGATCTTGACAAAATCGATGATATACAAATAAATTAACATAGGGCATATGATCTAGAGACTGAAACGAAACTATATGAACCAACAATTACCAGAAAGGTTTACGAATTGAAGGTGCTCGAGTAGAACCTAGTCGTGGCTCCGATGGGATGATCCTCCGGCGTCTCCGACTGCTTTTTCGGCCAAATTAAAATGCACAAAAGCTTCATAGAGGGTCGTACAAGATGTGTGTGCAGATTATTTACGTAATGATGCTCCCAACTGATCGAATTTGCGAGATATGAGAGATGAGTCGACGGTTTCAAGTTAAAGACAATGATGGGGTTGAATTCGGCCATTACGAGTGTTAAAGTGCCGAATAATGGCTCAGGAATGATCCGCGTTTAGAGATTTTACGTTACAACTTGATATTCGAACGGATTTGCGTTTAAAGACTGAGTTTACGTTTCAACTGGGCAAGAGGCGCGACCGTGCCAAGGCACTTGGCGCGACCGTGCCAAAACAAGGCGCGACCGTGCCGACTAGGGTTTCTGGTTATTTACAAAACCAGCCCTTGCAACTTCAACTTTGACAGAATTGATCCCTTGGTTTTAGAATTAAGTTGACTTGATTAGAATTTAACAGAATATTTAACGGAATTACTAACTGAGTTAACTTGAAAAGTCTGATTGTCACATCATCCACTAGTTGAAAGAATTTTCGTTACAAAAATTAAAATAAAAAAAAAATTCCGGATTTCAAATCATCCCCTAGTTGAAATAATTTTCGTCCCTAAAATTAAAATAGTACCTTAAGAGATTGACGTGGAGTGCTTGAACAGATTAGGATACTTGCGCATCATCTGATCCTCACGCTCCCACATGAATTCTTGTCAGCGTTTCGAGTTCCAACGGACTCTGACAATAGGTATTTTACTGCGTTTTAGCGTTTTGACTTCCCTATCCATGATTTCCACAGGTTCTTCGATGAAACGCAACTGTTCATCGATGTGAAGTTCCTCAAGAGGAACCACAGGTGACTCATCTGCTAGACATTTCTTCAAGTTTGAGATGTGAAAGACGTTATGTACACCACTAAGTCCTTCGGGTAGGTCCAGTTGATACGCTACTGGACCAGATCTCTTCACTATCTTTAATGGTCCAACATAACGAGGATTTAGTTTTCCTCATTTCCCAAAACGGATGACACCCTTCCAAGGTGAGACTTTTAACAAAACCATATCCCCTACTTGAAATTCTAATGGTTTACGACGCTTATCGGCTTAGCTCTTTTGACGATCACGAGCCGCTGCCATACGGTTTCTAATTTGAACAATTTTCTCAGAAGTTTCAATTACGAGCTCAAGACCCGTAAGTTGACTATCTCCAACCTCGACCCAACAAATAGGAGAACGACATTTCCGTCCATATATTGCTTCAAATGGAGCTGCCTTGATGCTAGTGTGATAACTGTTGTTGTAGGAGAACTCCACCAACGGTAGGTGAGACTCCCAAGTGTTACCGAAATCAATCACACAAGCTCGTAGCATATCATCCAGGGTTTGAATAGTACGCTCCGTATGGCCATCAGTTTAAGGGTGGTATGCTGTGCTCATATCTAGACGCGTGTCAAAAGCTTTATGCAGTGATTGCCAGAAACGAGGGGTGAATCGTGCATCATGATCTGAAATGATAGAGATTGGCACCCCGTGCCGAGATACTACTTCTTTCAAATAAATACGAGTAAGCTTCTCCATTTTGTCTGTTTCCTTGATTGCTAAGAACTGAGCGGACTTTGTTAAACGATCGACGATTACCCAAATGGTATCGCATCCGGTAGGAGTTCATAGCAATTTTGTGATAAAGTCTATGGATATCTGCTCTCATTTCCACATGGGAATCTCTGGTTGCTGGAGTAGACCGGAAGGCTTTTGATATTCAACTTTGACCTTTGTGCAAGTCAAGCACTTGCTCACATAAGTGGCTATATCGGCCTTCATCTTTGGCCACCAATACAACACCTTTAGGTCATGGTACATCTTGTCAGTTTCAAGATCCAAAACCCTAAGTATGAACATGGAATCAATTTGATAAAATTGGATGTTAAAACTCAATGGAATCATTGGGATTTTACTGATTTGAACCTTGCGAAAACGAGGGTGTGGATTAATTTGATGAAGGTGATTATTAGGATCAAAACCCCCAAATTGCTTTTATGAACAAACCCTAGATTCGGATCTTGACAAAATCGATGATATACAAATAAATTAACATAGGGCATATGATCTAGAGACTGAAACGAAACTATATGAACCAACAATTACCAGAAAGGTTTACGAATTGAAGGTGCTCGAGTAGAACCTAGTCGTGGCTCCGATGGGATGATCCTCCGGCGTCTCCGACTGCTTTTTCGGCCAAATTAAAATGCACAAAAGCTTCATAGAGGGTCGTACAAGATGTGTGTGCAGATTATTTACGTAATGATGCTCCCAACTGATCGAATTTGCGAGATATGAGAGATGAGTCGACGGTTTCAAGTTAAAGACAATGATGGGGTTGAATTCGGCCATTACGAGTGTTAAAGTGCCGAATAATGGCTCAGGAATGATCCGCGTTTAGAGATTTTACGTTACAACTTGATATTCGAACGGATTTGCGTTTAAAGACTGAGTTTACGTTTCAACTGGGCAAGAGGCGCGACCGTGCCAAGGCACTTGGCGCGACCGTGCCAAAACAAGGCGCGACCGTGCCGACTAGGGTTTCTGGTTATTTACAAAACCAGCCCTTGCAACTTCAACTTTGACAGAATTGATCCCTTGGTTTTAGAATTAAGTTGACTTGATTAGAATTTAACAGAATATTTAACGGAATTACTAACTGAGTTAACTTGAAAAGTCTGATTGTCACATCATCCACTAGTTGAAAGAATTTTCGTTACAAAAATTAAAATAAAAAAAAAATTCCGGATTTCAAATCATCCCCTAGTTGAAATAATTTTCGTCCCTAAAATTAAAATAGTACCTTAAGAGATTGACGTGGAGTGCTTGAACAGATTAGGATACTTGCGCATCATCTGATCCTCACGCTCCCACATGAATTCTGGTCCGCGTTTCGAGTTCCAACGGACTCTGACAATAGGTATTTTACTGCGTTTTAGCGTTTTGACTTCCCTATCCATGATTTCCACAGGTTCTTCGATGAAACGCAACTGTTCATCGATGTGAAGTTCCTCAAGAGGAACCACAGGTGACTCATCTGCTAGACATTTCTTCAAGTTTGAGATGTGAAAGACGTTATGTACACCACTAAGTCCTTCGGGTAGGTCCAGTTGATACGCTACTGGACCAGATCTCTTCACTATCTTTAATGGTCCAACATAACGAGGATTTAGTTTTCCTCATTTCCCAAAACGGATGACACCCTTCCAAGGTGAGACTTTTAACAAAACCATATCCCCTACTTGAAATTCTAATGGTTTACGACGCTTATCGGCTTAGCTCTTTTGACGATCACGAGCCGCTGCCATACGGTTTCTAATTTGAACAATTTTCTCAGAAGTTTCAATTACGAGCTCAAGACCCGTAAGTTGACTATCTCCAACCTCGACCCAACAAATAGGAGAACGACATTTCCGTCCATATATTGCTTCAAATGGAGCTGCCTTGATGCTAGTGTGATAACTGTTGTTGTAGGAGAACTCCACCAACGGTAGGTGAGACTCCCAAGTGTTACCGAAATCAATCACACAAGCTCGTAGCATATCATCCAGGGTTTGAATAGTACGCTCCGTATGGCCATCAGTTTAAGGGTGGTATGCTGTGCTCATATCTAGACGCGTGTCAAAAGCTTTATGCAGTGATTGCCAGAAACGAGGGGTGAATCGTGCATCATGATCTGAAATGATAGAGATTGGCACCCCGTGCCGAGATACTACTTCTTTCAAATAAATACGAGTAAGCTTCTCCATTTTGTCTGTTTCCTTGATTGCTAAGAACTGAGCGGACTTTGTTAAACGATCGACGATTACCCAAATGGTATCGCATCCGGTAGGAGTTCATAGCAATTTTGTGATAAAGTCTATGGATATCTGCTCTCATTTCCACATGGGAATCTCTGGTTGCTGGAGTAGACCGGAAGGCTTTTGATATTCAACTTTGACCTTTGTGCAAGTCAAGCACTTGCTCACATAAGTGGCTATATCGGCCTTCATCTTTGGCCACCAATACAACACCTTTAGGTCATGGTACATCTTGTCAGTTTCAAGATCCAAAACCCTAAGTATGAACATGGAATCAATTTGATAAAATTGGATGTTAAAACTCAATGGAATCATTGGGATTTTACTGATTTGAACCTTGCGAAAACGAGGGTGTGGATTAATTTGATGAAGGTGATTATTAGGATCAAAACCCCCAAATTGCTTTTATGAACAAACCCTAGATTCGGATCTTGACAAAATCGATGATATACAAATAAATTAACATAGGGCATATGATCTAGAGACTGAAACGAAACTATATGAACCAACAATTACCAGAAAGGTTTACGAATTGAAGGTGCTCGAGTAGAACCTAGTCGTGGCTCCGATGGGATGATCCTCCGGCGTCTCCGACTGCTTTTTCGGCCAAATTAAAATGCACAAAAGCTTCATAGAGGGTCGTACAAGATGTGTGTGCAGATTATTTACGTAATGATGCTCCCAACTGATCGAATTTGCGAGATATGAGAGATGAGTCGACGGTTTCAAGTTAAAGACAATGATGGGGTTGAATTCGGCCATTACGAGTGTTAAAGTGCCGAATAATGGCTCAGGAATGATCCGCGTTTAGAGATTTTACGTTACAACTTGATATTCGAACGGATTTGCGTTTAAAGACTGAGTTTACGTTTCAACTGGGCAAGAGGCGCGACCGTGCCAAGGCACTTGGCGCGACCGTGCCAAAACAAGGCGCGACCGTGCCGACTAGGGTTTCTGGTTATTTACAAAACCAGCCCTTGCAACTTCAACTTTGACAGAATTGATCCCTTGGTTTTAGAATTAAGTTGACTTGATTAGAATTTAACAGAATATTTAACGGAATTACTAACTGAGTTAACTTGAAAAGTCTGATTGTCACATCATCCACTAGTTGAAAGAATTTTCGTTACAAAAATTAAAATAAAAAAAAAATTCCGGATTTCAAATCATCCCCTAGTTGAAATAATTTTCGTCCCTAAAATTAAAATAGTACCTTAAGAGATTGACGTGGAGTGCTTGAACAGATTAGGATACTTGCGCATCATCTGATCCTCACGCTCCCACATGAATTCTGGTCCGCGTTTCGAGTTCCAACGGACTCTGACAATAGGTATTTTACTGCGTTTTAGCGTTTTGACTTCCCTATCCATGATTTCCACAGGTTCTTCGATGAAACGCAACTGTTCATCGATGTGAAGTTCCTCAAGAGGAACCACAGGTGACTCATCTGCTAGACATTTCTTCAAGTTTGAGATGTGAAAGACGTTATGTACACCACTAAGTCCTTCGGGTAGGTCCAGTTGATACGCTACTGGACCAGATCTCTTCACTATCTTTAATGGTCCAACATAACGAGGATTTAGTTTTCCTCATTTCCCAAAACGGATGACACCCTTCCAAGGTGAGACTTTTAACAAAACCATATCCCCTACTTGAAATTCTAATGGTTTACGACGCTTATCGGCTTAGCTCTTTTGACGATCACGAGCCGCTGCCATACGGTTTCTAATTTGAACAATTTTCTCAGAAGTTTCAATTACGAGCTCAAGACCCGTAAGTTGACTATCTCCAACCTCGACCCAACAAATAGGAGAACGACATTTCCGTCCATATATTGCTTCAAATGGAGCTGCCTTGATGCTAGTGTGATAACTGTTGTTGTAGGAGAACTCCACCAACGGTAGGTGAGACTCCCAAGTGTTACCGAAATCAATCACACAAGCTCGTAGCATATCATCCAGGGTTTGAATAGTACGCTCCGTCTGGCCATCAGTTTAAGGGTGGTATGCTGTGCTCATATCTAGACGCGTGCCTAAAGATTTATGCAGTGATTGCCAGAAACGGGGGGTGAATCGTGCATCATGATCCGAAATGATAGAGATTGGCACCCCGTGCCGAGATACTACTTCTTTCAAGTAAATACGAGTAAGCTTCTCCATTTTGTCTGTTTCCTTGATTGCTAAGAAGTGAGCGGACTTTGTTAAACGATCGACGATTACCCAAATGGTATCACATCCGGTAGGAGTTCGTATCAATTTTGTGATAAAGTCCATGGATATCTGCTCTCATTTCCACATGGGAATCTCTGGTTGCTGGAGTAGACCGGAAGGCTTTTGATATTCAACTTTGACCTTTGCGCAAGTCAAGCACTTGCTCACATAAGTGGCTATATCGCCCTTCATCTTTGGCCACCAATACAACACCTTTAGGTCATGGTACATCTTGTCAGAACATGGATGAACAGAGTAACGAGATTTTTGAGCTTCATCCATGATTAGTTCCCTTAAGTTCCCGAATACTGAAACCCATATTCGCTCGGCTAAGTACCGAATGCCGTCAGATTTGACTTCGATTTGTGCTTCCATACCGCGTGTGGCTTCCAGCGGTAGGTTTTCCTCCTTCAGGGCTTCGAGTTGAGCACTACGGATTTTGTCAGGTAATCCAGGGTGAATAGTAAGTTGTAATGCTCGAACTCGTTTGGGCTTGGTTTCCTTTCGACTTAGGGCATCAGCTACCACATTAGCCTTGCCGAGATGATATCTGATTGCACGGTCATAATCATTCAAGAGCTCGACCCAACGACGTTGTCTCATGTTCAGCTCTTTCTGCTCGAATATATACTGATGACTCTTGTGATCGGTGTAGATAGTGCACTTGGTACCGTACAAGTAATGTCTCCATATCTTAAGTGCGAAAACTACGGCTCCCAACTCTAGGTCATGAGTGGTGTAGTTTTTTTCGTGAATCTTTAGTTGACGCGAAGCATATGCGATCTCCTTTTCTCGTTGCATCAACACACATCCCAGACCTTGAATGGATACATCGCAATACACCACAAAATCATCCGTTCCCTCCAGAAGAGCTAGAATAGGTGCACTGCAAAGTTTCTGCTTAAGGAGTTAGAATGCTGACTCCTGGTTGTCGCCCCAGTTATAGGCTTTACCCTTCTGAGTTAAGACAGTTAGAGGTTGTGCAATCTTAGAAAATCCTTCGATGAATCGCCGATAATAACCAACCAATCCCAGAAATTGTCGCACCTCAGTCGGAGTCGTTGGTGCTGCCCAATTCTTGATGGCTTCAATCTTTGATGGATCGACATATATCCCCTTCTCGTTAACCACATGTCCTAAAAACCGAACTTCCCGGATCCAGAATTCACACTTGGAAAACTTAGCATACAACTGCTCCTGCTTAAGTAATTCTAGAATTAAGCATAGATGTTCCTCATGTTCCTCCTTGTTCTTGGAATAAATGAGGATGTCTTCGATGAAAACGATGACAAATTGATCAAGGTATGGCTTACACACACGGTTCATGAGGTCCATGAACACCGCAGGTGCGTTGGTTAATCCTAAAGGCATGACCATAAACTCATAGTGGCTGTACCTTGTCCTGAAAGCAGTTTTAGATATATCCTCATCTCGGACTCTCAATTGGTGGTAGCCAGACCTAAGATCTATCTTGGAATAGAAGCTTGATCCTTGGAGTTGATCAAAGAGATCATCTATACGAGGCAGAGGATAACGATTCTTGATTGTCACTTCATTCAGTTCACGGTAGTCGATACACATACGGAAAGTCCCATCCTTCTTCTTGACAAAACAGAACTGGATCTCCCCATGGCGATGAGCTAGGTTGGATGAAACCTTTATCCAACAATTCCTGAAGTTGAGTAGATAACTCTTGCAATTCACTAGGTGCTAGTCTATAAGGTGCCCGAGCGATCGGTGCCGCTCCCGGTGCTAGATCGATTTGGAATTCAACTTGACGGTGTGGTGGCAGACCAGGAAAATCCTCGAGAAATACTTCTGGATAGTTACAAACGATCGGAATATCATCAATCTTCTTCTCCTTAGATCGCTGCTCGGCGACGATATCCAGAGTAGCAGTATGCCCTTTTCGAAGACATTTCTATGCTTTCATAAAGGATATGATGCCCATGACTGCACCAACCTTTTCACCTTGAACGGAAAGAGTTTCTCCACTCGGGAGAGGAATGCGAACGATTTTCTCACTACAGATGATTTCGGCTTGGTTTTTAGATAACCAATCCATGCCGACAATTACATCGAAACTACCAAGTGTGACCGGCATAAGGTTGATATCAAGTTTATGACCAGCCAACTCAAGCTTACAACCCCTAAGAATGTGGGTTGCTTCAATTATTTGGCCATTGGCTACTTCTATTATGTACTTAGCTTCTAACAGATTTGGAGTTTCTTTTATCATATCACTAAGTTTCTTAGATATAAAACTCCTATCAGCACTAGTGTCAAATAGGACAGAAGCAAGTAATTGTTTGACAGGAACTTATCGGTGACCACATTATGATCATATCGAGCTTCTCCAAATCCTAGCACGAAGGCTCGTCCCTTCGCACCATTCCCTCCATTGTTGCCACCATTGTTGTTGTTGCTTTGATTATTGTTGTTACCATTGTGGCCCTGATTATTTCCATTACCGTTACCATTCCCATTTCCACCCTTCTTCGACTGAGGACAATCCCTTTGAATATGTCCCTCCTTGCCGCACTGAAAATATCCTCTTGTGAATCCTTGTGGTCGAAATGGTTGCTTGTTTTGAAGATCAACCCTACAATATTTTACAGCGTGACCCATCTTGCCACACCGTTGACAACGGTTACAAGCACCGACATGGTGGAAGCTACACTTGTTGCACTTGGGGGCTCTTCCCGCATAACCGCCCTGACCTTGGCTTGAAGAGGTCGTCTGATCGGAGTTCTTACCAGGCTCAAAATTACGCTGCTGCTGCAGTTGATTAAACTGGGATCCCTTGGAGTTGGAGTGAGAGTTGGAGTTGTGATCAAACTTGCGATTATGATTGTCGACAGATTTAGAAACTGAACCCCTCGGGGGTAGAGTCCCTTGAGTCACTGCCTGATCGATTAACTTGTGGGCGAGTCTTATAGTCTGCTGGATGGTAGAAGGGTTGGATGAGGTGACCATACACTGAATCTGAGGCACTAAACCTCCAATGTACAACTCAATCCTCTTGTAATCAGGAGTCACCATGTATGGGCACATGGTAGCAAGCTCATGGGAGCGAGTGGTATAAAGCTCAATTTCAGAACCTTCCATTTTCAGGTTCGAGAATTCTCCTTCCAACTTCTGAATTTCATCCCTTAGGACAGTACTCCTCTTTCATCATCGTCTTAAATTCCTCCCACAGAAGTGCATTAACCATAGCTAGACCCAACATTTGGACCTGTGCATTCCACCATGTGAGAGCCGGGCCCTCCAAAGTAGCAGAAGCAAATTTGACCTGATTGGCCAGGGGACAATTGCACATGGCAAATACCGACTCTACTTTCTCGAACCACCGAAGTAGTCTGACAGCTCCTTCAGCTCCACCAAAGGTGTGGGGCTTACAGTCCATAAATGTCTTGAATGTGCATGTTGGTTGCTGATTCTGCTGACCTGGATTTAGAAACATAATATAGGTTCGGGATTATAAAGCTTGAAAAAGGCGCTTTGAGAGATGAATTGGCCTCACTAGTCAAATGGTTTTAGCGTTTACGTGCAACATTCTTTGCTGTCAAAGCCTCAGCCACACTATCGTTGATTAGTGCCGCCAGTTCAGCTGTTGTCATGTTAATGGTACCTCGACCACCAGCACGACCTCCACGTCCTCTTCCCGACATGATTCTTCACATTCACAAATACAAAATAATGAGAAATATATCGCATTTAAAACATTATATGTACAAGTAAGGAAACGATAACACGACATCTAATATTTCGAAATTAAATAAATTGTAAAGCTACAAAATAAATAACTCAAAACATCAAACTTCTCATGCTTTTATTGAATGGGAACAACCTTACCCATCTAGGTTTGAAATAGAAAGAACATAAACAAAGCATAAATGAAAGGAAAGATAAGATAGAAAATCATCAAACATCCTCGTCATCGAAGGAAACACATGATAGTGCATCATCAATCTCGACCGGCTCCTCCTCGGGTGGCCCCTCCTCTAAGGGCTCATCCTCAAACGGATCCTCCTCGTCGTCAGAAAGTAGGATATTCTCCGGCCAAAGTGCTGCTTGCATTTGGGCTTCCAGACTAGTCACTCTCTCCAGAATCCCCTCTGCAGCATGGTCCGAGGTATCCACCCTCGTCTCCAAATGCTGAACTCTATCCACCAGGTGGTTATGGACTTGGTCCGTCACTGCCAGCTCATCGGTCAAAAGCTATATCTCTACCTTATTCTCCTCTATTTGTGACTCCCGCTGCAGAATATCGGGTATCTCATCAGTAGCATCTTTCACAATGCTTAACTCCCTTGATATGTAAAATACAAATGTCGCAAAAGCTTGTTCCATAGTGCATGGCAAGCTAGGTAAAGTAGATGATGAGGAAGTGGAACCAAAGTAGGGTGATGGGACATTTCCCATTTCGATCCATCTTTGGATCATTTTCGGGTATTCATTCCAATTGCGAGCAGGATTCGTTGCTTGCGCGCTACTCGGTTCACCCTGATCAACCGAATTGTCACTAGAACTAGTCCGGCGCCTTTTGGGCTCCGGGGATGGTAAGATAGGTGCATCATGTCCTGGTGCCTTAGGTGGTGGTGGTGGGGTTGACGACATGGTCCTGTAACATAATATATAAATGCCAAAACAAAACGTTTATGACGCGTAACTACTGTGTGAGGTTATAGTCTAATATGCAATCCTAGTTCTCTATAACCAATGGCTCTGATACCAACCTGTCACACCCCCAAATTCCACTAACGGAGTTTTACCGTTTGGTGTGTGACTAACCAGGATCTCAGTTATTAGTTACATCAAACGAAACTATATGGGACTCAAATTGAAATATTATAAAAGTTCAGAGTAAATGCGGAAGCGTTTAAACAAGAGAGTAAATGCGCACAACAACGCGCCCAAGTCTAACAATAACGGAAACATAATAAATGTTCAATAGATTGACAATGATTGAATATATCATGTTGACACCATGCATGCCCTAACGCGCACATGTGCCTTAGCTTAGCATCATGAGAAAACATGTAAGAAAAGTGTCAACACAAGGTTGGTGAGTTCACAGGTTTCAGTTTGAAGTTTAACAGGTTAATGTACATTCAATATATAAATCAACAAGTAGCTAACCCATATACATGTTAACTAATGCGCTCGCAACCGAAAGCTAACTGTTTATGTTTTTGCCTCCCACCAGGCCTATCAACCATGGTGCATGTTTAGGTCAATATTGCACCCGTTCGACCTCCAATCGAATTAGCGTGACTAACGCGGGTGAGGTTTGTCAAACCCAGTAGTACTACTCAAATTACCTTGCTATGTTCATATTAACGGTCCGATGTGAGGACTTAATGATAGCTGTGTACGCATAGTCAAACAAGTGATAACATATATGAATTACATAACCAAAAGTGTTTACGTCATGTTTTCTCCCCCAGTTTAAAACAGTAAAAAAGGGGTCGTGAAAACTCACCTGATTGCGTAGGTAGTAATCACACAAGTACGAGATTGAAATCTCAAGCGTTATCCTGACACGGCTCACGAATGCCCTAGAATTACAAGATAACAGTTAGGTACTCAATGGGATTTGTGACGACATGAAAGATTAGAACGTCTTTAGACATTCTAAGGATTAATGGTTAAACGAACGAGTTTATAGGAATACGGATTTTTAAATTCAGATGAATGCGTTTCGCGATGAATGACAAATAATATATAATAATTATTGTTTTGAAATATAAATATTAATCAAAACATTCTGACAAAAGGGTTTCTCACACACGACCGCGCTTAAGACAATGCAAGACCGCGTTAAGGTCACGGGCGCGACCGTGCTGGTCGGGGGCGCGACCGTGTTGATCAAACAGACGGCACAACAAAGCTGATCACTAGGCACGACCGTGTCTAGGGTTCTGAGGCACGACCAGGTCTAGCCAAGAGGCACGACCGGGTGAGAGTGTGAGGCACGACCGTGCTAAAACCTTGGCACGACCGTGTCTCCTGGATTTACAGTTACAGAGTTTAACAGAACAAGCCAACAAGTCCAAATCCGTGTGGTTTCGATCGTGATTGACCAAAAGGATATGGGGATTCTGTTATTTAGGATACTTCGAATCTGGGTATGATTTAAATTGCAAAACCATTGTGTTTTAAATCGTTAATTCTCAGTTTCAAGATCCAAAACCCTAAGTATGAACATGGAATCAATTTGATAAAATTGGATGTTAAAACTCAATGGAATCATTGGGATTTTACTGATTTGAACCTTGTGAAAACGAGGGTGTGGATTAATTTGATGAAGGTGATTATTAGGATCAAAACCCCCAAATTGCTTTTATGAACAAACCCTAGATTCGGATCTTGACTAAATCGATGATATACAAATAAATTAACATAGGGCTTATGATCTAGAGATTGAAACGAAACTATAGGAACAAACAATTACCAGAAAGGTTTACGAATTAAAGGTGCTCGAGTAGAACCTAGTCGTGGCTCCGATAGGATGATCCTCCGGCGTCTTCGACTGCTTTTTCGGCCAAATTGAAATGCACAAAAGCTTCACAGAGGGTCGTACAAGATGTGTGTGCAGATTATTTGCATAAAGATGCTCCCAACTGATCGAATTTGCGAGATATGAGAGATGAGTCGACGGTTTCAAGTTAAAGACAATGATGGGGTTGAATTCGGCCATTACGAGTGTTAAAGTGCCGAATAATGGCTCAGGAATGATCCGCGTTTAGAGATTTTACGTTACAACTTGATATTCGAACGGATTTGCGTTTAAAGGCTGTGTTTACGTTTCAACTGGGCACGAGGCGCGACCGTGCCGACCAGGGTTTCTGGTTATTTACAAAACCAGCCCTTGAAACTTCAGCTTTGACAGAATTGATCCCTTGGTTTTAGAATTAAGTTGACTTGGTTAGAATTTAACAGAATATTTAACAAAATTACTAACTGAGTTAACTTAAAAAGTCGGATTGTCACAATCTATATATTTGATACAAGTGTTGATACATCAACAACTAACATTTATAATTTTATCTCTCTTGTTTACAAATCTATGCACACCGGGCCGGAGCTGAGGATTTAAGGGTCCGGGGCGAACTAGAAAATTGGGCCCCAAACGATAAATTTTCTTAATGAAAAAATCATTATTAAGACAAAAAAATTCCCAATAAACATAACAAAATTATAGTTTTAAAATGACATATTGTAATAGTTTTAAAAAGTTATATATATATATATATATATATATATATATATATCTACATAATCTATACTATATAATAAATAAAGGTTTTTGTATGCCACATGTCGCCACCATATTCAATCTCATCATTTTTTTTCCACCTCTCTCTCTTATTAAATGCATCAATATCTTTTAATAAATTCAAAATCTATACTATATAATAAAGAAAGGTTTTAGAGGGACACTTGTCACTCTCATATGTATCCTTAGGGGTGCAAACGAGCCGAGCCGAGCCCGAGCTTGACTCGGCTCGAGCTCGGCTCGTTTAACTTACTGTGAGCTCGAGCTCGAGCTCGGCTCGATTCGAACTCTAATTTTGAAGCTCGGGCTCGGCTCGTTGGTAGCTTTACAAGCTCGAGCTCGGCTCGGGCTCGGCTCGTTTATTATATATTAATTAATTTATATATATTTATAATTATTTTTATATAAATTTTATTATAGTTTTTATATATAACATAATACATATTATTTAATTATATTTATCTTAATTTTATATATACTAATTATTATTATTATTTTATAAATATATATTAAATATATTAAAAACATTATATAAATAAAAGGCTCGCGAGCCGGCTCTCGATAAGTGAAGCTCGGGCTCGGGCTCGTTTAATAAACAAGCTTATTCTTAGGCTCGAGCTCGGCTCGAGCTCGTTTAAGCTCGGCTCGTTTCGAGCTTTTTAACGAGCCGATCTCGAGTAGCTCGCGAGCAGCTCGGCTCGTTTGCACCCCTATGTATCCTCATAATTTTTTTCCCGCATCTCTCTCCTATTAATTGTACAAACTTTCTTTAATTGTTTTTTTTTCTAAATTTTTGTTTCCCACATCTCTCCCTCTCTTCATAAATAATATTGATTTCCATGACTATTTTTATAAAAAAATTTCTCTTAAAAAATAGGTTTGTTTATAAACCATTTTTAAAAATTGAACATTTCTTTCATTCTTTTTATAAATCACTTTTAAAAAATAACTATATAACATTTCTAAAATTTATATTAAAAAACTATATAATATGTCATAAACATGTAATATGTAAATTTTTACTACTAAGTATATAATATTGTATTTATTCAACCCATGTAATACACGTGGTTTCTAAGCTAGTTATACTAATAAAACACATTTACTTTAAACTATCCTTTATTATAAAAAAACTTTAAAACCTAATTATGTAATTTTTATTTTCAATCAAATATTAATGAAAGTCAATTTTGATTAAATAGTAATGGACGTATTTTTGAAACCCAATTATATATTATTTTTTTTTTTACATATTTTGAATTTTGTTTTCTATCCTTACTATATATATTAATACATTTTTACACTTGTAAAATATATAAATAAAATTTGAGAAATTTGTGTATTGATATTTTGCACCCCGTGTGTATTACACGGGGTCTAAGCTAGTATATATATAATTAAAATTTTTGAGCCCTCTGGGAAAGCGGGCCCTGGGCGGCCGCCCTCCTCGCCCATGGTCAACTTCGGCCCTGTATGCACATCTCATATCAGATGAGAAAAAGAAATATGGATGAAAGAAAATAACTATAAAAGGACATTTTGGATTTTCCAAATAATTCATCAATTCCACAGTTTATTTGTCCCATATCGATGAAAAAACAAAAGTAGAAAGACCACATACTTTATAAATTAGAGGCCCTAACCAAAACAATAACTGAAATATTTGGTTATCTATCTTTAAAAACCGACTAGCTTCGGTTAGAAGTAGTTCGGTTATTCAGTTTTGAATCTTAGGTCAGCTTAATTTTTTTATTAATAACTGAAAACTTAAGCAATGAATGCCTTGGATTAGAGTTTTAATTAAGACAATTCGGGTAAGATTGCGCTTTCCAAAAGAGCCTCGGTTAAAATAGTTCGGGCTAGATTCCGCTCTCCAAAAGAGCTTCGGTGATACCCGCCGCTTTGCGCAGACCAACCCACTAGTATTATTAATTATATTTAAAGTAATTACGGTTTTAGTCATTTAGGTTTGTGTCAGCCATTTGAGTTGGTAACCCAATAGAGGAAAATTCTTTTGAAACACTAAAGGTTGAGGAAATCATGAGTTTAAGACTCACTTTCACTTGATTAAAAAAAATTTTCTTTCAAAAAATAATTTAGGTTCGTGTCAACTTCTTAAGTCCTTTAGTTTTAATTTCACATTTTTAGTCACACTGGTTTCATTTTTGTCTCAATTAGCTACGCACCATTAACGTCATCCAACTTTTTTGTTAATTTTTCATGAAATGACTTACCCCAAACAATAAAAACTGAAAATATATAAATTAAATAAAATAATAAAAAAGGAAAACAAAAAATACATAAATTAAAATCTCCTCGCCCTCACTCTTTCTCTATCGTCACACACACACACTCTCTCTTCTCTCTACCATCGCCAACACCAGTGTTTTTCCGGTGATCAACGACACCACCACCTAGAAAGCCATTTACATACATGAAACAACTGGTGATTTCTTCTTGTGCAATAAACCACGATCGACCGTATTGTAATCGCCGATTTATTTGTTCGAAACAAAAACCCTCAACCATGGTCATCTTCATCTCACCTCCGTCACACTGATTTCATCTCCATCTAGGGCTGGAAATTTTTGACACAGACTTGTTAACACGACATGTCCCGTGTTTGATCTTAACAAGTTTCATGTCTTAAACAGGTCGACACGTTATGGACATGTTAAATTCGTGTCTTAACAGGTTAAAGACAAGTTAACCTGTTAAAACCTGTTAGAGACATGTTAACACTTAACATACTATTTTCATCTAGATTCTAGGCTGATTTCATTATTATTTAATTTTGGTTTTGTGGGTTTTTGTTTTAAAAAGGTTTTGGAATTAGTATATTAATGGATGTTATGATTGGACTTTTTAAAATTTTATTAAGTTTTGGCGTTTTTTTCTTTTATTACATATGTTATATTTACACAGGTTTGTAAACAGGTCCCTTAACAGGTGACCTGTTTCTAAACAGGTCCCTTAACAGGTGACCTGTTTCTAAACAGGTCGTGTTCGTGTTTGGAAAAAATAACACGATTAGTTATCGTGTCGTGTTCGTGTTGAACACAACAGGTTATCGTGTCTTATCGTGTCGTGTCTGACATGCTATGTCAGCCCTCCATCACACTTCAGAATAGCTACTATCAGACCCTTCTCAAAAACCCTTTCTTTGTTCATCCCAAACCATAAACCGATATTGGAATAGTGGGGCGGTGATGGGTTGTCGGTAGGGATGAGATCACCGGTACTGAATTTATCAGTACGGTACGAGTACTTGTTACAAAATGTTCATCTCTAAATGTTATCGGTACCGTACCTGTATCGGTACCGAAAATACCGGTACCGAATTTATGTCAAAGTGGGTATAGGTACCGAGTTTATCGGTACGATACGGATACTCGTTACAAATGTTCGTCTCTAGATGGTATTGGTACTGTAACGGTACCAGATTTATGAAAAAATGGGTATCGGTACCGATACCATCTAGAGATGAATATTTTGTAATAACGAGTACCCGTACATGTATCGGACCACATATCTAGATAGTATCGGTAGTGTACCGGTACCGGAAATAAGTATCAAATTTATGAAAAAGTGGGTACCGGTACCAAATCTATTAGTTCGGTACGTTACCGATACTCGGTACCAAATGCTATTGGTCTTCATGACCATGCTTTAGACGGCTAAAAGGTTGTGACCATTTTGGTAAAGTCAACTGGTCAAATGACCATTTTGGTAATTTTCCCTATTTTTTATCCCTCAAACAACGAGTTTACCTATATATATATATATATATATATATATTTATATATATATATATATACATACTAGCTTTAACCCCGTGTGTTACACGGGGTGGAACGTTAAGATTATATTAATAAATATCTTAACAATTTTTTTTATACAAATTTGATATTGTATTTGTAACTTTTTATTTTGTTACATGTTAAGATTATATGAATGAGAGTAATCACAACATAAAAAATACATGAAAATACATTTCACAAGTTGTGTACTTTTTACAATACATTAAATTACATGTCAAATGAAACTTACAATGATTATTTATAAATTTGAAAATACTAAATTACATGTAACATTTGACGTGGTATTGGTAACTTTTCTATGTTTACCAAAGATTAATAGCTTGAGTCCATCTTTACTTTTAACTCTTGATAATGCAACATACAGCTGATCATGAATAAACACTGATTTTTTCAGTACAAACCAACATTTGAAAGTGGTTAACCTAAAATTTTATTCATGGTCATTGCAAACACATACAACAATTGTAAATTCTCTTATTTGAATTTTTGATGAAATTATTTTGTCTGGATATGTTAACCCAATTACAGGGATAAAATTGTGATTACCAATGTTGCTTCGAAATATAATTTTCGTTTCTATAACGCGATTACTTAATGATTTGACCGGAAGTCTTGTTACATTACCTAAACCATTTTTTCATCAATATTTCTAAATAACATTACTGAAACACAAACATTTAAAACTAATTTATGGTTTGACAAACCTGATAGTGTAAGTCCATTTAGAAATCAAGAGATTATAAATTTTCATCAAAATGCTCTGATTGGTGGATACTATTTGTAACGAATCATTTTGTATGTAACGAATCATTACATGGGTGTAATACTTTAGATATATTGGTGTAATACTCTGGTTACATTAATGTCACGAACAAAATTATAAATACACATGAATCTAACGACCTTTACTATACATAAATGCAAAGTACCACTCATAAAAAAAACCTAGTGACAAACACTTAAATTGGTGTAACGAACATAGATTACATAAATGTAACGAACATAGATTACATAAATGTAAAGAATTAGGATTACCTCCATAGTTACTCTTTGCATTCACTCTATTTTGGCACCATTACTTATGTTCTTTGTTCCTTCTGTTTTTGCTGAAAAATAAGACAAAAATAAATAATTAGTAACCAGTTTCAAAACAAACTCATATATTGAAGTTATGATAAATTTAATTGTAAATATTGTTTAATGGCCTTCTCTTTCTCAAAGTACTTGTAGCCGCACATGGAGTTCTTCAAATTTTCTGAAACAAAAGTTTGAAACTATAATTTCACTGAATATGATGTAAAAAAACGTTTATTGGTGTAAGGAACTTAGTTTACAAGCAAATCACCCAGATGTGTGATATAATACTAAAAAAATAAAAAAGTGTCTAGTATATAAAAGAAAGAGTGTCTAGTAAGCTCCGATTTCTATACTTGTGCAATCAACTCTTGGTCGTCTTTACAAGAAGCTACAACCGAATTCTTAGCTCGGAGTATATCATCAAACAAAGCACCTTCCGGTACGCCTAATAATTTCAAAGCGGTCTCAACAGGCATCTCGAACGACGAGACGAATCGTCGGCGACTGAGCCACCGCCGATGACGAGGAAGACGAATTTTGACAATGAGGTGCGGCGAGAGGAGACGATCGTGAGCCCTAGTAGATGAGTTTTTGAATAATTTTTGAACGCTTACTTAATGGGCTTGGATATAAGAAAGAGAGTGAGTACATTGGGTACTTTCATTTACTTTTTTTCTCTGCACAAGGACTAAACATTTCATATGCCTTTTACAAAAGTTAATTTTTCAAGAATTATTTAAATCAAATAAATTTATAATAACCGTTGGATCAGATTGGGTGGAGCTCATCATGGATTGTGGTGTAGTTTAGAGTTTTTAAGTGAAAAAGGGGTTTTGATAGGACACTCCCCTATATCTATATATATACTATCTAATAAATAAAGGGTTTTCAATGGCACATGTCATCTTAATATTCAATCTAATCAATTTTTTTTTCTGACTCTCTCTCTTATTAAATACACATCTATATTTTTATTAAATACACCCCTATCTTATTAAATACATCTTTATATTTTATTAATAATATTTTTTTAAATAAAATACTAATCTTTGTATTAATAAATCTTCCGACATATTTTGACGATTGTATGTGGAAATAGATTATATTGTATTTCATGGGTTATTCAACCCGTATTAAAACATGAGTTTTTAAAAAATAAATTTTTTATTACTTAATATATAATATTATAATTATATTTATTTTACCCGTGTAACACATAGGAATTTAACCTAGTATATATATAGGGGAGGGTTCTAGAGAAAACCAAATAGTTAGGAAAAACCAAGAAAACCACTAAAAAACCAATTTTAACCAATAATATAATAATATTTATTTTTTATTTTATTTTATTTTTTTTATAAAAGTATCAATGTAATATTACACATTTTTACCTAAAAAATCATTTAAATATTGGCTTACGTATACGTAACCCATAGTGTTACGTATAAGTAAACATAAAACAAAAAAATTACGGTTACATATACGTAACCCATAGTATTACACATTGTTTTAATGATTTTCTCGATTTTCGCTTAACTTCGTGGTTTTCTCATGATCCTTTCCCTACACACACACACACACACACACATATATATATATAGGAAAAGAATCATGTGTAAACCCATTTTTGTTGTGTAAACCAAAAAACCAATTTTGAGCCACTAATTTAATTTAACATATAATAATAAGTGGATGAGATTAATTCTGATTATTTTTTTTTTTAAATGAGTAGGTGAGATTATTTAAGGGGTATAAAAGTTATTCTGTCTATCCATTTTTTTAATTAGTTTTTTAAAAAACTGATTCCCCCTCTTTCTTTAAACTTTAATAACTTTTTTATGCACTGTTATTTTTTTAACAAAATATACCATAAAACGAGCATTTTTTTTATCTTTAACCCGGTTATAGTCTCGAAGCTTTTTTATTTTATTTTTTTAACCTTTTTTTATTACATATATGTAACAAGCGCTTACATATATGTAATATAAACATAAATGTATGTGTTCAAACATTCCATCCATGTTTTCACAAACTCCCTCTCTTTTTTAGAACACGGATAGTTTTTTATACAATATCATTTTTTTTAAATGCAACATAAAATATAGCGTTTTATTATCTATAATTCGAGTATAGTTTTGCTATATAAATTTTTTTATTGTTGTATAGGTAATATGAACATAAATGATATTGTTCATCTAAAACCCTGAACCACGAGATCAATTGTTGGTCTATTTATATTTTTATCCCACTTTTTTTACATATTCGCTAATTAAATTTAAAATTCATTACACGTGATAATTTAAAAATCTCAATACCTTTTAAATAGAGAATCACATAATTGTTTCAGGGCGACTTCGAGTGTCACGAGATCAATTATTGTTCTATTTATATTTTTGATCCAGATTTCTTTTTACACGTAATATGAACATACATGAAATTGTTCACCCATAAACCCTGAACCACGAGACCAATTATTGTTGTTATTATATTTTTATTTTGTGTTCTAAAATTGGTTGTAAATTAACATTCATATGTAAAATTTATATGAAAACTTGTAATAGCAAGTTATATTTTGTTCTATTACATATATGTAATACGATATTATATATGTAATGTGATACTATATATGTAACAATAAGATATTACATATATGTAATATGATACTATATATGTAACAATAAGATATTACATATATGTAATATGATATTACATATGTGTAATATGAAATTCCATATATGTAATTGTTCATTACATATTAGATATTACTTATATGTAATATGTGCAATATAAACTATTTTATATGTGGTTTTTTCTATCACTATGTATATTTGATTATGCGGTTATTTACTTTAATTAAGTATGTCTTGAACGTGTAACTACACACATTCTATGTTATTACATATATATCTAATAGCTTATTACATATATGTGCTAGGTTATTGCATATATGTAATTGTTTGTTAGATATATGTAATAACAATCGTCCAATTATTTTATCAAGACTATAAACGAATTAAGGATAAAAATGCTCGTTTTTTAAAAAACTTATATAAAACTTTTTAAAGAAAACTAATTATATTAAAAAAAATTGTTTAAAAATAAAAAAAAACTAGTTAGAAAACTACAAAGCATCATTGTGGTTTTCGACTAAAAATTGAATTAAAATTACTAACTAGAAAACTAAAAATCACTAATTAGAAAACTAAAAATCACTAACTAGAAATCTTTAAAAAAATTTAAAGAAAAATAATTAGAAAACTATAAATTAAAAAATTAACTTGTTTAAAAAAATAAACATTATATAAAAAATGTATTAAAGTTAAAATAAATGAGGTGAAGTTAGTTTAAAGAAAACTAATTAGATTAATACAGCCATTGGTTTTTTTTTTAGTGAAAATAAATTAATTTGGTTATTGAATAAACAAAGTGATGAGTTTTTTGGTTTTTTAAATAAACGAATATATGTGTTTTGGTTATTTTTTAAGAACAAGTTAGATTAACATATTTTATATCTGTGTTTTGGATAAAAAGTTATTAATCTTCTAAGAAGGGAGATTTTTTTTGAAAAAATGGGATAAACTTGAAACAACTAAATTTATGTTTATATTTACATGTATGTAATTGTTCGTTATATACATGTAATAACTGACGTTCAAAAAAAAAATTTCAAGAGTATATTCAAATTAAAGATAAAAAAAATCTCTATTTAATGGTGTAATTTTTATCAAAAAATAATTTTTTGTTAAAAAGTTATGAATGTTTAAAAAAGTGGGGAGAAAATTGAATTAGTGGAATATCTATTATTAAAAAAGTATGGAGAATGTTGCAATTACTAAAATACATTTTTAATAAGAAAATGTGAATATTAGGTGTCTTTTTCCTATTAGGTTAATTGGTTTACACATGAAAATGTGGTTTACAAATGATCCCTACCCTGTATGTGTATATATATATATATATAGAGAGAGAGAGAGAGAGGGAGACAATAATACTAACTATAAAGCTTAACCCTAATAGGCTTAATTCTAATGAATTTAACACTAAATTACATATGATCTCTTTTTTCGTTTATACAAGGTTAAAAACTCTTTTTCCGTTCTATGTGAATACGTCCCGCCATGAAGTGCGAGGAACCAACTAGTTAAATAGGAAAAGAGAAAACAATGGTGGAAATGGGGCTCACACATCAACCTCACTCCTATTAATATATGGTTTAAGCCAGCTCTTCTAGTTTAGCGTACGTGACAAGATCGGAATTGGTAAGGCATTGTTAATGCTTGCATAAATGTAAGTAATAGATTTTTTAGCTAACAACTTTTTTTACTTACAAGTACCACCTAATTAATCTATGGTCGAAGGTATTTGAATTTATATCACTTTTGTGCAATGACGAATCAAGTAACTTTTGTTAGGGGATACAAAATATGGATCCGAAAAAAACGAATCAGGTCAAAGAAAAAAATGATAAAATAAAATGAAACATTTTAATACAAACTTCAAAAAACAAACTTAAAATACAAAATTACATGAAAAATATTGTGGTTTTATTAGAATACAAGATTATTATCTATAGTTTTTTTTTAATAAAAAAGTCAATCTTGAAAGTGAAATTTGTTTCAAGCCTGAGTTTCTATGATTGGCCCCCATTTACACAAATCAGGCACCCATGTACATAAAATCAGGCCCCGCAAGTGCCTAAAGTTAGATTCAATTATATAGATAAGTAATTTTTTTTGTTATATAGCTAATCCTAGGGGGTGCCTAGACCCCCTACCAAAACTTTGTATCCGCGACTAGGAGTGTAGCCAGTGTTATCCTTCTTCTAGTTATAACAAGTTACTCTTTAACAGATTGATGAATGATACTTATTTAGAGGATGTGGCAAAAGTTCGAACATGTCTATAAATAATTTAAAAAATGAAGAGGGGTTATGGTTGATAATAGGAGCCTAATTCTTGTTTTACAAAACCTGAACATGGATATTAAAACATCGATAAGGAGACACACCCACACAAGAATAGACTCCAGTGAAAGCAATATTTAGGTTCCACAATCAACTCCAAAAAAGCGTTTGTTGATGCTAACTTAACTTTGTCTTGTTTGCATTCATTAAAACTAGATTTATATATACACACACGCATATATGAACAGGGTACTCGCAAAATTCCTCTCGTCATGATCCATATAAGGGTTCGAACCCATGACATGTACGGGAGGAAATCCTTTACGGTGAAAACCGTCTGACCACTAGACCAGAAGTTTGATGACAAAACGAGATACATATATAAAGATCCCAATCCTATATAGAGTAATGATCCTTCGTTAACCTTCTCTTATTGTGTTGATCCAATTAACTTCTTCAAAATCAATCCAAATCATTATATACATTTTTTGAATAACATTATTACACCAATACAACGTCTTATGTTTTTTAATATTTTTGTAAATTTGCAATTGTAAGGGAGTTTGAACCGATGTAAAAATTTGTTGAAAACATAAAATATATATTTTTTAACAAAAAATTACACTAGTACAAACTCACCTTACACTTGTGAATTTACCAAAAAAATGCAAAAAAAAAAAAAACACGGTCTATACAAAGTACATAGTAGAGAAGGTTTTATATATTCCGTAATCATTGTTGATATTTTTTCAAGAGTTGTGTGGATTTATTTAATGAAGCAAAAAAGATGAGGTATTTTGTAATATTAAAAACTTTGTTGTAATGATTAAAAATCAGTTTAAGTATAAAAGTTTTTAGGAGTAATAATGGAACTGAGTTTATAAATAATCAAATGCAGGATTTTTTGATAAATCATTGAATAAAAGAAGTTGGATACAATATTGTTTAATTAAAAAATTATTTTAGTAGTTTAAAAACTAAAACATTATAGTAACCTTAAATGCAAATGCAAAAAATTAATAGTTAATTAAATGAGAAATAATATCAAAACGTTAATAATTAAAAGAAGTTGTCACGTCATCATTTTATTCGCTTCACCCATATATGTCATTCCTCGCCGGATCTGCCACCGTCGACACAGAAGTCCACCGTTTTCTTTGCTTCACCCATCTCTGAACACCAATCCCGCTCCAATTCGTTAGAAGCCCACGAACATTGAAATCTTCATGGAAACAAGTCACGCATATGGACCACGCATAAGAGGCGCGGCGTTCCATGGGTGACGCAGTTCAAATCAGCAACAACGAGGTATACCCTTTTGCCTAATGGTATCAACAATAAGGTGTAATCTCATTTGTTTACACCCCACGATAAAATGGAATTGTTGAAAGAAAGCACAAGTTTTATTTTCAAGAGACTAAAGTTTCACGAGTCTATTTTTTCTTTTAAGAATAATAAAGACAGTCACAATTCTGATTCTAATTAAAATTTAAATAACATATATTTTTTGATTTGTTTGTAAAATTGGATGTGAATGTTCTGATGGTACACAAATTCCCAATGTTGAAGCGGAAGTAATAAATGATGCAACCTACGGGTTTCACTAATCTGGATATACTATTTAACTACTAGACTTTGGTCTAGTGGTTATTGGCAATGAAGGATCAACCTGCCCACGCAGGTTCGATCCCGAGTCAACCCGGGTTTTAGTCCGGAGTGCGTTACGCTAGCGGGTCTTGGTCCGTGTAGCGGCGCAACTGTTGTCAAGTGGCAGCAGGCTCCATGGTTTCCCGGTGATAGCCGAAGCCTCTCGTTCTGAACCCGCGTGCCCGGTTCAGACAACGTAGTGGTCAGGTTGAGAGGTGCGGGTCTCCGATTTGAAGATGCGACTGCCACTTAAAAATGAAAGTTGCCTATCAAAAAAAAAAAAAAATCTGGATATACTATTCAGACCGTTAAAGATGTGACTGACTTATAAAAATTTAACAGTTCTGACAATGAATATGGCGGGGTTAAAGGTGGTATTGTAAGTGAAAAAGAAGTAAACACTAGTTCTCTGTGTTCCATCTAGGGTTCGTCTGCCTGGCGACTCTAGATTTGAGTTGATTATAGCCATATCCTATGTTATTTATTTATTTTTTATTTTATTATTTTTTTGTTTCTATAGGTGACAAAAAAGTTCAATAATAACAATATAAAGAAGAAAAGTGTTAAGATCAAATGCAAACAGATTGAATGCGTCTCTTTCAACGAGAAACGGAAGTAAATAGGACATGAACGTCAACACCGAAAGTTCGCCTTTTCCTTTGCTGATGTTGCTTGCGTTCACATTCTTATCCATTTTCACTTGCGTGAAAAAAAAAACTTGCCATATTGCAAAATTGTGGCTAATTTAATATAGAGTTTAATCACCCTTTAAATATATTTGTTAATTGATTTTTGAGTTAATTTTAAACATGTAGTTCCTCTGATTTACGAAATTAAAAGGTTTAAATTAACATGTTTTAGTTTTTTGTTTTTAATTTTGTAATGAGTTTAGGTATTAATGCCGGTTTCCATTAACTTAGGGTGAAATGACCAGAATACCCTTTCACTTTAAACCCTTAGTACCTTAACTTATTATTTTTCACAAATGGTATTTTAGTCATTTCACCCCAAACTTAATAGAACGGTTAACGGAAGTCAGTCTTAATACTCAATCTTGTTATAAAACTGAAAACATAAAAATTAAAACTGTTACTTTAAACCCTTAGTACACAAGCTTGTTATTTTCTAACAACCACGTTAGCTATCTGTGTAATTAACTCATGATTTTTTTTATATAAAAGGTAAAAATATTATGATAGTTGTATCGAAATCTAATTCCGTTGTACAATTGTGAAAAATTTAGTTATTATATATTTTTAAAAATAATATTAGTAAAGAAGTTTAATCTAAAATGGTTAACATTTATGTATTTTGATAAGATGCTCAGAGAAAGATAGCTTAGCTGTCTTCATCATACGTCAATTTTCTTATCTTCGTCTACCTTGATAAAACCCGTAGACCCCGTAAGTATCGATATATAGTATTTAGTAATTGTTAAAAAATTAATTTAATAGCAAACATATCGTGTTTAATGTCTAACATGGTGTGTTTTATATGTGTTTTGTATGATGAGGGACTAATGTTGCTGTATTGGAAAATTGTGGGATTTGTAGCACTTCACCGGAGCTAAGGACTAAATGTGCATATTTAGACATCTTGAGGGGCTGGTTGGTTGTCTCAGAAGTTTGGGTATATATTCATTGCTTTGTGTGGGTTTGACAAGTCAAGTGCATAGCAGGGTTTCATTCTTGGTCTTCTATGTTACACATGCGTCTTTATAGCAATCATCTTCTTCGTTTGATTTTTGTGTATCAAGATTCGTTTGTGTAAAGTTCTGGTAATAGGTCTTTGTTAGCAGTTCCAGATTTGTATTTGCATTTAAGCGATTCATCGATTATTAGTAGATCGTTTTAGGGTTTGTATGTTCTTGATCTTTCTGTTCTATTAATCGAGATTCGTTAGTGTAAAGTTCTAGTAATAGGTCTTTGTATTTTTGTTTTAAATATTTATTTTTGGTCATTTATGTTTTAAATATTTATTTTTGGTTTTTTTTGTATTTAAGGGTATTTTGGTCATTTCACAACCACTTAATTAAAAAGGTTAACCTCCATCCACTTTAGGGACCGTTAGTGTAACAAAATCAAACTTAGTTGGACTAAATCTGTAATTTTTTAATCCTATAGACGAAATCCATAATTTGGCCAAACCAGAGGAACCATCCGTGTAATTAGTTCTATATATAACTAGAAGGGTCTTTCATGTACACTCTAAAGTTAGAAACCATGTTAAGGGATACGATAATAACAAATTTTCAAAACAAGGGAAAGACCTCCCACAGTCCCACTCGTACGTCAGTCTTGTCTTGTTCTAATTTCACACTCCTAAGTTCCAATGTATTTGTAAAAATATGAGTTTCAAAACGGTGTAACTTTTCAAACTTTGTGACAAAATCCAAAATTTAAATATACGCATATATTTAAGAAATAAAAAAAATATTGAATGTGACACTGATCTATATCTATAGTATATAATAAATACAAAAGTTAAATGACACGTGTCGGCTTTATATTCATTTTTATCATTTTTTTCACGCATCTTTTTTTTATTAAATACACTCCTGTATTTTAATAATAATATTATTTTTTTCTAAACTCAATTATATATTAATTTTTACGTATTTTAAATTTTAACTATATGTAATACATTTACACCTGTAAAATATATACATAAGTACTAATATTTTTCACCACGTGAGTGTAGATATGGATTTTAAGCTAGTGGTAAATAAAGGAAAGAAAAGATTGGGGATATGATACATAAAATAGAATAACTAATAAAAAAATAAATCATCCATCGTTATAAATCGTAAAAAAAAATTCTAAATAAATATTAAAGTCAAATACCGCCGGCCTGTTGGGTTTGTTGGTCCAATAACAGAAGCAAAACCTGTAAGAACACCAAGATTTAGAGGTTATAAGTTAAAGTATCACTAATGACATGATTAAAAAATCAGCCGTTCTAAAAAAAAATATATATTAAAGTCAATGACTAAGGCATGGGGCATTTCATCCTCCACTATAAAGCTACGCTCCACGTTCTCATCACGCCACAACGCACAAAAGCGATGATGAACTCCAATTCCATTCCTTACGTCACTCAAACCTTCTTCAATTCATCCAACAAACCACCAAATTCTTCTCAAATTTTATTCAAATTCAACACTACCCATCTTAACACATCTCCGATTTCGACACCACCACGCAAAATAACCACCAAAGCCTCCGCCGCCGCCTCTTACGCACCGGCGCCGGAGAACGAGACGTTGTACGACCTACTTGGTATATCGGAAAATGGGACACTCTCCGAGATCAAACACGCGTATAAAAAGATGGCGTTGAAGTACCATCCCGACGTGTCGCCGCTGGACAAGGCGGAGGAGTACACCGTCAGGTTTATTCGGGTACAGGAAGCCTATGAGACGTTATCCGACCCGGAAGCTAGATCCATGTACGATAGTTGTATGGCCAAGGGCTTCGCTTTTTCGGGTAAGAGAGAAACCCGGTTTGACCCGAGATCCGATGATGAGAAACGATGGAAGGAGCAAATATCGGAGCTGCAGCGGCGGAGCACGGTGAGAGTGGGTCAGGCAAGGGGGATGTCGTGGGCAGCACGGATCCGGAAACAACGGAGCAAATCATGTGATAACGGGTCGGATCCAGCCCAATAGTTAATTCCCTAATATTGTTTAGGATGTGAATATTTTATATTCGCAAGTGTTTTTATGAGAGAAAAGTTGATGGAATATAACTGGTGATTAGTCATATTAATCTATATAAATAAATAGTTAGGATAAATCTTTATAAAATTATTAATTCTAATTCGTTTTAAGAAATATAATTATGCTCAGATATGACGAAAATAATATAATAATTTAACTTTTAAACAAGTTGCAATTATCATTAGAAGTTAATAGCTAGAGGAAAGATTAAAATATTTAACTTTAAATATAAACACTTTTCATCTTTAAAATATAAATACTAACTTTTTTAGAACCCTTAAACGGGTTAAAATGTCAACCTACTTATTAAGCGGGTTGTGTTTGGGTTGCCATTTTTTAAACGAGTCGTGTTCGGGTTTACCCATTTAAATAAACGGGTCGTGTCAGCCGACACAAAACTTGTTTTTTTTTTCATGTCGTGTTTCGAGTCGTGTCAGGAATTACCGACCTTAATTTCAACCAAAGGGTTCAGGTCGGTTCCTAACTGGTTCTTACCAAATTGGTTTCAATATTGGTTCCGGGTTCAAACCGGTTTTAGTTTTTTGTGCACCTCTACCGACGCACTTGATCACGAATAAGCTATGTTATCAAAATTAAACATATTCAAAATGTCAGTTCATGATCTTACGTGCTACAATTTGATTTTTATGACGAGCGAGAAATGACATGATCTTTAACAACATTAACCCGTTGGGAAACAAAATAATCAAAGATATAAAAGCATATGGCCTTTTGTGGCTATGTAATACACCAAAAAACTCCCATATTACCATCAAGCTTCCACTGGGAATGCTGAAGCAGATATTTGCAGAGTTTATATATATATTTTTTCTCTCTGGGATATAGTATGAAGAACTTAGAGAAAACTTTAAGAGAGTAAGGGTTTATAAGAAGAAATCAGAAAGAGAGTTTTAAGTGTTCATAACTGAGAGAGAGAAAGATATTCTTAATATTTCTCGGTGTGTCTTACAAATGAATCTTTCGTGCCTTTAAATAGGCAGAGGATTAAGCTAACAAACAAAAGCTTAAAAGAACGCACTAAACGCACTATCATTAAAGACAATAAAAGAAACGGCTAAGAATTAAAGTAAAAAATAACAACAAAATACTTTTTCTTTTATCTACAGTGGAGTGTCGGATGAATTATAGAGACTTTGTAGACTGTCGACAGAATTATTGAAATCTTTGTAGACTGTGGGTTTTGACGTCATTGCTTACGTCTTTATGCAATTTTTAGAACTCTCTGTGAGTGTCTGGGATTGTTGGTGGAGAGTCTGTATCGCTGAAGTCGTCTGGGTTTAGATAATAATCTTCTAAATCCAGTATATGTTGTAATTGGAGAGATTCCCCTTCTCCTATGAAGGGTAGGAGCATGTTCCAGTTTTTATGGCTCCAGATTTGTATGTAATTTCCTTCAGCAAGAAGGTGATAGCATTCCCAGTGGAAGCTTGATGGTAATATGGGAGTTTTTTGGTGTAGGGTGATAAAATGTAAGGTATCTTTTTTAGGCTTTTCTGGGTTTTTTGTAGCGAGGCTGGCAAGGTTGTCAACCCAGTAAAGTTCTGAGAACTGTATCTCAGTTTGTATGGCTAGGTTTTTTAAGTAATCTTTGCCAGAGAGTTTATGACTGATAAACATTTTTTTCTGGCAGGTCTGTATGTGTGATCGTTTGCAAAAGGAATGGAAGAAAAGATTTTGCAACCGATGTAAGGAGGGGAGACATGTGTAGAGATGTTTCCTGTGGTCATAACAAAAAATTTTTCGAAGAGATTTATGACTCCTTCTGTTTTAGGGTCCAGTTCTAATTCTATGTAGTCAATCATACCATTGTGGTAAAATTGTAGAATTAGATCATTCAGCATGTCTGTTTCTTTTAGATTTATTTGGAGGAGGAGTAGGCAGGTTCCCTCTCCGTCTTCATCTGTTCTCTCAACAACTCGTACCCCTTTGTATTTTTCTTCATTTAGGGCAATAGTCATGAGTCTAAGTTGTAACTCGTATAACACCATTGGGAATTATGTATTGATCTTTTGAGAAATGATTTGTTCAAATTTTAGAAACTGATCAAACACAGTCAAAATAGATATGTTAAAAAACCCCATACAAGAACATGCAAATGTTTTATATGTAGAGATACAGAACATTTAGCTAATAAATGTCCAAATAGAAACAAAAACATAGAAAGAAGCAATCTAGTTGAACAGATTAAAGACTATGAAATAGAAGCATTAGATACAGACTGTTTATAATTTCTATTTTTAATTTATTTACTTCTATAGCCAGTTCTAGTTTTTTGAATTTTTCTTCGTATGCATGACTGGAAACACAGAAAAAGAAACAATTATATTAAATGTTACATTTGTGAATACTACCCAAGTATAGACAAAATATCTCAATGCAATATTTGCTTTAAAGAAATCTGCCATATTTGCATAAGAGATATTCATAAAATATAGCCACCTAGCACTAGCCAAAACACAAGTAGAAATACAAATGAATACGAAGATACCTTTATAAAAACATGGCCTATAAAAAACAAATCCATAAACAAACTCAAAAACATACTTCCCCCCACAATCCTACCATCTCTTTCGGCTCTTATGCCCTACAACCCTGCCAAGACACACACATGAAGTTTCATCCCAATAATGGGATGAAACTTACAGATAAACAACAACGTCTACTGGACAATTTATGGCATATTCAAACAATGCCTCATGCATTCTCTTTTAAAGTCAAAGTTTTAAATGCGCTAAGTATATACTTCAGCGAACAGGGAGTCATAACAAATTTTTCTCCGAAGAGATTTATGACTCCTTCTGTTTTAGGGTTCAGTTCTAATTCTATGTAGTCAATCATACCATTGTGGTAAAATTGTAGAATTAGATCGTTCGACATGTCTGTTTCTTTTAGATTTATTTGGAGGAGGAGTAGGCAGATTCCCTCTCCGTCTTCATCTCTTCTCTCAACAACTTTTACCCCTTTGTATTTTTCTTCATTTAGGGCAATAGTCATGAGTCTAAGTTGTAACTCATATAACACCATTGGGAATTCTGTATTGATCTTTTGAGAAATGATTTGTTCAAATTTTAGAAACTATTCAAACACAGTCTGAAGACAGGTTTTCTAGGGTGTATCTAGCATTCTGGCTCTGAAAGAGTCATAGCTTTTGTAACTGTTTTCTTTTTTCTCAAGCCTTTGTAAAAGTAACATATTTTTGGCTTCGAGGATTTCAACCTTTTGTTTTAGCATACTGCTTTCGATATGACTTTGTATAGACTGTGTATTCTTTCCCTGTTGTACAAGCTGTCTTTGCAGATTTGCAATTGTTTCTTCTTGAGTCTTTATAATCTGTTCATGACCCATCTTTATAACCTGTGAAAAGGTTTGAACTTCTTCTAGTTCAATAAAAAAGCTGTCTATGCCAAAATGATTTCTGGCTGTTTCTAGAGCTTCTGAGAAACTGTGATAACCTTTGTAAATGGGGCCGTGACACTGTATATACTTTGCAACTGTCTCCCATTTGTTAAAAATTTCGATTTTTGTGCCTCGAAAAATTATATAATGTGTAAACTTTGGCGGAGGCTGGTTTTGTTTTTCAGGACATTTAACTCCCTGTTCCCTGAAGTATATACTTAGTGCATTTAAAACTTGGACTTTAAAAGAGGATGCATGAGACATTGTTTGAATATGCCGTAAATTGTCCAGTAGACATTGTTGTTTATCTGTAAGTTTCATCCCATTATTGGAATGAAACTTCATGTGTGTGTCTTGGCAGGTTTGTAGGTCATAAGAGCCGAAATAGGTGGTAGGATTGTGGGGGGAAGTATGTTTTTGGGTTTGTTTATGGATTTGTTTTTTATAGGCCATGCTTTTTATAAAGGTATCTGGGCTTTGGGAAGTTTGTGGGCTTTGAGAAGGTTGTGTAACTTTAAGGAAGTAGGGAGGAAGCTGTCTAGTACTTTGTAAAACTTGAGTATTTTGTGATAGAGCTGTTTGTCTAGTACTGTGTATTTTTTCAGCTCTGATAGATTGGCTTAGTAGCTTCTCTGTTTCTTCTTCGTCATTAGACGAAATACTCATTGGTGAAGAACTCTTTTTAAACTGTAGTGGTCTGATGACCATCTTCTCCTTTCCTTTCTGTTTTCTATCCATCTGAACAAAGTAATTTGTTAATATTTCGAGATAACAGATCTGCTATCTCATTGTCTTTTCTTTTAATATGTTCGAATTGTATAGTATATCCACTACCCTGTATTATATTTTGTAGATTTACCAATCTTGTCCTATTAGCCTTTTTTACTTTGATTATTTTTAATAAATTTTACTATGGCTTCACAGTCTGTTCTGACTGTAAAATATTTGTGTAAAAATAATTAAAATTTTTTAAAGCGTTGATCAACGCTTGTATTTCAAAATCTAAACTGGTCCAAGTGGTTCCAGATTTGAATCTTCCACTGTGATGGGAACTTCTTTTTTATATCTATGAACGTTTGGTCTGCAAAGGAGAACTGCTCCCCATCCTACTTTGCATCCATCAACTTCTATAATTATGCAATCTGTTACTAGTGGTAGTTCTAAGGGTTTGATTTCTTTAACCCTTTCTTTTATTCTTTTCATCAAGGCAATATCTTTTTGATTGAAATTTCTCTGTCCATTTTTAGTAGTCTTACTGTATAATGGACCTACTAATTTCGAAAGATTTGGGATAAACTTTCGAGCATAATTTACTAGTCCTAAAAAAGCTTGTATCTATTTTAAACTGGTGAGTTTTTCTGGAAAGTCTAGAATTTTTATAGAAATATGTTATTGTAATTCGATCTTTCCATTACCAATTTCTAGTCCTAAGAAATATATATATATATATATATTCCACAAAATACTCACATATAAAGGTGTTGCTATAAAATTATATAAAAATTAACCTCGTGTTAAAATTCTTGATCGGAGATGTGTTAATAAAACCAAACTTACTTCTTAATTGGTCTAAACTAAACAATGAAGAATGAGTTAAACCGTCATTCTATTATAATTATAACTAGTTTTTAACTCCCGCGTTTCGCGGCGGGAGCCTGATCGTTATTGGCTTAACTCATTTGCGCGGATAAAACTTAAATCGAATCGTAAACTCGTTATAGTGTATGATACAAAAAAAACACTCGAATTTGAATACAACTCCGTTTTCAATAAAATTTAAAGCAAAATGTTGACATTTTTAAAACGTAAGTGCAACGATAAAATTAATATTAATAAAAAAGAACATAAAACTAAATAATAAAAAAAGAAATAAAAATAGTAAAAAAATTAATGGATCGGCTTGTCGAAAACCATAAAAGCGAATACCGATACAGTTCTCGATAATATCAATACCGAAAATGATGTTATTCGCTCATAACAGGTTCGACTCGTCACGGTACGACAACGGTAACGAGTTTCGCTATAGGTAACGATAAAAAAAACCTTAGATTTTGAATACAACTCTGTTTAAAAAAATTATATCGGAACGTTGAAAAAAAACTAAAAACAGCCGCGCCCTCCGTATTTTGAGAAAAAGTTAACGAACGAAAGTATTAAAGGAAAACGAAATTAATAGAAAATGAAACGGACTAAAAGCGTATATTATATAGTGTAAGGGTTGAAAACAAAAAAAAAATTATATCTAAATGTTGACAAAAAAACTAAAATTAGTCGCGCCCTCCGTATTTTGAAAAAATTAACGAACGAAAGTTATTAAAAAAAAACGGAATTAATAGAAAATGAAACACGCTAAAAACGTATATTATACAGTATAAGAGTTAAAAATAAAAATGTTAAAAAATTAAAAAAAAAATTAAAAAAAACCAACAAAGTTTGGTGAATAAAATGAAAAGAAACAAATATACACTATTCATGAAGGTTTTTTTTAATCTTAGTTTATAATTATAAATTATATTAAACGAAAATGTTGTTCAATAGTGTTACTTCCACTCGCTTTCTGACACGTTTAGTTTTATTTTGCATTTTTCCCAACGCTATTTTGAAAGATCAAATAGATCCTGAGATACGTACTTAAAAATTTGTAACCATTAAACTAGAATGGTTTTTTTTTTAAATTTATAACTTAGATTAAATTTTTTAAAATGAAGTTTTTTTTGTATCGTAACCTACAACAAGTGTCGTTACCGTTGGTACACTGACGTCTTTTTTTCATTTTCACCCTCATACTAAATATAATATGCGTTTTTAACTGGCTTCAGTTTCTAATAATTTCGTTTTCATTTAATAACTTTCGTTTGTTAACTTAAAAAAAACGAAGTATGCGTATATTTTTTATTTTTCTTGGTCAACATTCCGATATAATTTTTTTTAAACAGATTTTGATTAAAAATCGATTTTTTTGTTATCGTAACTTATGACGAGTGCCGTTACCGTTGTTTTACAGTGACGAGTCGAACCTACTATGAGCGAACAACATCATTACCGTTTTTTGTATTATCGGAACCGGTCTCACTATTCGCCTTTATGATTTTCACCAACCCGAACCGGTAATATTTTATTTTTGGTTTTTCCCTTTTTTATAATTTAGTTTTATCTACCTATACTATATAATAAAGGAAAACCATTGAATACACGTGACACTTTCTGTTTACTCCTCACATTTATTTTTTTGGCTCTCCCTCCTATTAAATATTAATTTTAATAGTTTCTCTCTCTCTTATTAAATAATGATATATCAAATAATAATCTTTATATTAATAAATAAAATTATATGGACACGTGTCACTTTCTGGTTTATTTGTATCATTTTTTCCGCTTCTCTCTCATATTGAATAATGATATTAAAAGAAATTTATTTTTAGATTTTTAATATAAATCTAATTACGGATACTTATTATTTAATTATAAATAGTTCAACCTATGTAATATACCGGTTTATTCATCCCGTGTATTGCACGGATTTTTAAAAATATAACATTTTTATTACTAAGTATATAACATTTTATTTATTCAACCCGTGTAATACACGAGATTTTAACCTAGTTTCTTATATATTAATATTATTTTTTACCGTTACATCTATGTTAAATTTAAAGGGTGTTGATATTTAGACACTTCTTTTCTTATTTTGACACCTGATATGCTCATGATTGGTCAATATGGAGCATATTAGTACAACGTTAAACAACCAGAACTGGCATCTGTCAGTCCTGGTCTGACGGCTTGTCCAATATGCTTCATATTGGCCAATATGGAGCGTATTGGAGTATGTTTGTTTCGTATAGGGAAGAGGTTGATGTATATCAGCCAAATACGCAACCTAATATGCATCATATTGCTCAATATGATGCATATTAGGGTGCATATTCCATATGAACCTCTAATATGCATCATATTGGGCAATATGATGCATATTGGGGTTTTTTTTAAACATTAACTAAATTACCAAAAATACAAATTTTAAATTCAAAAAATAATTACAAAAAAATTGTAATTTTCCAAACAAAAAAAACATATTAAAATTACAAAAAAAAATAATCTTTTTAATTGATTACATATTAATTTAAATAACATATTATTTAAATTACAAATTAAATACATATTATTTTTTAAAAACTAATTAGTAAATTAATTTTAAAAAGTTATAAATTAGATGAGTCAAATGGTCGTCGTTGACAAATACAAACGACACCGCACAATGAGATATACAGACTTCGTATAGTCTAGTATAGTATCGTATAGGCCTACAGGTGTAGTATACGTGGAGCATGGTATCGTATCGTATAGGTCTACAGGTATCGTAAAGTACAATATAGTATCATATTGTATAGTATAGTATCGTATAGAATTGGATATTGTATAATATAGTATCGTATAGAATTGTATAGTATCGTATACTATGGTATAGGTCCCGTATGGGCCTACAGGTGTAGTATACGCATCGTATAGTATCGTATCAAATCGTATAGTACATTAACATACTGTCTTGTATAGTATAATATACATATGGTATAGGTATAGTATAGGTCTCGTATAGGCCTCGTGTATGCCTATAAGTATAGTATCGTACAGTATCGTATCATATCGTATAGTCTAGTATACTATCGTATACTATAGTATAGGTCTCGTACATGCTTCGTATAGGCCTATATGTGTAGTATACGTATCGTATGTTATAGTATACTTCGTATATTCTAGTTTAGTATAGTATACATATAGTATAGGTGTAGTATAGCCCTATAGGTATCGTATAGTAGAATATCATATCGTAAAGTATAACATCGTATAGTATAGTCTAGTATAGTATCGTATACTATAGTACATGTCTCGTATAGGCTTCGTATGGGCCTACAGGCGTAGTATACGTATCGTATAGAATTGTATCATATCGTATATTATAGTATACATATAGTACACATGTAGGCCTATACGATACGATATGATACTATACTACACGTATATTACACATGCAACCTATACTAGACTATACGAAGTCTGTATATCTCATCATGTCGTGTCGCTTGTATTTGTCAATGATGACCATTAATCCATATAATTTCTAACCTTTTTAAGTTAATTTACTAAATAGTTTTTAAAAAATAATATGTATTTAATGTGTAACTTAAAGCAATATTTAATCAATTTAAAATATTATATTTTATAATTTGAATATGTTTTTTTTAAATAGTACTTGGAAAAATAATTACAATTTTTTTGTAATTATTTTTTGAACTTAAAATTTTTATTTTTGATAATTTAGTTAATGTTTAAAAAACACCTAATATGTATCATATTGCCCAATATGATGCATATTAGAGGTCCATATAGAAGAGACCGATGCATATCAGCATAATATGAACGTCCAATTAGGGGTGTAAACGAGCCAAGCCGCTCGCAAGCTACTCGAGATCGGCACGCTAAAAACTCGAATCGAGCCGAGCTTAAACGAGCTCGAGCCTAAAAATAAGATTGTTTAATAAACGAGCCCTAGCTTGAGCCGGCTCGCGAGCCTAAACAAGCCTTCTATTTATATAATTTTTTAATTAATATATTAAAAATGTATTTATAAAATAATAACTAGTATATATTAAATTATGATAAAAATAATTTATATAATATATATTATGTTATATATTAAAATTATAATAAAGCTTATATAAAAATATTTTTAAATATATGTAAATTAATTAATAAATAATAAATAAGCCGAACCCGAGGTTGAAAAACAACCCACGAGCCGAGCCCGAGCTTTAGAAATAGAGCTTGAATCGAGCCGAGCTCGAGCTCACAGCAAGTTGAGCCCGACTCGTTTACACCCCTACGTCCAATATACATCATATTGAGAAATATGATGCATATTGGTTTTTTTTAAACATTAACTAAATTACTAAAAATACAAATTTAAAAAAGTTAGAAATTATATAAAAGAAGAGAGAAAATAGCATTCAATGTGTAAATGATTATCTTTATTAAAGTTCATAAGTTTTAATATAAATTTGTTAAAAGAAAAGTAAAAAAAAATTTAAAATTTAGGTACTTAAAAGTAAATCTGTTTTTTTAATGAAAAAGTAAATTTGTTATTGTAACATCCCAAAAATAAAACGACGGTTATAATAACGGAATAAACGAACGAGGCATGTCGGGTCGGGCCGGATGGGCCGACGGGCTAGAAGGGGAGCCTCCCCTATAAATAGCCAAGGTCACCACCCATTTCTCTCATTTGCAACATCTAGAGAGAGAAACCGTAGAGGGAGAAAGTTGGCGGATCGACCCGAGATTTGAGAAGTGTGTTGCTCCAGAGCTCGTGAGAAGAACCTCCGGATCAGAAACTCGATTCAGGTGACGATCTGGCCTAAATCTGAGTTTTTGTTCGTTTTTGGGTTTTTCGGGTTTTGGATGAAAATGTAACGTTTTTACGGATGAAATTAAAAGGAAAACATACATTTGGATTCCTTAATGAAAAGCAAACATTTTGAATTAAACAAGTTCGGGGTCTTGACATGATCAGACCCGAAGGCGAAAGTTAGGGTTTTTGCGAGGAAGCAGTTCGTGCGTACTTATCAAGTACGCATGAAGCTGATCCTGCGTACTTACTAAGTACGCAAGAAGAGGATCCTGCGTACTTATTAAGTACGCATGAAAAGGGTCATGCGTACCTATCAAGTACGCATGAAGTAGGTACTGCGTATTTATCAAGTACGCATGAAGCAAAGTCTGCGCACTTATTAAGTACGCAAGAACAAGTCCCTGTGCACTTGCTAAGTGCGCAGGCATCAGGTTGATTAAGTAAAGTCAGTATGTTTAGAATGGTTAAACCGCTAGAGTCGGGATTGGGTCTGATGTGTATTTAACTAATCAATTCAGATCGGAAGTGACGTTGTTGGACCTTTGTTTAGGACAACCCAGATTAGCTTATACGGTGAGTTCTAGAAGCCCTCTTTTAAATGTTTTAATAATGTTTTTGGGCTGGTGTGCATACGTAACGATGTGACTATTTTATAAAACTATGTTTATGAATGTTGTATGTGACGTTTTATAAAATGATGTTTATGAACGATGTTTTGGAAGGAAGGGTTATGAAAGAAGTGTTTATGAAATATTTTGCCAACAGAAGTTTATGAAGTGTTTATGAATGAAGGAATGATTTTTAATAAAACGTACGAATGCTTTAACTGAAGTTTTGAAGTAAAAGAAGTGAATGTTTACGAAAGTCACAAACGAATGAATCTGCCAATATTCCTTAGGGAATGAAGGTTATGGGTATGAGAAGTATGTTATGGGCCTTTACCTTTTAGGGGCCTTTATGGCTGGCCAACTGTTGTATAACTGGGGTGATGACGGTCACCAAGGGGATTATCGTGATCCTTGAAGTTTGGTATGATTTACCTTATGGGGTAGTCGTGCTTGAAGTTTGGTACTTGCGCCTTACGGGGTGCAGTGCTTGAAGTTTAGTACGTGTCATCCTTGTGATGCCGTGCTTGAAGTTTGGTGCTGAATAACCTAAGTATCGGGCCCTAGGAGTTCCTCACCCGAAGGACAGTACGGTGTTGATGGGCCTAGTGGTGGTGATCTTTAGGTTATTCCACTAGTATGTGACGTATGGATTTGACGGTTACGAGAAGGCGCAGATTCGATATGTTCGTTGACTTATGTTTTGATGTTATGTTATGTTATTGCATGTTTTTGTACGCTTTTATTAATGAAGTTAAATGATATGTTTTTGACAAATATTTGAAGTTAAGGTTTTATGAAAAGCTAGAACTCACCAGCGTAGCTGACTTTTTAGTATGCGCATTCAGGTTAAGACAGGTTACGATGATGGAAGGTGATGCTGGGCGGCTAGATGAGTTACCCGGATGATACGAAGACTGGCATCCTGTTATGATTAGATTATGTTATGTTTATGTAATAGACTATGTTACGCTTTCGCATGTTGAACAATGTAATGGTCATATTTTAATAAAGTATTTTCCGCTGCGTTATTTTGATATTCAAGTTTAAGAACTGTTTGTAAATAAGTAAATCCAACAAGTGAAGCCTCCCGGTTTTGGGGCCTTACAGTTATAACTCAAGGGTTTAAATTAAATGTATGTGTGTGTATATATATATATATATAACAAAATAGTTCACATATTGGTGACTTCATCACATACTTTCCATTATTTTATTTTTTTTATCAGTAATTTGGATAGTATTTCAATTTTGTATCATACTTTTTAAAATAATACCATTTATTGTTTAGTTTGTAACATTGAAATTCATGCAAAGTTACTATCTATCGTTTAGTTTGAATAATTATGGCTTAACACGGGTTGTTTTGTTGTTTTTAAAGTGAATATATATTGTTAATTGTGTCAAATACGTCAGGTTATTGTGTCTAATGTCTGTTATAGTTATTATGTCTTAATGTCAGCTAATTGTGTCAAATATTTTTTATCATTGTGTTTTACGCTTTAGATAATTTCGTATTATTTTCGTCACTGTTTTTTATATATTATATATAATACATTGATGAAAAATATTTGACACGATAACCTTACATTAGACACAATGATGAAAAATATTCGACACAATGACTTGATATTAGACACAATAACCTAACAATAGACACAATGACGAGTAATAATTACAATGAGTTGAGAAATGTCATTTTTCGTTTTTGTATATAAAGACAATTTACTCGTTTTAAATATTAAAAAACACTTATTTTTATGATGTAATTTAAAAAAAATTAATGTCGTATTTAAAGTTATGAACGTTTAAAGGGGTGGGGTGGGGTGGGGGGGGTAAAATACCCTTTCAATAATTTTTTCTTTTATAATTTGATCTTAACCATTAAAAATATATCTAATTACCCTAAATCATTCTCACTCTTTTTAGATTTAAAAGACTTTTTATTTAAACCTAATACTATTTAAAAAATACCCTTATTTTACAATTCTTGATTGGAGATGTGTTAATAAACTAAACTTAGTTATTAGTTGTCTAAAAAATAAAACTTGGTGTTAATTATTACTCTTCTTATTCACAAGTTGTCACAGACCAAAACAACCCCTTAACTTTTAATAATATTCAAATCAGCCCCTCTACTTTATAATCTTTGTATACTTTTTGAATAACCCCCTCAACCTTATATAATATCAAAACTAACACCTAAATTTTTTACAACGTTACTTTAACCCTCTTAAGTTTTTAATATTTAGAGTTACTCTCTTTGGTATATATAATATGTTTTTCTTTACTAACTTTCGTTCGCTAATTTTTTACAGTCTTTTTTTTTTTGCCTTTTATTTCCAGTTTTTTACTTATTTTTTAATGATTTCATTTTTTATATAAAGTTACGAGTATAATCAACGATTTCATCGTAACGCACGAGTTTCCAATGGCTTCGTTTCTTATATAAAGTTTCGAATGTTTTCAATGTTTATAGTTACGATTATAACTAACGGTCTCGGCATAATGTACGAGTTTGCTACGATTTCGTTTCTTTTATAAACTTTCAAATGTTTTAAACGTTTATGTATTTAACCACATTAATGTCACCACCACGCACGAAACGAAGTTTACGCCCCCGCCGGAACACGCGTGTAAAAAAACTCGTTGTATTTAAAGGATATCGAATGATTTAAACCTCCATCTCTCGAATAAAAATCGTAAAATATCGATACTAGATAGGCCTCATATAAATTAGGCACCGCAACTCATTGATTGCTAAAACTACACACCTATAAAAAAATAATTGAAATCTATATTTTCAAAATAGTTTTGTAGCTTACTTTTTACATTTAATAAGAAAGTTACACGAAGTGTTTAGTTTTGACTATTTATATTTCGTATTGTATTTCTTCTTTTTTAAATAATACTATTAATTGTTTAGTTTTTTTGTATTGAAACTTATGCAAAGTTAACCCATTATTCAATCCCTTTTCTTAGATGTAACTAATATTAATATTAGGTTTCAAACTGATTAAGCCTGAATCAAAATCATCTATAATTGAACCGAATGACTTATTCGGTTTTCGGTTTGGTTTTAAACCGAATCTGAATAAGGTTTATAGTTTAAAATTCCAAATTCAATTCGAAATTAGTTTTTGGTTGGTTTTTCAGTTTCGGGCAAAAGATCGAACTTTCAAATCGAACAAACCAAAAACCTAAATTGAACTTGTAATTGATAAGACATATGTTTGGTTTATGTATTTGTAAGCTTTTGTTGTGTCCTAGATATATCCGACATTTGTATGGACTTGAATAGTATTGTTGATCCAACAAAGTCAAGTCATGGATATCTTTTTTTTTTTGAACAAAGAAGCAAACATTTCATTCACCACACCATCTAGCTAGTCACTAGATGGGGAAATTGATACTTACACCAAGTTACTCCACCAAAACTTTTAAACCGTACAAAACCCAAGTTTCTAACCTTACATCTACTAACTTGGCTCTCAAACGTAAGTTGAGGAGGGTCACCTCCTGCACTTCCTCCACGATCTTTGTCCCTGAAAAGTAACTACGCTTGAATATTTTATTATTCCGGTGTACCCACAACAACCACATAGTCGTGAAAATGAATCCAAACAGGGCTTTTTTTTCTACATTTTGGGACTGGCAAATCATTGGTTTGTTCGAGCAATTCCTTGACCGAGGTATACGTTGACAAGATCTGCAGTCCAACCCATCTCCCGATTGCCCACCAAATTGATTTTGTGACTAGGAAAGACACCAACGTGTGGTCCGCAGACTCGTCTTCAATCCCGCAAAGTGGGCACCTAATATCTCCGGTATTGATTCCCCTTTTGAGTAGTTGATCTTTGGTAGGAATTCTCCATCTACTGCTCTCCATGCGAAAGTATTTGCTTTGGGGACTGCCCAGTTACACCATCTCATTATTGGGATTTCATGGTTTAAATTCGCCGCCTTGTCTAGGTCGTCTCTAACCGCTTTCATCGAGAATTCCACCTCCCCATCTTTCTTCCACATCCAAGAGTCCTCATGCTCCTCTAGGTGAAATGTTCTAAGCAGATTAATCAATTCCTCCGCCTCTGCTTTTATTCTTTGCTCTTGAGGTAAACTAGTCCATTTCCAATCCCACACCCTAACTTGTCCACTCCATTTATAGTAGTGCATTACTAGTCCATGTTTAACTTCTGCAAGCTTGTAAACATTTGGAAACAGTTCCATTAAAGGAAAATTTGTTAACCAAACATCGTACCAAAACCGGGTTTTATCCCCTTTCCCCACATTTACTCTCAAACTATCTTTCGCGTATACCCCGACTTTTTGCAATTCTTTATCGATTTTTACTATATTTTTCCAAACCCCGGTTATTCGATTATCCCCCGGAACTACCTCCAGCCCCCACTTTCTTTCGTGCAGTGATAAAATCACTTGTGCCCAAAGTTACTCTTTCTTTGATCGAAGTCTCCACCACCATTTCAATAACATTGCCATATTCATCTGTTTTAAACACCCAATTCTCGGACCGCGTCTCTCTTTGGACGCCACCATCCGCTCCCAGGCCACCCATCTAATCTTATTTTGATTGTTTGATGCCCCACCCCACAAAAACTTTCTTTATATATTATATATAATACGTTAATGAAAATTATTTGACACGATAACTTTACATTAGACACAATGACCTGAAATTAGAAAAAGTATTTGACATTAGACACAATGATGAAAAATATTCGACACAATGACTTGATATTAGATACAATAACCTAACAATAGACACAATGACGAGTAATAATCACAATGAGTTGAGAAACGTCATTTTTCGTTTTTGTATATAAAGACAATTTACTCGTTTTAAAGATTAAAAAACACTTTTTTATATTGTAATTTAAAAAAAAAATTGATGTCGTATTTAAAGTTATGAACGTTTAAAGGGGTGGGGGAGGGGAGGATTTAAAATACCCTTTCAATAGATTTTTCTTTTATAATTTGATCTTAACTATTAAAAATATATCTCATTACCCTAAATCATTCTAATTCTTTTTAGATTTAAAAATCTTTTTATTTAAACCTAATACTATTTAAAAAATACCCTTATTTTACAATTCTTGATTGGAGATGTGTTAATAAACTAAACTTAGTTATTAGTCTAAACAATAAAACTTGGTGTTAATTATTAATCTTCTTATTCACAAGTTGCCACAGACCAAAACAGCCCCTTAACTTTTAATAATATTCAAATGAGCCCCTCTACTTTATAATCTTTGTATACTTTTTGAATAACCCCGTCAACTTTATATAATATCAAAACTAACACCTAAATTTTTTATAACGTCACTTTAACGCTCTTAAGTTTTTAATGTTTAGAGTTTACTCTCTTTGGTATATATAATATGTTTTTCTTTACTAACTTTCGTTCGCTAATTTTTTATAGTCTTTTATTTCTGGTTTTTTACTTATTTTTTAATGGTTTCATTTTTTATATAAAGTTACGAGTATAATCAACGATTTCATCGCAACGCACGAGTTTGCAATGGCTTCGTTTCTTATATAAAGTTTCGAATGTTTTCAATGTTTATAGTTACGATTATAACTAACGGTCTCGGCATAATGTACGAGTTTGCTACGATTTCGTTTCTTTTATAAAGTTTCAAATGTTTTAAACGTTTATGTATTTAACCACGTTAATGTCACCACCACACACGGACAAAGTTTACGCCGCCGCCGAAACGCGCGTGTAAAAAAACTCGTTGTATTTAAAGGATATCGAATGATTTAAACCGCAATCTCTCGAATAAAAATCGTAAAATATCGATTCTAGATAGGCCTCATATAAATTAGGCACTGCAACTCATTGATTGCTAAAACTACACACCTATAAAAAAATAATTGAAATCTATATTTTCAAAATAATTTTGTAGCTTACTTTTTACATTTAATAAGAATGTTACACGAAGTGTTTAGTTTTGACTATTTATATTTCGTATTGTATTTCTTCTTTTTTAAATAATACTATTAATTGTTTAGTTTTTTGTATTGAAACTTATGCAAAGTTAACCCATTATTCAATCCCTTTCGTTAGATGTAACTAATATTAATATTAGGTTTCAAACTAATTAAGCATGAATCAAAATCATCTATAATTGAACTGAATGACTTATTCGGTTTTCAGTTTGGTTTTAAACCGAATCTGAATAAGGTTTATAGTTTAAAAATCCAAATTCAATTCGAAATCAGTTTTTGGTTGAGTTTTCAGTTTCGGCCAAAAAGATCGAACTTTCAAATCGAACAAACCAAAAACCTAAATTGAACTTGTAATTGATAAGACATATGTTTGGTTTATGTATTTGTAAGCTTTTGTTGTGTCCTAGATATATCCGACATTTGTATGGACTTGAATAGTATTGTTGATCCAACAAAGTCAAGTCATGGATATCTTTTTTTTAACAAAGAAGCAAACATTTCATTCACCACACCATCTAGCAAGTCACTAGATGAGGAAATTGATACTTACACCAAGTTACTCCACCAAAACTTTTAAACCGTAGAAAACCCATTTCTAACCTTACATCTACTATCTTGGCTCTCTAACGTAAGTTGAGGAGGGTTACCTCCTGCACTTCCTCCACGATCTGTCCCTGAAAAGTAACTCCCCCTGAATATTTTATTATTCCGGTGTACCCACAACAGCCACATTGTCGTGAAAATGAATCCAAACAGGGCTTTTTTTCTACATTTTGGGACTGGCAAATCATTGGTTTGTTTGAGCAATTCCTTGACCGAGGTATACGTTGACAAGCTCTGCAGTCCATCCCATCTCCCGATTGCCCACCAAATTGATTTTGTGACTAGGAAAGACACCAACGTGTGGTCCGCAGACTCGTCTTCAATCCCGCAAAGTGGGCACCTAATATCTTCGGTATTGATTCCTCTTTTGAGTAGTTGATCTTTGGTAGGAATTCTCCATCTACTGCTCTCCATGCGAAAGTATTTGCTTTGGGGACTGCCCAGTTACACCATCTCATTATTGGGATTTCATGGTTTAAATTCGCCGCCTTGTCTAGGTCGTCTCTAACCGCTTTCACCGAGAATTCCACCTCCCCATCTTTCTTCCACATCCAAGAGTCCTCATGCTCCTCTAGGTGAAATGTTCTAAGCAGATTAATCAATTCTTCCGCCTCCGCCTCTACTTTTATTCTTTGCTCTTGAGGTAAACTAGTCCATTTCCAATCCCACACCCTAACTTGTCCACTCCATTTATAGTAGTGCATTACTAGTCCATGTTTAACTTCTGCAAGCTTGTAAACATTTGGAAACAGTTCCATTAAAGGAAAATTTGTTAACCAAACATCGTACCAAAACCGGGTTTTATCCCCTTTCCCCACATTTACTCTCAAACTATCTTTCGCGTATACCCCGACTTTTTGCAATTCTTTATCGATTTTTACTATATTTTTCCAAACCCCGGTTATTCGATTATCCCCCGGAACTACCTCCAGCCCCCACTTTCTTTCGTGCAGTGATAAAATCACTTGTGCCCAAAGTTACTCTTTCTTTGATCGAAGTCTCCACCACCATTTCAATAACATTGCCATATTCATCTGTTTTAAACACCCAATTCCCGGACCGCGTCTCTCTTTGGACGCCACCATCCGCTCCCAGGCCACCCATCTAATCTTATTTTGATTGTTTGATGCCCCACCCCACAAAAACTTTCTTTATATATTATATATAATACGTTAATGAAAATTATTTGACACGATAACTTTACATTAGACACAATGACCTGAAATTAGAAAAAGTATTTGACATTAGACACAATGATGAAAAATATTCGACACAATGACTTGATATTAGATACAATAACCTAACAATAGACACAATGACGAGTAATAATCACAATGAGTTGAGAAACGTCATTTTTCGTTTTTGTATATAAAGACAATTTACTCGTTTTAAAGATTAAAAAACACTTTTTTTATATTGTAATTTAAAAAAAAAATTGATGTCGTATTTAAAGTTATGAACGTTTAAAGGGGTGGGGTGGGGTGGGGAAGGGGGGGGGGGGTAAAATACCTTTTCAATAATTTTTTCTTTTATAATTTGATCTTAACCATTAAAAATATATCTAATTACCCTAAATCATTCTTACTCTTTTTAGATTTAAAAGTCTTTTTATTTAAACCTAATACTATTTAAAAAATACCCTTATTTTACAATTCTTGATTGGAGATGTGTTAATAAACTAAACTTAGTTATTAGTTGTCTAAAAAATAAAACTTGGTGTTAATTATTACTCTTCTTATTCACAAGTTGTCACAGACCAAAACAGCCCCTTAACTTTTAATAATATTCAAATCAGCCCCTCTACTTTATAATCTTTGTATACTTTTTGAATAACCCCCTCAACCTTATATAATATCAAAACTAACACCTAAATTTTTTACAACGTTACTTTAACCCTCTTAAGTTTTTAATATTTAGAGTTACTCTCTTTGGTATATATAATATGTTTTTCTTTACTAACTTTCGTTCGCTAATTTTTTACAGTCTTTTTTTTTTGCCTTTTATTTCCAGTTTTTTACTTATTTTTTAATGATTTCATTTTTTATATAAAGTTACGAGTATAATCAACGATTTCATCGTAACGCACGAGTTTGCAATGGCTTCGTTTCTTATATAAAGTTTCGAATGTTTTCAATGTTTATAGTTACGATTATAACTAACAGTCTCGGCATAATGTACGAGTTTGCTACGATTTCGTTTCTTTTATAAACTTTCAAATGTTTTAAACGTTTATGTATTTAACCACATTAATGTCACCACCACGCACGGACGAAGTTTACGCCGCCGCCGAAACGCGCGTGTAAAAAAACTCGTTGTATTTAAAGGATATCGAATGATTTAAACCGCAATCTCTCGAATAAAAATCATAAAATATCGATTCTAGATAGGCCTCATATAAATTAGGCACTGCAACTCATTGATTGCTAAAACTACACACCTATAAAAAAATAATTGAAATCTATATTTTCAAAATAGTTTTGTAGCTTACTTTTTACATTTAATAAGAAAGTTACACGAAGTGTTTAGTTTTGACTATTTATATTTCGTATTGTATTTCTTTTTTTTTAATAATACTATTAATTGTTTAGTTTTTTTGTATTGAAACTTATGCAAAAACCCATTATTCAATCCCTTTCGTTAGATGTAACTAATATTAATATTAGGTTTCAAACTGATTAAGTCTGAATCAAAATCATCTATAATTGAACCGAATGACTTATTCGGTTTTCAGTTTGGTTTTAAACCGAATCTGAATAAGGTTTGTAGTTTAAAAATCCAAATTCAATTCGAAATCAGTTTTTGGTTGAGTTTTCAGTTTCGGGCAAAAGATCGAACTTTCAAATCGAACAAACCAAAAACCTAAATTGAACTTGTAATTGATAAGACATATGTTTGGTTTATGTATTTGTAAGCTTTTGTTGTGTCCTAGATATATCTGACATTTGTATGGACTTGAATAGTATTGTTGATCCAACAAAGTCAAGTCATGGATATCTCTTTTTTTTAACAAAGAAGCAAACATTTCATTCACCACACGAGCAAGTCACTTGATGGGGAAATTGATACTTACACCAAGTTACTCCACCAAAACTTTTAAACCGTAGAAAACCTAAGTTTCTAACCTTACATCTACTATCTTGGCTCTCAAACATAAGTTGAGGAGGGTTACCTCCTGCACTTCCTCCACGATCTGTCCCTGAAAAGTAACTCCCCCTGAATATTTTATTATTACGGTGTACCCACAACAGCCACATAGTCGTGAAAATGAATCCAAACAGGGCTTTTTTTCTACATTTTGGGACTAGCAAATCATTGGTTTGTTTGAGCAATTCCTTGACCGAGGTATACGTTGACAAGCTCTGCAGTCCATCCCATCTCCCGATTGCCCACCAAATTGATTTTGTGAGTAGGAAAGACACCAACGTGTGGTCCGTAGACTCGTCTTCAATCCCGCAAAATGGGCACCTAATATCTCCGGTATTGATTCCCCTTTTGAGTAGTTGATCTTTGGTAGGAATTCTCCATCTACTGCTCTCTATGCGAAAGTATTTGCTTTGGGGACTGCCCAGTTTCACCATCTCATTATTGGGATTTCATGGTTTAAATTCGCCGCCTTGTCTAGGTCGTCTCTAATCGCTTTCACCGAGAATTCGGCCTCCCCATCTTTCTTCCACATCCAAGAGTCCTCATGCTCCTCTAGGTGAAATGTTCTAAGCAGATTAATAAATTCCTCCACCTCTGCTTTTATTCCTTGCTCTTGAGGTAAACTAGTCCATTTCCAATTCCACACCCTAACCTGTCCACTCCATTTATAGTAGTGCATTACTAGCCCTTGTTTAACTTATGCAAGCTTGTAAACATTTGGAAACAGTTCCATTAAAGGAAAATTTGTTAACCAAACATCGTACCAAAACCGGGTTTTATCGCCTTTCCCCACATTTACTCTCAAACCATCTTTCGCGCATACCCCGACTTTTGGCAATTCTTTATCGATTTTTACTATATTTTTTCAAACCCCGGTTATTCGATTATCCCCCGAAACTACCTCCAGCCCCCACTTTCTTCCGTGCAGTGATAAAATCACTTGTGCCCAAAGTTGCTCTTTCTTTGATCGGAGTCTCCACCACCATTTCAATAATATTGCCATATTCATCTGTTTTAAACACCCAATTCCCAGACCGCCTGTCTCTTTGGATGCCACCATCCACTCCTAGGCCAACCATCTAATCTTATTTTGATTGTTTGATGCCCCACCCCACAAAACTTTCTTCGGATCCCCTCTAGCGTATTGGGAATCTTCATTGGCATTTTTATATAATGACATATAATAAGACGGTAAATTCCCGAGAACGGACTTAGCCATTGTCATTCGCCCCGCAAATGACATACACCTTGCTTTCCATTTGGACAACCGGGTATTGAACTTGTCTATCACCGGCTTCCGGTGAGCCACCTGATTCATGTTTTCCCCAACCATCATTCCCAAGTAATTAAACGGGAAAGGCCCTGTCCTGCACCTCAACATATTTGCTACCTCTCTCAAGTGATGCTCATCCATACCCAGCCCAATTAACTTGCTTTTGGAGTAACTCACCTTTAGGCCTGACATGAGGTGGAAGCATCCGATGATCCGATTCAGATTTATTAAATTCTCCTTATCTCCTTCCCCAGCGAATACCACATCGTCTGCATAAAACATATGCGAGACAATCGGACCATTGTTTGGTAGTTGTATACCCCTGAAAATACCTCCGGATGTGGCCTTCTTCATCATAACACTTAGGGCCTCCATAGATAAGATGAACAACAGAGGCAATAATAGTCCAAGGCGGTGGACAACATGGTTGGCTAGGTGATGGTATTGGTGGACAATTGGGAAGCAATAATAGTAACACCAATAATGAAAATAATAGAACCAATTAAACTTTGATTGAAAGCAATAATATGTCACCTCTTAATTACATGTATGGTAACAATTTGAAAATTTGTCACACTAAAAGATAAGTTTTGAATGCATACAATGAAAATCTATTTAAGTTCATTGTGTTTTTATGTAATCTGTCCGTTTATTATTTATATTGGTTTTGTAAGTAGCTTATTATGGGAGTTGTTATACAAAAATTAGATTGTAAAACAGTGTGTATTTGTTATTATATTATATTTTTAAAAGTGTAACAAAAGATACAAGAATTCAATCTTAGGTCCATTTTAAACGCACTCAAAATATTTTTTTTGAAATATAACTGTTTAAAAAACATTATATTTTCATTTAAAAAACATAAAAATGTAAGAAATTGTAGGATTGTGATTTCGTGTATGCTTGGACTCTCTGGTAATAGCGTAAGATCGCTTTCAGATTGAATTATTTCCATGGTATATACTAATATTCAATCGGATAAGAATAAGAGATTAAAAAACGAGTATGTGAAACCGTTAGGATTTACGAGTATACGATACTGACCAAAAATGACTTCCATATAGGGGTAAAATGATGCAATGATTCGTCATGACTGTTGGATGATAACCATCACAACCATCAACCGTTTGGAAAGTAACTCATTGTTTCAGTTTACTATGCATGGCCAACTTGGTACGGATGATCATTTTGGTCAGTAACTCATTATTTCATGTTAACTATGCATGACCAACTTGATCCAGATGGTCATTTTGGTCTAGATGACCAAATTCGATATGGATGACCAAATCAACTCTGGATAAACAAATGTACTCTAGATCACTAACTTTTAACAGTTTTCGACTTCCAATTGCCGGCCCTAAGACCTTGCTAACCAAGGGCGCTGCCTCAAGACCCTTATTATGCAGCGGGCTTCGCCCCCGTGAAACATCAAGGTATCATAAGCACCAAAAATCATAAGATCCTAAAAAAAGTGTGTATTCCAGAAATCGTCCTTTATGTTTATATCATTTTTCATTGTATGTCCTTTAGTCCAAAAATTTTCAGAGATTGTCCTTTACGTTTAAATTTGTTGCGGTTTACGTTCTTTAGCCTAACGGGCGTTATGTTTTTCAGCTAACTCCAGTCATGTGCCTTGCACATGAGGGTGTTTTGGTCTTTTTATCCACAAATTAAAATTTAAAACCCTAATTTTATGTTTATCCCCTACCTCACATTTTCTTGCCTGTATACTTCACTTCTTCTCTCTCAAAAACACACATACAAATACCTTTTTGGAAGAACTTAAGTACGCCTGGAATTGAATGGATTACAACTTTAAAAGCAAATGGGAAACTTCCAACTTCATCTTTTATCATAAAGATTATGGGTTTTCATGGCGGCCTCGTAGAAACTTTACTTGCAACTTTTGCAAAAAGGAATACAAGTCTGCACAAGCTCTTGGTGGTCACATAATTATTCACCGGAGAGATAAAGTGTCACACCCCAACCGACGGAGGAAACGTCGGGACGGGACATGTAGACTGTTCATGATCACATGGTTGACTATGTTGTAATATATTAAATCATCACATTTCATTTCATAAAACAAACCAAACAGAATCCAATCTAGTATATGAAATTCAAATACATAATAAGTTTCTTTATTGATTAACTAGGTCCACAACTTAAGTGTAGCAAACTTGATCAACTCAAACACTTGTACCTGAAACATGATTAAAACAAGGTCAACTAAAAAGTTGGTGAGCATACATAGGTTTTGACTCTAAATAGTATCATTGTGTTGTGTGTATACAATCCATACATATCATGGTTAATAAGACAATTATGGAGAGTTACTATTATGAAACCAAGTTGTACAATCAAACATTTGTAACTAGCATGCAAAATTGTGTTGTCGGTAACAATCACCCTAACTGGGTGGGTTTATCAGACTCAATAGATCTATCATTGCTAACCGTCGGCTTGTATAGTTAATGATTGCACATATAATTGCACCCAAAGTAGTTAACACACCTAGTACTCAAACATAGAGCTCAAATTGCACGCATGAATGTAAAGTGGATTTGTATTGTGTAGTTTGTGCAAATCATTGTATGTAATGTTCATGTTTCACTCCAAAAATGTAAAACAATAAAAAAGGAAACTCACCTTGAATAGTAGCGGGTTGGAATCGTAACTTGTAGTAATAAAATCCAACGATGCCCTAAGTTAAATACAATACGTTATTATAATGTCAAGACGGTTTAAGAACAACGACTCTTGAATGATTTGGGATTTAGGGTTTTAGAATGGAAGGGTGAGCGCGCATACGAATAGAGTTTGTAAATGATGTTTATAAAGTTTATTTATAAAAGGAGTACATGTGACAATAATAAGTACTATTTTCAGTTTAATACAATAAGACATTTAGGTTAAAATAATCATCGTAATGGAATAATATTTATAAAAATATAATTTGAAATAGATACGATTTGTAATATTATTATTTATGAAAATCAAATTACTAAATAAATTATATAATTACTAAGACCATCTTATTTATGAAAGTATGAAAATTATGATAAGAATAAATTTTAACATTCATGATATTAGTAACAAAAATTATTCTGAATAATATATCATACATTATGTTGTTTTAAAATATATATATATACATAACCCTTTTTGTTTGTAGATAAATAATGAATAAATAAATAAATAGTTTTTTTTGGTTTGTAAATAAAGAAATAAATGAGTGGATAAATAGTTAGATACTTAAATCCTTTATTTATTTATAATTTGAATTCTATGAAAAGTTAATGCAAAAACAATGACTTACTTAATTAAGAATTCGGTTACAATTACTTGTTAAATGAAAGTATACAATAAGTTTTTAAATGATTTATAAAAGAAAAACAAATTAAATAAAAGAATTTACAAGACTTTACAAGACAATGGATTTTCAAAAATAATCTCCTTTATGTTCTAAATACCGGTTTATGAATTTAGGATTTCAAATAAATAATTTAAACTACAATCTAAAATACTCAAACGTTTCTAAAGATCAAATTCAATTGTTGACACAAAAAATATATATAGTTTTTATACTAGAATTAATATGGTTTTCTTGAGAATCGGAACAATCCAAAATATGCAAAATATATTGCAAAACAATATCCCTTTGGAAAAATAACCCAACATAACTTTTATGACAAAATTAATATGAGGGTTCTCAAGACACAATTACTAAAGTAATTCAAACATGGTTTCAACAACCATTCAACAACAAAATTAAAATTAATAGAATTCTCCCTAGAGAAATGAAATTATAAAATAGATTTAACCATTACAGCAACAATATACACCTTTATGTTTATAATGAAAATGAAGGTTTCTTTTATAAAAAGAAGGTTTTCACTTGCTAAGCTTGTGTTTGGATACAAGAGTTCAATAGAATCATGCGGAGGTTAAATTTTTCAAAATGACAAATGTATAGAATTACCTCCTTCGGTTTTGTAGATGGTGACGGATGGTTGCTTGGTTACTCCAATTCTTGCTTTAGAATCACAAAAGAAGGGCTTGATCTTGAGAGAGTTTAGACAAGGATTAACAAAAAAAATGGAGGTGTGTGATGTGGAGAGTGGCAACTCAAGGGGGAGAGGGTTGGGGTTTGGGATTTTTTTTGTGTTTTTGATTATTACAAAGAATATTTCTATTTTGAGTAAATGGGAATGGTTAATGAATATTAATGGTCATTAACACTAATTCAAATTTTGAATGGTAAGTTAGTGGGGAGGGGGTTTCGAAAATAATAAGAGAGAGGGAGAGAGATTCTTGCAACTTTTGTAAACTTTTTTTTAAATAATTCTCCTACCTTTCATTCTTTTTATAAAAACTTTTATATAATTGTCAACATTTAGTTTTTACAAAATATTCATGCTTTTGTTTATTAAATAATTTATGTAACTTAAGATGAATCAATAATTTCTTGCAAGTTTTATGTTTCAATGTGTATATCGCGTGTAATACCGGACTGCGTTTTAGACAAAACGTTTCCGAAAAATTCCAGAAAATTAAATGTCGACACGAAATAATAAGTCGCAGTATTACGTATAAAATTTAAGCTCCAAATATATGACGAAGTATTAAATTAGAAATTCACCAACAATGGTGAGACAGGGCGCATGTGATCCGATAATTCACTAAAATGAAAATTTGAGATTTAAAATCATGATAACTTAAATTAGTTAATGCATTAGTTAAAAAAAGGTTTATAATATATATATATATATATATATATATATCACAAGTTTGATATATTTATGGAATATAAATATGAAATTTGATAGAGTTTTAAATCCGTAGAAAATATAAGTCATTTCATATATAAAAAAATGTTTAGTGGAAATAAACAAACGTTGAAATAATATTTTTAAAATGATGATGTATAAATATGATGTGTTGAAATTTAAACTTGCTCGGGGATTACATGGGCTTGTACAATGAATACAATGAAATGGGAAAAACACAAATGTTACATAAAGCCAGACTGCAGTAATTCTCATCACCTCCTCTTCACCCTCCACCAGCGACAACCACCGCCACACACAAACACAAATGAAACCCTAAACCATCAAATTGAAAGTTAGAAACCCTAAACCCATAACTTAGGCGCCCCCATTACCCTTCCGTTCCAGCTACACAAACCACATTCTTCTCCCATGCTCAAATTGAAACCCTAAGTACAGCGTTAGGGTTCCGTCGGGTTGACATGCAATAGTCGGGGACACAAATTTCCACCGTCAGAATGGGCTTCTGAAAGTCTAATCGAAGAAGGAGGCTGAGCAATAAGAATCTACTCTACTTCCAAGACCGGAACGACCATTAATTTCTACCTACGAACTAGGGCTGGACTTAATCGAAGGAGGCTGAAAAAAGGTTACTTAATCGGTGGTTTTGGCCTACGAACTCTATTAAATCCCTTAATTTAGACACTTCGAAATCAGGAGGGGGCAGTGGCGCTGGGTAACCCGGGTTGTTGGACATGAAAGGGGCAGTGGCGGGTTTCAGGTGATTGGTGTGGGGGTGGGTTTCAGGCGTTAGAGAAGAAAATGAGGCGAGTGAGGCATTTGTTGATAAAGAGAGAGTCAAGAAAGAGAGAGAGAGAGAGAGAGATTTTAATTATCAATTTTTTAATTAAATATGTAAAATTATAAAAGTATCCTCATGTGTTTTGCATATGACCAGACTTAACTGAGAAATTTAACTGGGTTAACGTTTATAAACATAAAGGACGATCCCTGACAACTTTTAGGCTAAAGGACATACAGTGAAAAATGATATAAACATAAATGACGATTTCTGTAATTTACTCGTTTATTAATTAAATCCAATTACACAAAATAGTTAGATAACACTAAAATTACCGATAGAAATGAAGAATACAAGAATAACAAATGTATAAAAATTTGGTGGTTTGTATAAAAAATATTATCTAAATATAATGTGAGATTATAAATTAATCGGATATCCTCAATAAAAACTTATAAGAAAGTTATTTTTTTCTTATATTAAAAGATAATAGTTTGACCAAAAGTAGATGAAATAGGTTGGTTTGTGTAAATATTTTTTTATATTTTGGGTTGAATTGAGTAATACCATAACACAAAAGAAGTTGAAATAGTGAACACATTAAAACAATTTTGGTCAAAATGGATCGTCTAAAAACTATAGAATGAGTTCGAACATGTAACGAATTTTGGTACTTTTTTTTTCTTAGACGTCTTATTTCAACTCGAGCTATTTTTTGGTTACAACTCATTCTAATCCGAAGCAAATTGATACGTTTTTTTAAAACGACCCGTTTTGACTCAAATTTATTTTGATCATAACCCATCCTGACCCATTACCCAACCCAACCCACCGATTTTACCAAGCTTAGAAATAAGGTATCCAAAAACATTCAACAATTTCAAAAAAGAGCGAATGTGAAAGTGAGCATTTTTTGACGATACATTGTTTATTACAACGGTAGTGTGACTCATTTTGTGGCCACTAATTTTTCGTATGCAATTACGTAATCATAACATTTTAATAATTTGTAATAAGTGAACCTTGTTTTGGTGGTAGTGTAAAATATTACCAATTTAAATAAAAAAGTCGTTAAATAATGACTTCTTTTGCGAAAGTTAGTCTTTCTAAATGTAAATCAGATTTGGTTGGCCATTTTTTAAATTGAGACACTTTTAGCAACATGTCCTTGAATGGAAATTGCCTTATGACATCAACATATCCAAAAGTGACCGAACTCAAATTATAATAACTATCAAACTAAAACCTAATGTTAGTTGCAACCAAACTCAAATAGTAGTTCTGAATAAAATTTACTCTTACCCTTTTCTAAATGTTAATGGCTTTAAAATTATATTAAAACTTTTATTATGATAATTTGATTATCATTTGAAATAAATAAAAAATTTTGTAATTGTGATAGATTTACATAATAAAAAACTTTTGTACGATATAAGAGCATCTAAGATGAAGTTTGTTCACCCTAAGGACGATGATATGAAAGAAGAGAGAGGTTTGCTATGGCCGAGAAAGAGAGAGGAAGTTGAGTGGTAGATGCATTGAAAATGTTTTGTAATAAAAAAATAAAAAAAAGAAGTGGTCTAATGAGCATGTGTCATGTGGACCAATCAGGATTTAATACTGTTTAAGGCTTTTTAAAATGTTGTTAGTTCAATAAGTTTATAATGTTAAAACAAAAAAGCAAACAAGACAACATTTTTTACGGTAAACAACTAAATTCTAGAATCTAATTAGGTTTTAAGATTATTTTTTTTTAAATCAAAATAGACAAAAGTGATGTGGTGGATGGCTGGGCAAGGATCGAGGATTAGGTAGAATATACTATACAAACAGTTTTTCGGTGGAGTAGTAGTCTAATGACTTTCTAAATTAAAGGTTATAGTTTTGTTTGATACAAATTGTTTTAGTTTGAGCTAAAAGTTTTTTCAGTTGTGAGTTTCCTTCTAGATGGGTCCTGGGTTCGGGTTCGGGTTCGCTGCGGTTACAACACACTGGAAAAGACATGCATGACTCGTAGGAACACCCAAGCTGCTCACGAATAAAGTAAAAGTTTAAAAAAATCGCTTTAAAAAAGGTAGAATATAGTATAGAATTATTTGTTGTAAGGGTGGAGGGAGTGGTAAAAAAAGCCCATGAAACTCTCCCCTTTTACCCAATTAAAATGTGTCATATTATTTTTATCCTCTTGAACCCTTTACAACCCTAAGAGAAGGGTGTGAAACCAATAAGCCCTAAAATGTTTTTTTATTAAAACAATATTTCATTAAATAAACATAAATGAAAATACAATTAATAAAAAAGATACAATCAATAAAAAATTATAAAAAGTACAGTTATTAAAAAAAACTACTCGTCTTCGTCGTCTTTTAATATCATATTGTGTAATATGATACACGCGTACATCATGTTCTTCAACTTTTCCACCTTCATTTGACGTGTCGGTCGTGCAATTATGACCCATTTAGCCTTCAATACGCCGAATGCTCGTTCGACATCTTTCCTTGCCCCCTCTTGTGTTTTCTTGAACATTTTTTGATTCACGTCCGTTGGATAAGAATATGATTTCACAAACGTGAACCAAGAAGAGTATATGTCATCGGCAATATAGTAACTCCGCTTGTATTGATGGCCATTAACAAAAAATGGGCACCTAGGAGCAGTTCCATGCAACTCATTTGTGAACAATGGAGATTGATTGATGACGTTTATTTCATTGTTCGACCCGGCAATACCAAAATATGCGTGCCAAAATCATAAATCATTTGACGCAACTGCTTCGAGTATGACCGTTCGGTACTCGTGATCACCTCGGTGATATTGACCCCTTAAACTAGTGGGACAATTTCTCCAAACCCAATTAGTACAATCGATACTACCGAGCATCCCGGGAAGTCCGTGCTTATCACCGTGTGCTTGGTATAAAAGTGAAATATCTTGACTAGTTGGTGTACGTATGTATTCATGACCATATAGAATAACAATAACATTATAAAAATACTCAAGACATTCCTTAGAGGTTCTTGCGGACATACATAAATATTCGTCGTATGAATCAAAAATATTACCTATTGCGAGTTGTTTTATGGCCGATGTGCATTTTTGAAGTGGAGTGAAACTTTGTTTCTTGTGTGCGTCTTAACTTGAAAGTATTCAAAATTTGTGTTAATGTCATCAACAATTTTTAAAAATAGTGGCTTCGACATGCGAAATCTATTTCTAAAAACTTCTTCTTTGAATTTCGGATTCTCAACAAAGTAATCTGCCATTAGAGTTTCATATGCTTGGACATGATCACATTCAACATGTCGGCTAGTCGATCTTGCAGTGTCTTCAACCTCGGCTGCTTGAACAACGAGGTTTAAAAATTCAAGACTACTCGATTCCGACGACGACGAACTATTAGATGATTCCGGGATGTAAATAGCGCGCTTAAATATTTTGAGATTTATTTATCAGAGATTTTTTTTTTGTATTGAGAGAATTTTTTGTGAGAGAATATTGTGTAAAGATGTATATATATATATATATATATATATATATATATATATATGTATGTATGTATGTATGTATTGAGAGATTTTTTTATTATTTGAAGACCCCAACCCCCCCCCCCCCACACACACACACTCCCCAACGGCTCCCTAACGTTCATTTCTAGCTGGTTCCAGCAGGCTTTTTTACCCGTGCCACACAACCCGTGCGGAACCCGCAGGCGTTGCGGCGGTGTAGCTCAGCCAACCCGGGGAACCCGTGAGAAGCCCACTCGTCCACTCCGTCCACCCTAAAGAATATAAAAAATACGTTTAAATTGAATTTATTTCTCATAAACACGTAGGGACAAGATTATTAAAACCTGACGAAAAATGAATGGATAAGCTTGAAGGTGTTGCATTAATAATGTACAAATTAAAATCTTAAATAAATTAATGTTATATATAGGACGGTTTAAAAAATAATAGCAAACGAGATAAGGAATTAGGAAACCGGACCAAACGAACTTTGATTGATTTTTTTTTTAACCAACATTGGAGACGAAATAACCACATCAATTAAAGACATAATATACATTACTCAATTAGAATTGTCACTTTGTTAGGGGCTTTTCGCCACTAATGACTTCTCCCTCCCCTATACGTTACTCAAATGGTAAACTCATTCTTTCTATTTATATATTACTTTTAACCCCTTTAAGTTTTTAAAATTTTAAGTTTATCATCTTAATATATGTAATATGAATTTTCCTCAATAACTTTCACGTTTGTTTGTTTTTTTTGTTGACGTCCCGGTATAAATATTGTTAAAAAATGGAGTCGTATTCAAAATAAAGTATTTGTTTAAGTATTATGGGTTATATTGTCTGACAACCGTGAAGAATGAGACCGGGACCGGCTGAAAAAAGATTGTCATCATTATCTAACTGTCTTTTATCTATGTTTCGACTTCTACAACCAAGTCGATGTAATTTCATTCGTTTTTTTGTGCTTAATTAGCCACGTATATGTGACCGCCTCAATCGTTTTAAATCCGCCTCCCTCCGCGGAGTGCGGAGCAAAATTTATTTAACCATGTTTCTTTTTGTGCTTAGCCACGTTAATGTCATCGTCTCAACCGTTTAAAATCTATTTCCCGCCGCGGAGCGTGGGTACAATTTATAGTTAAAAAATTTATTTAACCATGTTTCTTTTTGTGCTTAGCCACATTAATGTCACTGTCTCAACCGTTTAAAATCTATTTCCCGCCGCGGAGCGTGGGTACAATTTATAGTTAAAAAATAAAAACATTTTGAAAAAAAAGTTAGAATCTTTAGAAAAAAAATCTTACATATTTAGAACGAGTGGTTGTGTCGTGGAGGGGTGGGGGTTACGATCGCGGGGATGGTGGCGGTGGCAACAATAGTTGTAGAGGTGGACATTTGCACGGGATGTTCGGGAGTGGCGACGTTGTGCTCATGACGGGGACGAACAGTTGTTGTTAGCGGGGCCGGTCGGTTGTCGGTAGCGGTCGCGGTCAGTTTTTTGTTGTCGTGGCCAGCGACGCTTGGTGGCGGTTGCGGGGCCTTCCACAATTGTTGGCGGCGGCGTGTGGTTTTCGACGGTCGCTGGCAGGCGATGGAGAAGGGTGGTCGGAGGTGGCGGGTGTTGGCGGCGGCCAAGAGGTGGTGACAAAGGTTTATAGATTTCAAATCCTTTATAGATTTTAACAAATTTCAATTACTTCAAAAACATTCCCCGAACCAAACGGCTCTTTAGATTTATAAATCAGATTAAATAAATATGGATTTTTTAACCCCAAAGTACCTTTTATGAATGTATGCTAAAAGTTATACCTTTTTGTTATTATATCTATACTATCTAATAAATAAAGGTGTTTTTTGTGACACGTGTCGCATCTATATTTGTTTTTATCATTTTTTTTTCTGTTTCTCTCTCCTGTTAAATACATCTTTATTTTTTAATAATAATATATTTTAAAAAAATATTACCTATACTAATAAAACCCATTTATTTTAAATTATCCCTTATTTATTATAAGAAACTTCAAAATCTAATTATGTAACTATTATTTTTAATTAAATAATAAATTAAAGTCAAATTATTTTAAATAGTAACTAACGTATTTTCAAACTCAGTTATATATTAATTTTTATATATTTTGAATTTTGTTTTCTATCCTTAATATATGTAATACATTTTTACATCTGTAAAATATATATACATAAAGATTTAAGACTTTTATGTATTTTTATTTTTCACCCCATGTGTAAACACGGGTTCTAAGCTAGTTTGTTAATACATGTAAAAATATTAAAGTACACAAAAAAGTATGCACGGACCAAATACTCGATGATCGTTTTGCTATGTTTGTACTTGAACGCTTGGGTTTGCTGGCTAGTCCGGACTTCATCGGGGACGGCCACAGTGGAATAGACGAAGTGAACATGCCTAGGTGTGTCGCGAGCTGTTGCCGCTCGCCTGATGAGTCTAAGGCAGGACGAAACCAGTAGACCCTATCATAAGCGGGACGGATTGACTGGCCCTGGGGCAACCCAGGGCGCCACACGGGGCCTCAAGAGATGACCCTGTGACAAAGTGGTATCAGAGTTGTGCGTTTACCGGCCGAGTATGATTATGCAATGGTGGTGGGAGAAGGCCTAATGGGGAGCGCTTTGCGATGGTCTTTGTACGCCACGAATATGGGATCGTGAGCGCCGCCCTAGTCCAGTTAACATTGAAGCCCGTCATGATCAAGTTCAGCAACTGCGGTCTAGCAGAGCCGCAAAATGAAGATGGAAGTCTGCTACAACCTCCAGGTCCCCATACTGGAAACTAGTCGAACATCGGCGCCACTTAAACCAATCTGATGCACTAAACTGAACGGTCAAGATGAAGATCTTTGTTGCTGAACTACCGGGTGTCCTTCTTACCAAAGTGATTCATGCTCAATCATAAGGGTGAAGCATTGTCCTACGGCTGCAAACAAGTATAGTATTTCGGGCATGCACGAGGACGTGCATGAAATGGTGGTGGGAGAGTGTCGCGGACCAAATATTCGATGATCGTTTTGCTATGTTTGTACTTGAACGCTTGTGTTTGCTGGCTAATCTGGACTTCATCGGGTCGGCCACAGTGGGATAGACGACGTGAACATGCCTAGCTGTTGCCGCTCGTCAGATGAGTCCAAGGCAGGACGAAACCAGTAGACCCTATCTTAAGCGGGACGGATTGACTGGCCCTGAGGCAACCCAGGGCGCCACACGGGGCCTCGAGAGATGACCCCGTGACAGGTAGCTCCTAAAGTCACGAGCTAATTTAAACTTTATCTAAGCTAAATTTAAGTTTAAATTTCCTCTCGTTAAGAGTTTTTGAGTCAAATCGAGCCAATTGACTCGCTTGTTTCGAGTCAAATATGAAGCTCGTTCAACTCATGTTATTAGTGAATCATCTATGATAAATTATCAACCACCAAATAGATGTTTGGCGTTTGAGGTGGAGTAAGACAGGTTGCAACAAGAAGCCTTAGTTTATTGTTCAATAAACAAAAGAATATTTTATTATTAAAAATACGTACATAAAATGATGATATTTTATAAACAAGTTACTAAAGTTACACTAAAAGACAAGTTGAAAACTACTACACCTACAATTGAAAGACTTAATATGTGAGAGTGTTAATAGTACTTCCCCGTGATTGGCTGCCACATGAGATCATGCGAGTGGAGAAAGTTTTTTTCTTTTATTTTTTTAATACTCACACGGTTTAAAATATACGCATTCAACCGTTTAATTTTTATTAATTTTGTTTTTATGTAATAGCATTCGTTTATTAACTTAAAAAAAAACTGAATGCACGTTTGTTTTAGTTTTTTTGGATTAACGTTCCTATTTTTTTTATACAGAGTGTTATTTAAAATCCAGTATTTTATTGGACCGGACGCTATAACAAGCAATCATACACATGAAATCTACATGAATACTGAATAATACTTGCAACTTATTGGTCGGTTACATCACTTGGCGAGTGCTGTTTGGTATCTAGTTTGTTTTACTTAACTGGAATTACTTTATCTTTTAAGATTATGGTTTGACAGATTTACATTAAAGGGGCCTAACCCAGATGGTAGTAGTGTGCGCATGCATTCTCTTCTTACCTCATTCATCCGGGTTTGAACTCTGGAGGTGGCATATATTTCTTTTTTGTTATTTTTTAATCCACTTTTTTCAAGTTTTTTCGTACGGTTTAATGTTTTGATTTAGTATTACCCACGGTTTTTTTGTATAAGAAATTAAATGGAATGTATTAAACATAAAACCCCTCATGACCCCCACCGGCAAGATCACACTCCCTACTTCTCATCCACCCGGGTTTGAACATTAGGGACTGTCTTTTTTTAATTTGTATTTTCTAATTCAGTTTTTTTAGTTCATCTTTTTTGTTACGTTTTATCACTTATATTTGGGTTGAAGCTCACAACCCCGCTGCAGAGCGCGGACACCAAATGCTAGTTCATTACATATAATAACAGTTTTGGTAATATCTAATTTGCCCTATTTGTTGTAAATTGTTTTGAGCTTTATGTCTTTTCACATATATTTTTTAAGTAAGATTTTTGTGCGTTTCGATCGGATCAAGAGGACGATTCTTTTCGATTTTGTAGTTTGGGAGTAGAAATAAAAAATGTAATATTTAGTGAGTGGTTATTAAATCCTTTAAATTTTTTGTAATGTTGGTTTCTTTTGTCCTTCTAGAATCTTGCTAATTAGTTTTATTTATTTTAGTATGCCGACGTTCTAAAAAACAGTAACATTATTGTGCTTGTTGTATGGTACGTAGTTTATATGTGGGAGTAAACAAATATAGCAGAATTTGGGTTCGTTTAATTTAATCGAGTTTGAGCTCGACTCATTTGGAGTTTTATTTATAATCCTTGAACTTGTGACGTTAGTAGGTTTTCAAACTCAAGCTTGGTTCCGGATTTACTCGTTTATTAGTTAACTAATTATTTATTTATATACTTTTATAATTATTTTTATATATTTATATTTATTATTATATAACATAATATATATTGTTTAATTATTTTAATTATAATTTTATATATAAAAATTATACAAATTTATATTTAATACATTAAAACTATATAGAAATTGCTCGTTTAGGTTCGCGAACTTGCTCAAGTTCGTTATGTGAGGCCCGGGTTCAAGCACGTTTATTAGATGAGCCCAATAAAAGTTAAAACTTGGGTTCGAGCTCGTTTAAGCTCGGCTCAGTTCGAGGTTTTAGCAAACAGATTTAAATAAGTTTAGTGATGGCTCGACTTGTTTACAACTTTATTTATCTTGAAAATCATCCCTCCTCTTTTTCTGTAGTTTTCATCTCCTTTTAATTTAACAAGCGTATACTTTAATCTAATTGATAATGGTTTGACGGATGTAAGTTTTATGACAATACTAGCTTAGACCCCGTGTAATACACACGGGTGAAAAATATCTATACATAAATTTCTTAAATTTTATTTATGTATTTTACAGTTGTAAAAATGTATTACTGTATATTAAGGATATAAAACAAAATTCAAAATATGTAAAAAATAATATATAATTGGGTTTCGAAAATACGTCAATTACTATTTAATGTAATTTGACTTTCATTTACTATTTGATTGAAAATAAAAATTACATAATTAGATTTTAAAGTTTCTTTTTATAATAATGGATAATTTAAAAATAAATGTATTTTATTAGCATATTATTAATTTATTAAAAGATATGAATGCATTTAATAAAAGAGAGAGGCGGAAAAACAATGATGAGATTGAATATGATGACGACACGTGACATACAAAAACCTTTCTTTATTATATAGTATAGAAATCTAAATTTCTTTAACGAGTATGTTCCCCCCCAATAATGGTATCTATTTAATATCTCGTCCACTTGTATAAAGACAGGTATTGAGTCTTCTAGATATACTTGTTAGAAATTTATGTAATAAGAAGAAAAATCAAATAAGGATAACTAAATAATCAAGATTCAAATAAACAACCTTTACCATTTAAAAAAAGTAAATAAAAATTCAACAACCTTTACCCCTTTGGTTATTTTCAATAGATGGTTGAATATTTTTTTTTAATTATATTTTTTTACTCCATGAATCATAACTAGTTTTTTTCACCCACGCTACGCATCGGGAGTCAGATCATTACCGGTTCGGTTGGTTTTTGGGGATAAAACTTTTGTCAAAACGCATACTCGATGTAGCATACGATACAAAAAATTATTCAATTTTGAATAATCTCCGTTTTCAATAAAATTTATACCCGAACTTTGAAAAAAATATATATATATATATATATAAAGAAGCCTCGCATTCGGTTTTTTAATATAAATTAATAAACGATAATTATTACAGAAAAATAAAATTATTAGAAAAGTTAACGGGTTAAAAGCATATATTATATATATAGTATGAGGGGTGAAAACGAAAATTAAAAAAAATAAATAAATAAAATTTTAAGAGTACTATTTTTTTTAATTATTTAGTGTTTTGTTATTTGAATTAGTCCCTATAATTATGATCATATAAAAGATAAAACTGTTAACGTCAAATATAAACGACTTGGATGTGTGATGTGTCTCTTTCTACTAGAAACCGAAATAAATAGGACATGAATGTCAACACCAAAAGTTCGACTTTTCCTTTGTTGATGTTGCTTGTTTTCACATTCTTATCCAGTTTCGCTTACGTGAAAAAGTATAAAAAAATTTCCCATGTTGCAACAATTGTGGCTAATTTAATATAAAGGTTTATATCCTTTAAATTTATTTGTCAGTTGAATTAAAAAAGAAATGAAAGTTAAGATAGTTGTACACAACTCTAATTCCTTACACACCCCACGGTTTAGTTTGTCTTTTATATATTTTTGAAAACAATATCAACAAAATGAATTTAAACTAAAATGGTTAAAATTTTTGTATTTAAAAAATAAAATAACATACCATCTTCTCAAAAGATATAATTAAAAAACTCTTAACATTTGAAGATTTTCAAACAATTATCCACTCCATACTTATCAACTTATTTAAAGTTTCATTATAACTTCTTATTTAACCATTAAGTAAATCTAATTAAACAAAATATTTAGATGACACTAAAATAAAAAAAAATAAAAAATACACTCTAAATATTATGTATATTCTTTTACTATATATAAATCCAAAACAATATATAAAATTTAAATTAATTGATGTTCTTTATTTTATATTTTATAATTGTCATTACTTAATGATTAAGTGTTTTTTATTTTTAGTTTTAAATTTTACAAAGTTAACTTATGTAAATGACGAGTAAGACAACAAGAAAAATAACTAATTAAAGGTAAAATCATTATAAACCTTTTTAAGTGATATAAGATGTAAATTTTGCTTTGATAATTGATAGCTTCAAAACACGTGAAAGAAGACGATTACCCGATCATAAGCGTGGATGCATGGTCCGAGTTGGTACTTGATCATAAGTATAATTTGTTTCAAGCTTTGAATATGTCAATCCGGCTTTCAAGCCCTGAGCGCATCATCCTGATTTTAATTTAAAAAAGTGTCACATCAGACGTGCGGTACGCTGACTTACAGAAAGGGTGTATGTTTGTTCCAATTGGTAAATGAAGTGTGACGATACACTTGTTTTAATTTTCACAATATTGACAAAAAAACTGTTCCAATTGTTAGGTAACGTGACCCGGCGAAGGTTGTGGACTTTGCCGTTAGGGGCAAATTCTTTAAGCGTTAAGCGTTCGTTTTGTAGGCGACGTATAAAGGTTCTAGATCGAATTTACCGTTAGGGGCAAAATCTTTAAACGTGGAGCTTTAATATTTAATAAGTCTTTTTAAGTGATATAAGATGTAAAATTTGCTTTGATAATTGTTAGCTTCAAAACTCATGAAAGGCGACAAAATCCATTTATTAGTGTTAATAAAGTGGGGCTTTAATTTAACAAGTCTCGATAATAAACTCCATCTTGTTCAAAGAAAAAGAAAATTATTCAAAATGCTATGCGTTAACACATATAAAAAGTATCATAATTTATTTTTTTTCAAATCTCAAAATAGTTTGTCAAAACAATTTTATCGGGGTTGGAAATTTTCGGGATCGATTGAGTAGTGATATATAATATGCGTATAACACTAGATTTTTTTCATTTGGAGGGAAGGTAATCAAGGGCTATTTTAAAATTTTACAAGGAGCGATGGAGATTTAAACACGTATTTAACAATATATATATATATATATATATTTTTGTATAAAGGACGGCTGGCCCTCCTTCCTCAAAGACCAGGTCCGGCCCTGGTTTTAGTCAATTACGTGTTTCTAGTGTACTATAATAATAAAAGAACAACATAAATATGAAGAGGAAATAAATATCCATAGACTTTCTGTTATTTCTAGAATACTAATTAATTTAAAATAAATGCTTCAAAAAGCGTAATTTATCTGACTCAGCTGTCCCCATATTATCCTCCACTATAAAACGTACAACCCAACCCTCATTCTCAAACAAACAAACAAAACAGAAACACGATGAACACCATATCCTTTCCTTCTGCCACTCAAACCCTCTTCTTCAACAAACCACTCATTTCTTCTCAATCTTCATCCAAATTCAACACATCTCACATTTCGATACGACGACGAATAACCGCCAAAGCCTCCGCCGCCGCCTCTTTCGCGCCGGCGCCGGAAAAGGAGACGTTGTACGACCTACTTGGTATATCGGAGAATGGGACACTATCCGAGATCAAACACGCGTATAAAAAGATGGCGTTGAAGTACCATCCTGACGTGTCGCCGCCGGACAGGGCGGAGGAGTACACCGTTAGGTTTATTCGGGTACAGGAAGCCTATGAGACGTTATCCGACCCGGAAGCTAGATCCATGTACGATAATTGTATGGCCAAGGGCTTCGCTTTTTCGGGTAAGAGAGAAACCCGGTTTGACCCGAGATCCGGAGATAAGAAAAGATGGAAGGAGCAAATATCGGAGCTGCAGCGGCGGAGCAGGGTGAATCCGGATAGAGTGGGTCAGGCAAAGGGGATGTCGTGGGCAGCCCGGATCCGTATGCAACGGAGCAAAGCAAGTGTTAATGGGTCGGATTCAGCCCAATAATCCACTCTTTCATTCCTTGGATAATATTGTATATTTTTTTTCTTTTTTAACTTTATCATTATTTTTTCTTTTAGATGTGAATATTCGTAATGTTTTTATGATATCAAAGTTTTTATAATCGTTATATTTTTTAAAATAATAGCATTCTCAGAGCATTCACGTATTTATTCTTATTCAATTAAATAATATTTTTAGTGAGATAAAGATAGAAATATAGAATGAGATTAAAAATACTTGAAAAATAGTGATATTTAATTAAATTATAGAAATTGATATAAATATGCTAATGTGAATCCTCTTAAATAATACTTTTTCTCTTTTTTTATTCATAAACACTCAAAAAAATATAAAAATAAAGCAATAAATATAAGAAATGAATATATTTAGAAAAACTCATAAAGTTTTCTTTCAAATTATACGGATAAGGTATGAGGATGGAGTTTTAGATGTTAAGTAAAAAAAATTAAAGATATGAAGATCGGGAAGCAAACGTGCAAAAACTGTAATAATCGGATGTTGATGGATGGTGGATATGACATAAACCTATCCGGATAACCATTGTCTTTTTTAAACAATATGCAATTATTGTAGACCTAAAAGATTAAACTGAAAATCTATTGTCTTTAGTACACTATGGATTTGTAATATTAAGTTTCTAATCCTCATGATTTAACAAGATACGTATTTAAGCATTTGTTAAAAACAGTTATTTACCAAATATGTATAGAGTTGTTATCGTTAACCTGAAGATACATGATATGAGGTTAGCTGTCAAGTGTCAAATGTTAACCGTTTTAAGTTTATGATCCATGTCATATGGTTAATTTTAGGGTTGAAGTTTTAGAAGATGAATTTCAAACTACTTATTATTATTATTATTATTATTATTTTTGCTTACATATATTGCGAGATTGACTCAAAATGTGAAAGTGAGCCAAAAGTTAGCTTCCATCCTTGTCATGGACACTTATAACCGATGTGTTGGTTTTTTAGATTTTCGGGTTAATGACCCGTAACTGTCGAACATCTTTACGACTTTTTGTCATCAGACGTTATGCATCTAAAACACCTTCTCCATCCCAAAATGAATTCAACTACTTTTTTCTTCGATATTTCTATTAATTAAATGAAATGTTTCCCTTGAATACCAAACACTTCTATTAAAAACCGCTGCCAGCAAGAAGCTAGAGCGAGAAAATACAATTTTTACAAGAATATTTGATATACGTTTAAATTGTGTTTTATTTAAAGGTGTAAATTGAAGTTATGTTTCATCCCACTACAAGAAAATTCACCTATAGCGACGAAAAAAAAAGACTTTTAGGGACGAAAATCGTCGCTATAGCCTATTGCGACGAAATATTGTCGCAACTGAGTCGTCGCCATACCTCCGTCACATTAGGTGAACTTTTTCGTCGCAATACCTGTCGTCGCTATACATAGGCCATTAGCGACGAAGTTACGTTGCAATAGGCAGTATTTCTTTAATTAAAAGTAATCTTTAATTTTGTAAAATGTGACCTATAGAGACGAAATTTAGTCGCAATAGGTAATTTTTAATTTTGTAAAATGTGAGGTATAGAGACGAAATTTAGTCGCAATAGTTAATATTAATTTTGTTATTTTTTTTATTTTTCCAGTTTTTTCAAATAATAAAACTAAAAAATTTTAAATAACTAAACTATAAATGTTAAAACAAACTCGATGTTATTCTAATATAAATAAACGTAACATATCAAAACATTTAAAATTTGTATCATATCGTTGTATACATTCATCCAAATAAAAACAAACTAACTTGTATTTATTTTGTTTCTTCTTGCAAAAGCGCATTCTGTTTTTGCAATTCTACTATAACTTGATCTCGTCTTTCAACTCGTTCTTTCATTTGTTGATCATCTTCATCCCTATTTACATTAGGGAACACGTTAGGGGTTACGCTTCTCACCATCCGACCAACGCCCCGTATGTGAGAACGCCGAGAACCTAAAGCTTCTTTAAGACACTCAAACTCATCCACCAATGTCTCATCCCCACCCGAGCTCGACAATGATTTATTATACTGTTCTTTAATTTTTTTCCTGCATTAATCAAGTACACATTGGGTAAGTGGTACTTCTACAAAAATTGAATCACAATATCCCTAAAATTGAACACTAAGTTAGAAGTAAATAGCTTGATACACCTTTATCTGAGTTATAAGGGCAGGTCCACCATATGCAAATGCTTTGCTCCTGCTCTTATCTTTAGTAAGCATCCTCGCCACTAAATCAAGTACACATTGGGCAAGTATTTCACCTAGTCATGTTACAATTATAACCTGTAATCATTGATAAAAACTCTAGATGTAAATAGACACAAACCTGCTCACACCTCCACAGCCAACCAAAGCAATTTTCCCCTACAACAACAAAATACATAATATATTTTTATTTTCAGATAACCTTAGAAAAGAATATAGAACAAACAACCAATAAAAAAAAGACATTTTTTTATAATGTACAAGCACATATGTCATATAAAGTTTGTACCTCTGTTAGGATATACATGTCCTTGAGAATGTCATTTGAGAAAACTGAAAAGAGGCTTCCTGCTGAGTCCATCACTTTCTTTTGACACGGTTTATTTGTACTATTTCTGGCCTTGAAATTGTTGTATTTGAAATAATCTACAAGAAAAATTCTGAATCATAAGTGAGATTGAACCAATGTGAAGTAGATTCATGAGCTTTCTAGAACCAAAAAGTGAAAAATGCATGTTTCTTGATTCTTGAATAAGCATACATCAATGTTTATGCAACGACATTTTATAACTATTTTTCCTCTATTTAACATATAAGTGTAAGTGAATATTACTTAATTTATGCATTTGCATGGAGAAGCATACCAAACCATCCAAGCTGAGGTCAAGAGCAACCTACAATATCAAAACGGAACAAGTAAGATTTTGAGGAAAAAAAGTGTTATGTTGCAGATATAAATACCGCTGCAATATCCGTTTAGGATCTTGCTTAGACAAATCTGGGGCAATTTTAACAAGATCCTTTAATTGATTAAAATGAGAAGTTTGACTAGATCTCAAGCCTTCTTAACAAGATCATTTAATCGGTTTCTTCCATGAAGCTGGCAGATTCCAGGGGTATTGGGGGATGACACATTTATTACCTATGACAAGATTAAACAAATGCCAATGCAAATCAATTACAGCACTTGAAATCATAAAGGGGATAATAAAACATTCAAGTGAAAAAGGGAAGCTACCAAGTAGTCAGCATACTGGGATAGTGAATGAACGCCTTGTACATAATCTGCAGCAGCATCCTCACTGATTTTATTCTTTCCAATGTTGACTCCAAGAATTCCGTTTTCCATCACCATTAAAACCACACCTGTTTATAATGGCACTGCCCACAAATAAACCATGATGACAGGTTAAAAACAAGAAATATATTCCAAGTAAGTCAGGGATAATTATAAGAACAAACAATGAAATTGATCTCAATATCTCTTAACTGTAATCACATCATTTTTTATGGCTAAGCAAAAAGCAAGGATAAGCAATAACATAACTTAAAGACCCAAGATAGCAAATCAACAAAAGAACAATAACCTGTTATGTGAATACAAACAATAGATTGAAGTGTCATATAATTGAAAAAAATAGAAACCCAGAGATCGATTTTACATTTCCAAACCGTTTGAGGTGAGCGGCATAGCCCTTTACCAATTCATGAGGGAAACATCCTTCACAGTTCTCGCCGTCGCCATTGTAGCTGCATTGGCAGTTTAGAGTTTAGACCTGTACGAAGATAAATTGGTTGTGAATGTTAAAGTAATTGTCAAATAACTATCAAAAGTCTCAATTCATTACTAAATTTCAAGTTTCCTTAGAATTATCCCTACTGGCATCAACAATTTTAAACGCACATTTCGTCAAAAAAAATATATGACATTAAAAACCCTAGGTTTCACAAGAAATTGTGACAAAGAAATGGAGAATTTAACGAACCACAATAGAATCCCGATAACTGAAACGAGGTCGTAATTAAGAAAAGTCGGATACTAAAGCGGTTTCGAAGGGGTGAAGACTTTCAGTCATTCGTCGTCCACTCAACTGTGTAGTTGCAAAGGGTCGGCTCTGATCTTCAAATGTAAACGACAAGGAAGAAAATGGATTTTGGAAAGCGTTCGAGCATCTGGTAGCGGTCAGGAAAGAAGATGGATTTTGGAGAACGAGGGAACGAAAATTTCAAAATTTTGAAGGGTTTGAGGAAAATTAGGGAGGGTAATGGATGATAATAGAGGGAAATCAAATTTTTTCGGGTTTAATTTGGGGTGGGTGGGTATGATATGAGAGTTAAATTTATTTTCATTAATAAATTAAAATAATTAATATTTAGGTGTAAATAAAATTAGAACCTATATAAAACATCACATATTTTATAATAATATAAAAAAAGTTATATAAATTATAAGTGTTATGTACTAAAAAAACAATAAAACATATAAAGGTCATGTAAATTAAATTATGAATATTATATAAGAATTATATGTACAAACGGTTATATAAAATACAAGTCTTGAATAAAATTTGAAATGTTTAACTATGAATGACAATATTTTACTATGATTGTTTAATTTCAGCTACGTTTGACTATGATCGTTTTTGTTTAACACTAATGTAAAACCATAAAGGATATATATATGGAGTTTTTTTTCCAAAAGAGTGTAGTTTTTACTTATATATGAGTGTAGTTGAAAAAATTATTTACCAAATAGGTGTAGTTGAAAACTTATTTACTAAAATGAGTGTTTTCTTTTTTTCCTTATTTTTAATTAATCTAATAACCATTTCTTTTATAAAACCGTTCGTTTTCTTAAATATTTTTTAACACCGTTAGCTTTTCCAAAAAAAAAAATTTAACATTTTTTATTTTTTTCTAAATGTTTTATCTAAGCTATGTTGTTTAATTTTTTATGACCTTTCGTTTTTCTATACCTCTCTCGCTTTTCTTAAACGCTCTTTTTTAAAGACGTTCGTTTTTATAACGTCCTTTTTAAAATCGTTTATATCGTTTCAATAAGTCATAAAAGGATTAGATTCGGTTGTATGGACTCTTATTGGGTTGTAATGAGTCAAAACGGTTAGATTGGGTTGTAACAATTCATGTTTGGTTATAAGGGTGAAGGGGGCGTCCTTAGGTAACCCTCTGCAGGTTCACGGGTAGCTCAGCTACACCGCCGTCAACGCCACGGTTAAGGGTTCAGGTACTCTTTTGCGGGTATATGTACCCGAGTGATTGGGTTTGAATTTGAAAGAGCTATGGGAATCAAAAAAGACAAAGGATAAAGATATTAAGGAGATGCTGGAAGAGCAACGGGCGGTTATTCGGGAGGATCGTATGGAGAGATTTAAAAATTAAAAAAATAATTTTCTTTTACATTTATAAACAACAAAAAAAAATATTTTTCCCAAAGCGCCAAGTTTTCCCTCCATTGCCAAGACTTGTAGCGACTACTTTACAAAAAAAAATATTTTTCTTTTACATTTATAAACAACATGCTTTATAAAAATTAAAAAATAAAATATTTTCATCTATAGAGACGAAATGTCGTCTCTATAACTTTTTCTCAAAGCGCCAAGTTTTCCCTCCATCCCGCCAAGACCTGTAGCGACTACTTTACAAAAAAAAAACTTTTTCTTTTTCCATTTATAAACAATATGCTTTATAAAAATTAAAAAAAAAAATAAAATATTTTCAGCTATAGAGACGACATTTCGTCTCTATAACTTTTTCCCAAAGCGCCAAGTTTTCCCTCTATTCCGCCAAGACGTGTAGTGACTACTTTTCGTCTCTATAGATTCTGAAAATCAAAAAAATTGAAAAACCCTGTAGCCACTAAATTTCGTCGCAATAGGTGCATTTATTGAGACGACACTATTTCGTCGCTAAAAGTGTCGTCGCTAAAGGTAAGTTTTCTTGTTTTCTTGTAGTGTCTCTTACGAGTCAACTAGGTATATAAAAAATAACCAGCTAAAACAAATCAAAGTCGCCAAAAGTCAAAAAATATCTTTGATGCATTCAAGTTACAGCCTCTAAATAAGCATTTTTCAGAAACTAGATTATTAATATTATAATAATATAGTTTTTCATAATATTAAAGTCATCAACTATTTAACAATTATTCTAAAAGTGACGGAAAGTGTTTCAGGTCAATCTAACCTGACCCACAAAAATTACCTATCTTGACCCGTTATCCAACTCGGTCAACATGGCCTGATGCTACATGTAGTTTTACACTTTTACTCATCATAAATTCATAATGTTTGTTTCTCTTAACAGGTTGCTTCAAGATGCCCCGGATGAGTGATGCAAGTCTAATGACCCGGTAAGTTTTTCCTAACTAATTGCATTGACCGTTGGCCATTTGGTGCAATGGTAGCCCCAAGACTTCCCATAGTGGAGGTCTTGGGTTCGAATCCTGGCAACAACAAAAAAGGGGTCTGAGGCCAGGTCAGGGGTTTACCCAGTTGGGGGGTTCCTCCTGTGATGGGCTGCCCTAGATGTTTTAGGTGTTGCCCTGGGGAAACCCAATTATCCTAGAATATCTAGATGTTGCCGTTCAAAAAAAAAAAAACTAATTGCATTGGGTCGCTTTATCAGGTTCCCCTTTTTCATAATGCACATATCTAAAACTGATATGTTGAATTGAATCGTTTAGGGGCTATTCAACGACAGCTATAAGATGGATTTAGTCCTGATAGACTCGCGGCATTCAATTGCATCAGCGGTATTCGAGGTTGGACATTACATATGACCCAGTATCTCTCTTGTAAACTAGATAAATAACAAAAGGAAGAAGGGTTCTAAACGCGTTCAGCTTTATAACATATTTATATTAAAAAGGTCATTACAAAATTTGATAAATGTACCTGCAAGATGAAGAGATACATCCTAATCTTTGCCCTTCTTTTTTGCCTGCTTCTTTGCTGCAAAACAGTTGAGTTAGATTTGAGTTGCATATTATCAACACATGAATGAGAAATGTGGTTACCTAATCTCCGTTTAGCTTCAGATTTTGCAAACAACTCTTTCCATTCATCAGTTAAAACAAAGATAAACTCTTCTTCTTCATTTCTATCTTGCATCATCCTAAGGACCAATCAAATCCATGGTAGATAAGTTCACGTTTTCTATTTGGCAATTGTAATTAGAAGAGAAATATGATGAGAGTGTTCTTACAGAGCTTCGGATTTAGATTTTGCATCAGCTTGAGGTGGTATGGAGTTCAAATTGTTAAGATTAGGGTTTGAAGAAAAATTGGGAAAAATTGGGGAAAATGGGAAAAGTAGTGATTGATTGATTGTTTGAGTGGAAATTTGACGGGCAGCGAGGTAATAAGTGTCCGTGGAGTGGGCAATCAGGGGATAACTCTAGGTGGTGGTGGTGGTGGTGGTGGTGAAGATGACTGTTTGGACGCAAAAAGTAACCGCCATGCTGAGGACAGTGTGGTGATAGTTCGAGGTGGTGGTGGTGGCGGCGCGAAACAAAGGTCGGTGGGAATAGGTTGGCGCCGCTGCCGGTGGCAGGCTCTCCCGCTTGTCTGAAGAATCCATGGGGTTGTTTTGGGGGATGTTTGGGATTAGTTGTGCTTACGGAAAAAGTTAATAAATAGTTTAAAAAATTAGGTAAAAGTTACTTCTTAAAAATTTCTTATTTTTTTTTATTTTTTTATCTCCTTTTGATTTACTTAAACAAAATTTTAATTCATTAACTTTTAAAAAAAGTTAATAAATTCATAAAAAAACTCAAAAAATAATCTCAAACATGCCCTTCAAATGTGGGTTTAATTTAGGGACTATGGAATATCATTTTGTGCTATTTTCCTTTAGACCATCTGTAATGTTAGGATAAGGTGATAGTTTTTTTGGTGTCAGACAGACCATAGTTTTTCTCACCCTCACTCAGGTACGTAATAATATGATGAGGGTGATCAGTTTTGTAACGTGTGTGACAGAGAGGGCTCTTTTCATCATTTTATTGCCCTCACCCCCCGTGAACACCACCACCCTGCACCACTCACGCCCCTCCCCACCCCGGTCTGGCGTGGTGTTTCACGCCCGTGATGGGTGAGGTGGCACCACGCCCTCACCCTCACGGAAATACTATGCATAGTGTTACAAACATATTAACAACTTTGCTACTGCCATGGTCGACTCAACCATTTTGGGAGGCCAAAGCGAAATAAAATTCCAAGGCCTTTTTCAATTGTCATGGTTATAAACAGTAGCAAATCTAGGATTTTTTTGTGAGTGGGGTAAAAAACGGTTTGTTAAAATAAGATCGGACTATGCATATATGAAAAAAAAAATTGGGCTCAAAATCTTTTTGTTATATTAAGATTGAATATTTTTAAATACAAAAAAAAAAACCTAGATTGAACTATATATATAATTATCTTTTTTCAAAAAGAATTAGGGGCCCGTATAATTTAGGGGACTTAGAGCATTTTCATCAGTTTTCTTATCTCCATCTCTATAATTACACTAAAAATCACTACTTTTTTCCTCTCATTTTCAATTAAATAATATTTTTTCATACATTTATCATTACCTTTTCTCTCTCCTTCACTCACAATACTTTCAAAAAATATTAAAAAATTTATACAGGTGAACAGTGTTTTCCCCAAATATACAAAAATTTATATATTTTCTCTCTTCTTTATTTACATTACAACTACTTTAAATCACTCCCTAAAATATGAAAAACTCCACTCAAAAATAAATGAAGAACCTGTTACAAGTGTAAAAATCTACCACATAAAGCCACCCATGGCTAGTAGTGGTGCACATTTCAGCCCCTGAAACTTTAGGCTTTAGCTGACTTTCTAATTAAATACAGTTAGCCCAGCCCAATCGAGGAAAAGAAATGGGCCCATTAGCCCGAAAACCGGTTCTAAATCATCAAAAACAACCCCCAAAAAACACTGCAAGCTCTTCAATGGCCAGACAAATCTTACATCAACGCTGTCTCTCCACCTTCCTTTTTCGCCGGACAATCTCAACCGCCGCCGCCGATACACTCCGTAACTCCACCACCATCGCACCTATTCCATCACCACCAGAACCGCATAACTCAAACCCTAGAACCAGAACCCCACTAGTCAAACAATTCGAGACATGGCTCGAAAACCTCAAACCCGGATTCACCCCGTACGACGTCGACGAAGCCTTGCGCTCCCAATCGGACCCCGACCTCGCCTTCGACATCTTCCGTTGGACCGGCCAGCAACGTAACTACAAGCACAACAGCACCACCTACCTCACCATGATCCAAATCGCCGTATCCGGTAAGCGTTACCAACACGCCGAAACCCTAGTTGAAGAAATACTCGCCGGCGCTTGCTCCGGGAGCATTCCTCTTTACAATTCCGTCATCAAATTCTGCTGCGGCCGTAAGTTTCTGTTTAATCGCGCATTTGATGTTTACAAGAAGATGTTGACTTGTGAAGATACGAAACCGAATCTAGAAACATATAAATTGTTATTAGACTCACTGCTTAGAAAATTTCATAATGTTAATGTTTGTTATGTGTATTTACGGGGTGTGAAATCGCTATCGAAACAAATGAAAGCTTCAGGAGTGGTTCCTGATACTTTTGCAATGAATATGATCATCAAAGCACACGCGAAATGTCACGAAATCGATCAAGCGGTTAGGGTGTTCCGCGATATGGCATTGTATGGAAATGTGCCTAATTTGTACACATATTGTTATTTGATTCATGGGTTATGTGAAAAGGGGAGAGTGGATGAGGGTTTAGGGTTTTATAAAGAGATGAGGGAGAAGGGATTGGTTCCGAAAGGGAGTAGTTTTATGATTCTGATTTGTAGCCTTGCGATGGAACAGAGGTTTGAAGATTCGATTAGTGTTGTTTTTGATATGCTGAATGAATCGATGTCGCCTGATTTGTTGACGTATAAGACTGTTGTTGAAGGGTTGTGTAGGGAAGGTAGGGTTGATGATGCTTTTGATGTTCTTGAAGAATTCAGGAAGAAAGATGGATTTATGAACGAGAAAACGTACAAGATTTTGCTTAATGGGTTGCACTATATGAACTAGTAGATATGATTACTCAGCACTATCAAAGTTCAGTTAAGTGATGTGAGTTGCGTATTTGGATTATACAACAGTGGAAAGTGCGGTAAAATGGCGGAAATCACTTATTATGCTCAGCATTGATGGATAACTAGACTGGTTCCTCTGAATGGGCTTGAGCTTAGAAAAAGGGTAAGTCATCATTTAAGTTGGAATAATGTTGTCCCTTATTGGCATGATTATTGATCAATCTGACTCTGCCGTTATACATGAACTCACGAATGTTATCTTGTAAGTTTTTTGTTTGATATGTTGAGAATAAGTAGTGATAAATGTTGACTCTTATTAGTGACCCGACTCTGGCCTTTCAAATAAGTCTTGACCCGTAATAAATTGACTCTGCCTGAATATTGCTGTATGCTTTCAAATGTGTGAATATGGCATGTGCACACACATATCTTACTACTCTAATAAATGAAAATCTAATAAATGAAAATCTCTTCAAGACACTTGTGGTTACTTCTCATCTTTATTTTCCCGCCTCTCTCTCCTATTAAATATTAGATTTTCTATTTCTTTCTTCTATTAAATAATAATCTTTATATTAATAAATCTAATTACGAATACTTATTATTTAATTATAAATAGTTATTATATTATCAATCAAATGAACTTAATATGAACTAACATTTATCAATTAAATTAAAAAATTAATATTCAGTTGAAAAACAATGTTTTAAAAACTAACTTAACAGACCTTATAACTGTCACGACAAATTACATTTTTTAAAAACATATTTTGACAAATGTGTCTGTTAACAAATTACATTATATTTTATTTAACCGATATAATATACTGGTTTATTCAACCCGTGTATTACACGGGTTTTTAAAAATATAAAAAATTTATTACTAAATATATAACATTTTATTTATTTAACCCGTGTAATACACGGGATTTTAACCTAGTTGGACTATAAAGTTAAACACTGTATTTTGTAATTCACGTAGGTTTAGGGTTTTTACAAAAAAAAGTTATGAAATCTTAGCTCTAGTATGCTCTTTATTCTTATTTTTGTCCTCAATAGTGGTATTATAACCTAACATGTGTTTTATGCGAGCTAAATTATGTTTTTGGTAGAATGACCCTAAAGAGTGTCAAAAACGACTATGTAGTTCATTAACACATTCATTATTGATGAAGAAACATGGATGTGTATATCATGTACACAACCATGTTCAAAGGAACATTGCTCAAGCACATGTGTGTGCATAATAACCATGTTCAATGGAGCATTGCTTTGTGTGAGCAATGTTCACTATTGTGTTCATTTATGGATCTTGAATACTTCACTTGAGAATTATTATTTTATAACTAAAGTCAAAATTAGCACCACTGGGAAAAAAAAGTCCAAAGTCAAAGTCAATGGTGCATCAAATTAGTGGTGTAAACGAGGCAAGCCGGCTCAGGAGCTACTTTAGATCGGCTCGCTAAAAACTCGAATCGAGACGAGCCCGAGCTCGAGCCTAAAAATAAGTTTGTTTAGTACCTGAGCTCGACCTTCACTAATCGAGCCCGAGCCGGCCCACGAGCCTTCTATTTATATAATTTTTTAATTAATATATTAAATATATATTTATAAAATAATAACTAGTATATATTAAATTATGATAAAAATAACTTAAATAATATATATTATGTTATTTATAAAAGTTATAATAAAATTTATATAAAAATAGTTATAAATATATAAAAATTATTTAATAAATAATAAAAGAGCCAGGCTCGAACTTGAAAAACTACCAATGAGCCGAGCCCGAGCTTTAGAAATAGAGCTCGATTCGAACCGATCTCAAGCTCGAGCTCACAGCAAGTTAAACGAGCCGAGCACGAGCCTCGTTTACACCCCCACATCAAATACCCAGTACATAGGAAGCACTATAATTTCTCCAGGTAGCTATACGATTTGCATTGAGCTTTGGGAATATTCCTAACGGAATCAACTACTTGTGTGTATTTTAAGTGATGTATAAACTAGATATGATAAATTGTATAATAATCAGTTTCATCTTTCATTCTGTTATCTCATATATTCTGTTCCAAATCATTCTTTATATTAATTAATAGAAGTGTGAGCACCGTCAACACTAGAAACTAGATGTGGAACATGGGTTAAGCTGTGACTGTCTTGTTATGCATACTTAATGTCAATAGTGCTACCATTATTTATAAAATTAGTTTTTGATATATATAATCTCCAGTTTTATTAGGCGGGTCGCTGAACTTGCGCTTTGATCTGCACCAAAAACTGAAGCAACCATTTTCATCTTTTCTTCCTGCAAAAGCAAATGTAAAACACTGGAAACTAGATGTGGCTTGATAGATAGGTCGGGGACGGATGAAACGGGTTGGGTTGGCCCTTACACACTTTTTTTTAATCTTTTTTAAACTTAATTTATGATTTTATTATGATGAAGTTTTGTTTTTCATAATTACAATAATCTAAATATTTGGATGAAACTATTTAAGAGGTGGTTTTCGTTAAAAATTAGACTTTTAGTGTCTTTCAACCTATTTGAATGATTTCCTTTTTAGTTAAATCTTTTGGTTTGAACCCTTTTAAGATAAATCCAACCCGTATCAATTCGTTCATAAGTAAATGGGTCGAACTAATTTAAGCATAAGAATTGAAGATCATACCTGGAATGCATATATGAACCCTGTCCTCACATGTGTCCTTAATACTGTACAGTAAATAGTTCATTAAGCTTCTTTCTCCAATTTATTATGTCTAAAGATTTCAAGTCTTGTGACCAATGTACTTAACAAACACCTAAGATAACTCATTTAATTACAACGAGTTGTAATTAGTTCATGCAATAAAGATATATTTTAACCAACCAGCCACTAGGGGCTCAGCTCCTTGGTATAAAAAATAGATTAGTCTCGAATGAGTGTATACACTACACACCTTCTAACTTGTATAATAGGGACTTGGATTCAAGTTTCATAGTGGATGACTTAGATATTTATAATCGATAGGCCAAGCCCATAAACAAACGGTGAGGGACGTGTCCATGTATCATCATAATACGAGCCAATCTTAAATTCATTTGCATCGCCCTTATTAGAGGTGTACAAACCGGACTTTTTTCGGTTTAGGTCAACGGAAGTCAAAACCAGTTCGGGTTAGGAACCTGTTTTTGGAGAGAGGATGTGATTGGTGCTGTTCCAGTTTTTTGATTGGTTGTTCAGGAACCGGTTTTTTTACACACGCCTTGGATGAATCTGCCTCGAATGGACATAAATATGGTTAAGTACGGGTTTCAAGGTCTTAACGTACGCCTTGCATATGCATGATAACATGCATATGTGTACGGTGTCTTGGTTATAGAGGAAATGATCCATATGGTTCTTGAACAGACTCTTGACGAAAGCTTTAGTTTCAAACGTTTTGCTATGCTTCACAACTGCTTTGTCGTTGCCTTTATCTTTAGACAATTCGACCCTCGCTTTTGCTTACGCATTGGCCTTTTTCTTCCTCATTGAACGAGGCCATTTTTCAACCTCATCCGGCAGATCGTCAACCAACAAAGGATCATCACCGGTGAGGCTGAATATCTTAGTGTGAGCGTCTGAACCAGATGTGCTATAGTCACCCAGTGTTTATGTCTTCATCCTTTTCGGTTGGATTGGATGTCAACTGGCACGTGCCACATCGGCTGGTCTTTGACAAACCACCCCACATGTTCAAAGTTGAACATTCCTTCTATCAACAAGTACTCTTTTCGCACTATTGCCATAATTTGGTCAGCAGTATAGCCATTTCGTCGTTGCGCTTTGTATACTCCACAAAAAATTTGCCATCAGCCTTTTAGTCATGTGAAGCCTTTATAAATTATTTAAATGATTTAAAAAAACTATCCGTTGGTTATTCAAAAAATGATTAAACAATTTTTATAATTAGTCTTTGGAAGCATTTATAATTTAATAAACACTCCCCCTCATCCGGGTGCGTCTGGAATTCTGGACATGCTCACAAACGGACGAGACCATATGAGCCTTCAATGCGGGCCTCCAGTCACATAGATGTGACGGTGTCCGACCACGTCCGGATGTCTCCTATGAAGATGCTTTTAAAAATAATGTAAATTGGATAAATAATGGGTGCCATCACATTCTACATGATCATGCCAGTAGAGGTAATATATCCATCCTCAGCTTTTTTTTTTCTGTATTTTCCCTTTTGGAGGGAATCTAAGTATGGAGCTCAACAAGTTAGAGGTAGAGAGGTTAAAAGGAATATTTAGTTGTTGGGTGAATATTGATTGTGGAACTACAAGTACAATTTCAGTGGCAGATTCGTCATCCTTGTCCATTCAAAATTAACCATTTACTGTTATGGTTGTTATTACATACTAACTGACAATTACCATTGCTAATTTGTACCTTAACAAGTGGCAATGGGATTTGGTTTTTCTTTAAGCAGCATTATAGGCTTCCAAAATTTACAATCATTATTCACTAATTTAGAAATTTGCATGTGTTATATAATGAATCTATTAATTTATTTCAGGAATTGCTTTAGAAAAAATTATCATTTTGATTTCTCACAAGGGAATTACCGTCAATATTTCAATAAGTTCTAGCTCATTTTAACCGCTATCATTCTAGAGTTGTTTATCGTAGAAAAACACACTTTAGAGTTCTAAAGTGAAATGTTTCTTTTTATCATAATTCAAACATGGGTATTATATGATTTCAATTTTGTATTAACTTTGGGTCTTAAGACTAACTAACGTTAGTTTTTCTGTTAAATTGAGGTGAAATGAACAATATACCTTTTTTTATAATTATAGGGACCTTTTTATGTCATTAATCATGTTTTAATTGAAGGGGCTATTTATGTAAAGTATAATAACCAAGTATATATATATATATATATATATCTTTTTCTATAACCTAGTACCAGACCAAAGCATCGGACACCACCGTCAGTTCAACCACCTAAAAGGTCGCCGGGCTATGTTCATTCATGGGAGAAATCCCTAATTATTCCCATAATAATCTTCGTCATCTGAATCCTAACCTGTTTCAGATGACGCTTATCCGTTCAACCAAAGACCGACTGAGGTCGCCGGTGGAGCCGGATATGGAAATAGTTTCAACCACGGGGCGATTGTCCCCACAACGTTGCCGGTTGGATATGGAAACAAAGAGCTGAAACTTGTGCGTTAGGGTTTGGTAAACGGTGGAGGAGGTGAAGGAGATGAGAATTTGTTGAGAGGGACAGAGTCGACCAATCTCATGTCGGCGACCTTTTAGGTGTTGGTGTGGTGCTTCCAACGAGACAAACATGTGTTGGTGTTTCTTGGGCTGGCGAATCAGCTCGACGGCGATTCTAGGAGAAAAGTAGAACATAGGCTCAAATTTGGAGATGGCAGCGATGGTGGCGGTGGTGGTGGTTGACGACGATTTCCTTGTGGTGGTGTTTCTCCACAAATTAATATATATGTATATATATTTTAGTCATTTTTGTAAAACGTAACAGAAAACTAACGTCATTTAGTCTTAATACCCAAACTCGTTACCAAATTAAAAGCATAATACTTATACTTGAAACTCTTAATACACATACCTATTATTTTTCACAAACCATATAAACAATCCGTGTAATTAACTCTTGAATTTTAGAAAAATTAAACACAAATTCTTTGTTGAAGTTAGAGTGTAGATGCATTTATAAATATTCACATCAGTTTACATCAAATCAGGTACTAGATTTAGTCAAGAAGCCAAAATTATCGAATATTCAATTGATTTATAATATATCAAAAAAATTCAAGTTTGTGATCATTCACGATTAGATTATGTGGATGACTTTTTTAACTATTTACGTTAGTGACAACCTAAATCATTAACCCAAAATTTAAAATATATATATATATTTTCACAATTAAAACTATTATTTTAAAAAAAAATTATATCAATAGCACATTTGGCAAAGAGGCGAATAAAACAGCAATAATAAATAGCATTAAAATTGAAAGACCTCAACTTTGAAGCTCAAGCACACCTCTCAATTTTGAGTTTTGACTATTCTTCGGTTACCCCTGTGCTCTTTAACTCGGCTAAGCAAAAAAGAAATAATTAAAGTGTGTACAGCGGGCCAGACCAGCTACCGGACATGTAATTGGTCCGGTTATGTATAGTTAAACCTTTTTAACTTGAAACGGTTAGACCAGTGAATTAGACCGGGTCAGACCAGAATTCAAATTATTTTTTTTGTTTTACTTCAAAGTCTTATTTTATTATTAATTTATTATTTCAATTTACATATTATATTTATTTAAGTCTTTATATGATATTAAAATTACAAATTTATATCAAAACAAAAAAAATGTTTTATATTTTGTATCTATATACATATTTCTAATTTTTATATTTATATTATTTATGACGTTATTTGATCATTAAATCCGGTTTAACCGCTATGACCAATTAATCAGTGAATTTTAAGACAACCGGTTCGTTATTCGATAACTAAAACCCTCCCCCACGCATTTCACATCTTCAAGAACCCCCTATTATAAATCCAACCGCATAAGAATCAATCAAATTAGTAAATTACAGTAAAACCTAGCAACAGAAAAAATTTCATCGCCATGAACGACGATCAAATCCCGTCGTTACGCATCGATAAATTGAAGGTTTTATCGCCGTTAGGGCGAGGAGCTAAAGGTGTAGTGTTCTTAGTTCAAAACAAAGCATCCGATGGAGAATTGCTTGCTTTGAAGGCGATTTCGAGAGCTTCGATCAAGAGTAATGTGAAGAACAAGGAGAGTGATGCTACTGGTAGCGAGTACAAGCGAATTCTCTTCGAGCAGGAGGTGTTGCGACGGTTTCAACATCCATTGCTACCGAAACTCCATGGCGTTTTATCGACCGAGAGTATCGTTGGATACACGATTGATTACTGTCCAGGACGCGATCTCAATTATCTTCGTAAGAAACAGACGGATAAAATGTTTTCCAATGATTTCATTAGGTAAAATTCAGATTCTGATTATTGCATTTTGTTATTGAAATTGATGTGCCGATCGATTTGATTCCTAATCGGAGATGTTAAATTGCTAATTAAAACAAAATCATTTCAAATTTGACATTTTCACGATTTTAGGTTTTATGCGGCGGAAATGGTACTTGCATTGGAGTATCTTCACGGATTGGGGATCGTTTACAGAGATCTAAAGCCGGAAAACGTTATGATCCAGGAGAACGGACACCTAATGCTTGTTGATTTCGATCTCTCAACAAAACTTGCACCAAAAGCTCACTCCAGATCTCCGTCAACTAAAACCGCACCGTCACCGGCGTCCGATCGGTTAACAAAGAGGAAAAAGCGAGTTTCAAAGTTTTACACGTGTTTTTACGCTGCTATCTCGGCGGAGGACTCAGTACATCCCGCCGAGTCAGTCAACTCAGAACCGAGTTGCGAAACCGATGAACGTTCAAAATCTAACTCGTTCGTCGGAACGGAAGAGTACGTCGCACCGGAAATGATACAAGGCAACGGCCATGATTTTGCGGTAGACTGGTGGTGTTTAGGCGTCGTTTTGCACGAAATGCTTTACGGTACGACGCCGTTCCGTGGAATGAACAGGAAGGAGACGTTTTACCGGATCTTATCAAAGACGCCGGAGCTTTTCGGAGAACCGACGCCGTTGAGAGATTTGATCGGTAAATTGCTGGAGAAGGATCCGAAACAGAGAATATCGGTAGCGGAAATCAAAGGTCACGATTTTTTTAAAGGCATTGACTGGGAAAAAGTCTTGCAAATCTCACGGCCACCGTTCATACCTGGACGGTTCGATGACGAGTGCACGGACGGAAATAAAAAAATCGATATAGAGGATTTTGTCCGGGAGGTGTTTAAGGTGGATGATGGCGTCATCGGTGACGTCACGGAGAAGGAAAATGAACATAAGCATTTTTTGGTCTTCTAGATTTAATATCTTGATTATTGAATATTATTTTATTATTATATTAGGTATAAAGGTGTAAAATCTTCATTGTGACATCATCCATTATTAATTTATGTACGTGGAAGACGAGAGTTTATGTACGTGGAAGACGAGAGTTTATGTTAATAACAAAATACATCAAAACAAATATAAATGATATCATAAGTTTCTATTTTTTCTTTTTTTAGAACGACTCCTAATCAATTTTTATTAACCACTTGTATTTACATTTTTTATGATAAAATAAGAGATTATATAAAATATTTTGTGAAAAATACAATAGAAAAACAATAATAATAACATATATTAGACTCTAGACTATAAAACATGCAAATAAAGATTTTTCTGAGTATGCACGTAAAATATTTAATTTAAACATATGATGTAATATTAGTTTTATTTTACTGAAATAAAATATCATAATAATATTTTGAAAAATGCATTACAAAAACAATGAAATATTAAATTATAAAAAATGGGATGGGTTTGTTACAACGATTATACGATAGGAATTATATATACTTTATTAATATAATTACTCACTTCTTTGGGGTTTCAAAGTTGAGTGGTATGATCAGAAGAACGGATACAAGTGTAAATAATAAAAAACTACAGGAAAGATAGTTGGTTTCAAGGAGAGGTAAGCGAATACTATGAGAAATAAGTAGAAGATGATGAAGTTATGAAATAGGTTGAAGACTTAAATCCGGTGTGTGCTTGAATGAAGCCCAAGGTTCGTATTTATAGTGCCTTCAACAAGTTCCTCTTCCTCCTAGTTAATCTCGTGACTTCTCCAGAATAGAAAGTTCTTCAGAGGACTTTCTTCCTCTCAGAATTCTCTCTTCTGAACATCTTCATTCAGGTAATAAGTTGATTTTTTCTTCTGTAGACAACTACAATTCTTTTTTGTTTTTTTACCGAGTCAATATCTCTTTTGTCTAATTTTTCAGAACTTGGTTTGCGTGAAAGAAGATGCTTCTCCATTATTGTATTATCATAATACTTGTTTACCGAAAGGAGAAGTCTTTCCCTTTTGTTACTTTAGGATGATGAGGATCCCTTTGTTCTTGGGGAGTCTTCTCTTGACGCAACCTTCAAATATTTAACTTTCTCTTAATTAGTGGAGGGTAATGGGAGATGAATTCTCCTACGTCATCAGGATGAAAAGACTTGTAAACTATAAAATATTATATTCGACGTATAATATTTCATACTTTTAGTAAACTATAAACTATGTGTCTTTTAAAATGACATAATGAGATGGATATTTTGAAGTTTTTGTAGGGTTATGTTGCCTAATTCAATAAGACAATTTAACATGTACCCATTAAATAATGATATATAAATTCATGAAAAGATACTTAACACATTAAATATTTGTAGTTAATGTCTCACTTCATCACACAACCTATTTTGCTTTCATGCCAACTTCCTTTGGGGGGCCACTCACTCTTTCATGCATCATTCACCACGATTAACTTAAATTTGAAGAAATTATAAACATAATTATTATTTATACAAAAATGTTAGTGTTTGTATTATGTTATTATATATAAGTTTTACCTATGTACATTAATTATTTCAGGTGTTTATTTTATATTCTTATAAAATTAGAAATGTCCTAAAATATGCAAATGGGTAGATTTTTTATTTTTTTATGTATACATGAAAATTTGTCTAGTTACCAACTTTCTTTACGTATCTACTTTAAGTGTAAAACTAAACTAGGCTTGAATATTTCAAGCATTTATGATCAAGAATATAGTGTTAGTGTATGCTTAGATAGACAACTAAAATCAAAAGTTTAGATACAACAATATTAGTTTATAATGTAAACATTTTATGACATTTTGATAGTTCCTATATCTATCTACATTGTATATTTGTATCACCATAATGTATTGTAATTTTCCTACTATTTTACATAATCTGTGGGAACCTACCCCTGCACAAAGTGTAAGGTAAAACTGTGTACATCAGATCGCGAAACGATTCAGCCATTACGTGGCTGCGTAAATGTGGTAGCTAAGTCAAACATCTGGTACGAAAAAAAAGTTAGCATTTTACATAATATAATAATATTGATATGATCATAAATATTATATATGATCTATGATTAAAAAAGATTTATGCAAGTCTAAGGACTCCTTTGTCATTTTATTTATAGAGAAATTTTTAAAAATGAAAATAAACGGGTGGTTATGACAAGACTTAAAACAAAAATCATTAACTAGTCTCATGAAAGAAGAAATACACGATGGGTATGACAAGACTAACCAACATTTAAAGAGCTAGATATTATTTCAATCAAAATACAACCACAAACAAAATCATTAACTCGTCTCATGAAAGATAAGAAACCCAGAAATTTTCATTTCAATATTGGTGTTCATGAGAAGGACACGTTTTTTTTAAAATCAATATTGGTGTTCATGAGAAGGACACGTTTTTTTTTAAATTAATTTTGTGTACAACATTAAGTACTTTAATACAATATAATATAGAAAAACACATCTAAAATAAATGTTAGTTTATGGATGCTCCACGTAATGACCACCTCTTGTTTTTTAAGGGATAGAGGAAATGAGCGAACTCTACGTCTACGAATCTATTTGATTTATGGCTCGTGTATCATAAGGATCGTCGGTTATACTCTACGAGTCATGATATATGACTTATAGTTGTGTATAATTATATCTTATGCACATAATGTCTACAAACTTTCTCATCTATGCGAGTGTGGGTCACGTAGACGTAAAGTCGTGTAATTTTATTTTTACCTTTCAAAAACAAATCAATTTTGAAAGAGAAAAACATTCAACGACGCTTTAGAAACCTTTCAACAATGACATATTATTTAAGCGATTTACTAAAATATTGAAGCAGTATTCAATCAACTGAGTAACCTCTTTACAATGGAAAACGATAACAATCATGTAAGTATTTGTACGTCTATTTGCAAGTGACATCTTATAAGCCCTTTCTTTTTTTTTACCATACATCCATCATAATAGCTATCAATATTGGTTTGTTATGAATGTTAGATTTTGAATATTATGATTTTCTATTGACTATAAGCAATTTTATCTTCTTTATGGGGTTGTCATGATTTCTTAATATATGGGCATGTATGGTTTTATTAAATGTTGGATATGAAGTTTAACATTTTTCATGGCTTTTATGATGTTGCATTCACAATAAGATGACACATTTTAGGAATAAATGTTTTGGCTAGGGAAACTCGAGATTCATATTTTTACAAACGAATTGATGAAGTAGGGGATTGTGTCATGGTAAATAATGTGAGATATCTTATTTTAATTTCGGTTTTGTAGATTGTCTAAGAAGTTAACTTTTTGTATATTGAATATGGATAAAGATAGATTAAGTGTTGACATGAGACATATATTTAGGGGAAAACTAGAAAATTTGTCCTGTCGTTTTGAACTTTTTTTGTTATAGGCGGTGTCATTAACGTAACTAAGCACAAAAAAAAACATGGTTAAATAAATTTTGCAAAATTAATTAAAGAAATTAGATTAGTAAAAACAAAACAAAAAATTTTGATGTTGTGGCTTGTTAAACCGCGAAATCAATCAACGTCTTTGAAACTTTGTATAAAAATATTTAAACCATTACGTAAACTCACGCATTGTAGTGAGAGTATTGATAACACTTAAGACATTATAGAAAAAAACCGTTTAAAAAGTTATCGCATGTGTTACAAAACCAATAAAAACTAACATAAAGACTCATACAAAAAAAGGTAAATAAAAGCTAAACAAAAAAAATCGTAAGGCATCAAAATAAAAAAAATAGTAATAATAAGAAGCAAAAAAATATATATATATATATACTTGAATAACAGAAAATTTTTGAACCCACTGTCAAGTGGTTCACCAACAATTTTGCTTACAAATCAGACCAACTGCGCTTTTGTTGTTTGCTGCCATTCTTTATGTATTTGTGTGAAAGGAAGGTCGTGTGGCACGTTTTTATTGAACACCAACCTTCCTTTTTAAGGGTTAGTAATTTAAAAAAAACATTTGACTTTTCCTTTTCCTTAAAGTAAACATTGAAAAGACAGTTTTCACTGAATAAACATACAAAAATCGTCAAAACGTTTATCTGATGGGACGAAATCGCCGCCTTCATGGCTGCCATAAAAACGTCTTTCAAATGTAAGAAGGAATTTATATTATTGAACAAAAGCTAGCCTGATATCTAAAGTCTTTCAAACATCATTGGACACGTAGAAAGATTATACGTATAACGCCACCCAATGTTCCTCAACAAGCCAACAGACACGACCATAGTGTGTTTACATGTTTATTTTTGCAAATAATAACTCAGGACAAATCTCTGGATAGTGTTGGTGATACGGAATATGCTTGAAAAACAGTTTAGACACATATATGATTCTAGAAAGAAATGATTTTAATAGAGGAAGAATGTTTTGATGATTGCGTAGATTGAACTTATTCACCAGAATGATTATAAGAAGAAATGATTTTTAAACCGGTTTAACAATCGGTTTAAGTCAGTTTTAAAACCGGTTTAAGATCTTAAACCAGTTTTTTGTGTACCTCTGTATATTTATATCTTATTCAATTACTATTCATTCAAATGACATCGTTTACTGCCACTAGAATTGCTCTTCAGTTTGACAACGTTTAGAAAAATCATTGTTAGTACACCCAACCGTTATTTTGGAACAAAAAAGGCTCATCTGAGTATTGGGTTTTAAGTATAAACTAGAAATTTTGTCCCACGTTTCGCGACGAAAAGTGGACATTAAACAGTTGAGACAGTGACATTAATGTGGTTAAGCACAAAAAGAAACATGGTTAAACAAGTTTTGCTCCAGAACATAACCTGTTGAGACAATGACATTAACGTGTCTAAGCACAAAAAAATTATAGTAAATTACATACAGAAAACGTATTGTGAGGAGTCGGTTGTGAAGATTGAAAACGAGTGAGGCGGTGACCTCTTCTAACGGGTATTGTTTTTACATTCTTACACGTAGATTTGATTTTTTTATGAATACAGTAGAAATAACAACTTTATATCACGGTCAGGATGATTGGGAAAGATCAAACCAATTTGAACCGCTCACGTCACAGTAGTAGTAGCGTAAAGGCCGTAAGCCGGGGGCGACCAACCATAACATAAAGCTATATTACTTTCACACCTCTCTCTTTTTAGATATCAATAGTTAAAGAGAAATCCGCTGTGTGAGCGACGTGACTGCGTTACATGTGCTCTACAGGCTGCAATTAGCAAGAGGTCAACAATTACGTGAATTGCTTAAACAATCCCAATCCGCCCCTCTCACGGTAGAAGAACGGATACTTACTAATTATACCGAAACAAACGGTTATCTCGATTCATTAGAAATTGGACAGGTAAGGAAATTTCTGGTTGAGTTACTTACTTAATATCAGCTGTGTAAGTATCTATTTCAAAATTATGTTCAATACGATAAAAACACTAAACAAATACAAGTTTATGTACTTGTATACTAGCATGGAATAAGTTTATGTACTTTGATGATTTTTCTCTACAGACTTTGCTACGAGTGATTATCATAGGTACGACTTAAAGGAGTAGAAACTTTAGCTGACTAGCAAGTGAAAATAAACCTTCTTTGCACACCAAGTAAAGCAGCTGGTGCCACCCAAGAAAGAACACAGCCATAGCTTATTATTAGGCTACCAGAACTGACATTATGGTGGCTGGTTAGTGCCAACAAAATAAAAAAGAACCCCCATTGACAAGAGCAAAGAACCAGCATCCACTAAAAACAGTCATTGCAGAAAACTGACAGACACACTTAGACCATATCGCTGAAAAGAACCCAGTTGATGTGGCACTGCGAGGGATTAAAAGGGAGAAAGATGAAACATCAGGAAGATTTACCGCTAGAGGAAGAGTATGAAGAAGGATTGGGGATGCGGGGGAAAGGATATCGCCCGACCAGCAAGGAACGCAGCAAGACTATAACAAACGGCCTTACTCTTGCCAAAACATATGGTCTTACCGCCTCGTAATTGGTAAGCTAGAAAACAAACAATATTATTCAGTTTGATGAATATTGTGGTTGTTAAATTTGGTTAGTTCATCTTGATTCTTGGTTTGCTTTTAGTTTCTTGGATGTTTGGTCTGATCATTTTGACAGTGGTAACAGTTATATTGGGTGGATGCAAAAGTGACACCATAACAAAAAATTATACTACTAAGTACTAACTCTTTGGTTCAAAAGGTTCATTTCATTGACCAGAAAATTCATTAAAGTCTTGGTGACGAAACTACGGAGTAGAAAATCAAGATTTGAGGTCTTGGAAATCAAAATTAACATAAACTTACAGGAAACGCGATCCATAGCATATAAAATAAAAAATTACTCATCTTCCTGGCTGCGCAGCCTGGCCAATTTGTTGGTAACAACGACATCCAACTGTGCAGCGCGCTCAACAATTTCCTTCCTTTTGCGGGTAGATACATTGTGAGCTATTTCAGCACAGTATGTCCTGTAAACAATCAGTTGTACAAAACCAGTATTAAATAACAGCCGGGAGTATAAAAGTGTTTAGGATTGTCAAATATGGTAAAAAGATATACCGGTTGTGCATCATGAGGACTTCCAGCTCTTTGGCGTTGTGAACAACAAACTTCTTGAAACCATTTGGCAGATAGTGGCGTGTCTTCTTGTCTGATCCGTACCCAATGTTGGGCATAAGAGTCACACCTTTAAACTTTCTCCTTACACGAGAATCAATACCCTTGGGCCTGCGCCAGTTTTCCTGTAACCAAAAACAAGAAAATCAACCAGTTATCCAACTAGTATCAAGTATAAGTAAAAAACAGAACAACAAGCAAATGGAGACAAGATCACGGTATGTATAGCACATAAAAAAAAACAATAAACAAAGCCATAAAGTTGCAATCGCGTGCTTTATGGGCATAAAAAAGCATAACATAATACCTTGACACATATCTTCCAGTCACTCTGGGGCCTCTTGAACTTCTTGACACGCTTCTTGACGATCTTCTTATCAAGCTTAGGAACTGCCATTGCTTACCTAAGAAAAATCAAGAGAATCAACTATTGACTGCCTTCTAAAAGTAATTGAACACTTAGCATGTGTTGCAAATACATTTGATCAATCTATCTTAAATCGAACAATTTTATCATAAACTTAAATACATTTAATCAAGGTACCTAAAATCGAACAATTTTATCTTAAATCTAAATACAATAGATCAAAGTAACTAAAATCAGACAACTTTATCTTAACTTTAAATACACTTGATAAGGTAACTAAAATTTAAAAAATACACCACAAAACTATATAACTTTAGGGAAACCAGACTATATCAATCCCTTAAAACACAGTTATAAATGCACAGAAATTACAATCATTTTCTCTAAATCCATCAGATCATCAGCTTCGAAAACCTAGCCTGAATCTGCGAAAATGCCCCATTCTACACAAAAATTGCCCTAAAATAACAAGGATTATTCTAATCCAGGTGAAATCATACCATTTCTATCATTAGAGTGATATTATCCATGAAAAGTAAACATATTCCGAAATAATAACTTAAAATTGGTCAAAAATACAGACGGAATCAGACTAAAAAAAGATAAGAATAACAAAACCTGCAACAACAATCAACCCGCTGATTGAAAGTAAAAGCAAACAAGTGTACGATTCAGCTCAAAATTAAACCCTAATTCGAAGACGCCGATCAAGCTAGATTAAAAGCAGCAAAACAACATGAAATCGAGAAGAAGATGAGATCTTCGAACCTGCAGATTGAGACGATACGAGGCGGCGTTAGAAATCTCTCAACAATGAGCCGCGAGAAGCAATGGACCGATTAGGGTTTAGATATACGATTTCACCTGAAAGAGGGGTTTGGTTTGTGTGTTTATGGGCCGATATTTTGAGTGGCCCGTATAGGATTTAAGCCCGTGTTACACATTAACCCAGTTGACCATTAACAATAAATATATATTATTTTTATTGGGTTAAAGCTCATGATTTACATGGGTTGAATAAAATACAAATTGTTATAAAACAGTATTTTATATGAAGATTTGTTTGATGTTATTAGTCATCTGTGAAATAAGAAATAATTGAAATTTTCTTATGATTTAGTAATTTTTAATAAATTATTAGAATATATGTTTGATATTTAATTATTTAACATTGTCATTATTTAATAGGAGAGAAATGCGAAAAACAAAAATCTAGATTTCATTAGAAGTCGACACGTAGCAACTATGGTTATTCATTTATTATAATATAAGTTAGAAACCCTGTATATTATACAGTATGAATAAATACAGTGTTATATAAGTAATAAAAATCTAATATTACATAATTTTTTAATACAAATTTTAGAAACGTTATATAGTTATTTTTTTAAAATGTTTTATAAAAAAAATGAAAGAAATGTTCAAATTATAAAAATGTTTTATGAACAAAGTTATTTTTTTAATTAAAATATATTTTATAAAAATCAATATTATTTAATAGGTGAGAAATGCAGGAAATGAAAATTATAATTTTTTTTATAGAAACTTGTATCATTAAATAAGAAAGATAGGCCGGAAATTTTTTTAAGGATAAACATGGGAATGACATATGCCACCCTAAAACATTTATTTATTAGTATGTATAGATATAGATATGTTATTTGATACCCGTAGTTTTTATATTTTATATTCCTTAGATAACAAAAATATATAAAAAGAAATGTGCATAGAAACCGTATATTTTTACTCTCTAACCATTAATCCTTGGAACCTAGATAACCCGTTTTTAGCTAGCCAACGAGGTTTCCCCGACAACCAAGCTAACGAGCGTCCGGCTAACAGTACGGTGAGACGATCTTTTACGTTCATTCGTTTAAAAAATAAATGGACATGGACATAAAATTTGGTTTGATTAATTAAATTAACGAACAACAACATAGTTGGTATTCGTTCAATTGTGTTCATGAATGTTCGTTTATGTTCATTCGTTTATATTCGTTCATGTTCGTTGTTTATTTTTGTTAATCTAAGATCTTATACTTTTTTTGAATTTTGAGTTTATTACCCTCACATTTAAACTTTTTGTATGTTTTTTAAAATTTTAGTCTTTACACTGTTACTTTTAAACTAGAAAGAAACCCTAGTTAAGACGATTGCCCCATCCACGACACTTGTGTACGTGAACCGTTTGCTTGTCCGATGTATCATTAACGATCTAACACAAACAAGCACTCATTTGTTTCGATTTGATTCGTTTACAGTCCTATAGCTAATTCCAAACAAGTTACGAATCAATCACATACTTGCAATAAGACCAAGTGTGGTGGAGCCGTGAATCAGGGGGGTGAATATTTTTACTCTCCAACCATGAATCCTTGGAACCTAGATAACCTGTTTTTAGCTAGCCAACGAGGTTTCCCCGACAACCAAGCTAACGACTGTATCAACTTCTTCAATACATTTTTTCTATCCCAACGTGTATGTACCTCAACCAGCCGAACTGCAATTCCTGGTCGTTTTTTGAAACCAAAATAAAGCCCTCCGGCACAACCCATACCCAGATACGTTCCCGAAACACAACCCTTACCCAAATCTATGCCTGAAACACAACCACCATCGTCAAACAAAAGAAAACAAACGTTCACACAAAAAAAACAAACCAGCAACATCAAGTCCTGATCCAACAACATGTATACATGAATGGTGGACCACATATGAATAAGTAGTTTTGGTACAAGCATGAGTCGTATTTGAGGACCCTAAAACCGGTACGTTTTATCAACTATATTTTTTTGTTTATTTTCTAAAGTGTATTTTTTATATTGATATGTATTATTTATGATTTTAGGGAATTGTCAACGATCAAATTTTTTTTGGAAACACATTCATGACAAATTTTACATTAAAATGGGTCGAGGCGAATATCGTAACCCGACAAGATGTCAGGAAAATGGAGAGACCTTCGTCAAAAGGTTTCCAAGTTTAACGGCTTCTATAACAAATACGCCAACGACCGTCATAGTGTATAGAGCGACTATGAAATTTATGTAGAAGCATGTAATGAGCATAAAATGGAAATCAGTGCGTCGTTTACTTCCGAGAAGTAGTGGGAGATTTTGAGAAAATGTTCAAAGTGGACACAAGTGTCGTGGATGGGGCAATCGTCTAAACGTTTCAAAACGTCATCATTGCAATCGATCGAATATGTGTTCCCAAATTAATCTCAGTGAAACTGATGACGAGATTGATTGTCACACCCCAATCGACGGCGGATTATACTTTGGGGCGGACACGGTTGTCCAAAAGCATAAGTTTGACTAATAAAGTTTAAATATTCCATTAATAAATTTCAAGGTTCAAATACATGGAAAAATAACATATTGTTCAACAAGCTTAACGATAACAAAAGTTTAAATTGATAGAGGTTCTAGGTCCAAGCATCCTAAGTGATCACAAGATAAGCCTCAAACTTGAGCACGTGAAACATGTTAAGTAAACTGTCAACTAAAAATAGTTTGTGAGATACGAAGGTTTTGACACCGTTTAACAAGTCTTGAAAAGTTTTACAATTCATTATGTCAATGCATCTAAGTATAAATGTGAGAACAAGCAAGTTAAACATTGTGCATTTCAAACCTCCAACCAAGTTTAGGCATAACCCGAGGGTTACCCTTAAAGTTTAAGTTTAAATCCAGCAACAATCACCATGGGCTCCTCTCGAAGGGTCAATCAATCTAGGTGGATTGGTCAAATACAATAGATCTATCATTGTCACTGTAGGCTCGACCAAAGTTAATGAACATGCTAGTTTTAAGTTTAATTTAAGCATGCAAGCCTCAAAAGCATATAACACATAGAAAACATATAGGCATAGTTGTGCATGAATTGTATAAGTCTAAAAGTTTTGATACATGTTCCACCCCAAGTTTATAAATCAAAACAAAATAAAAGGGGCTAAGTATACTCACTTGGAATGATGCAAGAGAATGTCCAACAAAGGTTAAGAGTAGTAAAGCTTTGAGGGAAAATATCCTCACAACAAGCCTATTAACAAAGTCTAGAGTTTAAAGTGTGACCCTAAAGTTTATGACAAGGATCCAGGATTCTAAGATTTGACTAGGGTTTCAAAAAGGAAGCGAGTATGATTTGCATTATAAAGTTTGAGTCATAACAAGTTTTAAATAAACATTTTAAAGTTTATTAAGTTTGAAGTTCAAATAAATAATTATAGTCTACACATGACAAATAATAGTTTTCCAAGTGTCGTAAAATATTAATTAAGCAAGGAATAAACATGTATTAAGGATAATAAATAATTATTAAAAAGGTTAAATAATTATTTAGGTTAAATAATAGTTATCTAAAGAATAATAATTACCTAATTGCATAAAGAACTATTAAGTATAAATAATAATAATTATGTAAAAAAAGTAAATAATTATTAAGGGTAGTTATCAATTATTTAAAAGAGTTTGAAAATAAATACTTTATCTAATTAAAATGTTTATTATAAATCAATTAAAATTATTTAAAGTATTTAATCATTAAGTATTCATTTTCTAAAATACAACTTGTAATAATCCTAACTAATATTTAGAAAGTGTTTAAAAGTTTCAAACAAGTAAAACACAAATATGAATTTATAACACTGGTTTCTTGTTAATTACAAGTATATGATTATTTTAATAATGTCTTAAAGTTTTTGTAAAGTTTTTAAGTTTATAAATATTCAAATTTTTAAATAAACAAAAGTGTATTTATTTTTTCCTGTTTTAAATAAATACTTAAGCATTAAGTTTTAATTCAATATAAGTTTTATAAATTTTTACAAGTTTGTAAGTTTTCTGATTTCCAAACTCAAAAATATAAATTTTATAAATTTTCTGATTTTATAAAATTTATACAAGTTTTCTGTTTAATTAAAGTTTATAAAATAATTTAAAGTTTAAAACAAAAAATATTTTTGTTTATTTTAGAAATAAATAATAAGTTAAAGTTTCTGATTTGATAAAATAGTTCCTGTTTGAAATATAGGTTTTATAAATTTTTATAAGTATTTTTATAGTTTTAAGTATTTAAAATTTATATTTAAAGATTAAATACTTATAAGTTTTAGCTAAGTTTTTATTAATTAAAACAGTTTCTGGAAATAAAAGTATAAATTAGTTTCAGTTTTAAGTCTATAAAAGCATGACATATTTTATAAAAATAAAAGGAATTTTTAAAACTACTTAAAAATGCATCAAAAAATAAAAGTCCAAAACTCAGGCCGGCTGGATTCGAACCCGAGCCGCCTGAGCCCACACACACGCGCACAAACCACCCGGCTACAGGCCTCGACGAGATTAAACCTGGAAAATAAAATACTTAAACATATTCCCAAATCAACCCCCAAATCCGTATGAACCCTAGAGTTAAAACCCTTGAATACAAATCAAAATCCCCTTTGTCATAGTAAATTGACAAAGGGATTTTGATCCTTGTATAAAAACGACTATACTGGCCATTCGAATTACCTGAAATGAAGTCGAGATGAGGGAGATCGGGTTCTGGGTTTCAAGTCGGCAGACGCAAGTTTTAATCGGAAATGCAGGTACAATGCGAAGAAATTGAGGGTACAGAGAGTTAAAGGGTGATGTCGTTGAGATGTTTGGGCCGATATTTATAGCCAATTTCAGCTTTAAATGCTCGTATGGTTGGGAGTTTTACGGTTGAGCTGAACGAATTCAAATTCGAACCCACGAGTTGTTACAGTTGGGATTTAGCATTGATTCACCTTGGGTTGTGGTCGCATGCGCGAAGGGAAGATTGAGGTGCAACGAATTTGGCCGGAAACGTGTTTTAGGAAAAATCGGACTCAAAACCGGCCATAGGAAGGCTGGAACTCGGGACTGGTTGGGCTTTGGGGGTTTGGGCGAATCACACAACCGGTCCTTGAAGTTTGAAAGTTTTATTATTTCATGTTAAACATGAGTTAAAAAAAACAAGTTTCAAAAATGACCTTTTAGCCCCTGGACTTTATAAAAATAGATAATATGTTTTATGGTTATAAAAATTAATAAGGTTTTTATAAGTTTCATAAACTTTATTATTTTATAAATCCATAAGACAATTTCTAAGTTTATAGTTTCATAATAAGTTTATTATTTATATAAATATAAACTTATATAGTTTTAAGGTTTTAATGTATCTTATTTTTGTAGGATACATAAATATAGGTATATATATAGGTATTAAATACAATTATATTTATTTATATTTATTTTTTAAGCATTAATTCTAATAAAAAATTCAAGTTTTTTTATTAATAATACGTGTAAGGGTTTTGAAATGATACGTTCATTGGATTTGAAATAGATAAGTTACAATGGGTTACAACTTATAATAGGAAAAGACACATCGAAAAATCCTGGATATTAGGAAACGACACATCGGAAAATCCTGGATATTACATTGATGCACTAGTTGAACTGGTTCGTCGGCCTGGGAGAAATAAAAAATGGAAACGGGAAACATCGCAAAGCGTCTTGGATAGTCGGTATGATAACTTAAATATGAAACTTAATAGGTTGCTCGGGTTTAAAGAAGAAAGACACAAAACCTTAGATATGAAATTTCTCATGCCAAAGATCGACCATTTGAGCGTGGTAGATCGTCAACTCTCGAAAATGCGAAAACAAGAAATCGAGAAAAAATACCTACCAACTGATGAAACGAAAGAAATTTCAAGAGATGATGATTGATGTATGTTTTTATGTTTGTTTTCGTACTAGTTTTTTAAAGTTAATATATTTTTTATGTTTTTAATATTATTATTTTTATAAATGTAGTGTTTTATTTTTGTTTTTATAAATCTTTTATTTTTAAAAATAAATATTTATCATGTGATTAAGAATTTAATTGTAACATCCCAAAATGACAAAAAAAATAAAGTTAGCGAGTTCAAGCGGGCCGAAGTCGGGCCGGGTCAGTCACGAACCGGGCTTGGGAAGGTCTCCCCTATAAATAGCCCAAGGCACCTCACTTCTTCTCTTTGCCATTCTAGAGAGAGAAAACCGTAGAGAGAGAGTGTCGGAATCGCACAAGATTGCACCAGATCGTGTCTCTTGCACCCGTGAAGGAAACCTCCAAATCAGAAGCTCGATTCAGGTAACGATCCGACCTAAATCTGAGTTTTTGTTCGTTTTTGGGTGTTTTCGGGTTTTGGGTGAAAATAGGACGTTTTTACGGATGAAACTTAAGAATAAGCTTAGGTTTAGTATCTGCAATGAAAAACGGTTGTTTTGAGCAAAGAAAGTTGAAGTTTTGACAGAACCGAACCCAAATCCGCGAATTTCGGGACTTTTGGGGAAGATGACTGATGGTGCAGGCGAACTTAGCAAGTTCGCCTGTCAAGTTCGCTTAGTGGAGGCGAACTTATCAAGTTCGCCTGATTATGTTCGCTTGGCAAGTTCGCTTAGCCAAAGGTAAGCGAACTTATCAAGTTCGCTTGAGTTAAGTTCGCCTGGCCACAAGGTAGGCGAACTTATTATGTTCGCCTGGATTAAGTTCGCCTGGCCAAAGGGTAAGCGAACTTATTAAGTTCGCTTATAAGTTCGCCTAAGCCGGTGGAGGCGAACTTAGCATTAAGTTCGCCTATATCAGCTGAGTAAAGTGTGAGTCGAGGTTAGGTCTCATATATGTGTTTTGTAACCAATTCAGATCGGAAGTGACGTGGTTGGGCCATTGATTAGGACAACCAAGACTAGCTTATAAGGTGAGTTCTAGAAGCCCACTTTTAAATGTTTTATATAATGTTTTTGGGCTGGTGTGCATACATACGAAAGGATGTTTACGAAAGGATGTTTACGAGATGATGTTTACGAAATGTTTTGCCAAATGAAGTTTACGAAAGGTTTACGAAAGAGATGATGTTTTGTTTAATAAAACGTACGAATGCTTTAACTAAAATGAGGTAAATGTTTTATGAAAGTCACGAATGAACGAATCTGCCACGAGTTCCTACGGGAGCCAAGGTATGTATGTATGTATTGGCCTCACCCTTACGGGTGGCCTTTGTGGCTGGCTAACGGTTGTACAACTGGTTGATGATGGGGTGACGACGGTCACCCAAGGGATTACCGGGATCCCGATGGAAGGTACTATTCCTTACGGGGAAATAGTGCCTATGTTATGTTCTGTCTTCCTAGAGGTAACGAGCCTTAGGAGACATATGTTTGGTCCACCTAGAGGTAACGAGCCTTAGGGGACCTGTGTGACGGATGACTTAGAGGTAACGAGCCTTAAGTTCATCCGCTGGTATGCGCTGTCTACCTAGAGGTAACGAGCCTTAGGAGACATATGTTTGGTCCACCTAGAGGTAACGAGCCTTAGGGGACCCGTGTGACGGATGACTTAGAGGTAACGAGCCTTAAGTTCATCCGCTGGTACGCGATGAATGGAATTGACGGTTACGAGAAGGCGCAGATTCAGTTCATGTTGACTTATGTGTTATGTTACGATGTTATGATGATGTTAAGTTATTGCATGTTTTACGTACGCTTTTGTTAAACAAATGTATGTTATGTTTTTGGCAAAATGTTTATGTTAAGGTTTTATGTAAAGCTAGAACTCACCAGCGTAGCTGACGTTTTAAGTGTGCACATTCAGGTTAAGGCAGGTTATGAGGATGGACGGTGATGCTTGGCTAGAGATGAAGAGTTACCCGACTGCTTTTGAAGACTGGCATCCCGTTATGTTTAGTTATGATGTAAATATGTTTTAATCAATGTTCACGCTTCCGCATGTATGAACAACGATTAAGTTATGTTTAAATGAAATTTTCCGCTGCGTTATTTGATATTCATGTTTAAGAACTGTTTGTGAATGAGTAAATCCAACAAGTGGGGCCTCCCGGGTTAGGGGCCTTACAAGTTGGTATCAAAGCAATAGTTTGAGAGATTCGGACACTCCCAGTGTCTGAACTTAAACTTTGAATGGGACCGAAAGCGGATGCCAGTACGGGTAACTCGAGCCACAGCATCAGGTATGAAGGTAGTATGTATTTACGTATATAGTATGCCTTAGAAAGGGTTAGGTAAGGACTTGTGTTCTGATGGAATCACAAAGGTGGTTAAATAGAAATCGAAAGGTAGTGTATTGGTTAATTGCAGATGGCCAGTGTATATTAACATCTTACATTGCTTATTGAATTTTATTTGTTAACTAGAGTGATAACATTGGATTTCTTGTCTTATAGAACGAAATGGCGAGGAGAGGAAACGGAAGGCGTGGTGGCCGTACCGGTGGTCGTACCGGCGGTCGAAATGGTGGGTGTGGCAGGATCCCTGCGCGCCAAGAGAATAGCGAAGAAGGAAGTATTCACACTGACCCGGCCGTCAGTGTGCATGGAACTGAACGACACGTGGCATGAAAAAATCTTTATTTATTATATAGTATAGATATTAATTACTTTTCCATAAAAAATTATTAAAAAAACAATTAAAGAAAATTTGTGTAATTAATAGGAGAGAGAGACATGAAAATTGACTCATCAGAACCTTTATTTATTAGTATGTATACATATAGATCCGAGAAGTGGATAGCATGATCCAGATTTCAAACAGGCGCGATTTAATTATGTGGACCTAGATCCAGAAGTAGCTCAATGTAAGCCCAACTTTGTAGTATTAGCTTTGATACATGTGACTCGTTGTTGCCGTCAGTTATAGTACACTGGATTTCATGAAAATCGATCTGTAATGGTAATGGAGAAAAACAATTCTAAATCATTACATTTTCTAGCTTTTTAATGAAATCAATTATCTATATTTTGTGAATAAAGGTTACAAGCAACTTCAAGTTTAAACATAACAGATAACTGAATATTCTAAAATTATAAAAGATAAATAAAAACCACGTATATAAATAAAGGTTTTTCATTGTCACGTGTCGTTTTCACATTTATTTTTATAATTTTTTTCCCGTCTCTCTTTCTTATTAAATACACCTCAATCTTTTCAATAATATTAATATATTTGTGAACAAATTAATAATTATACTAATAAAACACATTTATTTTAAATCATCTCATATTATAAGAAACTTTGAAATCTAATTACTTAACTTATGTTTTCATTAAAAGAGTAAATGAAAATCAAATTAGTTTGAATAGTAATTAATTTATTTTCAAAACTCAACTACACATTAACTTTTACATATTTTTTGATTTTGTTTTCTATTGTTAGTATATGTAATTATATTTTTTCACCTATAAGATGTATATAAAGATTTAAAATTTTTATGTATTAATATATTTTCATCATGCGTATCACACAGGTTCTAATCTAGTAAATTTAATATATAAAAGTTGATAATTATTTTTTATAACTAATACACCCAAGCAAGCAAGCAACAAGCAACGCATAATTACGACACTGTGGCTGGTATGGGTACATCGGAACAACAAAGTCTTCAGAGGGAATCCTTTTTCCGGTACAAAATTAGTCGAGGAAGTGCAGGAAGCAACATTCTTAAACCTGCAGGTAAGGGCAAGGATGTTGGATTTGAGGTTACAAACTTGGGTATTGTATCGTTTGAAAGCATTGTTGGTGTAATTGGTGTTTACATGTAATTTGTTTCATCTAGTGTCTTACTAGATGGTGTGGTGAGTAAAAAAGTTTGCATTCCTCTTCAAAAAAAAATAAAAAAAAACCAACGCATATACATATATGTGCATTCATATTTGTGTGTGTGCCTTGAATTTCGTATTAGATTTGGTTAATAACTACGCTTCGGAACATTTATGTAAAATAATAGTTTATATAATTACATATAAAATTTTGATTTTAAGAATAACGTGGCAAGGAACAATATGAGATACAAGTTTTGCAAACCGTTAAATTTAATGTATACATCATGTGATTATAAAAATTGATATGTTAATATAGGAGCATGAACCTATGTAACACGTTTCCAAATTCCAAGTGATAAGAAGCCTTCAAACATCATTCCATTGAAGATTACACTCCCTGAATCAAGTTCTGAAGTAGTTTTGATGAATATGGCTAAATCACATATGATAATCTCTGGATGTAGGGTTAGTGATAGCAAACGTGTTTAACTTACTTTCTACTTATCTTTGGTCACAATTCATTTGTAAATCAGTCATATGATTCATTTGATTTAAAGAATTGTTTTCTATATATTCAATCATTAATCCATTAGTTATTGGTTTTTTATCATTAACAATTGATGCATGGTTGTTTACTTTAATTTGACTAATAATTGTTTTGATGGCATCTCAATTGTGTTCTTATTCGGTTTCATATCGTTCGGTCAACATAATCATATTAAGTAGTATTTCCTCAATCTATCATTTAAATCAGTTAGCTATTGTCTATGTGGATTCCAAAGTAGTAGTAATTAGCACTACCTAAAAACCGACCAATTGCGACCGCATTTCCGTTCGCAAACCAGTCGCAAATGTACCTTCATCGCTAATTCCAATTTGCGACCGGAATTGCAACCGGCGTAAATCTGTGACCGTTCTTACTGCGGCAATACGGTCGTAAAATTTGCGACTTATTTGCGGCCGAGTATTGTTCGGTCACAAAATCTGAAATTGATTTGTGACCGATTCTTGTTCGGTCACTAATTTTGCGACTATTATACAACCAGTCGCTAATTTTGAGACCGGTATGTGTAGTCGCAATTGGCCAATTTTCTAATAGTGTAGGTTACACAAATTGCATCATAAATTTGAAATCCAAGTGTGATATGATTTTCAAATATTGTTTAAAATCCAATTCAAGTTTACGATTTTACTTTCAAATGCATGCTAGTTACTCTGGAGGCTTTAAAAAAACAATCAAACAATCAAGATTCAAGTGTAGGCTTTTATGAGACCGGTATGTGCAGTCGCAATTGGCCAGTTTTCTAATAGTGTAGGTTACACATTTTGCATCATAAATTTGAAATCCAAGTGTGATATGATTTTCAAATATTGTTTACAATCCAATTCAAGTTTACGTTTTTACTTTCAAATGCATGCTAGTTACTCTGGAGGCTTTAAAAAAACAATCAAACAATCAAGATTCAAGTGTAGGCTTTTATGTAATTAGTTAAACAATCGATTGCGATTGAACACCATCCACAGACTTGTTGTGGGATCGACACCATACTTGCCTTAACTAGTTAAGGTACTTAGGATAGGAACACACATTTTTATCTCTTATTTGATCGGTACTTTGACACCAATCATATCAATTAGGGTATGGACATAGGGTTTGCAAATAAGGACACCATATGTTAAGTAGGTGACTTTGTAACCCTTCCTACATAGGAAAAAGATAATACGGAGTACCAATATTTTTCGTTACGATTTTAAGTTGAGATTTGAAGTTATTCAGCTAACCTGTGAAATTAGATTGTTATGTATCATAATAATATACGATGTTAAAGAAAAAGTATTATAATATTCTGACAATTTAGTGTTATCGTGTATATTAATGTAATTGTATTCGTAAATCGACACCAAATACGTTATTTGTAGTTGTGTTACAAGCAAAAGATGTGAAGTGCGTGCTTATATAATCTTAATTGAATTGGCATCCTTTGAAATATGTCTTTATACAAAGATTTAAGTTTCGACTTAGTAAAAGGTCAATGAGAACTTTTACCATGTTAGTAGAACAATTTTGTTGGTCACACATAATAACATTGATAAGTATGAACCTTTCCAAACCAACATGACTTTTATATGTCAAAAGAAGTTACTACTGACCGTTTAAATCAATTGACTTACCTCATGCTTTCAAATTGTTTTATGGTTTTCTATTTATCTTATACTTTTGATACTAATATTTGCACATACTTTTAGATCTACTTTAAACTTCGCCAAGGTCAGTTATAACAATCAGTTATACCTACCTTTTTCGGTCAAAATGGAAAAGTTCTCATGTTGCTAGTTACACGGATATAAGCATTTTTATCTGACTTCTCTTGGATAAATGCAATATTTCATGAAAAAGTACGTCAGTTGACTGATTAGATAATACATGAAAGATCAATGAGAATATATAAGCATTCATACATTACAATAGTGTTATGATAAACCGTTTATCATAACATACTTGGAACTTATAAACACTTGGTTCGTGAATGTTTTGAAAACTGGAATTAGAATCTATATAACCCTTTCTTTTATATAGAATATAACCGTCAAAACAAGAATTTCCAAGATTGACAAATTTTTGTTGCAAAAAAATCAAAAAATTCTTTCAAAATTTGAAAATTTTATGGTGATAGTGTTCATGTTTAGATGAAAATAACCAAACATTGATTTGTCATTTGTGGGAATCTGAATTTTCAGTGTTCTTTAGTTGGTACTATTTTCTTTTTCTTATTGACGTGGGAATCTAGGATTGTGTTAAATATGGTATTAGTCGTGTGCAGACTGCAGGCAGATAAGCAAAGACCTTTAGGGTTTTAGGTAGCGTGTTCATCAAACAAAAGATTCTATAAATAGTTTTGACACCTTTTAATATTTATATACAAAAGAGCTACGGTTTTAATTTGATACAAAAGGTACTTGAGTAACTACACTGATGGTTCATGTGATTTATCAAAATTTTAGATTTGGTTCCTAACTTTTAAAAATACATGGATGGTCTATGTGGTTTGCAATTTGTAACGTATTTAGTCCCCAGCCAACAAATCTAAAAGTTTTCGAAGGTCCTGTTATAGAGTAAATGCGTTACAAAGTGCAAACCACAGTGATCATACAAGTACTTTTGGCAAACTTTGGGAACTAAATGTGTTACAAAGTGCAAACCCCATGGATCATCCGTGCACTTTTGAAAAGCTATGGACCAAATCTAATTTTTTTGTAAACCAATGCACCATCTGTGTACTTTACTCAAAGATAGTCTATAAACAGTTATACTCTAGTTATATTATTTCTAGCTTGTTCGATGTCGTTAACTCTTATAAGGTGAGACGGTGGGTAATTATTGTAATTGGGGTTGATGATTCAATGGTAAAGACAATCGTCTGGAAAAACACTAAGGTTTGATTAGGTTATTGGTTCAAGTCCCACTTCCAACATAAATTAAAAAAAAAGCCTTTAAAAAAGTAATTATTATACACTTTATTAGGTAACATATATGTATAATGGCCACATATGAAATGTCGTATCCTTATGCCAAAATTTGCCATAGTCTTAATACGCATCGATTTCTACTTTTAGGTTAGATATTACTTTTTCAATAAAATTGATGAGTATTATCTCATAGTCAGTTCTTGTTTGTTAAAAACCATATCTAACTAAGTGTGTTAGACACGTCATGTCTCTAGGTTTATGGATTGACAGGTCGAACTAGATAAAGACTTGATAATCATGCCAAACCGATAAAACACAAACATAACACGAGTTTTCAGTGGTTGATAGCAACACAGTCCGTTTAACCTGAAAAATTATTTTATTTAATTTTTTTACATATTAATACTCTAAAATTACAACGTTAAGTACAATACAAACATAATTAAAAATAATTACGTTTAAACTATAAAATTTGATAGCACATTTTTTTCATTTTTTACTTTTTGGCATTGAATTTATGCATGACATAAACCACTATCTTATCTTAAAAAAATATATAATTAAATGGGTCAGCTCACACACAAATCAAATTAACCTGGACACGTTTCATTTAGCTAGTCATGTTCATGGGTTCGACGAGAAACCAATCTAAACTCGTCTAGAGTACTAAACCCGAACCTATAAATTTTATTTTAGATTCGTATCATGTTTCGTGTCATGTAAAAAAGTAACCCTATATCTCACACGTAACGTGACTAGTTGATGGACGCTATTAAATTCGAGTATATATAAGGAAATCTAAATTATCGAAACTTTCATCATAAAATTTTAAAAATAGAACATTTTTGGCTCTTGTGACCATAATACCTCCAAAACATGGAAGAGTAGCTACGAACCAGTTGATTACACTCTCACACAATTGCTCTAACAATGGTAAATATATAGGGTGAGAATATTTCTTTTTTTAAACATCAATACTTCATTTTGGAGCCACCCAAACTACTCCAAATTATTTATCAAAACCGAATCTATAACCAATATTTTATTTTAATGTTTTTATAATCGACCAGTTTCAATTATAAAGTTCTCGGTTAATACGGTTATTGAAAGTGATGGTTTAATTAATTCGACTAATCATTTATTAACCACCGGCTGTGGGTGGATCTAATATAATTTGAATTATTAAATCCAATTATATATTGGGTTGAATAAAATATTAGTTAGCAATTATTTTTAATTTATAAATGAGAATAAAAGGCAACTCATATTTGTAAAAGTTGTAACTTTTTTCCGATGTATAGTGTATTATTTATCAATATAGAAAAAATAAAAGAGATTTCAATTTTCGTATTGATTTGTTAATTCAGTTATTTATATACATATAATTACAACTGAACTAGGGGTGTAAATGGGTCGCGTTCATGGGTTGACGTGTCAAATCCAACACAGAGTTAAAAATGTGATATGAACCCACAAATTATGTTCAACGCATGAACCCGAACATGACACGAGTTTTGGTTGGTTGACATGAACACGCCTTGGTTAACCTGATTTTTAGTTTTTTTTTACATATTAATACTAACCAGAAATGTTGTCCCGTGCTCCGCGGCGGGAGATAGACTTTAAATGGATGAGGTGGTGACATTAACGTGGATAAGCAAAAAAGAAACGTGGTTAAATAAATATCTATTAGAGTGAAAGGGGCACAACCCAAAACTACCATCAACCAAGCAACCATGTAGTGTCACCTTATATTACCCGAATTAACCCTAAATTATCTTAATGGGTTGCGACGGTATTTCCGAATGAACCCCCTAAACCGACTAACGATGTAGTGATGACACTATATGGTTGCGGCGACAATAACGTGACTAAGTAGATAAAACAAATGTATGAAGTTGTCGCAACTCGGTTCTGGAGATCGAAAAATAGATAAATTGCGGCGCGAATATGATTAACATTGAAACGAAAAATTCGCTAAAAAGTTAATAACAAAGTAAAAACAAATTAGAAATATAAAACAACTTTTTTTACAAATGAATGTAAAAAAAACCCAATTTGTCACATCCAAGACTCGAACACGCTAGTCGGGTTTAGCAGGGTTATTGTAGGAAAATAAAATTAGTAAAACAATATTGAGTTAAAAGCGTATATTATACATAATACACATATAAAGTTGAGAGTTTATAAATTTTAATAATGAGTTAAAAACGTTATACATATATTAGAGGTGTAATAGTTTAAAATTTTAAGGAGTATATTTTAATTTTTAAAAAGAAGCAATGATTGAAGATGGCTCAACTTAGGAAAAATTCTTGATTAACTAAATTGGAGTCCTTAATAAGGAAATTTGCATATGATAGTCAGCATGGGCGAAGCTTAGTCACTGACAGTCGGGCCTTAAGCGGTTTGCTATATGATCTGGTTCGTTGAGACCTTTTCGTCCATTGGCTATTGGCCAGGGCCGGCCCAATGGGCCTGCGGGCAACACGACCGTAGTGGGCCCAACATTTCGAGAGGCCCAAAAAAAAAAAATTATATAAAATTGGGCTTTTTTTTAAACGTAATTGAGCCTTTTTTTTATAAAAAAAATAGGTATTTTTTAAAAAAACAATGGGCCTTTTTTAAAATTTAATTTACTTATTTGGGCTTAAAATTTAATGACTTATTTAATGACTTATTTGGGCTTAAAATTTAATGACTTATTTGGGCCCTAAATCGAGTTCCCAACCAGGGCTGGCCCACTGCAGCCCATCCCATATAGATTCATCGATTCATCATCATTGAGAACAAATGTTCTCCGGGAAAAAAAAATCGGCCGATAGAAGACCGCCACTGCTCAGCCAGCCGCGCCTCCGACGAGTTCCCAACCAGGGCCGACCTCCACTGCTCAGCCAGCCGCGCCTCCGAGTCCGACGACCACCACCTCCGCCGGTCCGTCCGCCAGCAGCGGCGCCTCCTCCGACGACCACCACCGCCGACGCCTTCCACTTGTAAGTTTGTTGATTTTTTTTCAAATAAGCATGATTTCAATTCATTTAGGTCAATTTGTTTACTTTTTAGTCCTTAATTAGTTATTACAACTATTCAAAGTCGGTTGAAGTGTAGATGATGAACCGAATTTTTTAGCCCTAATTTGATAAGTTAGCCATAATTAGAATGATTATTTGATATTAGCCCTAATTTTTAATGATTATGTGATTTTGAGTTTGCTTCTGATTGTTGTTTCTTCTTCATTTTGGATGTGTTTTTAGTACTAGTTTGCAAAGTTCTAAACTTGTTTAATCTTTGGGTTGTAAACATAAAGCATCAGGTGTGTTATGTTGCTTCTCAAAGCGTGTAAAAAGAAGACTGTTCTGTACTTATTTTATATGGTTTTTATATGTGCATTAGTTTGGAATTTTGATGGTAATGTTGAAATCTCTTTTTAATTGGTGTGTTAACAAATTTAAATAGTAGGAATGTTGTTTATACTAACCAAAACATTGATTTAAAACAAACTTTCAAAAAAATGTTTGCCAACAAGATGGTTTAGCCAAAGAAAAAGAAACCAGTTGAATTCTTAATACAATCACCGGTTAGATATTACGGTATGTCATTCTGATACTATGATTTTGTTATGTCTATGCTATAACGTTAATTTTCGTTAAAAAATAGTTTATAAAATTATATATTTCGTTATGGGCCTTTTTTTCCGGCTCGTGTAGGGCATTCGAATCCTCGGGGCCGGCCCTGCTATTGGCCACATGCCTCCACTTTTAGCTCAAGTTTTGCTCGTTTGAAATCTGACCATTCATGTCATGTCGTGTTTCTTCTTGTTCAAGTAGTCCAATTAAGAGTCCGTCAACTCTTGAGTTAACTACTTATCATGTCTAGACTAAACCCAAACCCATTACTTTCATATTATGTTTGTTTATAAAAGTCGGTTATAAAAAAATCATAACGAGCATTCGGTTTCTCAGTTAGTTCGATAATCTTAATTTTGTTTTTTCAGTTATTTTAGTTCTAGTTGATTATTCCACTCACCGCAAGGATACGACTTTATAATAAAAAGATAATCTCAACCTATCCCCATAATAAAAAAATTAAAAAGGGATTCTCACAATCAGGTTTAAACGACAAAGAAAAAACTTTGCCATAAAAAAAAGCTTATTACACTAGATATATTGTCACGTTTGGAGATGCTCCCGATGACCGGTATGACCTATGATTGAAAAACACAATTTATGCTCCATCAACATCAACACCAATAGGCACAACATATATTGAACCAACAAAACTGTGTTTCATCGCCTACCAAGCAAGACCCGTCAATCAATCTATGACTTCGTTAATTAAAATGTTGATAACGACTTTCTTATTCAATTTTTCTAAACTCCTAACTTAAATGTTAAAAAACAATTCTTTCATAATAATAAAAATTTATTTGATAGCACATGGAGGTCCATGAGACGAGGCAGAAGAGAATGGCGGCAATGTTGGGGAGAGAGGGGAGGGCTCTCATGGCCAATGTTTGTCCGCACGGACCGTCTGCGAAGGATGGTAGGGCATTCAGTAAAAAGGGAGGAGAGAGAGGAGTAGTCGGTCCGTGATGATTTTCATATCCAGATGAGATGGGTTTATGCATGGGCGGATTTGGGACGGGTCAAAAATGTTCATTGACCCTTTGATCCCCAAAATTTGTCCATTTTTTTAAAATATAAAATTAAATTTTGTTTTTAAGAAAACCATGAGTCGGACCATTTAGTTGTAGTAAGTAAAGAAAAAAACTTTATGATGACTTTTCGACTAAAATGTTCCGGTTCCGACATTGGTAGTGTGGCGTAGAGGTCCTTGACCTATGGGAAAGTTAGAGATTTTTGAAGAATATAATATACATAAAAATGTTAAAACTGGTAAAATCATCAAATTAAAATTATCCATTTTTTTTTGTATATAAATCACTTCTTATTTTAAAAGCATACTAGTTTAGATCCCGTGTCTACACACGGGGTGAAATATATCAATACATAAAAATTTTAAATCTTTATATATATATATATATATTACATGTGTAAAAAAATATTACATATAGTAAGGATAGAAAACAAATTCAAAATATGTAAAAATTAATATATAATTGGGTTTTAAAAATACGTTAATTACTATTTTAATATAATTTGACTTTTATTTACAATTTGATTGAAAATAAAAGTTGTATAATTAAATTTTAAAGTTTCTTATTATAAAAGATAATTTAAAATAAATGTTTTTTATTACTATAATTAATATTTTTTTTCTTTAAATATATATTAAAAGATTAAAAGATAGAAGTGCATTAAATAGGAGAGAGATGCTAGAAAAAAATGATGAGAATGAATATTAAGGCGACATGTGGTATGAAAAACCTTTATTTATTATATAGTATAGATTTGACGAAGGTGGTGGCACATGTTACATTCAGTGAAAAAATGATCATAATTGCATAACCGTTTAAAATCATTAATAATTCTATAACAAAAATTGCTAAATAAGGAAAAGTAGTTTTTATGTGATAACCACCTTCAAACAATCATATAATTTATAAATAATTTTTTCTTTTAATTGTTAAAATAATATTTAAGTATCTTAAACATATATTTTCAACATAAATACAGAAATGAAGAGTTTTACATATACGTACCACATAATGTTACATATACGTGGCACCAGTGGCAGACCCAGGAATTTTTTTCATGGGGGTCGAAAATTTTTGAGGTAGGTGTCTATCACTAAATATTAAAAAAAATCAGTCCGGTTCAGGTCGGGTCACTTAGTAAACACATTGTTACTAATTACAACTAGCAAATAACACATGATATAGTATTATTGCAAAATAATATGATAAACAAAATTTAAAACTTAGAGAAACTTTTACCTAAAATCATGAGTAGGCAACTGCGCAAGGCTGTGAACAGTGATCCGACTAGCAGGGCGAAAATCGTAAATTCGTGATTAACGAAGAGGCCTGAATCGTAAGGAGGCATGGCGAGAATAGTGATTAAAAATTGTCTTTTCTTCAGATTGCGTAAAGCCTGAATATGAAATGTCGAGACATTGATTGATCAGGATTGTCGCTACTTAGATTTTTCATCAGGTTAAATTATTTAAAAATTTAAATGGGTAACGTATCAACTAAATGTGGACTTAATTATCTAAATGGGTAATTGGTTAATTAAATGTGAGTGTATAATAATTTAAACAACTAATATTTAGTGCATTTTAGTCTAAATGTCCAATTAAGTTATTAGTTTAAATGGAGGACGATGTTAAAAGTTATTTCTTTTTTGGGGTCGGTCAAAGTTTTATGGTGTTTAAATTTTATGGGGGTCGGTCGAGATTATACTGCATATATAACAAATAGAAAAAATAGTTCATGGGGTCGGCCGACCCGCCTACCAGTGGGTAGGTCCGCCAATGCGTAACATATAGTGTTACATATATCTAAATCTAACAAAATGTTAAATGTTAAATATATGTAACATGATGGTTGTGAGTTTGTTACTGTAAATAATGTTTTAAAAGATTTTTGAAATGATTGGATGAGTTATACATCTTAATGTTAACATTTGAAATCATAGTTCCAAATGCGATTTTATTTTATTACAAAATCGATTATTTATTTAATGTACAAAATTGCCAACAATCACTCTCTTATTAACAGCCAAAAAAACATCCATATTGTAACACATTTTTTTAGAATATCTATGTAAGTACATTGTTATGCAAGTTACTAGAAAGTGGATACAAGATACCAATTTTTCCTTGTACTTCTAAAAATGTTCAAAGTTAAAAAACATTTTATAGTTATCAAATATCTAAACCATAACACTTTTTACAAATATACAACTACATAAATATGTAAAAATAGACAAACACTCAATAAATAACCAAACAATGTGTCTAATATCAATTATATTAGTTAATTTTTAGGTTGATTTATTTGTTATATTTATTGAAAATAAATTAATAATGTATGTGTGTGTAGAGTAAAAAGTTTCACTCTTTTAGTACGTAGAGAGAGAGTATGTTATAATCATGAAAGGGAGTAGATCAAGAAATAACTTCATTGTGATAGTATTGAAATTTGTACCGTACAAATAAGATATGCATATGGGATTGGTAATAGCAAAAAACGGTGGTTCGGGTGTGGTGTGTAAGAGGGATCACGAGACGATCAGAGGCAAAAGATACAAGGCTACAAAACTTGGTATCTTTTCTTAGCAAAAAGCACATTGCTCTATACAAAAAAGCAAAAGTGTTTCCTTTTACTGATTTTAAGTGCTTTTTTTCTATTATTTAAAAATAATGATACATGATTTATGTTAATTTTTTAATTTAGAATAATAATGAATAAAGATAAAAGTTATCTAACATTATTTTAACTTTTAATATGTAAATATATATATATAAAACTTGTTAATTATAATAAAATCTAATAGTTTCTGTCAAATATCAATTTTTTCTTCACATTTTAAACAGAACAATAATGTGACATCTTTTTGAGTCACTGTAAATGAGCCTTTCACTTTCTCCCTTAAGCAAAAAACTACTTTTAGAATCTGATTCTGCCATCATTTTCTCACAATCTACCCTTTTCCTTTTCTTAAAATCTTTTTATAATTAGATGTTAATGATACGAGAATTCATTATTTATATTATATATACCGTAACATCTTAATGATTGAATCGATAAACACAAAAATAAAGTTTGATGAATAACTCTCATAAATTTATTACTTAGAAAAAATATTTAAAAAATTGAATACATAATGTTTAATCATAACACGGTTTATATAGACTAACTCTAACTTCGTAACCAATATATTACCAAATATAATAAAACTGTAATTGTAATCTCTTAAACTCATTAACACAATTAATTCAATAAGTACATCAGGTCAGGCCCTCCACCTACTCTTATTAGGCTTAATAACTAGAAATTATCATTTTCCTACGTACTCACCAAATAAGTTGGATCTTCACCCCGAACTCCCTAAAAAACCAATAGGCAACTTTGATCGACTAAAATAATTAATAAAAAATTAAAAGAAGAAAATAACTAAACAGATCGACACAAAAAATCGGAAATTCACCCCTAATTCGGGGTTTTTTTTGTCGGGAACGGTGAGGGCCGACCCTCCCCGAGCTCCATACCAACCACCCTTATACATACTTCATGCGTTCAAAATGACGTTGATAATATTCAAGACGAGACATTTTTACAACTTAATATCTCTCATACAAACATAATAGAAAGAACATGAGATTTGAATAAGAGATCATATACATGTTCTTTATTTCTTTGTTCATTTATTTGTGATCAATAAATATCATTGTGTTTCCACTAGTAATCTAGTTCCTTTTACCAATTTAAAAATAAATTAAATTATTATAGTTTAAGTACCACTCACACATAAATTAAGAAATTTTTGTTTAAACAAAAAACTTAAAAATAAATATTTTATGAAAAATTAATAGCCATAAACCCTTATCCAAAAGTGAGGTTTTAACCCTAGTCAACGAAATAGCCAAACAACCCAAGCTAGTTGAAAAAGAAGCTTTAAAGCTTACAACAGATTTGAATAGCAAAGTTCATCAGGTGGAACACCTTATTAAAGATTTAAAAGGATCTTTATTTCCTGAATGAGCTACGAACAAACTGTGAAAAGCAGCATCTACAAGGAAGCAGCTAAGGCACTTGAACAGTTTGATTCACCAGCAGTCGGTATCACAAAAGTTCCAGGAGTAAATACGTCAGTAAAACAAAACAACTTTATCATCCAACTATTGATAAAGTTATCAGAAAAAGCTGAAGATTTACAAGGAGAAGTCAGAAGTCTAAAGAGAGAAGTTTCAAATCTTCAAAAGGCTAAAGAAGCAAAGGAAGATTTCCAGATAACTGTAGACGAGTTAACCAGGAAACTCGAAGGAGTACAGATTGGAGATAAGAAGCCCTCTAAGAAGAAAGGCCCTTTCTACGTATACGAAGATCCACTCAAAATCTTTGAAAGAGAAAAGGCAAAATCAAAATGAGAAGGACAAGAACAATAACAGAGGAGGCCAGATCAGACAACAGGACTCCCTCTGTCGATGACCAGATACGGGACTATCGATTTAGTTCTCGTATAAGACACAGGGCAGCTGCAACTGTTGCAAGAAGAAGAGGTCAAAGGACCCTAGAAAGTCAGCTTGATCCTGAGGCTCAACTTAGGATTTCACAAACCAGACGTGCAAGGATGGTTCCCGCAGAAGTATTGTATGATTCAAGTTTCAGCAACCCTAACCATAGGGTTTACCAGCATTATTCGGAAAGAAGATTGTTGGTCACTGAAGAAGGCCAACAAGATAGCTAAATTTTCTCTCTCCCTTGAATTATTTTTAAATATTTTAAATTGTCCGTTTCTAATTACAAAATCCAAACTGGGTCCTCCGCCTTTTTTAAGATCTCTCTCACTGTATCTGTATGTTCCCAGATTCTGGAAGAACAATGGGCAGAACAACACGGTGGCTGAAGACCCTATTCGGTATCAGAAAACCAAAAGATTCCTGTGACCGGAAAGACAACACTCTCTCATGCATCGGCCGCTCACGTAGAGACCCCACCCTTTCTCCCCCAATCTACTCAATTCAGTCGGAGGACCACGCAATCGCAGTCGCCGCCGCCACTGCCGCAGCCGCTGACGCCGCCGTTTCCGCCGCACACGCAGCCGCCGCCGTGGTTAAGCTGACCACCCAAGGCATTTTTCTCGGCGGCGGTCGTGAAATCGCAGCCGCCGTCAAAATTCAATCGTTGTTTCGTGGATACTTGGTAAATAAAACCTTAAATTAAAACTTTCCGTTTTTGTTTTTGTTTTTTTTTTAATGTTAAATTACGGAAATGGGTACTCTCTAACGGATGAGAATCAAACAGTCACGAAAGGCTTTGAGGGCATTAAAGGGATTAGTGAAACTTCAAGCGTTAGTACGAGGATACATGGTGAGAAAACAAGCGGCTGCTACCCTGCGCAGCATGGAGGCTATGGTGAGAGCGCAATCTAGCATTTGTGCGCAGAAATTTCATGCCATGAATAATCTTCAACATTCAAAGGTAAGTTCCAGTCCCACTTCCTTATTCTGATTTTTTAAACCTTTTTTTTTTCTTTTTAAAGAAAAATAATAATTTTGCAATAAAGATTATTAATTATCTAATTCAAATTCAATTATTGTACGTCAATTTGTATTTAATTTTGTTGTACAAAAAATTGAAATGAGTTTTTCACCAATAATATTACTATGCATATAATATAATATATAATATGAATGTGTACAAATCAACTCTCATGTGTAATTATATAAAAATGGTTATTTAGACATAAATAAACATAATACTTTTAATTTTGCATCTTGGCACAATTTGATAAACAAATTTTTTTTTTGGCATAATTTGTACATTTTCACACAAAAAGTGGATTTTGGATCAAACTTTTTTTAGTGTTTCAAATGTTAATAAAATTACCTATTTTTATTTCTAATTATAAAACACTATTGAAAGTTTCAAAGTATTCATAATTGTTTAAGTTGAATGATCTAAATAAAATAATTATAAAATTTTATTAATATTTAGTGATTTTCTTTTTACGGTTACCTACTACATTAGGTTAAATTTAAAAATAATAACCATTAATTACTTATCAACTTTCATATATGTTTTATTTAGATCACTTAATTTCAACATTTATAAAAGAATTATAATATTAGAATTGTAGCTAGAAAATAGTTTAAGCTATTTGAATGGAACAATTAATAAACAGATTATTATTATTACTAGGTGACATATCCTCATTTAAAAAAAGATTCTTTTATTAAACTATTTTAATATAAAACCTGGCTTCTAGAAAGACTTTGCTAAATCAGTTGTGGTCAATAAACTTTCTTGCTTTTATTTATAAATGTATATTTTCAAATATTTTGATAATTAGTTACAAATTTATTATATTATATAAAATATTTTGTTTTCCAGATCAACTAGTTCTCCTTGGAAAATGGTTTATTTATCTTGGATATATGTTTTGTAGGAGAGGTTTGATGAGTCAAGGAGTGAGTACACATCCATTCATAGCAGAAAGCTGTCATCTTTTGTAACTTCTCAAATTGAAGAAAGCCCAAAAATTGTGGAGATGGACCCTGGAAGGCCCAAATCAAGATCCAGAAGGACCAACACATGGGCTTGGACACAGGGTTATATCAACAACCAAAATGTCCAAATTCCCTCTTCACCTCAGCGGCACCGATCCCCGGCCCGTTTACCCTTACCAAGCTCGCAAACCCACGAGTTTGAGTGGGCCCCACATATCGGGCTTAATAGGTATAGACCCGTCTCTCCATCCAAGAGCGTGTGCACTGATGGGTCGTCGAGCAACCGGAGCTACATGGCTAACACCAAATCATTCAATGCTAAGTTAAGGTCTCAAAGTGCACCAAAACAAAGGCCCGAGTTTGGGTTCGGGCACAAGAAGAAGATGTCACTCAATGAGATGATAGAACCAAGAAATAGTGTAAGTTTCGCAGTGAAAATGCAAAGATCGACCTCACAAGCCCAAGAGCCGATTAGTTTCAAGAATGCGGTTTCAGGTAGGCTTGGCGGGTATTCGGATATTCGTTGGTGAGCAGAGTTGGTTGCCAATAAACATTTAACTTGAATGATATTTGAGTTCTTCTGATTGCAAATTGTGCATAAGATTTGAAGGCAAGATGAAAATGGATTTTGGATTTATGATTTATGATATTATTAGTAGGTTATTGTTTAACCACATAACAAATTATTACTAATATTATGCTCATTATTAAATGATGTTTTACTTGTTTATTCGAAGTGTTCAAGTCTCACTTATGACAAAAAAAATGTTTCAGGTTGGGCCAAAAGTTTTTCTCACCTATAATGGGTATCCTCTTAAGGGTGGTGAAGATGATCGGGTGAGTCAGTGGCCCGTCAGTAGAGGTGTACAAATCGGGTTTTTTAACGAAACCGGTTCGGGTTTAAAACCGGGTCGGGTTGGGCAAAACCCGCTTGGACCGGGTCGACGTACGAACCGGTTCGGGTCACGAACCGGGTTCAAGGATCATCGAACCCAACCCTACCAAACCAGATCGGACCGGGTTGAAACCGGGTTGGCTACTAAACCGGTTCGGGTCCCAAACCGGTTAACCCGGATTTTTTTTTTAAAAAAAAACCGTTAATTTTTTAAAAAATTAACCGTTAAAGATATTAACTTAACTTAAAAATTACAAAACATACAAGATAAAGTTTAGAAATTACAAAACAAATAATTAAAAGTTTACAAATTAAAAATACATTAAATATAAAAGTCTTCTTCATGGATATATTGAAAATCCGGGTAGTCGGTACTAGTCGGATCCCGAACTCCCTCGTAGGAGGTCTTCGCCGATTGCTTCAATCAATCCTCCTTCCACCTCGTCCTCGTATATCTCTCCCTCGACTTCGAGTTCGCCTTCAAGGGAAGATATATGTTGTATTCTTTCCGCCGCGTCCAAGTAATCTTTTAAGCAAATGCACGTTTCCACCGATGGCGGAGTTAGTCTTGTTCTTCGTAAAGAAACAACCCTGCCACTAACAGAAAAAGCAGATTCCGAAGCTACCGTAGAAGCTTGGACGGTTAGTAGATCACGGGCCATAGCGGATAGGACGGGAAATTGGTTTTCCTTCCCTTTCCACCAAGCCAAGATATCAAATGTCTCAAAATCATGAGCATTCATACCGGTTAAAAAATCCGAACCGATATATCTACCTAATTCGCTACTTGGGGTATTACCCCGTTGACGTTTACTATTTTCATTAAGTATAGTATTAAATAAGTTTAACATTGAACTCCGACTAGTACTTGCACTTGATGGAGCGTTTCTAAATTGCTCATGAACGGTAGATGTTGTACCATATTTTTCAACATAAACATTAAATAAAGTAGACAAATTTTGTGTAAAAATAGTTTTTGCTCTATCCGTTAAAAATACGTCTTTTTCGTATAAATCCAAACCGTAAATTATTTTTTCAATTAAAGTTTCAACACCCGAAACATTTAAGCACGGGTTTAAGGCGGCGGCGCAAGTAATAATCGGAGGCATTTCTTTAAAATATTTTTTAAATTTCTCTTTCATTTGCAGTATCATTTCTTTAAATACGCCGCCTCGCATGGAATATTCGTTTAATTTTTCGACCATTAAAAAAAGTTGATTTAAAACCAAAGGACTTGTGGGATAGTAAACTCCCGATAAATAGGTTGTAGCGGTTTTAAAAATATGGAGCATATCGGCTACACCTTCAATGATACCCCAACCCGCTGTCGGAAATTTTGTTACTTTATTTTGCCTTGCTAGTTGGGCATGAAACATTTGCAAACTTCGTTTTTGTTGAATGGCTTTTTCGAACATGTTACACGTTGAGTTCCAACGTGTTGAAACGTCCCAATTTGGACCTAAACATTCGGTTTCACCGTCTTTACAAAATTTTATATATCGATGATATCTTCTTTGACTTGTATGAAAAATGTCACGCAACATTTGTTTAAATTGATTTCTAACATCGTCAATGTGTTTAAGACCATCTTGCACAACTAAATTAATAATATGTGCAACACATCGGCTATGGAAAAAAATACCATTACAAATCGGGTTATATTTTAAAATAAGTTGGTTTACCGCGACGGTATTATTTGAGGCGTTATCAAACGATATTGAAAAAACTTTTGTTTCTATTTTAAAAGTTCTTATAACTTTGTCTAAAATATAAAATAAATTGTCACAGGTGTGGGGGTATGCAAAAATATCGAACGCAATAGTACGTTTCATCATTTGCCAATTTTCTGGATTTATCCAATGAGCGGTAACGCAAATTTAAGAATCCGGCAAATTGTGGGGAGTCGACCAAACATCACAAGTTAAACTAATACCGGTTTTTAAATTTTCAAATTCATTTATTATTTATACTTTAGCTTTTTTCCACATATTTATACAATCTCTTCTAAGAGTAGCACGACTTACATGAGTGTAGCGAGGTTGGAGCGTTTGTTGAATAAGCCGAGTCAAACGCTCGTTGTCAAAGTGTTTGAAAGGTAGACTCTCATGAATCACAAAATGCGCCATCCTCTCCCGAACCAAGTCAACATTATACGCAAAAATATTACATTCGTTTGTCATACTTGGTTGACCTTGCGAAGCTTGAGACTTTATAACCGAACAATAGTTTTTTTCAATGTGATTCTTCAAAGTTGTGTTTGCGTCTTTTCCAAAAAAATGCCCGCACAACTTGCATCGAGCCTTATGACCACCATTCGACATTTCGCATAAATCGAAATGTTGCCAAACATTGGGATTCCTTGTTGTAGGAATAACCCGCACAACCGTGGGAGCACTAACACTTTGAGAAGCACCAACAATATTAGATTGTTGAGATTCGTTTGCCATTTTGGGAGTTTCGACTTTCGAGCGTGAGCGTTTTTGAGAAATAAGAGCGTTTTTGAGAAATGAGAGCGTTTTGGAATTGTGTGGTTGAACCAATACAACTCACACCTATTTATACAAGTTGTAGGGGCTCCAAAATACAAAAAAAAAACAAAAAAAACCGGTCATATAGCCGTTCCAACGGCTATAAAACCGTTAAAATCGAAATTTACAACGGTTCGAACCGGTTTGAGAACCGGGTCGGGCCCGAAACCGGTTTGAGGGTGAAACCGGTTCGGGTCGGGTTAAGAACCGGTATCCAAAATTTTTTTAAAAACTGGTTACACACCTACGGGTTTGGATCGGGTTTTGGATCGGGTTGGGTGAAACCGGTTTGTTTGTGAACCCGGTTCGGGTCGGGTACCGGGGACCCGGTTTGAAACCGGTTTTTTTGCCCACCTCTACCCGTCAGTGATCCAAATTGTTGTTCCAAAAATAATAAAGTTTTGTTTATAGAAACATACATATTTTTTATAAATAAAATAAAAAAAATCCTACGAATCTTTTATAAACATGCAATATTCAAAATTTTTGAACCTCTTGTCCTTTGATCAAAATGACAATTCCTTGGTACTTCTGTCTAGTCTGGTCTGGTCACCCACCCATTGTCCATCACTCACTGCTTTCTGTTCCAACCATTTTCTTCCTTCCTCTCAGAAGTCAGAAGTTCGGATAACATACAACAATAGTGTATTGAAATTTCTATATTTTATATTAAAAGTTTATTAAAAATAGGTTTTATCCCAATTCTAAACTTTAAATTCCAGTCAAATTCATGAGTTCATAATTCGGTTTGGTTTTCGAATTTAACTAGAAAAATTTCTATGCAAAATCATATAAGACAACTGTTTATTTTGGAGATGTTACGTATTATAGGAAACGAGTTACAAATTTCATGCTACATACATGCATTATAAAATATCCTTTATGTTAACCATAAGCCATTCAACACCTCGAGTTGTCAAGACCAAATAACATGTGGACCAGTTGAGAAAATAAGGTAATACCCAAGACATTAAAGTTTTTATGCATAATCATCCACCTAAGATAAACAAAACATAATTTGAAGATAACAAATGAAGTATATAGCACAACTAGCCAAGATTACATCATACTTCACTAGAGGGCGTGTAGTGTATGCCCTCATTCCGCCAGGCATAATGGGTTTAGGGTTGATATATGTTGGCCTATTTGTCCCAAACACAAGGGGACTTTACCCGCTTTGCTAAGAGTCTTCTTCCTAACATTTATCATCTGCCCCTCTCTCACTATATTTATATTTTTAGCATACATAATGTACTGATACTTAGATTTTACATACTAGATTTATGTTGATCCATATTAACTTGATTGTTAGAGGGTGGTCCCAGAGTCTTAGGTATCGGGACCCATTCTAATGGGCTTCTTTTCGTGTCCATAGACTTATCATCAAGCTCAAGAAGACGAGCAATGACTCAACATCAACAGATTGCTTCGAGTAAGAAGTGTCTCCATTCACACACTGTTACAAGGATCCATGTCTATATGCACAGGATTTGGTAGCAGCAATAGATAATCGAGAAAATGAAACATGATATGATGAACACCCCTACTTGTAAATAAGTAGTTTTCATGGGATATATGCAAATGACTTTGTTACCATTTCAAATTTGTAGGTATTATAGGTTTAGATATATTGAATAAATCTTATGAATCATGTCAATGAATATTATCAGGCTAAAGTAATTTTGGTGGCGCTCCAAAATCTTTAAACGAAAAGACAAAAGCATACAAAAACGAGTATGAAATGCTGATGTGAAATTTGTACCATAATTCGTATGTGAGTTTGATATTTAAACCAGGTGGTGACCCAACACAACAAAAGGTTGCAACTCTTTGTGATCGAGTATGATAGTTAGCGCTAATAGTTGTCGACAGTTTGACAATTATATCAATGAAAAGCCCTTTTAGCAGGAACTATATTGTCAATAACTCATCTACCGTTGATGGCCAAGTTACCACTTCTCGTAGGTGTTGTTGTTGATGCCTATTTATCGTTGTCGCTGATTACTATTGATGATGAAATTGCTACTAATTGGTAATAACTTGCTACTAATTGGTAATAACTTACTACTAATAATCAGTTGCTTTGGCCTTTGGACCCCGTCGAGAGTGTTGCACTATAACCCCCCCACTAAGGGCACCGCCCTCTTGAATCCACAGGTTCGTTGGTGCATGAAATAATAGGAGTCTTAAATGAGTGTGTGCTAGACACATTTTAACTCATATCAACATTTATATTTATTTTCTTTGTTTTTAAGTAATACTACTAAACTAAAATGACTATAATGACACAAAAATCATCACACAAACCATATGCAATGGTAAGATTGTACCCCTTGAAGACTTTGGTATAAGTTGTACCCCTTGAAGCCTTTGGTACAAGTTGTACCCCTTGAAAGGTTCTAGCCCATTTATTTAGCAAATCAAGAGTTAAAAGATAAAATGTGTGTCTAGTTAGCTTGTTTTTAAACGTGAAAAAAGTTGGATGGGTAAAATTTGAATAGCTTATATTTGTTGATTTTTTTAAAGTTCCTCTATTTCTTTATAACACGAATAACTTTTTTATACGACATTTTTTTAAATTTACACCGTAAAATCGAGCATTTTATTCTTTTTAATTTGAGTATAGTCTTGCTATATTTTAGTATAAAAAAACCGGTTTTTTAATAGAAAACGTCGATGTGTGATATGTATAACATACATGATTATCAGGGCCGGTCCCGAGAATTATCAAAACGTTATGGGCCAGGGACGTATAAAAAAAATCCAGGCCTCTAATATATAAAGTCAATAATCATATATAAAAAAATCCAAAATAAGACTATAATTATTTTAACGATAAACAAAAGAAAAGTATTGTCCCAAAATAATCTAAAGTTACTTACTTACGCGAATCGTGAAGCTCTTCTAGCGTTTTTGGTAGCAAAGCTCTCGATCAAGTCTTTATAATCCATAGTCTCTAATATATCATTTTCAATAGATATCATCGATAATCCGTTAAGTCTTTCTTAGGACATTGTTGATATTAAGTATGACTTCAACAACTTTAATTTTGAAAAGCTCCTATCCGCTGAAGCCACCATTACCAGAATAGTCAACAAAACTCTATAGGCAATCAATGAATTAGGAAAAAAAATTTTTTTATTGATTTAAAGTTCTAAACTATTGGTCCTAGATTAGATAATGAGTATTTTATAATTGGGTTAGTGCATTTAGTTTTTAGTTAAGGAGTTGGGTCTTTTAATTTTAAAACACACACACACACACACACACATATATATATATATATATATATATATATATATATACACATATATATATACTAGTGGGGAGCCCGGGCGTTGCACCGGATCATAAACTTAGGGTTTTTTACAGTGGGCTTGAAATATGACGACAATACTGTTGGTATTATTAGGTTTCAGTGTTACACTTTCCCGAATTCTAAATGTTGATGATGCTATGACGACAATATTGTTGGTATTATTAGGTTTCACTGCTACGGTGACGATAATTTGCAACACGGTACTCATTGCGGTGGGTATTTTGTACACATGCATTTGGAATCCGACCTATTCTGACCAACATAGTGCATGTGTTAGATCACGTACAACACCAAGTTGCATGCATTTGTAGCTTTCCATCAGCTCCACAAGTAAAACAACAGTTAAGTGCTTGATAGAACCAAATTAATTTATATGCCAAGAACACTCACAACTTGCAAAACCAAAATCAATCAAAAGGTTAAACTCTTCAAAACTGAAAACTGAGAAATGCAAGATCTGTTAAGCAACTTCCTTCATTCCTCCATGTCACCTGTTTCTCTAGAATTGCAAGACTCTTGGTATGCATGGGTGATTGTGGTAGGACACCATTTCATGTGGGGTGGGGGGTGGACTCCAACCAGACCACAAATCAAAGTCTAAGCGAGATCAATGAAAATGATCAAAATGCAAAAGAACATATACAAGACACAACTTAATAAATAGAAAGAGCTGCCTAACCAACATTATGACAACCTAATAAGCAGTTAAATTAAAATGACCATAACTCTATTAAAGCTAAAATAAATTAGAAACATCAGTTTGAAAGTAGGTATTTAGGGCATTAACAACTGTACATTTGATTGTGCATGTGCAGTAACTTCTTAGATAGAGAATAATGCAGGTAGGGTATATGTTACATGTGAATATCCAAAACAATGTATATAACAATTGGTTTGTTGAAAAATTAATATATGGGAAAAATACCAAAATGGACACTTTGTCCATCCAAAAAAAAATTCGGAGACTAAGCCTTTTGAACTCAAAGGCTTAGTCGTCTTTAGCCGGCTTCGAACATGCTAAACGTCCATTTTAGTATTTTTAAGAAAATTATATCCATTTTGGTATTTTTCCCTTAATATATAGTAACCAAGCTTTCCACCACTTATAGCTATTTGGACCCATTCACACGCACCTTTTGCCCCCACACATTGTTACCCTTTTCCTTTTTTTTTTCTTTCAAATCTCTATCGAATCATTCAATAAGATACTCTTTGGTTTTAAATTGTATATGGATTGAAAAAATATTCGAAGTTGATGCATGACTCAACATTTTTAAATGTTTAAAACGACTCTAAAATTAGGGTAGCATACCTCCCATCTTAGGCAATTTAGATTAGGGGTGTGCAAAAATATCCGTATCCGAAATTCCGAACGAAAAACCCGAAATTCCGAACCCGAATTATCCGAAAATTCGGATATCGGATACCTATTTTAGAAAAAATCGGATAATTCGTATATCCGATATCCGGAATTTATTTTAATTTATTATTATATATAATTATTTAATTATGCTTTTTTTAAACCCTAACTGAACGAGTAAAAGTAAAGGGCATATCTTCATTTTGTTTTCAAACTTCATTCCTTCGCCGTCGCCCCTCATCATCGCCCATAGCCATCGCCACTCGCCGCCGGTAGCAAGCGATCAGAGCCTTGAGCCTTCTACCCTCCTCCGCTTGAGCCTTCTACCCTCCTCTGCGCGCGTACCGGGATCCCCTCTCTCGTACACCGAATCTGCTCTTTTACCTACAAAGGTATTCTCGATTTCTCGCTGTACAGGTTGTGTATATGGTTGTATGCATATATGATTTGTAACTTGCAAAGCACATTTACTCTTTTTATACATTCAAGCACTTTGTGTACATACAGAAGGAATAGCAGTTGCTCTAGTATACTCTTTGTACATCAAGCACATTGATACATTTTATTTGGAAGTTCTTGTTTCAGATTTCAGTTTATATTTGTTGTTTTGGATGTTCTTGTTTTTTTTGGATTGATTTGTTTGGAATTCGGATATCCGCCTTACTATCCGAACCGGATATCCGAAAACCGGATATCCGAAATTTCGGATACGGATTCGGATACGGATTCGGATAGTAAAATTCACTATCCGGAAATTTCGGATATCCGGAATTCGGATATCCAAAAATTCGGATATCCGGTTTTGCACACCCCTAATTTAGATTATATTAACAAACGTAAATTCAAATCGAATATCTTTAAGTTACGAAAATCATTTCTACCACGAATTTAGATCTTACTAGATGTATAACTCGCATCAAGGTTAAAATTGGCAGAAAACGCCACTAACTAAAGGAGCAATAAAACCCCACATTACAAAATTAAAATGCTACTATACATATGATATATATGTGTATCATTTAACTTTGGAAATAGATAATGATGATAAGATGCTGGCTAACATTATATTTTGAAAGAACACTTTAGAAGGTCAAGAACTCAAGATGTATACTTGAATTTGTTGTAGGTCATATATGACTTAGTTGAATTGGAACGAGAAAATGATGACCAATGAAGACGATTAAAAAATAGAAGCTACAAACTCTCAACCATTCAGTTTATTTGCCTAATTGTCTCCTATAACCTGCTTTTATTCTAGCATATTAAAAAACTGACCAAGAGAAAATGGGCCCTAATTTTTTAAGGGCTAAACCCTAGCTTATTTGTTGGGTTGGACTTGACTTGACAGATAAAATTACATATAGAGAAAATAGTTTCTTGGTCCAACCTTCAAAGACCTCGAAGCCCTTGGATCGAGCATTCAAAAATAAAAGATGGTTCACGGTGACGCGTGTGTGCGAATTACGCCATCTCACTTGTATACTACTCCAATCTCCTATGTGCTACAAGTTCTGACAGTTTCCTTCCTTCTTTTCGTGGCTTTTAAGTAATGATACCTAACCCATCCTACTTTCGTTTGGACACAGTTTAGTTCGTTGTGGAGCTCTCATATAGTAGCATGCAATCCCAATAAATAGTGTTTATATTAATAACAATTACATATAAATATTTGTGTTTAAAGTTAGCTAAAAATCATATTTTTCACTTAATAAAAAACTCATTTTTTTCATATTTTTCCAAACAGTATTAGCTAACCATCATTTGGAAGTCATTTGTTCTGATTGAAGATGCTTCTTTGGACAATGTAGATTATATCCTCAAAAAATTAACAATATTGTTTATCAACGGAACAAAGTTATAGGCATGTTCTTACGTAGGTGCTCATGGGTTTAAATTCATTTTAAAGAAGTAAATCTAAATAAAATAAAATAAAATAATATAGAAAAAAGATTTCACATTAGAAAATTGCTTAGTAAAAAGAAAAGGAGTATAGGCTCATCATCAACCCAAACACCATTGTTTGGTTTCTTTGCCTCGAGCTCCCTGCCTGCCTGCCAATTCACATGAATAAAGATGACCTCAAAATTTTATTCCTTTTATTATTTTAATAACTAATAGCTCTAGTTTATATGTACACACCCACTTGTTGTATCTACACACCATTGTTATGTCGCATACGTATCGTATTATACCATAAACATGATATTTGAATAAATTATTTAGAAGGTTGTATATATTATAATTACACTATGATTAGAGTTATTAATTAGTCATTTGCTTTAGATCAAAATGATGTGTACCGATCGGTAAATCAAATGATCTAGAAAATAGATAGAAGCCAGAACAAATTTAGAGAGAAACTTTGAAACTAATTTTCTATATGTCTCATTGAAAAAAAGAACAAGTACTTAAATAAGATAACAAGCAACTAATGCTAAACCCTAAAACACCACCCCCTTTATTCTCTCACAACTAAGCATGCAAAAAAAAATAAAACACGTGTTGAAAATAAAAAGCAAAATACAAACTGAGAACATCACACTTCATCCATCCATTCGTAACACGGGCACGTATCACAAAACAATAATACTTGATAACTATAGTAAAATAATAAACAGATTAAATGTGCTTTTAATAATAATAATAATAAAATATTATACAATCGGAATAAACATTTTATAACTAATAATTATTCAGTTAAGAATACTAATCATAAAAGGTTGGTACACAGACGACTTAATTTGCAAAACTTCAAACTGTCTGTGAATTTCATAATAATAATTATAATTATAATAATAATAATAATAATAATAATAATAATAATTTATTTTATCAAATAAACAATCCATCAATGTGAGCAGGCCAAAAATAATCTTGAAAATAAGGCCCAAAAGTAGCATAATCAGGCCCACAAAAACTACTAGTTCCAAAAATACCATATGACCGGAGACTAGCAGGCCCAGTATAAATATTGGGCTTAACAGATAAAGTTTCAAAAAAAAGTCAGATGGGCTAGTTTCCATGGATCTTTAAACGCGATTGTGGGCCAAAGCCTATATCCAAAAATACCATCTAAACCAACATGTTTTTACGGTTTCACCATTGGTTAATGAAAACACGATTTTGATCACCATTGCGAAATGAAAACACGAGTTTGAGTGAGAGTGAGTATAATAGGTGTGAAATATGAAAGTTTTGCATGTCAAGTTATTATAATGGTGCTCTTGGTGTCTAATAGGTAGTTAACCGAATACAAACCGAGTATATCTAATCAACCGAAACAAAATTAACTAAAATCAATTAGGTTTTATAATCTTTTAACCGGAAGTTTTGTTTTCGGTTTGGTTGGGGTTCAAACCGAACCGCCCCATGCACACGACTAACGGTTGTAGTTTCCTGTCCTGGTCAATAGTAGACCGATGGTACAATTAAAATATAGAAAAATGCTCTGATAACATAATAAAACAAAATAACTTAATGAAGCAAATTCAACTAACCAAAACTTAATGCGAGTTTCTTCAATTTCTCGAAACAAAACTCCTTCGCATCACAATGCCTACTGTGTTACATAAGCAGAGACAGAATAAAGCGCCCATAAGTCGTTACTAAATTTATAAATAAACTTTAAACTTTATGAATATTATAAAAAAACAACGTTAATTTTGATACATGATTTCACTAAAATGTTTAGTGGGAGGTAGGAGGATTTGGTATCACAACTTGCCAGATAGATACCGGCAAGGGCAGGTGCCATTTGCCATTTCAGTAGTCGTGCCTTCGATGCATAGTTTATAAATTATAAATATAAAAATGAAAAAGAACAAAAGACTTTATTTTCCTCAGATTTTTAGTTATGTGTTTTTTTTGTCGCATAGCGATCAAGTATTTTTTTTTATTTAATATAGATCGAAAAAAATAGTTTTGGCTACACGACAAAACAAACTGCTTTATTTATATAAGAAGTTAGGGTGAATGGCACCACCTTCGTTAAAAAGGTATCCAAACGAAAACACCCGATGAGTGTGTGACATATCACTTTTACACTTTTACTCAAATACTATCCTAATATCTTAAAATACTGGGGGCATAACCCTAATACTCTAAATATTTTTTTTCAACTTTTAAATTAAAACTAATATGTATTTATTTAAAACTAATTTTATTTATTCAATAAGTTAAAAATAACAATAAAAATTACATAAAATAAAATGAAAAAAAACATAAACACCCAAAAATAACAAATAATTTTTTTTAGTTTCTGAATTTGCTTTGGGGTTTTCCACAAAAGGACAAATCCAAGCACTTTATATTAATTTATTTCTTACTCCTCTCAACACTTAACCATTGTCTTCCTCAATTGAAAATTTCAAACTTCACACTCAAAAAAATCAAGCCCTGAATGCATTAATTGTTTTAGCACCTGAATATTCGCTACCTGCATGCGTGTATATTTACCCGAAGTTGCCTACCCGATTTGCTACCCGCACCAACGGCGGTGGTGTACCCGCGTCTACCCACAGGGACTACCCGAAGGTGTCCCCTTCACCCTTACAATGAATCCAATAAATGCAACACCTAACTTTAAATTAATATAACTATTATAAGACTGGTGGTGTGGTAGTGGGTCTTTCTGGTGGTGTGGTAGTGAGTCTTTCGAGTATGTCGGGTATCACGGGTACACCGTTGCAAGCCTTATGGGTATTCGTGGGGGGGTAGCCTAATCGGGTACATATAGCCGTGTTCGGCAATGAAGTATGTTTGGAATTGAGTCGTTGGTTAACATTACACACTTTTGAAATAATTGTCGTTTTACTTAAACTATTACACACTTTTGAAAGTTTAGTTAGTGAGAGGTTTACTGCCTACATGACAGTAATGTGGCAGTCACACTTTCAATTTTTAGAACCACTAGTATAATGTGGCGTTACATTGTATTTATTCAATGTAATAATTAATGTTTTCAGTTTGATGCAGGGGCATCGAGCTTAGTCTCGTTGGGTATTATCAAGGCTAATGGGCTTGGGAAAGAATGGTTAGGTTGGGCCAGTGGATTGATGATGGAGCCGGCTCAGGAGGGGATTCTACGGGCTGATGGAGAGTTCAAGATTTTGAAAAGTATGCATTATCTTTTAATCTATACTGCTATATAAAACATAACAGAGGACATAATTGTAATTTATCAAAAAATTTAAGACACATAATACAAATTGTTGTGTATAAGATACACCTTACTAATACATAAAATGTGTTCAATTAACATTTAACCTATCTTTACAATTAAAGCTCAATACTCAATAATTACCATTATTTAATGCACATGAGATTATTTACTTCACTATATTATGTATTATTTTATTTATAATACTTAAAATTTACTATTTATATTTTTCGAACTTATTTCTTATTGAAATTTCTAATCAAAACGTTTGACTTTTCAAAACTTTGTTTCAATGACTATGTTTCAACAACTATACTTCAACGGCTTTGTTTTAACGACTATATGTCAAAATATTATGAATACAAACCTTTGTTTCACGTCTATTCATCTCTACTCTCTCGTATTCTCTCCAAAAAATGGCGATACCATGGACTACGACCGAAGAAGAGGCTCTCGATACCGGTAACTCACGAACTTCCAGTTGTTATGAGAGTTGTGTTTCAAATCGTTTTCACACACTATGAACTGCAAAGAATATCGTACGCCTCATCAATTTATCCGGAAGTTGATGTGTTCAAGACGAAAGTTGAGGAGGTTTAATGTGATATACAACAATCTTACAATGAAAAGAGAATTGGTACGAGTGATCAAACCGGTCTTTTGATTATGGCTGATGTTCATATCGTTTCGTAACCGGCACGACGTTTGCCCATACTTCGGCATGAAGAATAGCTAAAGATCATCCTATTTTGTATTGAACCGTATTTTTTGTTACTCTTGTATTATTATTGTAATTTCTTTTATTAATGAAATCTAATTTTTTTTATGTTTTTAAATTAAATAATTTTGTTTGAAAATGAATCAACAGTAAGACAAAATCTATTAAATAAACTTGTTGTTATTATTAATATTTTCAACTATATAAAATAGGTTGCTTTTGAATAAAACAAAACATGATAGCATGTCGAGTGAAGAAAGAACAGATGTGCAGTGGTTGGTTGCCTTCATCCTCGTATATGTTTTGGTTGCCCATATTTGACAGCACAAACATAAACTGTGGTGGCCTTACCTTGTTTCTTTCCTAATTTGCCAGATCAGCCATACCCCCAAAAAAGCTGACTTGGAATTTCTAGGGTTGGGGGGGGGGGGGGGGGGGGTTGGGGAGTTTGGTGGTAAGAGGGGGGTTTCATAGTTAATTAAGAGGTTGTGGGTTTTAAATGTTATTGTAGTGTAATCTAGCTATTTTGTTTAAGTGGGTTTACTTAATGATCAAATGAAAAGTTACGATGAAACATCAAACAAGTTGATAAATGTGGAGTGCACGATTGTGTTGATGATCTTATTACTTCTGGTGTTAAAGACTTCTTGTTGTATCAAGGGTGAAACCCACTAAACAACGAGGGTAGTGCCACTGATTAACAGGGTCCTAGGGGTGGCGGCCCCTAGTGGGGGTCCAAGGGGCAACGTCCTTGGCTGGGTCGGGCTGATTTGTCCTCCGGAGTAGATTTTTTCAGAATAAAATTAGGTATCCAGAGTAAAATTGGTTATCCAGAGTAGATTTGTTCCTCCAGAGTAAAGTTGTTCATTCGTAGTAGATTGGTTCTTCCGTAGTAGATTTACTCATCCGGGGTGGATTTGGTCATCCGGAGTAAACTGGAACAACATTTACTTTCCAAATGGTTGACGGTTGTGACGATTATCAACCAACCGTCATGACATTCAATGCGCAATTTCACCCCTATATGTACGAATCCTTTTGGTGAATATCAAACACACTAAAATTTCCTAACATGTAATATTTTCGTTTGAATTTCTGATTCTCATCTTATTGAATACTCGTATACACGGGAAATAATTCCTTCTGAAAAGAAACATCCATTATTATCAAAGAATCGAGATATCTTCGGTATATATGAACCTAGTTTTTAACATAATCTTATCCAGAGATTAAAAAAAATTACCATTAAAGAAAACTATAATTTTCTAGATAATACCTTCAAAAACCAAAAGCATCATTGGTGTCACCCAATAAATTTTGATAGTAACCTAAAGTTTCATCTTGTTTATTAAATCAATATGTTAGGTTACCGATGTATGGCAACCCATGAGAAAAAAAAGGACAAATGTGACACAAAAATACCAAAAATATAATAATACAAAAAAGTAAAACTATTTTCATGCTTTTAATATATAAATAAAAATAGTATTGATCATATGTATACACTTATTAATTATACTATATGTATTCATTTTGTAAGTAAATCATTGGTTTTTGTTATACATGTGAAAAAAAACACACACATGTATATATAATTTCTTGTTAAACTTTTCATAAATTATAAAATGTTACACTTATTAAATTTAGATTTGAAAGTCATACTTAAGTTGGTGGTTTTCATAAGAAACGGGTCAACGGGTCAGAGTTAGGTAAAATGGTTGAAGGAGGGTTAAAGTATAACTATATTGATGCCAATAAAGAAGTTAATCTAATTACCAATTAGAATGAATATTGTTAACTTAATAATGAAATGTTCATATGATAAAGTATTATCTAAAATACTTGATATTATGTGGATAGTGTGCATTGTCTAAGTAACTAAGGGCTGTTTGATAGTCTTTTAATGATTCCATTAAAATGCGACATCTGAATCGGTTAGACGTAGAATGTGTTTGTTTCAGAGTTTGTCAACCTTTTAATATTTCATCCAACCTCTTAATGGTTCAACACAAAAACTATACTGAACCATTCAGAGCTCTCAATGGTTCAGCTCTTAATGAACTAAATAGCCCCAATTCCAATTATGTAAAATACTTGATTGTCATGAAACATATTACATGTCTTGTAGGATAAAGGTGAAAGATATTATAATATGTATAGTTAATATTATGATATTGATAAGCAACCAAAGATATAAAACTATCTTGGTGAAATTGCTCATATTTAATCACAAACATGTTTATTGAATAAGGAACCAAAGTGAAACAATTTATTAAATGTTTAATTACGATGCATATAAATTGTTAAGATTATGTAAATCTTGATAATATAGCCGTGTGATTTTATAAAAAAATTTAAAATGTTGAGTTTGAGCTATTTTTTTTCTTTTAAAAGTGTTTTACCTGAAAAATAAAACAAGAATAAAAGAATATAGACCCGCATATCCACCCCTTCCTAGATGTTTTACAAAAGGCGGGAAGAATAGCAAACAAAAACCCTTCATGCATTCACTTAACATTATCGCTAATCACTTGTGAGGTGTGGTTTCAGATAGCAAACTCGTATCAAGTTGAAGTAAGAGAGCAATAAATTATATGATTGTTTGTTTTAGCTCTATTTGTAAACCTCATATTTGCAAAGAAACTTAGTAATTTTATTAAAACTATGTCACTCTTATAACGGATCAATGATTTTGTAACATGGGATGTAAAACAACTTTCTTAATATATATTTGTTTTATAGTATATTAATATCTTTTGACTGATATTACTAGTTATTTTTGTTTGTTTTAGATCTTTACTATAATTTGTAAGCCAACTAGTGTCATATTTTAAGATACGATTCTCATTCTATTTGAAATAAGAACAGAGGTATAAAAATACAACTGGAAATGAAACCTAACAAACTAATCGTAACTTCCGGTCAAAACTAGGAGTCGGAACTTAAACAAACTTCCGATCAAAACTTAAACAAAAAACTTGCAACCGGAACTTCCGATCGAACACCAACCCCCCCCCCCCGACAAGTTGGAGGTGCTGAACCATGAAATTGGCGTGTCAAAGTTCTTACCAGAACTTTCGGCTCCTTGAGAGCTTGAACAACAACATGATGACTTGAACTTGTGAATGTGTAACACCTTGAAGCTTTTAAGCAAAGGATGAAACGTGAACAGAAAACTCAATCAAATCGAATTGAAGAATGAATAAACCATAAAAAAAATGAAGATGTGGAAACAAAGAGAGATAATCGATGAACAAAACAACTGAAGAAATAAAACAGAAGAAACAGAGAGGAACACGATGAAAACAGAGAATGAGAAGTGAGATTCAATCCGATTAGGATTGAATGAGGTGAAATCCGATTCAAAGAATATATGAAACGAGATCCAATTAAGCCAATATAAACCAGTTTTGAATCAGAATCATGGCTTTTTAGAATGCATGCGATGCATTCCCATTGCTTTTGAAATTTATAAATAGACACACATCCAACAAGTTTGTCAATTTTAGCAACATGTTAGTCAAATTTTGAAGTTCGAGTATTTAATAATCTACTTACTATGATTAGTGATTATTGAATGAAAGCGGTTAATTAATCGGAACCAACTCATAACCGATAAATGGTTATGGTTATAGTTATGGTTATGGAATATGACATAACCGATCAAACAATTATAATTATGAAAGAGGACAAAACCGATACATAACATATAAGTCGGTTATTGAGTCGTCAATCCTCATTGTAAACCTAACTCAATCTTTTAACTAAAAGATTCCAAAATATTGGTTGTAACTTGTAAACCCATATTTTTAAACCCATCTCAATCTTTTAACTTAAAGATTCCAAAATATTGGTTGATCAAATATGTAAATAAAATAACTAACAAATATCGAAGCTAATCTCACGAATAATGAACGTAGTTGTAATCTATTACCTCATTAAATCAGAACCATGAATCCAACAAATCATAATAATTGCAACATTAGAATAAAACCACTCCAAATGTTTTATTTATACTTTAGCTTTACAAATATCATTCTTTACTTTAATTTCTAGATATAAAAAAACAAATTTTCAACAACGACAAAAAAATTAGGTGATAATTATCAATTTACAAAGATGTTCAATTGAAAATTATATTTATTTTTATTACAAATAGAAGAAGTAATCTTGATAATTTATCTTTTTCTAATCTAAAAAGTTAAATTTAATTCAAATTGTATAAATGTAAGGTTTTTCTTACTTCTCATCTTTCCATCTCCTAATATGTTTATAAAAACTTGAGTAAAGTGCAATTTGCACCCCTGTGGTTTAGCCCTGCTGACACTTTGCAACCCTCTTTTAAACTAATTGCAATTTGCCCCCTTGGTAAGTTTTCTCTTTCTTATTGCGTCCTTCCGTTAGTAACCCGTCCATTCAACCGTTAAGAGGAAGGGCAATTTCGTACATTTGACCCAAAGTCCTTTGTATATGTTTTTTGAAACCCTAACTCACCCATCTACAAACGTTTGCGCCCATGTGGTTTTCAAGAATCATCATTTGTTCAAGAATCATGCCTGAAGAAATTGTTCAAGAATCATCATTTATTCGTTTATGGAGGATGCGTGATGGTGATGAGGAGTTCGAGCCATACCTAAAATCACGTAAGTTTAATTTTTATATTCCTGATTATGTGTTTAAAAATTTATCCCTGATGAATTTTTCGTTGAAGTTTATATTGATTTAAGTTGATTTTCATAATTTTCTTTCAGTAGACACAAGAACCATGTTTACCTTGAAGGTTTTTCATGGGGGTCAGATTTCGAACCATCTCGGTATAGAATACGTAAATGGTAAGACAACATTCATTGATAATGTTGATATTGATGGTTTTGGAATGAGAATGCTGGAAGAAATGGTTAAGGGCCTAGGATATCCTAGTGATATGGTTTTTTACTACCATTTTAAAGTACCTCGTGTGTGTTTGGATACTGGTCTTAAGTGTTTAAGTAATGACGGTGATTTTAAAAAGTTGTTTGCTCATGTACGAAGAGGAAATACCGTGATTGAAATATATGTTGAGCATTGGAATTCAAGTCAATTTGTTAAGTTAATATTAGATTGTGTGGAACCATATCCTATACATGAAATTGAAAATAGTCCAGTGCCATCTATTATTAGAGTGGAAGAGGAAAGTGAAGATAGTGAGGAGGAAGACGGTCCTGATTATATTGCAGATGAAGATAATCAGGTGGAGGATGTAGAAGTGGATATGCAAAACTTTAAGGCTAATGTTGATTTTTTATGTTGATGGTGATGAAGAAGATGGTGAAGGTAATGGTCATCAGGATTTTGAGCGTGATGGTTTGCATGACAGTTATGTTGACCTTGAAAACTTTGACAGTAATAGTGACTCTAATGATGAGAATACCAGGTGAAAGGTAATGGGTCCCAGTGCGTGGTGAATGTGGATTTGAAAACTTGCACATGTAGGAAGTGGGAATTGACTGGGATGCTCTGTAAACATGCAGTAGCAGCAATCTAGGACATGACCAGGAATGATATGAGAGCAGGCATACCGGAAAGTTGGGTGTCTGAAGTTTACTAGTTGGATACATGGAAGAAAGTTTACATGAACGTCATTGATCCAATCCCTGGGCTAGAAATGTGGAAACACTCACACTGCCCCACACAACTTACTCCACCTAAGCATCATAAGCAGGTTTGAATTGCATGCTCTGTGAAATTAATTTAATATGTTTGACAAATGCTATAAGTATATTTCTGTCTTTTGCATAGATTGGAAGGCCTAAAAAATGAGTAAAAGGTCAATTGAAGAGGTCCAAGCAGTGTTTTCAAATGGAGGTAAAATGACAAGGAAGGGGAACACAACAACATGTGGCAAATGTGGGACTAAAGGCCACAATATGAGGACCTGCACCCTTCAATCTGGGACACAAGATGCTTAGGGTTTGTTGTTGAACATGGTTAATTTTTATGTTAGGGTTTGTTGTTGAACATGGTTACTTTTTATGTTAAGGTTTGTTGTTGAACATGGTTACTTTTTATGTTAGGGTTTTTTGTTGAACATGGTTACTTTATGTTATGGTATGTTGAACATGGGTTCTTTTTTATGTTATGGTATGTTGAACATGGGTTCTTTTTTATGTTATGGTAGGTAAACAAATTATATCAATTCTGTGATTAATAGGCAGGTCAACAGAATAGTCAACAGATTATGTCAATTCTGTGAACAAGTCAATATGCAACAGAATAGTCGAATGCAGTCAAAACTGTGATCATGCATTCAAAACTGTGAATGCACTCAAAACTGTGATCATGCATTCAAAACTTTGAATGCACTCAAAACTGTGCTCAAAACTGTGATCATGCAGTCAAAACTGTGAATACAGTCAAAACTGTGAATAAAACTGTGAATGCACTCAAAACTGTGATCATGCATTCAAAACTGTGCTCATGCAGGTCCAAAGTTTCAGAATTGGCTTGAACAGATTTGGGTCAAGTTTCAGAATTGGCAAATAAGCAGATTATGCCAATTCTGGTCAATTCATGGTCTGTTTATGCAGGTCGTTGTCTGTTTATGCAGGTCATGGTCTGTTTATCAGGTCAAACTGTTTATTAGGTTCACCAAGTCAGTTGTGCAAGTGAACATTAGGGTCAGGGTATATGCAAGTCAACATTACAAGCCAACATTAGATTCCAAGTCAACATTGCAACACTGAATTGACCAAACAAGTCATACATTAGAAATTATAAGTCAACCTTCATTACAAATAACAATACAAGTCAAACATTTGAAATTCCAAGTCAACATTACAAATAGCAATACAATTCAAATACAAGGTCCAATGACAATCATCAAGTTCCCATTCTGAATCAGAATCATGCTCGTCTTCATATGGGTAATAGTGCCGGAACTCCACCTGTTTTTCTGGACTGTGGTAATCCCAAGCCGTTTTCAATACATCAGGGTCATAGTCTTCATATGGATCATGATACTGAGGCTCTTTTTTTCCTGTTCATCTACTTCCTTGTACTCGGGCTCTTCTTGTTGACATTCAAAAGGTATTATTTCATAATCCCAAGCCATTTTCAATACATCAGGGTCATAGTCTTCGTATGAATCACGATACCAAGGCTCTTCTTTTTCTAACACATGTATGACTTCATCAACTTGTTCAACATCATCAACTCCAGAACAGTTACAAGATGACTACCAAATAACAAAATTAGATAAACAATAAGATGCAAATATTAAAATACAGTATACTAGTCAACAAGCTTGCATTAGAATAGAACCGTTAGAGGTTTTAAAAGTACATAAACACAATATAACACAATCCTAGAGCCTTTCAATTGCCTTACAATCGAACACAATCATAGACCATTTCAATTGCTAAATAAATAAACAACAAACAACGACCAACTAATTCCTAACACAATCTTTAGTTTTATGACTTCCTTAGATTTGTTTTTTGCCAATTCATCTTTCTTGTTGATACTTCTTAACAAACCAGGGATAACCATTTCACATCTGGGTCATGTGGGAGTATCAGCCCAACTTAGCCATCCACATTTACCCTTCTGTCATGAAATCCAAAACTTACTAACCGAACCCAAAACATATAAATTATCAAATAAACTGAAACACTAAACGAAAAAAATCAAAAATTTCTTACACAACACAAGAATCTTCGGCCAGGGTTTGCATATGTTCTGGAAATACGATAGCATACTCAGGGGCGGATCCAGGAATTTTTTTCAGGGGGTTCACTGTTTTTAGATGATCCAATTTCATAGGGCCGGACATAAAAATTTTCGGTTCGGTTCGATTGGTCGGGTCGGGTCGGGTCGGGCAGGGGCGGCTCAACCATTTTTGGAGGCCTAAAGCAAAGAAAAAAACATGAAAATTATGCTTCAAATGTTCACAAAATCAACTAATTTGTATTTAAGAGTCATCTACTCATTTGTTTCTATCAATTTTTTACCTCTAATCATATGAATGCTCAAAAACACACATTTAGTTCAAGAAAGAGTTCTTAGTTTTATAGCTTCACAACCGGATCAAGCGAGCAGCAGTGGGCGCCGTCGTAAGGGGGTTCACCCTATAATATTTTAGGGGGTTCACCCTAGTTTTTTTACCTACCGTTACACTAAAATTTCAAAACTCGGGGGGTTCCTGTGCACCCCCCCTCGCTTCACTACATCCGCCCCTGAGCATACTGCTGCCCCACAAGTGCATACCAAATCAGATACTTCGTACCTTTGTGACCTCGATTTTGAAGACGACGATGAAGAGTAATGGGACATTGTGGGCTGTTGGGGAAGATGAAAATGACGAAAGAAGGAAGAAGGGGCGTTTAGGGTTGTTAGGGAGGGTAAAACAGACATTTAACACACATATGGACGGTTGAATGGACGGAAGAGTAACGGAGGGACGCAATAAGAAAGAGAAAACTTACCACATGGGGGCAAATTGCAATTAGTTTAAAAGAGGGTTGCAAAGTATCAACGAGGCTAAACCACATGGATGCAAATTACACTTTACTCTAAAAACTTTATGGCTAGACCATTTCCGATTTATTTGAATATGTGCTTTGAAATTGGAACAAAAAGTAATTTGAAAAACTAACTATTTCCGATTATGTAAAGTTGCAATAAAAATTTATTTGCTAATAGATTATTTCCAACAACATGCACAGGTACATGTAAAGTTTGAATAAAAATTAACTTACAATATTGGAAATCAGTCTAAAAATACGAACACAAAATATGACCTTAAGAACTTTTTTCTTGTTTATTATTTCTAAGTGTCGCCACTTGAAAATCTTCATTTTCAGACCCGTTTTCAACCCAAGCTTGTAACTTTTTACGTCCAAAACATCAAATTTTATGTATCTGACGATGCAATTTTTGGATGGATCACGATTTAAAACTAGGATCTCAACCGTAAACCAGTCTCCCTTGCTGTGCTCTTTGAATAAATCAAGGTGTAGGGGGCATCCTCAATGGCAGAGTTTGAAGAAAAACGTAGGGGGTTTCCTATCAGGGGGCCGAAATTATAAAATTTTCGGCTGAATACGTATAAATTAACACTACTGAGCGAAAAATCGACCAAATACTTATAAATGAACACTACTGAACGAAAAATCGTGAGGGGTCGGGCTGTCACAAACCTCCGCCCCTAGACATCCTCGTTGACTTGAGAAAATTGGCGTGCTTTTTTATCTTCATTGTCTTTAGTTCCTTTGGTGAAATTATTGTTTGGTGTTTGATTCTTTCGTTTGGTACTTATAATCCCTTTGCCCTAGTCCCTTGCTAGTGTCGGTTTTTAATGCTATTTTTGTTTGCCGTTCAAAAAATAAAATAAAAAAATTAGGATTTCAAAGTTGTAAAAGAAGTTGAATGAAATCTAACATTATAAGAATTCAGAAAAAACGGTCTCAAATAAAAAAAAAGTATAAAATATATGTTCTTAAAACTTTAATTATATAAAAATCATTTTGAGTAAAAGAAAATTTTAGCCATTAGCTATACTTCTGTTTTTCTTTTGAAAAAAAATATTTTTTAGAGCATTCACAACGGGTTTTATAAATCATACATTAACATTGTCATTTAATGTAAATTTAAAAAACTTTTTAAATTACCCACTTCATCTAATTTTTATATTTTTCTACCTACTTAAATTATAAATATAATATATATGGATTGAATTGTAATTTCTTATACTTACTAACTCAATATTCATCCCTTATAATTCTTTTAAGAGTGTAAAAGAGAGAAAGAACAATAAAAAAATGATTAAAAAAATATTATTTAAATGAATAAAGATAAATATAAGAAATCAGATTTGAAGGTTTTTTTTTACTTTTAAATTAATAAAATAATTATATTTTTTTAGTTAAATTATATAAATAATGATAAGAAAATACCTTTTAAACATACCACCCTAATGAAATAATCCTCAAAATATGTAAATTATTTACGAGATTAAGGATAATAATATAATAATAATATAATTAATTGATAAACAAACAAACAAACAAATAGGCCCAACAAAGAAATAGCTGTCAAATACCCGACACATATTCATGAAATATAGATGTTTCCGAAGCTATTAACACTAACAAACTCCTCCGTCGTCTTCACCGGAGCTTCCCAATTTCCGATGGATCCATGTCCATACGTTCGCTTAACAGTCGAATCATTATCACTCAAACTCCCTCTCACCACCAAACCCCTCGCTTCCGCCTTCGGCATCCACTCCTCCGCCACCCCCTGCTTCTGCAAACTCCGTATCAAAAACTTCCCGCCACAAACCGCCATCATCCCACTCTCCTCCGACACCGCCTCCCCACCGGAATCCACCTCCGCCGTCAACTTCCACCTCGACCCCGCCGCCCTCCGCCGGCTTCAAAACAAACTCGTCCTGTTAACCGTATCGGTCTATACGGGTCGGATGGCCCAGAGTTGCGGGTTTAACGGAGGGAATCTGTTGGGTCGGATCGCGGTTGTGGTTAACTTTGACGGGTCGGTTACTAAACCGTTTGTGTTTCAGAACGGTTGGATGAAACTTGGGAATGATATGGATAAGCCGGCGGCTAGTTTGCATTTGAAGGTCCGAACCGAACCGGATCCGAGGTTTCTGTTTCAGTTTGGGGGTGAACCGGAGTGTAGCCCCGTGGTTTTTCAAATTCAGGGGAATATTCGACAGCCGGTTTTTAGTTGCAAGTTTAGCGCCGACCGGAACTCGAGATCGCGGTTAGTTTGCTTCTCCATGCATTGATTATTAGTTGTACCCTTGTACGCTATGTTTGAGTTATTTCTTAGCTGTACCCGGTGGTCCATGTTTTTTCAAACTTTTTTTTTTAATTTCTAATTAAATAAATCTGACAGAAAATATTAATAACCAAGTAGAAAATAAATAATTATTTGTTTTGTTAAATAAAACTAGCTGTTCATAAAAAAATTACTCTTTAACCTTTTAATAATTTTAGAAAAAAAATGTGATTGAAAAGTAAAAAGTAAAAACTAGTAGAACGGTGACACGTAAGCTGAACCATGAGATTTTAGCTTTTGAATTGAACCAAACATGTGATGTTACTTTTCTTTTACACAATGCAAGTCAATCTAGAAAATATTTACTTTCTGAATATTTTTATTTTTAACCAAATAAAATTTTTAGAAAAGATAATATCGTGTGATTTTCGTGATTGGTTTGCATGATATAGGGGAATCAAAAAGGTAATATCGCGTGTGTGGTGCGATTTCAAAAGCCAAAATTGTACTGTTTGGATCACGTATCATCACTTTTTATTGTCTCTAAAAACTAAAAGAGTTAGGGGATTGAATTTTTGATAAAAATGCTATTTAGACAAAGTAATTGACCAATATGATTATTATGATGATTTTCCTTTATTTTATGTTTCAGAATAAACATAATGTTTATTTAACAATTGATAAATAGGTTAAAAAAATAGAATAATTAGTGGTAGTAATTGTAATGTTTGAATTAAAGCACAAGTGGAAATCAATGTTCATGGTGAATCCCTAATTTATTACATTGCTTTCCTTTTAAGATAATGTAATCTTCAATCTTTATGCATTATGTCACAACAAAATCATTTTACATCCATGATTTTAAATATAATGAAATAGCATTATTTAATGTGCCAATAATAATAATGATAGATTATATTATATCTAATAATTGATGTCATTGGCCAATAAAAGATACTCTCAACGGTCAAAGACAACAACCAGCTTGATCTCTTCCATGTGCTCAGGATTTTGGTGTCACTTCATCGATCTGTGGATTAACCATCCATCTCTTACTTGTTCTTGTTTGACTTTGGTGCATTTATCATTTGACTTTTAATTAACTCTCATAAATCATTCAAGTGGTTTTAATTTAAATAATTGTTTGTAATGATCTTGCATTTTATATTTGAGACTTGTATATTAACTTTTACTTGTATTTGACTAGTATTTTAATTTTAATTTACAGTTCGCTCCCATCAGATTTCACCATGAACAATATCAACAGAGGATGGATGCCGACGTTTTCAAGTAAAAGAGAAAAACCTGGTAGGGAACGAAAAGGGTGGATGATCGTTGTTCATGATCTCTCTGGTTCATCCATAGCCGCTGCCTCCATGATCACTCCCTTTGTTCCTTCCCAAGGATCTGACCGTGTTTCACGATCAAACCCTGGGGCTTGGCTTATACTTCGGCCTTATGGCGCCTCAATTAGTAACTGGAAGCCATGGGGTCCGCTTGAAGCTTGGCGTGAAAGAGGCCCAATAGATGGGTTAGGTTACAAATTCGAAATTGTCACTAATTCTTGTATGACAAGTGGGATTCCTATTTCTGAAGGCACAATGCATATAAAAAAAGGTGGTAAATTTTGCATCGATGAAACATTAGGAGATTCAAGAGCTAGTCCATTGTCGAACATCAAAAGATTTGTAATGAGTTCAAGCGTTGAAGGTGAAGGGAAAGCAAGTAAGCCGATGGTGCAAGTGGGTGTGCAACATGTGACATGTATGGCTGATGCTGCTCTTTTTATTGCGCTTTCAGCTGCGATTGATCTTAGTATGGATGCTTGTATGCTCTTTTCTCGCAAATTAAGAAAAGAGTTCTTACAAGACGAACAAGATTTTCTTTCATAAAGTTTTAACTTGAAAAAACACATACATTCGTTATTCGTATGCAATGATAACCAATGAAACTACTGACCTAAATTTGGATTGAGCATGCCAATTCTTTCCTTCATGCTTCAAAAATATTTCTGGGAGGATTTGACTTCTTTTCTTTTTTGTAAATTTAGTTTCAGTTTGGTATATGTATACGGTGCTTTTGGTGTTGAGATTTGAGGATGATACTGTGTAGATAAACAATTTATTTATTTATTTTTAACAATATATGTATACTTTTGATTGAAGCAAATTGTTCTTGTACATGTAATACAGTGTTCGATCGGATTAAATGTTCTTTAAAAAAAAGTTAATTAACCATCTCCCAATTGTACATTTGAACTACAACTAAATTTGTATAAGGAAAAACCAAATAAGGGGAGTATAAGTTTTGAGTCACTAAACCATAGAATTTTGTTACTTATTTATTTGTTATTAATCTTATTTTTTTTTATTAATTATTTGTTATTGATCTCCTATCACTCTATCAGGAGCTATTGATTTTTTTTAAAAGAAAAATGATTGGCATGTGAGTTTGATCTAAATTCTTTCACCCGCCTCAACCTATTGGCATGTGAGACCATAAATCTTCGATTCTTTTGACTAGTTGGTCCAACCTTCAATAAAACTTTGGTTACATCATCTTATTTATATGGAATAATTTCAAGTGGTATGTATCATTTGCATTGAATGAAAAATAAATAATCGGTATTGAAGTGGTATTAATCATAAAAACTAGGGTTGTAAACGAAACCGGTTGATGGGAAGTCCGTTTATGTTCGTTCGTTTAATAAATGAACGAATGAACACGGAAACCTTGTTCGATTAGTTAAATGAACGAACATAAACAAAGGTCTTGTTCGTTCAATTGTGTTCATGAATGTTCGTTTATTTACATTCATTTATGTTCTTTCGTTTACGTTCATTTATGTTCGTTCGTTCATGTTCGTTCGTTCATGTTCGTTTGTTTATGTCGTTCAATAAAGAATATTTTATATATTTAAATTTTATCTGAACTTTCTATATTTATATATTTTGATTTTATTTTATTACTTGTTAGACCTTTTAAATATTGTCTTGGGTATATGTCAAGTATTTTAGGATAATTATGTCTAAGTACTTAAACTTGATTTATCTTTTGGATGGTTGTGCTAATGTCTAGGATTAATAATATTGTTTTTAATTTTCAAACTAGCATGTGTTCGTTTGTGTTAATTTGCGTTTACTTGTGTTCGTTTAGAAAGTTAACGAACGAACACAAACAAATCCATTTTCTTAATGAATGAACACGAAAATGAAATATCGTTCGGTTATTGTTCGTAAATAAGTTCAATGCTAAATGAATGAACACGGATAAGGCTTCGTTCAGTTTGACTCGTTTACAACCCTAATAAAAACACATATATGTTGCATCTATGCACATACCCGCATACCTTCGTTCAGTTTGGTTCGTTTACAGTCCTAATCCGGTTAGGAACCGACTCGAACCGTCGGTTTGAGAAATCCTCCCTCGAAACCGATTAAAAACCAAACTTATTCTTTTCAAATTCACAGACTAGTTTCAAACCTGAAAAACCGGTTTTAATGGAATCGAACCGATTTGATAAAAAAAAACCTATTTTCACTTGGGCCAAATTTGTTAAAAACAAAAAGGACTTTTTACTTGGGCCGTTACTGAGCCCAAAAGAGTTAATCCCCAATATATTGCCTCCAAACCCTAACTTTAAAATCCAAACGACCTGCTTCTCGCTCACTACATCCAGCCGAAACCAGTACTAGCTATCTCAAATTCAACATGGGTACGCTTCTCAACTTACAATCCCATCTGATCTGTTTTTTCCGTTAGTTCTGTTATCGATTCGTTGAAATTTGTTTACAGGAAAGGTTCATGGATCGTTAGCTCGTGCCGGTAAAGTGAGAGGTCAAACCCCTAAGGTTGCCAAGCAAGACAAGAAGAAACAGCCACGTGGACGCGCTCACAAGCGCATTCAGTACAACCGGAGATTCGTCACCGCCGGTAACTTTCTTCCACCAGTTTTTACTTGATGTATCGTTAATTTGTTGGACTTTAGGTTTAAATGAGATATTGTTACTTTAATAGGGCACATTTAGATTGTTTAAATTTCCTGATATTGCCATCAAGATAATTAACCAATACTGCATCTGGCTTATGAATCATTAAGCCATTGAATTTTGTGAGAAATCTGGAATTTAGAAGGAACTTAATGTGTATTTGAATGAAATATTTGTTGGTTAAGGTGTCTTATGTGATGATTCTGCCATCTTATTTTCAAGGTTTTCTAATATGATGAACTTTATTAGCTAGTAAATCTTGATTTGTGTTGTTCTAGACAATCATAGTTTCAGAACCATGCTATGCTTTTGTTTTAAGTTCAAAGTATTCCTAGAAGCAGTGGGATGTAATAGTACTTTTGGTAAATTTTACAAACTAACAACCTATTTTAGTTTTGTTGGGCTGCTTGGGTAGTTATGTCTCTTTAAACCGTTATCTTTTAGTATTATATCATATTGTTATGACCGATGTCACTAAGTCACTAGCATTGTACTTGAGTATTTGGTCATTTTTGGTAAACTTGCTTTTTTTCCTTGTAATTTGAGTTATTTTCATTGGGGCATGGTTTCTGGTTATAATGTAAACAGCGAACATATCGTTGATTTGGGTTACTAATTTTGGGTTTTGATTAAAGTTTTTAGAATCAAAATTTGGGCTTTGGTTGGTGTTATCACTTTCTTTTATGGTTTCCTAGTTTCGTACTTTTGTTAAGATCCCGGTTTCATTTGTAACTAATTGTTGAATTTGCTTGGTTTTTAAACTAATAGTCATGTTCAAAATGCTTGGTTTTTAAACTAATAGTCATGTTCAAAATAACAGACCAAATTTGTAGACATGCTATGACATTTAAGTGATCAATAATAATTATGAAAAATTCCTCATCAGTAGTATAGTAAGTTCAAACGGACATGATTGTAAAGTTCTCCCGTCAAAGCTTAATTGTTCTTACTAATTTGTAAACGAAAATCTATATAAGTACCAAGACCAGCCAACAAGCTAAGTAGGTTGCTGTTTTGTGAATTGCCCTAATAATTTTTATGTTTCAATGAGACAAAACTTATGTGTTGCTTTGTGAGTTAACTGTTTTTATCTGTATGCTCTAATTTTATATTGTTCTTAGTTGAGATAAAGGTCCTTATACTCCCAAATTATCTACATAACCGTTTATCAACGGTGATGTAGCTAGATATAAGTTGTAGCTAAGTATTTGATTCTTGATTGTGCAGTTGTTGGTTTTGGAAAGAAGAGGGGGCCAAACTCATCTGAGAAGTAAGGTGGTGGATTACGCTGATTTTTTATTGTTTTTTACTGGTATTGTGTTCCCATTTTGATGTTCATTAAATCTTATCAAGTAGTAACTTTAAGATGATGAGTTTTGGTGATTATGGTTTATTAAACATATCATGATTTACTTGTTTGATCAAAGGTTATGTGTTGGCTTCAGACAACCATCCACCCTAAACATAACATGAAAAAAGCAAACCAATTGAGTAACTGAAGCTTTGGTTATGACAGTTTATGTGATTTCACCTGATTCAACTTTATAAACTAACATGGTTTTTGCCTTTGGTTCATTGCCTATAACTTGATTGTGTTTATTAACCTAAGCGGGTTTAAAATGCACACGGCTAGAACCAATGTTACCAGCTACACTCTTGAATTGCACCCGGCTAGAATCAACCAAACAATTATTTGGCAATAAAATGATTCTTTTAAGTTTTAAGCTGAGATTTACCGGCAACCAAATAAAGCCTTACTGGGCCAAGATTTACTATTCACCGGGCTACAAACATAGGCTAGGCCTGGGTAGGCTATATTGTGGATACGCTAAAAAAACCAATTTTGAACCGACCCTAATCCGGTTTTAAACCGCTAGCCATATGAACCGGTCTAGAACTGCTATGATTGCAACCTGTTTGTCTTATTCACCATAGACCGGTTTGGACCCGAACAGGGCTGTGAAGCCAATTCAACCATTTAAAAAAAAAACTAGCAGTTATATGACCTTTTTCTAGCCATTATAATCGTTTCTTTTTTTCCTTTTGCCCCCGTATGTTAGTAAAAATACTTATTGGAAGTGTTGGTTTAATTACAAAACTCAAAAAACACACCCAGAAAAGCAAAAATGCTATTGAGAAAAAAACTCTCTCAAAACGCGATGGCAACCGAATGTGTTGGTGCATCCTCAAGCGATCCTTCCGTTGTGAGGATTCTATCAAAAATGAGGATCCCAGATATTTGTTCACCGTCGTCGTTCTCCTAGTCTTAATTAATTTTTTTTCTAAAAAGATGTTTTATTATAAAACTGGTTTGGCACAAGAACTGATCTCAAACCGACAAATTCTGGCTCGTACTGGGTAGGGTTTTCAGTTCCATCTATGGGTGTTCATGATCTGATTTTGACAATTTTTAGTTTAAACCACGAGTTTAACCATTAGTAATGGTTTTTTTTTATCGAAAACTGAAACCGAACTGTAGTTAACGGTCTTGTTCCGGTTTAGAGACAGAATTGAAACCCAGATTTTTCAACAGAATGATATTTGCAAAACAAAAGATTGAAAAAATGATTACTTCATATTTGGTCTTTTTCAAATTCTTGCAACTGCAAAAACTTCTACAACTGTTCCTCCGGCTTAAACTAAAAATTTAATAATAGCCTAAACGTAATACTTCATTCTGAAAGATATTTATTTTTTTCATTTCTAATCACGCTAATCTATCACAAACTCTCACGTTTAGTGTTAAGCAAAAGTCCACATAATCTGTATAGCCAATCTAAAACAAACCCAACTACATAGCCTAGATAATCTTAAAACCGAATTCAAAACATGCCCTACTTAATTTTTTTTATTTTTTCTTTTGAAAGACAAATTTCTTTAAAACCTTAGGGTCCGTTTGGTACGTTGGAATTCAATAGAATTGGAATTTGAATTCCATTGGTCAATGTGTTTGGTTCGCACAATTCGTTGAAATTGGAATTCGAATTCCATTCTTAACGTGTTTGGTTGAGAATAGAATTCGAATCGGAATCGGAATGAATTCCTTCAAGTAAAGGATTTCAAATTCCTTCCATGTTGTGAAGGAATTTGACAAAAAGAAATGGAAAGTTTGACCACTCACCGTTGTCATGTCCGTACCTAACCCCGCCGACCACAACCCCCACCCCGATAAACCCCACCCCCATTGCCGCCCCCGCACATCCGCCAACCGTGACCCCTGCCTCCGACTGCCGTCTCCGTCAACCCCGCCTCCGCTGATCGCTCCGTCGACCACCCCCGATCACCGTTGTCCCCCGCCAAAGGCCGCCGCCACCCCACCCCCAATTACCGCTGCCGCCACCACCACCACCCGCTATGGTCGGGTGGTCGGGCCGGGTTATTCGTTTAGAAAGCATAGCTAGAACTTTGGCCATATGATGGCATGTTGAACATGCTCTTCTGATTTGGGAGATTTGTGCACATGAACTTCGGGCACAGTGGGCTGGATCCTTCCTTTGAATGGGTCTGACGCTGGCCCTTTTTCCTGTGGTCGGTGGTGGGTCGACAAAATTCGGTAGTAAGTTGAAAATGTTCAATCTAGCAAACTGCAAATTACGTGAATTTGAATTTCTATGCAAACTTAAAATAGCCACTGTAGTAAATTGTTGGAGTAAACTGTATCTAGTAAATTGTATGGAAATTATGTTAATTTGAAATTTTAATGTCTAAACAATTTAACACGATGGATTAATAGTTTAACATAATATATACACACGATGAAACTGATTTGGAAGGAAGTTGGCGGCCGCAACCGTGTTAGTTGGTGGCAGCCGCAGTCGTCGGGTGGTGGCGGGGCCGGTGGTCGGTGGCGGCGGGAAGTTGGTGGCCGGGGCGACAACATTCGGTAGGTGGTGGTAATAACGATAGATTTCAATTAAATTATGATTGTTTTGTCACTCAAATGGATTATCAATTAAAATTCCTTTAATATATTTCATTTTCTTTAAATTTTAAATCCTTTGGATAAATTACAATTTCAAATTCAATTCTTTAAAATTCTAAGAACTAATTACACGGATCCTATGGTTTGGTCAAATTACGGTTTTCGTCCCTAGGATTCAAAAATTACAAATTTGGTCAAATATAGTTTGGTTTTGTTGCACTGACGATCCATGGAACTGATGGAGTTTATGTTTTTCTGTTAAGTGGTTGTAAAATGATAAAAATGCCCTTGTAGTTAAACTAATATATCAAATAAATAAATACTACATTAGATGGGGCCCACCACTCTTACCCTAATTTGTACCAACTCCCACCAGTCTCCTTCGTTTTCCGACTAGTGCAAGACCACCACCACCACCACCCTAGATCCGGTCACTGCCACACCACCTCAGGTCACCGTCATTCATCACCACCCTAAATATCTACCCCCCCCTCATATTCTCTTCCATAAGAACAAGAAAATTCCTCTCAGACCATCGCCACCCACCTTCCTCTCCGGCAATCACCAACGCCGTCTCCTCCGGCCACCACACATGCTCCATCGCCGGCAACAACCACCGCCCTTTGTTAAGGGTATTTTGGATGGATTAAGCAGGACCCAAAATCATGTTGGATCTTTCAACTCTCCCTCGATCTCCACCGCGTCGGCGACGATTGATTTGACTCGCTCCTCACTCACCTTTGTGTTGAGTAATCCGTACAGCAAGCAAGCGAAATCGCAGTGTAATCCTTCGGAGAAGAATATCCCTTCGACACACGCGAACGCGATTATACGTTCTGCAAATGATTCCGAGCCGTCGATCCATCGGGTCGCCCAATTCGCTTTCTTTTGTACGCAAGGAATCGTTTTGATTGCTCGGAATAAGCGGAGTAGGCGGAATTGAGATCTAATCCAATGAGTAGGAGGAATTGAGATCTAATTGTTTGTGTAATCATTAACAGGAATCATTCAAATTAACATGGATAGACCTGAAGCAAATAATGCCCTAGGGAAGGATATGTTGAGGGGATTAATGAGTAGCTTTGAAGCTATAAGCACAGATCCGGTAATGGTTCATGTGTGGTGGCCTGTGATGGTGTAGGTGGGAGAAGAGGAGGGGGTTTGATATTTCTTTATTTAATTACTAAGGGGTATTTAGAAAAGAAATTATAGTTTAAGTAAATACACAAATGGCCCTTGTAATTGTTAGGGGTGTTTTAATCTTTCCACCCTCATTTAACAGAAAAAACTTAACCCTCATACACTCTAGGGACCGTGGGTGTAACAAAATCAAACTATGTTGGACCAAATCTGTAATTTTTGAATCCTAGAAACGAAAACCGTAATTTTGCCAAACCACAGGGACCATCCGTGTTATTAAACTATTATTTTTTGAATCATAGGGACGAAAACCGTAATCAAACTATGTTGGATCAAATATGTAATTTTTTAAATTTCAACAAATTTCACGAATCAAACACCCCCTTAGTGTTTTAAGAGGCTTTGCTTCTATCATTAGGCCACCAACCTCAATGGCTGCCCAACTTAAATATACAAAACCAATGGTCTGGTTTGGTTTTTTTCGACCGTTTTCCCCGTAAATTGTAACCCAAACCATTCATTACGGTTTCAAAATCTCCAAACCGACCAACCGACTTTCAAAAAAAAAACGACCGTGAAACCAAACCGATCTGGTTTAGACAGTTCTAAACAAAACTATGAACACCCGTAGTTCCATCGAACCGGTTCACGATGAATCCGTCCTGTCGATCGTGGTTCTTTTGTTTGTTTCTTCGTTCAAATTTATTAAGCATTTAGAGCATCCACAATGGTGGGTGAGAAAAACCCAACCAAACACGGTACATCAGATTTTCACTCATCATTTAAAAACACTCATTTTTACTACAACACTACCATCATTTTTCAAACACCTACCTTTTCATGTGAATAAATAATTAGATATTGATATGTGAGAGAGGGTGGCCTACCTATTCATCCGGAATTCGAAACACGTGTAAACAAATAACAAGTAAACTCATTCCACCGGTGCAATGTCTGGCTCAACTATTCATCCAGATTCATGCGTTGTAGAAGCTCTTAGACCATCTTGTTACATCACTTTGGATGTTCAAGAATAGTAGTAAGGTGGCATATCATATTAGTATAGCATATAATTGTACGAGTCTCACACAGTGCCGCCCCGAAAATCCTCGAAACGCTTTGGGCTCGGGACAAGTACTAAAATGCGGGCCTCAATAATTTATTTTATTATATGTAATGGGTTAATATATACATTTTTATGTTCTTTTTTTGTTTTGGTTTAATAGTTTAAAAAAAGAAGTGAAGAGAAAAGAAGAAAATATGACACATGAAAAATAAATAATGTTGTTACTAAAACTTGAACCTGTGACCTTTACATTATCTTAAAATGATTTTTTCAATTGCACTAAAGAAACTTTGATATACACAAAATGGATGCATAAACTAAATATACGATTTAAAACACATATAAAATTTATAAAAACTCCGAACCTTTCGAAAAAATGGGCCTCTAAGTCGGGGCTCACATCATGATCATTGGCTTCCCCACAAAAGTACATCTATATCAAATTCAATAATGCTAAAAGGGGAACTAAATTTTCCCTACTTATATGAAAATGACATGCACCACGGTTACCAATTATTAATTCTTTTTTTATTCTTCCTAAACATTTATTCAATTTCATATTACAAAGGAAGACTAGGTAATCATTATATAAACATACAATTTAATAAGATGAAAATAATGAATTCACATTAGTGGTCCATGTGTTAGACAACGAGTGGTCCACATGGCGGTCAGTGAGTGTTTTTTTTTTTCGTTTTCAGCCCTTATACGTTTTTAAACTGTTTCATTTTATAATAATTTAGTTTTTCTTTTATAACTTTTGTTCGCTACCTTTTTAAAAATATTGAAAGGCGCGACTTTTTTTATGCTCGAGTGTAAAAAAATGAAGTTGTATTCAAAATCAAAATTTGTTTTTGTGTCGTATGCCACATTGAGCGACGTTACCGTTTCGGTGTCGTGACAAACCCAACCACTTATGATCGAACAACATCGTTTGCGGTATTGTGGTATTATCGTATCCGATATCGGTAGTATTTATTTGTGTTGTTAGTTATAGCGAGCGACGTTACCATTTCGGTGCTGTGATAAACTCAACCGCTTATGAGCGTGCATTTTTAATTTTTTTCTTTTGCATAAAACATTTTTAGTTGGGAATCAAACACATAATTGACTTTGGCTTGGTGGTTGAGCCGACTGCTTGGGGTTCACTCACACCCACCCCACTCACTCAGGTTCGAACCTCTAGCCGCGAAGCGCGGGATACTATTTCTATTTTTAGTTATCCAGGGAACCAGTTGGTTCAACTTGTATTTAATTTTCATTAAATAAGTATAATGCATGGAACACACAAGAATCCACAAATTTATGTTAATAGACACTACAACATTATCATCCTATCCTGACGATTTTTTTTACCCTATAGCGACGACTTGTCGTCGGTATAGTCTATACCGACGACATGTCGTCGGTATATATATCGTCGGTATTGCCTCGTCCCAATAGGTCAAAGATGTCGTCGGTATAGGTGTTGTCGGCATAGGTCGACCTATGTCGACGACAAATCGTCGCTATAGGGTTTAATTAAAAAATTCAAAAAGAAATTCTATACCGACGACATGTCGTCGTTATAGGTTCTGGACTTATCCGGACGACAAGTCGTCTGGACATATCCAACTTATCCCAACGACATTTCGTCGGTATAGACTATTTTCAATTTTTATAATTAAATTTGAAAAAGACCAATGCCGACGACATGTCGTCGGGATAGGTTTTACTGTTTTTTTTTTGTTTTTTTTAAATTTTCAAAATTTTCCAGAAATATTTAATTTCTAATTACAAAAACCTGCAAATCAGATAATTCAAACCATTCAAAAATTGAAATCCGAAACATATTGTTCGATACAAAAACCTGTTCGACACACAAACCAAATATTCAAACATAAAGTTGTCCGACACACAAACATAAAAATTGTTCAAACATTCAACAATAACACCGACAACAGAGGCAAAGGCGCAACAACTTCAAGCTAATTACCGTCGCTGCTAGTTCAGCGTTCCCACATTCGACGCATTTCATCCATTTGTCGTTGCATTTCAAGCATTTGTTGATTATGCACACGACGTTCTTCCTCTCGTTGGGCTTCGCGTTGTGGACTTGTTGTTGAAGTTGAGTTACACGCTCATCCACTTCTTACCAATGTGGTTGTGAAGCGGGGTACTGAACAAATCCGGTGTGGGATTACTCACCACACGACTGACACCCTTAATATGGCCACGCCGATGACCCAATGCACGCTCCATGCATGCAAACTCATCGACAGGAGACGAGTCACCACCAGACTCAGTAGAGGATCTTGTATACTCCTCTTGGATTCGGTTCTACATTAAACAATGTAATAAATAATCACTTGACTATTTTACTAAAATTCGACAGCATAACTGCTGTAAAATGGATAAGCAACCTGTTAAACTATAAGTTATAAACGACCCAAATTCACAAATTCCAATCAACCAACACTAATAACAACAAATACTAATAATACTAGCAAAAATATTTAACAATTGGGCTCGAGTTGGATGTTCTAAGTCTATTAAATTGTGTTTGAGTCATTTTGACCCGTTTAAAGTTATAGTTGGATGTTCTAAGTTTATCAAAGTGTGTTTAGGTCATTTTGACCCGTTTAAATTTAAAGTTGGATATTTTAAGTCTCTTAAAGTGTGTTTGGGTCATTTTGACCCGTTTAAAGTTACAATTAGATGTTCTAAGTCTAGTAAGTCTAACAACAAAATCATTTGACTTACATAATCTGATGATGCAGTCGTGTTGGCCCAACCGGTCCCTTCTTTATAATGGGTCGATTTGAACACATCAATTGGGCCGGTACCCTGTGAAAAACAAAAATAATATCACTAAGAATTAATAAGCATGTTTATATAATACTAACAATTGTATTTCATACCTCCATGTGTCGACGCTGGGCATATGATTTGCTGACATGGTAAGTTGGGTAACGTTGTTGTGATCGGTTTTGTTTGTTCTTCTCCGAGCGGTTTTTATATCTCGCATCTAAAAACAGCTCATTAATCAAAGTCTCCCAAGTTTCTTGATCAAGATCTTCTGGTGGATTATTCATCGCCGCCTCCACATCATCGTATCACCCATTCTCCTCGAAGTGAACTTTCAACTCTCTCTTGTGATCTTTATACGCCCTCTGACACTCGGCGGTGATTCCGAGTTCAACGCCTCGCCACTTATCAGTGTTTTTCAAGGAGTCCAGATCAAAATAATCTTACAAATGGAAAGTAATTATAAATAGTTATGAAATTGTAAGTAATTATAAAACATCTATACTTACTATAAGAGTGGGATATACGTCTCGTTTCTTCTCATTTGGAACTTTAGCCCAATTTGGATAATATGGAAGAACAACCTTTTCAACCTCCAACGAGATAGCACGGATAAAATCCAAAGCGTTGGGACCCACAAACTTGTACCCCCCGCCATGAAGTTCTACATCAATGGGAAAAGGCTTCCTCCCATTTTGCTCAAATTTCTTATACAATTTTAAGTTTTTGCCTTTAGATCGTCTTTTTTAGGAGGCAATACCTATATTGACACATGACATTCAAAAGTTACGCAATTATAAAGACATCTATTAAACACTAACAAGTAACTTACCACAAGATCCAGTTGCACAACCCGAGTCGAAGTGATACAGACCCCCCGTCTCCACCGTCTCCACCATCTCCACCGTGTGATTGCGCCATTGTTGCCATATTTCCTACAACAAAATTTATTAGTAAGCACAAATAATTATTAATTAACAAAGACAGATAGTACATTTTTAACATACATACACCCAGGATCATCACTAAAATAACGTGTGTCAACAAAATCTTTGGTTTTTTTAGCAAAATCCGGATATCTCTCATCAAATTCTTACCATGCCTTCCCATCATACCATCCGTTGAGCGTCCAGTATTATGCCAGATCATTTCTTTTGCCGTTAATCTTGAACTATACATTCGTCGAAGCTATGAAGTTAAATGAAAGTAGCGCAACATTTTATTTGGTACTTTCTTCCCCTTTGTGTTTTTATCAACCCATCTGCTCTTATTACAAACAGGACAGTTTTACATTGATTCATTCTCCTTTCAAAACAGTGCACAATTATTAATGCAAGCATGGATAGACTGATATCCTAACCCAATCTTACTCAGTTTATTTTTAGCTTCATAGTGTGACGCTGGAACGTGATTTTCCTTCGGCATTGCAATTTGTAGAAGCTCTAACAGTTGGTGAAACGAACTATTCGTCCATTTGTTGATAACTTTGATATGCATCAATTTGGCTATGAAGTTTAGGGAAGACATTTGACTACATACATAAACACAATTTCATACATAAACATAATACAAATACATACAAACACACATACACATATATACATACACATTATATACAAACATACATATATAAATGTCCATATTCCCAAATTTCATTTAAACCTAATTTCATCATAAAATTTCAAAAATATTTATAAAATCATACATCTAAACCATATATCTAAACCTAATTTGTAGAAAAATTACTAACCAAGTTTGCAAATTAGCTTCAAATATCTTGAAATCATTCAAAAATGTTTAAAGCTTGAAACACCTAACAAAAATCAAAGAAATTAAGCCAAAAACCCAAAAATATTGATTTTCTTGTCAAGATTGAAATATAGATGTTAACTCACCTAAAAACCCGAGAGATTGGTGAATATTGCTCCACAAAATACCAAAAAATCGTGAAATCGCCAGAGAGAGATGGAGTGATTTGGGTTTTTTTTTTGTGGAAATGGGAAGCAGAAAGCTATTTCCTGAGTTAATTCGCGCTGAGACCTATACCGACGACATGTCGTCGGTATAGGCTTCGTAGAGTTTTGACCAATCAATAAAGTAAAAAGTCTTATGCCGACGACATGTCGTCGGTATAAGGCATTCAAGAATATTTTTAATTAAAAAAAAATTGACCAAAGAAAAATTATTATATTAAAAATAACAAAAAGAAAATCAAAATTACCCTATACCGACGACATGTCGTCGGTATAGGTTTTTCCCAAAAATTCATTGGGCACCAGCTTTCCCTCTAATCAGCCTCAACCCTATAGCGACGACATGTCGTCGCTATAGGGTGTCCCATTTAAATTTTTTGTTTTCACCATGTCGTCGCTATAGGGTGACCTATGCCGACGACAAGTGTCGTCGGTATAGGCGACGTCGGTACAGGGTCATTTCCTTGTAGTGGTAGTATGAGAATTCTATTTTTAACTTTAAACAATTTTCTTTTAAAATACGACTTTCTTAAACCTCCTATATGATCAACTAAGATGTACACATGTTATAATTTAAGACAATTTGTAATTTTGGATCAACTAAGATGTACACATGTTATAATTTAAGACAATTTGTAATTTAAATACATAGGTGTCCAAGTATGCACTTAAGATTACATGAATAGAGTTAATATATAATGTATAATGATTTGATAGATTTAGTATACGTGAGATGTATGTAATTTAAAATAATATCCATGGGCCAAATATGAGTTAATTCTTTTTAATCTTTCTACTCTAATAAATGAAAAAATTTTTAGGATACATGTCGCTATCTGGTTACTCCTCATATTTATTTTTCCGTCTCTCTCCTATTAAATACTAGCTTAGAACCCGTGTAATACACACGGGGTGAAAAATATTAATATATAAAATTCTTAAATTTATATATATATATTTTACAGGTGTAAAAATGTATTACATATACTAAAGATATAATACAAAATTCAAAATATATAAAAATTAATATATAATTGGGTTTCGAAAATACGTTAATTACTCTTTAATGTAATTTGAATTTCATTTATTATTTGATTAAAAATAAAAGTTACATAATTAGATTTTAAAATTTCTTATAATAAGGGATAATTTAAAAATAAATATGTTTTATTAGTATAATTAGTATTTTTCTTTAAAAATTTATTATTATTAAAAAATAGAGATGAATTTTATAGGAGAGAGAGGCGGGAAAAAAATGATGAGAATGAATATGAAGGCGACACGTGACATGAAAAAACCTTTATTTATTATATAGTATAGATTAGATTTTCTATTTCGCTCTCCTATTAAATAATAATCTTTATATTAATAAATATAATTACGGATAGTTATTATTTAATTATAAATAGTTATTATATCATCAATCAAATGAACTAACATTTATCAATTAAATAAAAAATTAATACTCAGATGAAAAAAAATGTTTTAAAAACTAACTTAACAGATCTTATAACTGTCACGACAAATTACATTTTTTTAAAATATATTTTGACAAATGTGTTTGTTAACAAATTACATTATATTTTATTCAACAGATATAATATACTGGTTTATTCAACCCGTGTATTATACGGGTTTATTAAAATATAAATTTTTTATTACTAAATATATAATATTTTATTTATTTAACTCGTGTAATAGATAGGATTTTAACCTAGTGTTATCATATATAATTAGATAATGGCTGCCGTCGTTTTAATGTTATCATGAATATAATTAAAGATGCTTCAATGATTTGTTTTTGTTATCTTAACACTGTTTGGAAGATCAACCGACACTGAGCGCCAACGTAGTTATCAGCTGATCCATAATTATGATGATATATGTCTCTGAATTAGAATATTGAATTATTTAACATTTTCCTTTGTACAAATATATTTTATTCGATCTAAATTTTTCATTGGCTATATGATAATGTTATAATTTGAGCCATATATTTTGTATAAAATAATTTTTCATTGGTTATTTTCTCGTACGTTATCAAACCGTCACTTCATTTTGGGCCCAAAGAAATGTCTAGATTAGTTGAATGCCTGAACCATTTCACCATTTTCCTGTTTGACAGATTATTTTACAGTCATCCAAGTCTTTTGATCATATTTTAAAAGTTTACCAGATTATTTAACGGTCACCCGTGTTATATTTTGACAAACTTTGAACACTCGATGTGGTTTTTCAAATTTGATGACCAAACTTGCAATTTATGCAAACCATGGAAATCATCCGTTGTATAATTATTTATCGTATATTTTTTTATTAAAATAAAGTAAAACATTTGGTTCAGAACCATAACTATATCAATTTCTCGAAACATAACCAAACTATTAAAAGTCATCGAACCAACAGTACAGGGCGGTCGACTGAAAAAAAGATAAGAAATTAGCCGGTTGATACGGATGTTTAAAACCAACCGGTTTTTCAAATATAAATTAGCCTGATTGAATGTTATGAAGAATATTGGTCCAAACCCAGTTAATATAAAAAAGATTCATTCCTTCCTTCCAAGTATGACGGCATACCAGAGTGACTTTTTGTTCGACATCAATTTCTTTAGGTCAAACGGCGGTTGAATATCGTTTCCATCAAACCTAAAAATATAACGAATCAAAATCCGGGTTTCGTTTTCAAATAAATAAAATATTCTAATAAATATTATGATGAAAATAATATATTAGAAATAAGTTGAAACAATTGGGTTTCAAGTTTGTAATGGTGTTATGTTAGTTTTTAACTAATTATGAAATAAAATGGGTGAAATGAAAGTTGAGGGGCTAAAGGTGTAAATAAGACAAATCTGCCATATTTGACCCTTGGAAGTCAAAATTGACCTCACTTGTTGGTGTTGGGTCGTTCATGAGCAAGAGAGAAAAAGGAGAAACGAGATTGAAGCTTAAATCGTGCATTTGAAGCTTGTTTTGTGAAGGTTTTGGCTCACACAACACCTTTTTAACATCAAGAAAGTGATTATCTTCCTTTGATTTTACTTTTGAATGTGTTAGTTGGTGGGTTTTGTAAAAATTCGAAAATTATGTATGCATGTGGTTAATTGGTGTTAGATTGTGGATAATCTAGCTAAACTAAAGGTAAAGAGTGGTGATTAACATCCTATAACCCTTTGGTTTTGATTATGAGAAGTTAGGGTTTATATGGTGAAAATTGAGGGTGTTTGGATCATGATGCTAGAATGTTGAATTAGTGATGATTAAGTGTTTAGGTGGTATTAGACACTTGAATGAATACCAAATTGACCTAGTAAAAGTTATTGAATGAGAAATTAGTGTCAAGATATTGGAAAGAAAACTCAAGTAGGTGAGTTTTTATTGAAAGATGGTGTTTGGTTATGGGAATAACTCAAACGGGTCAGTTTGGGTTGGGAATGGAAATTTGGGTTGTGAACTCAATTGTAATGTGATTTTGATGAATGATAGATTACTAAACTAGGTGTATATGTTTAGGTAGGGGTGTAAACGGACCGAACCGAACCGGACATGATCATGTTCGTGTTCGTTCGTTAAGGATTTACCGGACAAACGGACGGTTCGTGAACATGTAACCGAACGAATTTTCATGTTCGTGTTCGTTCAATAAGGAAATGCATTTGTTCGTGTTCGTTCGTTAAGTTTCTTAACAAACACAAACGAACATAAACGAACACAAACGAACAACTATTAATGTGAAAATAAAAAAATAGCAATTAACCATAAACATTCAGCTATCCAATAATTAAATCAAGTTTACCAAACATTTAACTAACCAAAAGATAAGTACTTGAAAGTTAGATATAATCATCCCAAAATACTAGCATAATAATCATAATTCATAACCATAATAATCGCAAAACAAAAGTTTGAAAGTTCTAAATTCCCAAAATTCTTCATACGATCGCTATTTCACCATCCAAAATCTTCAATTCAAGGAAGCTCAACATATACCATGTCGTCATTTTCCTACAATAATAAAATAAAATAAGCATTAAACATTAACCATAATAATAAAACAAATATTAAGTTGAAAAATAAAGAAAATAACCTTGTTTTTCTTCTTTTGCAACCCATAATAATGACGATACCAGTCAGCCCCACAAATAAGCATATCCACCATCTTAGTTCCTAAAGAAGAACGATGCGGATCAATAACCCTTCCACCGGCACTAAAAGCTGATTCTGAAGCAACTGTGGTGATTGGAATAGCGAGGATATCAGCGGCCATTTTGGATAAAATTTTGTACTTCAGTTTGTTATTATTCCACCACGCTAACGCATCAAAATACACACCTGGTTCAGGAATGATGACTCCTTCTTCCAAATAAGTGACTAATTCCGACTTTACACTTTCAACACAATCAACGCTTCTAATATGTTGATCATATTTAGCACTACCGGTCTTGATGCCCTTACCAAATCTAGAAGTGATAAAGGTAGAACCACTACTTTTCCCACTTGGACCACTCCCAATATTTGCATTTCTAGACGAACCAACACTAGGCTCTTTATAAGCCTCCACATACTCTTTAAACAATTCTTCCAAATTATGTTGAACCAACTTAATCTCTTCATCAGCCTTCTCCTTAGAATAAATGGCTTTAAAAGAAAAGTTAACTAATACCATCTTGTATCTAGGATCCATGACAGCGCCAATTGAAATCAACATATTACATGAACCCCAATACTTGTCAAATTTCTTTTTCATCTCATTAGCCATACCTTTCATGCAGTCATCCTCATCCAAAGTTACTTCATCCAACGCTTCTTTTATACCGTATAACTCACTAAGAAATAAGTTGGATGTTGGATACTCAGAGCCTACAAGATAAAAGAAAAAAGCAAGTTAAATGATCTATTTTTTCAGCTCAAGACAGGAACTGTTTGGACTCAAGACACTAATTTGGCGAAACTCAATTTCTGTGTAATTTTCAGCAACTCACAAACCTTCTTATACTTTTAGTACTTTAATTAAATGAATAATATATACAGAGGCCACCAAAGTATTAATTTGTTTCTTCACTAAAGCCACCTAACTATTAAAACAATTTTAGAGGCCACCCAAGCATCAAAGCATAACTAGATAATTGAATTTAATAGCTTGGAAATAAATAGAAATACCTGAAATTATTTTTGTAGCCTCGTTGAAAAGTGCCAAGAATGAGCAAACATCTTCAACTTTTTTCCAATCGTCTTCACTAGGCAAAGTGTTGTATGTAGTTTCCCGATCGGCATAATTCACAAAAACTTCTTTAAACTCCAAGGCTGTGGATAACATAGCATACGTGGCATTCCACCGAGTACTAACGTCTAAGATTAGATGCTTCTTTGGCATTAGCAATTGCTTAGAAAGCTCACCAAAGGTATGCAATCGACCCGGAGAGGCACTCACGTGTTTCACACTTTCACGAACATTGTGAATTATGTCTTTAATTTCTAATAAACCATCCTGCACGCACAAATTCAGAATATGTGCACAGCAACGCACATGAAACAGTTGTCCATTAATAGCAAGCTTCTTTTGGATATTCAAGTTTTCCATTAACTTCTTAGCAACCACATCATTAGTTCTAGCGTTATCAACAGTTAAAGTAGCAACCTTTGTCTCTATGTTCCACTCTTTTAGACACTTGAAGAGGCAATCATATATACGAATTCCGGAATATGGTGGAGGTACCTCAACAAAATTCAGTATGCATTTATGCAGCTTAAAATCCGAGTCTACAAAGTGGCATGTCACTACCATGTAATGAATATTCTGAACTGATGTCCACATATCAGTTGTAATGCTAACACGGTTAACTGTATTTAATAGTTTTTGAATTCTTTTCCTTCCAATCCCATAACTAGAAATACAATCTTGCTTAACTGTTGCGCGTGAGATCTTATAAAATGCTGGATTAGCTTCCTTCATCACTACATTAAAGAGCTCATACTCAACAAAATTGAATGGCAACTCATGAACCATGGTCATATGAGAAATAACCTCTCTCATCCTAGCATTATCAAACTTCCAATTCTGAATAGTTGATGAAGAGTCTGATTTTCCAGGCAAAATATTCAACTTTAATTGACCTTTGTTCACGACTTTTAATTTTAGGCAATCAACAAGGTGCCTACGCATTGGTGTGGTTGTTCCATCTTTAAATTTCTTTACTCTCTCCCCGCAATGGTTACACTGATGCATTATAGTTCCATCATCCAAAGTTACCTCACAAAAATGTTTCCAAGTGACTGAAGTTTTCTTTCTTTTCCTTTTACTGAATGGTTCTTGTTCTTCATTATTGGCTGCATCTGCTTGTTCAGCACCAGCACTTGCAGCATGTACATCTTCATTGTGTTCTCCATCATTGTGTTCTCCGTCAACAATAATAATTTCTGGATTAGCTTCCATCGTCGGAGTGTCAGCGCTTGATTGAAATTCTGCTGATTCGAATGGTGAGTATAGGTCTATATATTGGTCTTCATCACAGGGGAGTGGACCACTACAAGAGACATTAGACATCTGCATAGTAAATAACATAATCATAAAAATGATTAAATGGCTGATCACATTTTTTAATCATAGTGATAAGTTCAAATGTTGATAACAAATAGGGCTGATAACATACAATTTTGACCTAAAAACATGACTGATAACAAAAATGGACACATGTTTATTGAGAACTAAATAAATAAGAAACAACAAGAAATTAAGAAGAAATAACAGGCTCTACTCATGAAGGCTTACATGAATTTTCGTATGGAGGAAGCCCTACTGGTGCGGCGGTGCCTGGTTATCTTCGTATGGAGGAGGAAGAGAGGAAAAGTGTAAGAAACGACGCTTGTTTAGAGAATAGGGTTTGCTCATTTGATTATTAGGGGTAATTAAAACTAAAGAATAATATAATGTAAAATATTTATATAAAATAAAATAGAAATATAAAAAAAATTATGTTATGAAATAAAATAAACAAACGAACATGAACGAACATAAATAAACGAACGTAAACGAACACAAACGAACGTAAATAAACGAACGTTCACGAACACATTACCGAACGTTCACGAACACAATCGAACGAACGAGACCTCTGTTCATGTTCGTTCATTTAACTAAACGAACGAAATTTCTGGTTCATGTTCGTTCATTTACTAAACGAACGAACATAAACGAACTTCCCGCCGAACGGTTCACGAACTGTTCGCTGAACGTTCGGTTCGTTTACAGCCCTATGTTTAGGTAATCAAATTGCAAAGCTAAAAGGTGGTGCAGGATCTTCTAACTCAAAAGGTAAGTGCCTATGCACTTACTTAGTAATGTTGATAAATTAGTGGTATATGTGTTATGATGCATACTATTTGTTGAAATGAATGTGTGTGATTATTGAATGAACTAGTATGTGGAAGAGTATGAATGTAGTAATATTGATTAAACTATAATGGATATGTGTAAATGAATGAATGTGGTTATAGTGGAAATACCACAATGGTTATGTGAATGAATGTAGATATAGTTGAAATGCTATAATGGATATGTGCATTGAATGAATGTAGTTATAGTGTAATACTATAATGGATATGTGTGAATGAGGTTATGATCTAAGAATCATAATGGATATGAGGTTATGATCTATGAATCATAATGGATATGAGGTTATGATCTAAGTATCATAATGGATATGAGGTTATGGCCTAAGTGCCATAATGGATATGAAATGATGTAATATGAATGTTATATGAAAAGAATGGAACTTGTAGTGGAAATGCAAATGTTAAGAACCTTAATTGACCAAATGGGTGCAAACGGGTCAAATGGGTGCAAACGGGTCAAATGGGTGCAAACAAGTAATAAATAATTGTTTGATTTGTTTATCTTCATTACTAACGGTGATATGTTAATGTGGTTATGTAGGAAAAGCTCCGATGTAAGTCCAAGTCAAGTCCGAGGCGTTGAAGGATTCTCGTATGCTTTTTGGTGATTTTGGTGTTTGAAGGAAAATCCTTTAAAAGTTGTGTAAATTCGTATATGAAATGGTACTTTGGTGTTAAAACATGTTGTGTAAATAGATGTTGAATGCTTGGTTAAAAACCAAGTGTTGGGATAATTTTGGGTCATGTTGAATTGGTGAAAATGTTAAAATTTTGACTAAGTATAGAACTGGGTAGAAAAACTAAACTTTCTGTTTACTAGACAAGTTCGCGCCACGTGAAGATCAGGGGAGGTTCTTCGCGCCACGCGAAGAACTTGTTCTCCCGGACTTGTATTTTGGGACTCCCTCGCGGCACGCGAAGGGATTATCCCTAAAGTTTGCGGCACGCGAAAGGGTAAAAAAAAATTCTTAGGATAATAGCTTCCGTGCGTTTAAATGTTTTATTAATTGGTTTTCAATTGAGGGTGTTACAAAAAATGCCCGATCTTCGTCTTCTAAAATCATATAATGTAATATGCTGCACACACATTATATTTCTTATTCTTTTCGGTGATCATGCTCGTGTCGGAAGTGCCAGCATTGCTATGAGTGAGGCGAACGTTTGAACGTTTTTTGTTTGTCATTTTGGATACATGTGAATGATTTGACAGATATAATATTCATGATATATTTCATTAGTAAGATAATACTTGTGTTTGTTTTAAACTCCTCTAACCTCAAACGAAGAGTTGGGTGCAACTCTATTTATGATAACGTTGAATATCGGCGACTGATCAAGAACATGCATGAATTATTGGAAGCAGGAAAACCAAAGAATTGATGGCAAAACCATATATCCTTTGACTTCTAACATTATCGTCAGGTATGAATGATCACATTGCATGTATTAACTTCGCAATGTAGTCGGACAATTATTCCACCCAAGGCTTGTAATCAATGCTACCAAGCATTCAAGAAAGGGAGTTTCGGTTAATGCGCCTCATACAACTGTTGAATATCATTCCGCGCCAGTTTAGACAAATATTGTTTGTGGTAAATCTTGACGGAACCTTTAAAGAAATCATACATATTTTCCCATGCAATTTTTTCTCACACATCTTCAACTACTCATCCCCTGAGTAAAGGCGGTGTCGTATGCCATTTGACAAAGTGCGGCCGTGCATTTTTGGAAATGAGTAAAACCCCTTCTATCTTTTGCATCCCATGATAATATGAAAATGGCATCTCCCTCCCTCACACCCCCACTCCCCCATCCCCTCCAAATCATTAACTATCCACAGGAATAGTGGTCTCCTCATACTCCTCATTCAAGGCCGTCGTCTGAACAATTCATCACTATATATGGCATCATTAGCAAAGTAGTTACGAATGAGACGTTGGTTTACAACTTCATGATCTCTGTTTAAAGTAGCTCTTCTTGTCCTTGCACTTGAACTTTCAACTTCATCTGTAAGAATTTGAGTACTACAACGGTTGTTGTGATAAAAATCTTCTGGCATCATCCCATGATGATGAATCCACCTTTTAACTCTCACATTTTTGTATAAACACAAAAGTTTAAAGTTGTTTGGAAATGTAAAAGATTAAAGGTTAAAGTGGTACTTATAAAAAGATTGAATTAGATGTGTTAGTTTTTTTTTTTTTTAAATATATCATTTTTTACACACATATAAGCATGCATGCATGCATGGTGGTGGTGGTTTGTGAATTCACACAAAAAGTGGATTGGTGAAAGTGGAGGAGATGAAAGAGATAGAGATATGAATCTGCTAGTAAATGGGAAAAAGAGAGAGAGGATGCAAGTTTCATGGGAGATGTAAAATGATATTAAACCCTTCAAGCTTAAAAATAATCTAGAAAAAAGGAAGTAAAATGAGTTGATGTGATTGAGTTTGTCCAATAAAATGGAGTTCACACACACACCCACGCACAGGCACATATATGTCGACAAAGAGACATCTTGGTGGTAAGGTTTTCTCACAACAAAGAGAAACATTGGTTATGAAACTTTGAAGTTTGAACGACAAGGGTTTTACTCTAGGGTGTTTACGAGCTCTAACGGTATAAACAGACAGCCACTGATGCGTTTTCGTGGTTCTGTTGACTGCAAAGGAGCTCAACACATTTTGAGTCCTAAAACGAACATTGAAAGATCTTTTTCTCGAAGTTCTCTAAATATATAATTGCTTTTTAAAATGTAATTTTATAGACAGACAAAACGTATAATATTAAAATTTAGACGTAATGTTATTATAGTAACTCCACAAATAAATTTTTATTTAGTGTCTCTATTTCTCTTTAAAAACATAAAAATTTATGAATTATCACATGTATTTTCAACTTAAAATATATATTAAATGGATCTATTTTTTATTTTTTTCAGAGCATTCACAGTAGGTTATGTATATTTTTGTGAGTGTGCTCTGCATATTTTAGAGAGTGATTGTGAGTAGAGAAGAGATAAAATGTTACTGTTTATATGTATATTTGTGAAAACAATGTTCACTTGTATTAATTTTTTAATTTTTTTTAAATGATTGTGAATGAAATAAAGAGAAAAAATAATAATAAAGTTATAAAAAATTATTATTTAATTAAAAAATAGAGAGAAAATATAATAATTTTTAGTGTAATTATAGAGATCGGGATAAAGAAGATAATAAGAAAGCTCTTACAACCCTTAAAATTTAGGGCTAGGTTCACCTGATGTGACGAGAGCAATAAAAGTCAAATCAACATCGACCAAGAGAGAGAAAGTGAGAGAACTAAGAAACTTCAAGAATAGTTAAGTTACAATATTAGACTGATGGTTGTGGGGCTTTATTGAGAGTAGATTCATCCTCTAATATCACGTCATGTGGCGCTGACTGGATGCTGACTAAGCAGTGGATAAAGCCCCTGCTGAAGCACTTGAGGGTGTTGTGGTGCAGGTGAGCGGGGGCTTTATCGAATTAATTTTTTGTTTAATTATTTATTCAATTCAAATTTAAAAACTAATAATTAATTAAAAATAATAATAAAAGATAAAATAATTAATTAAAAACATTCAACATCCTAAAAAAAAAGAAATACATAGAAAATAAAATACTAAATTATTCCATAGGGTTTTAATTTTCTTCCATTTCCTTTCGAATACGCTCCTTTTGTTTTTCATATATCGCTTGGTCCCTCGTCGATAGGTGGCTGACGTCCTTGCTAAGAAATTCCAACTTCTTCATCATTTGTTTTTCCATTTTCACCTGCGTCGCCTTCTCGAGAGTACTTGTTATTTTAAGGATCGCATCGCTAAATTCTAAATCGGCATCATTAGTCTTTTTTTTACCGCGGTCCCTTCCGGCCGGTCGACTTGAGCCTTGTGGTGTCCCTTCTTGCTCGGACATGTTGAGGTCGATGCCAACGCGACCATCCGATCCACTAGAGGTGACGTATGCGCCGGACGAACTAGTTTTCGTACGTTTTTGCGCTTCTTCCGCCTCCGGACTAACCAATTCAATCCATTTCGAGCACCTTTTGAGTAATTCCCACAAGTAGATCTCGTCAAAAACTTTTACCACCCCGTACTTTCTTAAGACTTCGGCTTTCCATTCGTAGCAAGTGAATTGGTAAATATGCACATCATCACTCCCGCTCGGTCGCATTCGACGACTGTTTCTGTTATGTAGATTTGTAAACAGTCCGACATATTTGTGAATTTCGGACCACCGTCCCGATATCATGTCTTGATTTCGGTCTCTACTCCCCACTTGGACGTAGAACGACTCTCTTACTTTAGACCAAAATACTTTAGCTTTTTGATAATCGGTTACAAAAAAATATGTTTAACAAACGTTAAAAAAATAGTTTAACAAACGTTAAAAACAATTTAAAAAGTGAAAAAAAAAATACCGCATTTACGATCCTCGGATAATGAAATCCAAGCACGACATAATGCTAGCTTCTCTTCTTTTGTCCACGGAGTAGCTTTTCGTTTTGGACCGGCCTTTTCGACCGGTTCGGTTGAACCACTCGCTCCACCCTTTTTCTTCGAACCTTTGTGAGAGCGTTTTTGGGGTTGAACCGGTTCCTCTTGTGTCTCCGGTTGTGACATTTGATTGTAGACAAGCCGGTTAAACGCCTCATCATCCAAATATTCCAAACCTTGAAAATTCTCCATATTCTCCACATACTCATTCCAATTTCTCGACATTTTTGGTTGATGATTTGTAGTAATGTAGAGAATAGTTTATAAAATTGAGAGAAAATAGGAAGTTTATAAAGGTTTTGAGAGATAAATGAGTGAAGAGTAGTTAATTTATATAAATATAAATTTTTATTTTTTTTTTCTTTAAACCCAACGGCTCTCCCCAACGGCTCTCGCTAGCCGCCCCACGCCCACCGATCGCGCCCCCCATCGCCCGACCATCTTGTGGTGTGCGCGGCCAAGGTGGCTCGCGCCCACCCCCTTGCGCCCCCAACAACCTGCCACAACCATTAGCCTTAGGATGGAGGGGGTAGAACTCTTTCAATCTTAAAATATCTTAAATATTAGTCAATCAAAACGTGTCACGTTATTTTTAACATAACCTAAACTACTGTAACATCCATGATTTTTCCGGCCCCATGATTTTCCGGCGGATTATGTCATGTTTCTTTAGTACTATGTATTTCTTATTTCCTTGTAATGAATACTTAATATGATTGAATAAATATTAAAACTTATTTAATAGTTGAACATGTGCTTATGAACTACCGTGTAAGCCCCGACGTATAATCTGCCATCGGTCTGGGTTTGACAACTACCCCCTCGACAATGGGTAACCCGTGAACCCAAACCATAAACCCAACGTTAATTGATATAATCAACCACGGCTTCAGCCATGGCTTCTTAAACCAGACCATACCCGCATCAGCCACCCGAGTGGGTGACAGTGGTGTTCCGGTGAACCAGATTGAACCCAAAGGAGATGCCTAAGCCCACGTCTTCCATCCATATTAGAGGATTCCCAGCCCGTTCTTTATATTTCATATCCTTATCCTTATAATTACACTAAAAACACTATTTTTTCTACCTTTTATCTCTATTTTTCTCTCATTATCCCTATCCTTATAATTATACTAAAAACTACTTTTATCCTTATATTTACACAAACCTTATATCTTTTTTCTCTCCTTCACTTACAACCACTCCATAAAATATACAAAATTCACTCACATAATTATAAGAAATGGGCTGTGAATGCTCTTAAGAAATACAAATTTCAGTAGCTTTTGTTTAAACCTTATAATATATTTATAAGAATGATGTCTCATCCCGCTATAACCCACCAATTTATACAAAGTTAAAATGTTAAAAAAACAGTGTTGAGGTTTACATCAAAACCCTATCCCATTATTAAACAAATCAGCTCATTATTGTTACCATACCGCACACGCAAGTGGACAATTATCATAGAAAAAAATGTAAATTATTACTTTGGTTAATTTTAAGAACTGCAAAATCTATATAAAATACAATAAAAATGTAATTGTAAAAGCGTTTAAATCCTAATTATAATTACAAGTATTAATTTCTTAACACTCCCAAGCTTTCTATTTGCTTATATAAAATAAGCAATTAGTAATAACACAGAGAACATGCTAATTGTTAAGTGATTAACATACTTATAGAAATAAAATGTACAAGCCAAAGTTATTAACAAGTAGAACCATTTTGTTTTGAACAAGAACAAGCAAAAGCCGTGATTTAGTAAAATACCCTATAGCATCTAAAATATACAAGCCATAACAAGCGTTGTCATGTTACAAAACCTCATGATCAAACTGCGATAACTGGTCCACGATAAAAGTTCGCTTATATCCTGCATAGATCTCTTACGTTATGGTCCGATGTCGCGTGTTGAAGAAAGCTTTGAAACACATGAAAAATATCAGGAAAATTATGAGCTAAATTGGCTTGACAGTTGGTAGTTAATCATGATGCTTAAAGACACATACCTTCTATGAGTATGAAACTTCCATGTAGTTTTGCTAGTCACCAATTTGTTCAAGCCATTTGGTGATCACCGCAAAGTAGTTACTTGGGTCGGTGTCGGTTCATGAATGTTAGATAACATGAAATAAAGTTCTTGAGATTAGGTAGGTAGGACACCATTCCTCGTTTTACAAACATAAAAATCATTTTTAATAATGATGATAATTAATAATACCCCATTTCCTCCCTCCCTGTTTTTTCAGACTAACCCCTCAACAAACTATACTCGTTACACTTCACCCCCTTCATAATTCAAAACCCATATTTTTACACTTGAAACATACTTGTACCCCTAACTAAATATAATTAACTAACCAACATAATAATAATCCGTAATTAAAATTAAACATATGGTAGGTATTAGGGTGTTTTGTGGGATACCATTCACTTAACAAGCTCCGAGATCCACCCAACATCCGGGTTCGAACTTTCTCCCGGGTTCGGTTCAACCCGATCCAATGGATTCTCCTTGCTCAACTTCTCAAACATCTTTGCCCTCAAATCCCGACCCGATTCAACTCTTTCCATCACAGGTTCTTCCCAGATCTCCGAAAACCCGAGGCCCGGGCGGGTCACGGGTCGGGTCGGAGTGGAAGGCAGGCTGTAGAAACCGGATCTTGGAGAGGAAACAACCCGGCCCATTTGCATGCTCCATGGGCTTCCCATTGATGGGGTTTTGTTAAGCTGTAACCGCCGGAAAGAGGTTAACACATCACTCACCGACACCGACCCAAGTGACCGGCTGAGAGAACCATCCATTGGAGACATCGGCGGCGACTCCGACGGCGGTGTGGAAGTCTCCGACGGCGAAGAGAACAACGACGGGAAGCCTGAATCCGTACATGGACTTAGTACACGAAGTTGATCTGGCGTGTGTGCAAAGAAACAAACTCGCCGGCGACAGTTGACGCCGTCTTTACACGGCTGAGTCCGGTACCGATGAGGGTGGAGCCAACACTCGAACACACCATGAGAAAACTCACAACCGTCTCCTTTTTTACAGTTCCCCTTACGGAACTCCGGGCAGGCGGTGCCGGAGTAACTGTACTTCCGCGGATCACGCCGGCGTGCCTTTTCGCCGGGATGAGCGTACGGACAGTCGGTCCAGTCATGTGAACGGGCACGTGCGCACTTGCTTACCTTAAACTCATACATCCGGAAGCTATCACAAGCAAACGCCTCCGATGTGATGTCGAAGTCCGTACAGCCGGAGCTAGATCCGTCTCCGTCGAGGTCGTCTTCCAGGTAGCGGCGGATAGCGGCGTCGTTACGGAGGAAGTAAGCGTAGTCTTCGAAGGACGCTAGGCTGTTGACGGTGGCATTGGGGCTGCGTGGAGAGAAGGGTGAAATTCCGGCGACTGTATCGTCCATGAGCGTATATGGAGGTACATGCACCATCATACCATTACGATGCTGGTTTTCATCTCCGACCATTTTCTTGATGAAAGTGTGTGTTTCGGTTTTGCAGGTTTCTATGGGTTTCCACTCTCTCCACTTCTCCATATATAAACCGCTGGGACATAGTGGTTATAGTGTGGTGGTTGGGTGGGGTGGGGTGGGGTGGGTGGTGGTCGGAGGAGGGATGGGATTTACTTTAACCATGGTTAATAATTCATAAAGTATAACGAGTACTTTTTCTATATAAACTACTAAATTTACCTAGTCGCGTGTTGTGGTGACGAGTTTATATTGTCGAGTGAAAACGTATTATATTTGATCCGATTCGTTTACGAACAAAATTACATTGAAACATAGATCATATGGAAACATAACCCGACTCTTATCTGAACAAAATTTATATCGAAACATATGCCAACCGAAACGTATATAAAAAAAGCACGTAAGAAAATTGGCGTTAAAAAAAATATTGTTGAAAAATACATAATCTTATTCTCGAAGATCATAGTTTTTTCTCACGCGATACACGGTTAGAGTTCGATCGTTATCAGTTCGGCTTGTAAATATGGTGTTTAAAGTGTACATAAAGTTAAACTAAAGGGGCTAAAAAGTAATAGATGAAACTTTAGTTTAAGAAAGCAACTAAAGTTTGAGGAAATTACCAAACTAGCATAGCCTAATAACTTGTACTATATGCATTAAGTATGTTCAATATGGTTTTTGTAGTATTACTGATAATATGTTAATTGCTATTTACTATTTAGATTCCTTGATACATTGATACAATCCTTTTTTGTATGGAACAAGCGAGGTTTAAACCTGCGTATTACGCCAAAGACTAGTAAAACCAAGTCACGTGTTGTCGTATAGGCAATGTTTTCATAATTGGACCATACATTGAACCAGTCACCTTACTAGGTCACCGGTCTGACCATATTTAAGAACCAAACTATTTTTTATAAATCCAATGCTTATTTCCTTTCTATAAAACTGAAAAATGAACCCACGTCACCACCAAAGAGAAACCAAGCGTCCCTTCTTTGGCTATAAATTTGGAATGCAAACACAAAGTTGAATCCGGTTCAACCAGTTGTAACTGGTTACCGGTTCAACCCGGTTTCATAAGAACCGGCTGGTTCAATCGTTCCCGGTTCAAGTGGTTGTAAAAGGACAAGATCTAGTGCTGGTTTTTGGTTTAACCAGCCGGTCTGGGCCGGTTTTAATGAAATTACATATGGGTGTTAGAATATGTATCGATTATTTTAGACAACTCATATTTAAAAGGTAAAACCCATACTTAAATATAGCCCAAATTTATATGTAAAAATCAAACTACCAAAGAAAATTTAGTAACTAATATAAAAACCTAAAAAAATACGTATGAATTTTATTTTATTTTTTGTGGGAAAAATTAAATATATATATATATATATATATATATATATATAACTGACTGACGTTAGCAAAATTAATAGTAATTCAGTTCGTATAAAAAACAAGACTAAGTCGGTGTTCAAGCTACAATCAATTAGTTTAGAGGTTCGTCGATAGATAAGTTAACTATCAAAGTTAATAGCAATCACTTGGTATCAAAAACAAGATTTTAGGATGAAGTAAAAAAAACGTCAAAGTAAAAAGTGTCGTGGTCTAGGAAACACCAATAGAGCGAGGTAACCATCCTATCTTGATTATGTATGCTTTGATTTATACAAGTTAAGCACAACTTGTATGTTTGATGATATACCTTACTATTTTATCATAAAACATAGATATAGATTCGTAGCAATATGAACAACGAGGCATGTATGTTCGCCATGGGGCTCATGAAACATGTATGTTATGTGTGATGCATACTCGTAAGTATATCACTATATGGTCTCGATTTGTTTGTGCATAGAACCGAGAAAGAGAGAAAGAGGTGTAGAGTTTAGTTTTTGATGCTTGTATACTTATATATATGGATAATTGAGTGTGGTGATTAGGACTTGAACCTATGACCTCTTCTATCCTTAATGTTTCTAAAAGATTTTCCTCTATCATTTTAAGATCTCATTACAATTAATAAAAAAAAACAGAAGAAAGACTTTTAGGAGAAAGGTGTAAAAAAACAACAGCTAGATAAGACAAAAATATAAACTTTTGCATTACCTACTTGTAACATGTGCATTGACACTTAGCAATTTGCTAATTGTAGTCTAGATAATTTGCCAAGTGTTTAAATTATTGAAATCGAACGTGGGATTAGTAAATTTGGTAAAGAGTTAACTTTTAGATTGAATAGTAAATTGTAAATTACGTACTTTTTAAATGTTACTTAAATTATTTTATACGATTTTAACTAAAAAAATTACATAAAACGTCCTTTATGTTTAAAATTTTTTACACGTTACATCTTTTGACGTAATAATCGTTAAATTTCTCCGTTAAGTCTTGTCACGTGCCATGCACATTAGAGTATTTTGGGCTTTCACACGGAAAATGACTATTCTTGTAATTTGTATCTATGAATGAAGGTTTATAGAAATAGTTATTTTATGATAAAAGACCAAAATACTCTCATATGTCTTGCATATGACCTGACTTAACGCTAAAATTTAATGGTCGTTAGGTTAAAGAAAACGTAACGAGCAAAGTTTTTTAAACAAAAATTATGTTTTCTGTAATTTGTTTACTTAAATAACGTATACTGAAATTTAAATAATACTTAAATAATGTAATTTGTGATTTGCTCTAGATTGAAAGTTCTTAATTCAAATTCAGACATAAGGTGAATTATTTTAGAGTAAACTGTCATTTTTGTCCCTTTGGTTTCGTTAAAATTGTCACTTTCATCCAATAGTTTGTTTTTTTTTTGTATCTGGGTCCTCGTGGTTTTAAAATCTTGGTATTTTCATCCAGTCAGCTAACACTATCCATTTTTCTCAGTTAAATTTAATGGTCGTTAGGTTAAAGAACGTAACAAGCAAAGTTTTTTAAACAAAAATAATGTTTTCTGTAATTTGTTTAGTTAAATAACGTATACTAAAATTTAAGTAATACTTAAAGAATGTAATTTGTAATTTGCTCTAGATTGAAAGTTCTTAATTCAAATTCAGACATAAGATGAATTATTTTAGAGTAAACTGTCATTTTCGTCCCTATGGTTTGGCCAAAATTGTCACTTTCATCCATTTGTTTGTTTTTTTGTATCTAGGTCCTCGTGGTTTTAAAATTTTGCTATTTTTATCCTGTCAACTAACACTATCCATTTTTCTCGGTTAGTAATTTTGATCAAACCACAAGGACGAAAATGATACTTTACTCATTATTTTATGTAATTTAGTATTAAAAATAGGGTAGATTTGTAGTTAAAAAAAATTACATATTAAAAAATTAACTATCGGCGCGTTTTACTTTCTGACCAAGGTAGGACTGCCTTTTTCATTTCCAACAAGATAAAATAATGAGCAATGGTAAAGTAACAACGGGTAACAAAAAAGTAATGAAGAATGAATGCCACGTGTATTAGTTGGGACAGGTGGAATGCATTGACTTGACCTTGAGAAAATTAAGATAGATTTATAAACGGTCATGAGTAGTTCCATAGGCGGTGGAGCGTTAGATACGCAATGAGGGAAGCGGACCCATGTACTTTTAGACTTATAAGCTCAGTCATAGACTCACACGTGTATTTCTAGAGGGAAATAATATATTTTAATAAGAATATTTGATATTATTTATACATTGTTTTTTTATCATTACTATTTAGTAGGGCTCTAAACGAACCGAACATTCATCGAACAGTTCGTGAATCGTTTGACGGGAAGTTCGTTTACGTTTGTTCATTTAATAAATGAACGAAAATGAACAAGGAATTCCGTCCGATTAACTTGATGAACGAACAAGAACATAGGTCTCGTTCGTTCAATTTGTTAATAAAAAATAACATTACACGTATATTTTTTTTTTACTTTTTAAGTTGTGATTTTTCTAACAACACTTGATCTATTTATGATAATTTAGAGAGATGAGAGAGAGAGGCGGAGGAGGAGGTGGAGATAGAGGCGGAGGAGAAAGGTGGTCGGAAGTAAGATACAGGAAGAAGGGGAAAGAATAAGTGGAAAGAAATGAAACTACCTTTTTCATCTCTAATCTTCCAGAAGGGGTATCGAATCACAGTTTGAGAACGGCTTTCCATACATTCGGGGTGGTGTCGGATGCTTATGTTGCGAAAAAAAGAGATAGTAGGGGAACTTTTTTGGATTTGTAAGAATATTGGGGGTAGAAGACATGGCCATCATTCTAAAGGAGATGAACATAGTGAACATTTTGAACGCAAAGGTGGCTGTAGCAATAGCCAAATATGATAAGAATCATAGGAGAGTAATCCCACCGATGGCGGCGGCAAGACAAAAAACCTGGGCTCCTAAGCTCCAGCATCCGCAAGGGGAGCAAGGCACATCCGCTGGAAGGTCGGAGGGGAGATCGTATAAAGATGCCCTGAACAATGCGGGACAGGAAAAGAAGTTAATCCAGATAACAGGAGAGGGGGACTGTTACAACGTTATTGTATGGGGAGAGTCATGGTTTGTGAAGCCAAAGATGAAAAGACACTAGTGAATCTGTCGGATATCCTTAAGGATTGGGGCTACAAGGAGGTCACGATTTCTTTTATTGGTGGTATGAAGTGTCTGGTATCATTGAATTCGCCGGAGCTGGTAAGAGATTTTGTTCTAAAGGAGGAAATCTGGAAGGATTGCCTAGTATCGGCGATAGTATAGGGTGGCCAAGAGTTACCGTATGAAAGAGTAGTAAAAATTCGCATTGAGGGAGTCCCAATTGTCCTTCGAGATGCGAACACCTATCGGAAAATTGCAGAAGCATACGGAACGGTGATAGAACCGTTCGAATTTTCATGGGAGACACTAGACGTTTCTGTCGGAACACGCTTGGTCTTGCATGGATCGGGGAAAAGAATCGAGGAAGAAATGCGCTTAATATGGAAAAACAGAACATTCCAGAGATCGATAAGGGAGGTTGAGCATCGATGGCCTCCAGATTTAAATTGGAACCAATCCCCAGTCAAGTCAGGGGAAGTCGGAGTGCAGGAGACGGGGCAGATGGACCTCGAGGAAGGCAAAATACAGACGGTCGGAGGCTCAGATATGGTGGCGGAGACGGGCTTTCCGGTACCAGCGCTTCCGGTGAACAAAAGGGGAGGGGAAGAGTCGGCGGCAGAAAGTCGGCATGCACTGCATGGGGAAACAAAGTCGACGCATGTGGGAGTGGATTCCCTAGGCTCACCTCATAACCCTAGCAATAATTTTGCTGGACTATCTGTGGGTCCATCTCAATTTGGGCCGGGTGTCAATGTGGGCCGATCAACTTGCGCTTCTTCAAGAAAAAGGCCCAGGGTGATTAGAAGCCCATCTCACTTGGACTATTGTAATGGTCAGGAAACAATCGTTGACGGGGGCATAATGAAGGACATCCCCTCTTTCCCCGACCTAAATGACCCATCATACCTACATCCATACCCCTCCATCGATGATATTCCTCACGATTTCGTGAAATCAGATGGTCTAATTGAGCCGGGTATTAGCTCCATCATTCCGGAGAGTCAGTTGGTGGGAGATACGGTAAATGTCGAGGAAGAAGTGGCGAACACAATTGAAATAGGAGAGTGCGTGGGATTTCAGGTTGGGTACTTTGTAGACCAGGTGAGGCTGCTAGTTCAAGGTGAAGGAGATGTTGAAGGTTTACAATGAATTTGCTAAGCATCAATATTAGGGGGTTGGGGGATCCGAGAAAGATGAATTGGATCCGTGGGATAAAATCGTTGCACGGGGTACAGTTTCTGGCAATACAAGAATCGAAAATTGGGGATCTGGATAGAATTCAGTTGGGTAAGATCTGGGATTGGACAATCTATGGTATGGAAGCGGTTTTGGCGGAAGGAAGATCCGGGGGGATTGATATGCATGTGGAATCCATGAGTGTTCCGAGTGGTGAATACTATCAAGAACAAGTACTTTTTAATTGTGTCCGGGGAAATGGTTGGGTCTGATCGTAAAGGAAACTTTGCGAATGTTTATGCCCTAAATGATCTGGGCAGGAGACGAATCCTATGGGAGGAACTGCGGGGTCTTAGGAATTCCTTGCCTGGATTCTGGGCGTTTCTTGGTGATTTTAATGAAGTTAGGGATGCCTCGGAGAGGATCAATTCGGAATTCATTGCTTCAAATGCAGAGGCTTTTAATCGATTCATCGATGATGCAAAATTAGCGGAATATAACATGGGTGGTCATAGATACACCTATATGTCGGACAATGGTTCTAAATTGAGCAAACTAGACTGTTTCCTGACATGCAGGGAATTTATGAATTATTGGCTGGCTGCAACATTGACGGCGTTATCAAGAGAATATTCGGACCATTGCCCCATCCTTTTATCTACTGTCCCTCATGACTATGGTCACATACCATTCCGATGTTTTAACTCATGGCTGGAGTTGCCGGGCTTCGTGGATTTTGTGGAAGGAATGGCGGGGTCCTATGTATTTAATGGCTCAGCAGATCTGGCTCTATCTACAAAGCTTAGATGGTTAAAAAATAAAATAAAAAATTGGATCATGGAGGACAGGAGGCTAAGAGAAGAGTCGTATCGGGCAAACAAGGCTAGAACCAAGGAGCTTGAAACTTTAGCCGAGTCAAGATCATTGGATCCTCGAGAATTGGAAGAAAGATTGAATTGTAAACAGATGGTGCGGGCAATTGACAGGGTAAAACTGAAGGATGAGATTCAAAATTCCAGGCTTAGATGGCCGTGGATGGAGACGAAAACTTGAGTTTTTTTCATTCCACGGTAAATGCTAATGTCTCGTGCAACCGGATAAACGGGTTGCAGTTTGATGGGGTGTGGGTCTCTGATCCGGTGGGCCTAAAAGACAAACTCAGTTCCTTTTTTGCCAACAAATTCAAGGAGCCATTAAGTGTGAGGCCTTATTTAATCGGCCATGGCATTGCAAAAGTGGACGAGGGTGATGCAATAAAACTGGTGGAGAGTTTCTTGGCAGAAGAAATTAAAAAGGCAATATGGGAGTGTGGTGCGGATAGAGCCCCGGGTCCAGACGGATATAATTTTCGATTCCTTAGGAAATTTTGGTCATGCTTTGAACAAGATTTCTTCAGGTTATTTGCTGAATTTTTTCCGGAGCCACGTATCTCTTTTGGCAGTTGCTCCTCCTTTATTGCTTTGATTGCAAAGGTTGCTGATCCCATGGGTCCCCACGAGTTCCGCCCGATAAGCTTCATTGGTTGTATTAATAAAGTGATATCCAAAGTTCTGGTGAATAGACTAAAGGGGACTATGGGGAAATTGATCTAGGATGAACAGTCAGGCTTTCTCGCAGGAAGAAGCATCCTGGATGGCCCGCTCGTTCTAAATGAAATAATTGCGTTGCTAAATAAGACTAAGGTGGAAGGAATGGTTTTTAAAGTGGATATTGAAAAAGCATTTGACTCTCTCAACTGGGTTTTCTGGGATCTGTACTGGAACAAATGAATTTCCTAGAAAAATGGAGGAGATGGATCATGACGGTTGTAACCTCGCCTAGATCATCGGTGTTAGTCAATGGCTCCCCTGCTTCGGAATTTCCATGCTACAGGGGTTTAAAACAAGGGGATCCTCTATCCCTGTTTCTCTTTATCATAGCCATGGAGGCACTAACATGCGTCATGAAAAGGGCGACCAATTTGGGGATTTACCATGGGATTAGATGCTCGTTGTCAGGCCCAATGTTATCCCAATTCCTGTATGCAGACGATGTGGTGTTCTTCGAAACTTGGTCGGGAATGAATGCGAAGAATCTAAACAGAATTCCGATTTAAAATGTCAATTATTTGGAATTGGGGTGGAGGATCAAGCATTGGATAGGATGTCAGCTAGTCTACACTGTCGGCGAGGGTCCCTCCCGTTTACTTATCTGGGCCTGAAAGTCGGGGCAAATATGAATTTGGTAAAACATTGGAAACCGGTAATGGATACTTTTAGGAATAGGCTGTCGAAATAGAAAGCAAAGAGGTTATCGTTTGGGGGTAGAATTACTCTTGTGAAATCTGTTTTGAACTCGTTGCCCACTTACTTCTTTTCCTTGTACAAGGCTCCAGATCAAGTTATTCGGGAGCTGGATCAATTGAGAAGAAGATTTCTATGGGGGGGGGGGGTTTCGGAAGATAAGACCAAGATTTGTTGGGTGGCATAGGACAAAGTGATTTCACTGGTGAAGCTAGTTGGGCTGGGGCTGGGCTCCTTGAAAGATACGAATTCGGCTTTGTTGGCAAAATGGTGGTGGAGGTTCAAAATAGAGCACGAGAGTTTATGGCAAAAAGTTATATGGTCCATTCATAGTAGCTCTCGGTCCTGGAGCTACATCCCGGCAAAGCTGTCTATGCCAGGGCCGTGGAAGCAGATAGTTGGAGTATCTTCTCGGTTGTTGAAGGTGGGTATGTACCTGCATAAACTTATCATAGGGATGGCGGGGGAGGGCAGTGACATATGCTTTTGGAGAGACTGTTGGCTGGAACCCTCTCCATTATCGGAAGTATATCATTCTCTGTTTGCGCTTGAAAAACGGAAAGATTGTCGGGTGAAAAACACGATTCGCTTGGGAGATGGGGAAATGACTTTATACTGGGACTGGATCCGTGCTCCAGTTGGTGCTTCGGAGGGGGCATAATTGATTCGGTTGCGATCCTCGCTGAATTCGGTCACTTGGTCTTTGGCTCGTGATAAGTGGAAGTGGGATTTGGAGGCTTCAGGTGAATTTTCAGTCTCAAGTATTAGGGCAAAACTGGCTAGCACCTCTCGGAGTGCTCCTGGATACGAGTTCGAGTGGAACCAGTGGGTCCCAAAAAAGGTTGGTGTGGTGGCATGGAGAGCGGAACAGGATAGGCTTCCAACAGTGGAAGCTTTGCTTAGAAGAAACATTTCGGTCCAAGATACTTGGTGTGTATTTTGTGGGGATCACATGGATACGATGGAGCATATTCTGTTATCTTGTGCTTTTGCACAAGATGTGTGGCTTGTTATTTCGATGTGGTGCATGTCTTTGCTTTTTTTTGCAGCGGATATGTAAGACCTCCTAGATACGTGGAAGTATGTTAATGGTACTGCCCGACACAAAAAGATGGTTCATGCGATAACACAAATTACGATCTGGAGCTTGTGGAGATTGCAGAATTCGGTAAGACTCGGAAATGGGGAGGTGTCGTTGTACAATGAAGTGGAGGAGATTAAGGTACAAGGATTTTTATGGGTTCGAAATAGGTCCCGACTGTTGTCGATGTCTTGGGATCAATGGAAGAGTTTTGACACGGTGGCTCTCGGCTAATTGCTTGGAGTGTTTGTGTCTGTTGGATTTTTGTTTTGGCTATAATTTCTATTTCTCTTTTGGTGGTTTGTATGGTTTGAGCTGTTGCTTTTTCTATGGCTAGCTACTTGCTGGCATTTTGGTGGAATAATAATATGGTGATTATGTTGGCCGTTCAAAAAAAATATCGTCAAACCTCCATAATACAAGATTCAAACCCTTATCATTTAATGAACAGAAATATCCCTATAAGTACAACATTACACATTTTTTAAAGTATAAAATAATTACTTTCTTAACTTTTATCATATCCACATTTGACACAAGAGTTTCTTCTAAACAAGTATTCGACATCTGTAGGGCTGGCATAACATGTCAGATACGATCTGTTAAGACACGACACGATTATTTGTGATGCTAGACACAAACACGATATGGTAATTAATCATGTCATTTTTTTCAAACACGAACATGAACTTGTTAAGTAACAGGTTAACACGATCAGACTTGTTTAGAAACTTGTTTAAGAATACAATAAATATAACATATGTAGTGAAACAAAAATTGTTAAAACGAGCATAAAATTCTTAATTAATACATAATCTATAACATATTTGAAACATTAATCCACAAAAGTATAAAAGCAAATATAATGTATTATTATTTGTTAATTAAAAAATATTAGCATGTTATTAACAGGTACTTAACAGGTTAACATGTGATTAACCTGTTAAGACACGATTTTTATCGTGTCTTAAACATGTCAACCTTTTTAAGATACGAAACCTGTTAAGGGCAAACACGAAACCTGTTAACTTCGTGTTGTGTTAACAGGTCAGTGTTAGAGATTGCCAACCCTAAGTATCTCTCTCTATATAGTAATTTATTATGAGAAAGATAAATATCTATACTATATAGTAAATATAGGTTTTTTCATTTCACGTGTCGCCTCCATATTCATTCTTATCATTTTTTTCCCGTCTCTCTATCCTATTAAATACATCTCTATGTTTTAATAATAATATATTTAAAAAAATATTAATTATAGTAATAAAACACATTTATTTTAAATTATCTTTTATTATTAGAAATATTAAAAACTAATTATGTAACTTTTATTTTCTATCAAATAATAAATGAAACTCAAATTATATTAAATAGTAATTAACATATTTTCGAAACCCAATTATTTATTAATTTTTATATATTTTGAATTTTGTTTTATATCCTCAATATATGTAATACATTTTTGTACATGTAAAAAATATATATAAAGACTTAAGAATTTTATTTATTAATATTTTTCACTCCGTATATAATACACAGGATCTAAGATAGTTTATTAATAAAAAGCAATTTGTTACGAGAAAGATGACAACTTGTTAATAAAAAATAGCATTACACATTTTTTTTTTCCTTTTTAATTTCTAGTTTTTTTCTAACAGCACTTAATATATTTCTAATAACTAATACCATGAAACCTTCATAATATAGTGTTCAAACTCTCACCAATTAAACTTCTCTACACGTGATTTAAGCATTTGATAGTCACGACTGGTTAAACGTTTACATCAAACTTACTGTCGAAACTCGCTATTACTTTTCTTCTTGTTTAAAAAAATATATATAAAACTATTTTAGTACCTAAAATATATTCTTTTTAGTAACTACTTTAGTACTCTGGTTTTGATGATTTTAAATATCTCCCATCTTTTATTTGTTAAAATTCTTTTGAGAGTGTGAAAATCCACAACCAACATGGCAACATATAACTTTTTTGCTTAGAATTTTCGAAAACATACAAAATTGCAACCACTAATATATAGAGTTGTTATTTTCGATTACAACATTTGGGTCGTTCATCATTCTCTTTTTTTATTAGTCGTATTCACGTAGTGCTTGTTTTGAGCGCCTCTTGAGTCTTGAAATCCTTTATGATGTAAAATTATAATTATTATTATTATTATTTTCTAATATAGATATTGCAAACTTTAAATAAAATCATATATCATAAGTTATATTGCATGTTTTGGATGTTGTTTTTCTTTCAGATGGAGTTATTTTAAATAATACATAATTAGTTAATTACAGTAATACATAGTTACTTAATTTTATATTTACCTTGAATTCTAGTTTTTAAATTAAGTTGTTATATCTTTAAAAAAGTTGTCAAACAAACATAAATAAGTATTACTCCATATTAATAGTTTAGTTTTCTTTTTATTCACAAAAGTCACCGTTGCGTTAATTAGAAATAAATAATATTAACTTATATTTATAAATGATCATTTATGTATTTTTACAACATGAACTGAAATACATATGACACTTTAACATGAATATAAACTACAACAAAACAACACTATAACTGACGGACGTTTTCGTCGATAATAGAGTTCTCCGACGGGATCTCGTCAGAAATGTATAGTCGGCAAAGTGCGTGTGAAAAAACCCATTTTATGACGGAATGCCGTTAGTAATCTTGTGGCGGATTTCTGACAGTCCTGTTTCCAAAGGATAATTCTCCGGCCAACTTATCATTTCTCCGGCCAGTTTCACATTTGCGTCGGATTACCGACGGATATCCGTCGTTGATTACATTTAATTCTAGCAATACAAAATACTACAAATCTGCAAATTACATTTATTTTCAGCAATACAAATATCATAAATCTGTAAATTACATTTATTTCCAGCAATGCAAATACCACAAAACAACAAATTACATTTACAAATTCACGAATTTCAAAATACAATAAAAAACCATAAAATTAAGAAGGTATTCCTCTACCCTCGTGATAAACTTGTGATGGGTTGGACTCGTTCTACTATATGAGATTCAATCCTGCAATTTAACAAAAGACAGTATTAGCTCCTTAAATGAGTCAAAACGACATGTACCAACTTTGTGATATTATAATAACCAAAATACAAGTTAAATTAGTTAAAACGACACGTACCAATTTTATAGTGTTATAATAACAAAAATACAACTTAAATAAGTATGCTTATCAGAACGCGGCACGTCTTATATATATATATATATATATATATCCAAAGTTATGCACGTGATCAATGAATACGGTACACCTGTTATAAAACGATACCATAAATCAATACAAAAATTAAATTGCAATACGTGTTACAAATACAAGCTATATATTATAACACATACAAAACAATTATAAAAAATTCACTGGTCGTTAGAGAATGATTTGACAAAAGGGGCGCATCTTTGCTTTATGTTTCTTTAAAAGTTCATTTATCATATTCTTCCTCCTCGCCGGTGTCCTCCTCGTCATCATCATCATAGACTTCCACTACTTCTAAAGTCCCTTTCAAAACTGCATGATCTAATAAAAGGCAAGATCAGAAATGATGAGCATATTCGGTTTTGGTTAGACTCATGGGTGGAAAACGAACCGTTAAAAGATATTTTTTTCCAAATATATTCTCCTTGAAACGGAAAAAGAACTACATCGTGGCTGACTGTATTTCCTCAATCACTCTGATTATCACATGGAAGTGGAGATGGAGAAGACAACTACAATCTCCAGGTGAACTTAATGAATGGTTTCAATGTGTAGTCATGCTAGAGCATGTCCGTGTGTCGAACAATAGGGACACTTGGGAATGGGCGGGTCACGATGCGGAGGAGTATTCGGTTAAAGCAATGAAAAACTTGGTTGCTAAGGATAGGGCTTTACGGTTGTAATTATGTCATGGATTAGTGCAAATGGATCCCTTCCAAGTGTAACATATTCGGATGGAGAGCTAAACTTGACCGCATTCCATCTTTTGCAACCTTGGCTAAACTAAACGTAAATGTTGTTTCAGTTTTATGCCCACTGTGCGGAAACTCACAGGAATCAGCGGACCATCTCTTTACGTTATGTTATTTCGCTGCGGTTGTGTGTCAAAATGCTAGCATTTGGGTGCAAGGTTAACCTGATATATGCATTCTCGGTTAGTGATCTCCTTGAGCTCCACAAAATGGTTTCATTAGACAAGGTTCACAAAGAAGTCTTCAAATGTATAATCCTCATTACGTGGTGTTGTATATGGAAGGAAAAGAACGAGGTCCTTTTTACAAGCAAATCTCCTATGGTCGAAGAAATAATCGGGAATCTAAAGACGTTAGGCTTCCTATTCTTCAAAAGTCGGTCAAGAAAAAAAAACTTCCATTGAAAAATTGGATTAGTTTCGTAATTATGATCTGAGTTTTGTTCTCTTGGTGTGAATGGATCCCTTCCACGTATAACATATTGTCCCAAATAACACTCCAATCCATAACCTCACATTTGAATAACCAGAAGGCTAGGTGGATGATAATACTTTATTGCATTCCAATCTTATTGGCCTTCTCAGTCTCAAGTAATGCACTTTTTTCAACCGTAAGTTCCAATTCGTTTATTTTAATAGACATCTCCGTTTGTAATTTCATATCGTTTTCCTTAAACTTTAGTTTCCATTGTTTTATGGAGCATATTGAAATAAAATTCAACCTCTACATAAATATGCAATTTTTACACATTTTTATTTAAAATTATTCGTGATTTAAACGAGTATGTATCACACTAATTTAACAAGACTTGACCAACTAAATTACAGGACGGCTTTATACCAACAAGTTTTAATGTGAACGAGAGAACGTAGCCCGATGTTACGGCATAGTATTAAAATTTGTAAAGCTCGGTTTCGATGATCTGTATAGTAGCATTAACCCCATAGTAAAAACTCAAGTCGAAAAAAAGCAAAAATCTAAACTAAAACAATAGCTCTCCATACCGATTCCTTGGGTGTGGAGCGTGTCGTTCGTTTGGTGAAGCTTAAAATTTGTATGGCTCGGTTTCGACGACCACTATTCATAAAAGAACTCACGTTGAAACACCAATAAAAATAAGCACATCGAAATAGCAAATCTCAAATTTTATAAAACATCATATATTAAATGTTGAGAGAGGGAAAAAAATTAGAATAATTGTAGTAGAAGTAGTATTAGTAATAATAATAATTGTAGTATATTATGAGAAAGAAATCGCTTTAAATATGCATAACTTATTGTAGGAAGTGGAAACTCTTATAACTATTTACATTTTAAGAGGTGGTGAAAAGTTTTAATTCCTGATTTGTTAGTTTGGGCGGTGGTGTCACGTGGTGATTAGCTGGTTTTTTTTAATTTCCCGTGAATGTTTAAGTGTATTAAACCGTTTTGTGACAATGTTTGACAACAAAGCCTTCCTTGGTCCAGTGGTAAGTCGCGTGCCTCTTATGTAATCCGCCCGTGTTCGAATCCTTCTCCAGCGAACTTTTTTATTCGTTCTTTTTGTTTTCTTTTCCCGGTTTTTTTTCCTTCATTTGCTTAATGTCTTGTTGGTTTTTTTTACTTTCTTTTAAATATATCTTTTCTGGTTTTTTTTTATTTGAACAAATACGTTTAATTAACGTTTTAAGATACATAACCGTCATTTTTCTTTTCCATTTTTTTATATTTAAGATAAGTTCAAACCGTAAATTTAGATACATGTTCAAAGTGTAAATGTAGCTACAATATAATTGGTGTTATTTGTCAAATATTATTTATTTTTTTAAAAACTAATACTAGATGTATATAACCAATATAGATGTAAACGTTTGTCGGTTTTCTTTTGTTTACACGAGTCAAGATTTTAGGTATTAAACTTTTGTTTACTGTCGATGTAAAACATATTTTGACATATTTTTTAACGTGTTATCATTTATATTTTGATTTAGCCCCGCGACCCCATCACAAAACACAGACATCAAACAGTAGTTATGTTTAATTTGGGAATGAGATTCTAAATTTAAAAAAATAATAAAAAGAAAAATGGTAGGGGAAACGTATTTATTTAATAGTGGTTTAATTTTGGTGGTGTATTATTGACCTACCATGTGGTGGCATGCCAGGTGTCCAGATTGAAGAGGATCATGGATAGATTTACTATAAATGGGGGTGATCCCATGATGGACACGTGTGAGTTAATCCTTTTATGGGCATTAAAGAGGGGCACATGATGGGCATATCGGTTCATCGATACTTGGGCGGAGATTTATTTACTACAAAAGGGTAGACAAGTCCATTGTTTCTTTATAATGTTTCCGATCTGTGTTTTCTACTTTAAGCTAATACGTGTATTATTTTATTATTACAATTTGATGTAATAATTTTAAAAGAGGTACTTCACTTTTACTTTATACATGTTCTTCTAGATACAAAAAAAAGAAGTAAATATAATATGTGAAATATTAATAGTATAGCGTGCATTTGATGATCACACCGAACGTATAAGTGATTATATTCATTATAAAAAAGTAAATATAATATGTGAAATATTTATATTTACTTTTTACGGATAGTACGAAGTTACCAGCATGCGACACGTGTTCAGTGGGAGAAGGATAAATGAGTCCGAGTTATAATCACGCATGGTTTATAATAACGTATGAACATAATCACACATGTTATAATCATGACCATAATCATGTAATCAAACATGTTATACACATGACCATAATCACGCATGGTTTACGCACAGCACTTTGACCTTTTTAAAATTAAAAAAAGTCTTTTTTTAATAAAAGTATAGCAAGACTATACTCAAATTAAAGAGAATAAAATGCTCGATTTTATGGTGTAATTTTTTTAAAAAAATAAAGTCTTATAAAAAAGTTATACATGTTATAAAAATAATGTCAAATTAAAGAGAATAATGCTCCAATTTTTACCCTTTTTCGAAATCTTTTCACGCTTAAAACAATCACATTTGATTTTAACTATTGATTTCCTAGATCAATGCTTCAAATACTTCTTACACTTCTCACCAAAAAAAGACTTTGTATTTAAAACTTCCTCTACTTTTTAGATATCATCTTATTTAGTCTTCTTTATGTTTTCTAAAGATAGAAAATCTATATCGTATAACAAAATTTTTAATCCTGAATATGTTTTTTTTTTTTGGGGGGGGGGGGGGCTTAACATATTTTGTGGTCTAAAGCGAACGTTGAAATTGAGGCCTTTTATGAAAGTTTTATAAATATATAAAAAAAAGTTTAAAATGTAATTTAATGGAGTGTTAAAACGTATATTGTTGACATAAAAGTTGTGAAATTATCATTTCTCTCTGAAAACACAAAAGTTAAGAATATAAATTAAAGTAGTTTTTTAATTTACGAGGGCCTTAAAATTTGAGTGTACTGTACAGCCACCACTGAAAGGAGGAAGAGGTTTTTCTTTAACGAATCACTAGGAATTGATATATCACAAACGGTTACATCGAAAGTACATACATTATATAAGAATGTATTATAATCATTGATACATACATGAAAAATATAGTTAGTAACACATCTACGTTAATCAACAATACACACAATAAAAATCTATCCACGTGACCAACAAGCCTTTTTTTTCTTTATATTTTTTTTGTTTATTCGGGCTTACTTGCTCACCTTTGATTTATCCCGCTTGCATTTTCTTCTTGCATATCATTGATGCATTTTGTGGTTTTGATTTTTAAAATTTAGGATCAATATCTGATTTTTAACTGTCTAGGTTTTACAATTTAGGATTGGTGAATAATTTGAAATATGGGTTTATTTCGGATTTTAAAATTTATGTTCGTTGTTTAATTTGTAAAGAAATTTCAAATAAAAGAGCATGATTCAGTCATGAATGTTTAAAAGCTATGATACCATATTAAAGTTTACATGAATCTACAACTCATCTAAACCTCAAGGAGAGATAGTGAAATTGATTGTTTTTCTCTGAATTTTTGAATTCAATTGCATAGGTTTATATAAAAATAAATAAATGATAAATGAACCACCCACTACTAAATAAAATCATTACTAGATAACTAAATAAAATAGTAATAAACTACCACTACTTAGTATTGATAGTACACACATTATAAACCGAACACTTCAACCTCCCCAATGTAGTAATCGAAATCGTTTTTTCTGAATTTTTTTTAGAATCGTGATGTACTTTCAGATTGAAACAATTTGATGGTACTCTTGAATTTTCAACCGGATAAGACTAAAAGAGAAAATGAAGAATGAATTTGTGTTTTTGGGTGATTTTGTTTCGTACCCTAGAAAATACCAAAGAACAACACCGTATATGGAATTCCAGAAACTGCTTCAATGCAGTTACTTCGGATCGGATTGTGGGTCAAAATTAGCTCGATCCCAGCCAGTGGCTATTTCCCTTGGACCCCGCCAGTTTCGTATCCATTTAAACTAGGAACCACGCGAGAACTTTTAGCCATACTTAGGGACTAGCTTTTCTCAAAGGTGGGTAGCATGCATGAATAATGAGTAAACCATAAACGTTTTTATATAACATTTTTTATAAAATTCGTTTTGTTTATTGTTTAAACAAATGTCTTTGAAACTTATTTAAAAAAAAAACTTTTTAGAAATGTAAGGGTATGAGAAACACCATCCACTTATTATGAGGTCAAAAGGAAATCTAAGCCGTTCCGTACAGGTGGCTGGTACGAGAAACACCATCCACGTGTTCCGCTCATAAGCACAGGATAAACTCCTCAGTTCACGTGACTTTTTATCTTTATCGCAAGATATTTCCTGATCTCTATGCCTCCTTACAGTAATATTGTACAACTCCTGATGCGTAAAATACAACCACATCTAGAAACTTAACATCAATAGAGAAAGCGAAACTGTTCTTTTTAAGTGATGATATAAACAACGAACGTTTCTTTTACATGCAAAGCAAAACTATTAGTTCATCCGAAAACACACTTTAATCAATTACTTTAAAGACAAAATTAAGTTATTAAAAATAATTTTATTAAGAAGTAATTTAATTATATTATATTAAAGTATTATATAAGAAAAAATTTGTCAGTTAAAGGATTTCAACTATATAGTTGGTGATGGTAAACTTAAAAAAGAAAAAGAAAATTTAAAAACATGTTATATTTTTTCTAAGTATTACATGAGTGAAGCGATAAAAATATTGAACATGAGTATTATTATTATTTTGAAATATTTATTTTACTTAAAACATGCATTGTGCAAGTGTTGGGATAATAAAATAAGAATATAACAAAGACGATCAGAGGAGTGTCGGTAGGTCACATCTAAAATGTGACTCTGCATCTTATATTACTGTCTAGGAGATTTTTGTAATGGTGAGAGTTAAAATCATTTAGTGTACATATTTGGTGGTGCTAGTTTAGAACTAGATTAAGTGCCGCTCAATATATATATAAACACAAATGTTAATCTCTTTACCAATGATATATATCCTGATAAGTGTTTATACAATCATTGAATTTACAAGAAAATGGTTCGAAAATTGGGATGCCATCGATTTTTGGCTAAAGAGGGCTGCCTAGGAGGCTAGGACCGATTTTGACCACCATTGACTGAGCGATTTTTCGGCAGATTAGGTGAAAACTACTCGGTAACCCACCGATTAATGATTAATTGCGAATTTTCTACCATGTGTGTATATAAATATATATTATCTCCACTTTATTTTCATAACCCCCCTACTAAATCACATTTTAAAACTACTTTACCCAAAATCTCTCAATATCATTTATATTTAAACCTTTCAATATTATTATACTAGTTTATAACCCGTGTAGTACAGTGAAAAATATCAATACATAAAACTTCTTAAATCTTTATGTATATATTTTATAAGAGTAAAAATGTATTACATATACTACGAATAAAAAATAAAATTCAAAATACGTAAAAATTAAAATATAACTGGGTTTCGAAAATACGTTAATTACTATAAAATATAATTTGACTTTCATTTACTATTTGATTGAAAACAAAAGTTACAAAATTAGATTTTAATGTTTTTTTATAATAAAATATAATTTAAAATAAATATGTTTTATTAATATAATTGGTATTTTCTTTAAAATATATTACTATTAAATAATAGAGATGTATTTAATATAAAAAAGAGGCGGGGAAAAATAATGAAAACGAATATGGAGGCGACACGTAGAATGAAAAACCTTTATTTATTATATAGTATACATATTTGTTAACCGGCTTACAACCTGTGTATTACACAAGAGGTGAAAAATATCAATACTTAAAATTGTTAAATATTTGTGAATACACTTTAGATGTGTAAAATGTGTTACGTATACTAAAGATAGAAAACATAATTCAAATATGTAAAAGTTAATATGTAATCGAGTTTCGAAAATACGTTAATTACTATTTAATAAAATTTTCATTTATTATTTGATTGGAAATAAAAGTTATATAGTTAGATTTCTGAATTTCTTATAATAAGAAATAATTTAAAATAAACGTGTTTTATTAGTATAATTAATATTATTTTTTTATAAAAATATTATCATTAAATAATGGATGTGTATTTAATAAATAAAACAGACAAAAAAAAGAGATTGATGAGAATAAATGTGAAAATGACAAGTGGAATTAAAAACCTTTATTTATTAGATAGCATATATAGATTAAAATAATATCTTTTATTTAAAATGATTTTGGTTACGACTTGAGAGTATTTGACCTAAACATGTATAACTGGGAGTTGATAAGGTTGGATTAATTATAGACATGCTTGTAAAACACTTGATGTTATTTTAGGAAAAAATGACTTCTATCATAAGTCTTCATATTATTTCATTTCAACTCATAATTGTTTGTTGTTGAAATATCTAGTTTGCAAAGTCAAGGATATGATTTTTTTATTTGACTAGCTTATTCATGAAGGAATTTATTTGCATTTGTGTATTATGTGTTTCCTAGAGAAAAAAAAACTGAAAAATATCTTCTTTTAACTTCCGATATTATCACACACTTATTTGACTATAAATTTACCTTAACGAGAAATGTATATCGAGTTTGATCTTCATGAATTATGATTATTTTTATAAAAGACTACAAGTTTCATCAACTCATGTGATGTAATAACATTGATGACTCCATCGAGTTTTTTTTTTCGTACTACTCTCAGTCTTCTCATATGGCGATAATCTTTTAGTGTCTAAGGTCATTTGTAGTGGTTTCATGTTCTACCACATCACTATCATATCAGTACAAAGACACTAACTTGATAAAATTATTAAACTATGTAATAATTTCACACCAAACATCTATTTTTAATAATTGATATAGTTAAATAAACAAACTACATTCTTAAATAAATACAAAAACCACATTCTTAAACGGGACTTTACCCCACTTCAGAGATTTTCTCGCAATCTCCCCTGCTTTATAGGAATTAAAAGCCGTATCCAATACGACTTTTTGCTCACCACAAGCTTTTAAAGAAATATCTTGGTCGTTTTGACAACTTTTACGGTTGTTGTAGTGTTTGTTATATAAGTTGTTAAACTTAGCAAATTTGTTTTTAAAATCCTTCCATTTACCCGAGACCTTGTCGGCGTTACGGTATTCTCTCTTCCCCATTGCGACGTGAAAAGTTACACGAATACATAACAAAAAATCGTTTCTTTTTTATTTTATTTTCTATACTATTATAGAAAATTATTAACATATTATAAAAAATAACATAACAACTTATAGAAAATATAAAACGTCTTACCAATTTCGGTTCCTTCGATACGTCTACCCAAGCTTGTGTCAAAAAGTCAAAACTAATTCCTCTTCCTGTGTCCACTTTTCATGTATACGTGGGGTTGTGTCGTTGGTTGATATTGTTGTTTCTTTTTATGAGATCATTTCTTTGGTTTTGTTGATGGTTGTCTCGGGGACGGATTCAGTGAATTGATGTGTTTCGGGTATGGAATCCGGTGTGGGAAAGGTTTGGGTTGGAGGTGGTTGTTGTGTTGGAGATGTTTGGTAAAAAGTAAAGTTTCTCGGATAAGTATTGGGATTGAAATGGTGATAAATGCTTGGTTCCGGTGAGGTACTTGGAACATAAACATCTTGAATATTGGGATCGAAGAGGTTGTTCGGTCATTGTTTGGGTCGGGATTTTGAGCAATGATAAACTATTTGGGTTGTTGCGAATGTTGGCGTAAAGGGAATGGTTTGGGTTCCAAGTATTCAACTTTGAGAGAATTTGAGAGTTTGAGAATTTGAAAGAAATAGGAAAGATTATATGTTTTAATTTAAAATGTTAGATATTTGTAAAATAATTTTTATAGCATAGCCAACAACTATATTACCCTTTGAGAGTGCCCCTTCCCCCGTGAATTGGCTCACGCTGAAGCCCCACGCCCGTCGAGGGAGGGGGTGTTTCACGCCAGTTGTTGAGCCAAGTGGCATGTTCATAAAAGTTAAAACAATGTACACCGACGAACCTAGGGTATCCACTTGATTGATTGTGGAAAATTTAAAATATTAGATTAGCATAAGATATTAATTATTTCTAGAGTAGAGTACGCGTATGGTCCCTGTCGTGTACCAAAATTTTGGATTTGGTCCCTAACTTTTCAAAAGTAGAAGGATGGTCCATATGGTTTGCACTTTGTAACGCATTTAGTCCACAACAACAAATCTAAAAGTTTTAAAAAGTCCTAGTTAGAGACTAAATGCGTTACAAAGTACAAACCACATGGACGATACATGTACTTTTGGCAAAATTTAGGGACTAAATGTGTTACAAAGTGCAAACTCCATAGACCATCTGTGTAATTTTGAAAAGCTAGAGACCAAATCCAAATTTTTGTTAAACCACAAGTACCATCCGTATACTTTACTCTTATTTCTAACACGTGTGTTTACTTTTGTATTTTTACGGCTTTTTTAGAACTCCTCATAAGACGATTAGGACATGTATAGTACCCTTTTTTTAATACATTGATTGGTTTACAAAGCTCTATTTTTTTGTTTAACTATCATCTTTTAACTCAAATGCACCGATTTTTTTTTTTTTTTGGTTTCTCATCATTGGCTATAAATATCTACCGCATGGATTTGTTGTTTTGCAGATTCACCGGAAGAAATATCTAGAATTGAAGTATATCATACATCATCATTCCCCAACCACTTAACAGTTTATGTTGTATTTGCAGGTCTTTATGTCTGCAAAAGATTTGTGTGTATTATGGTAGTTACATTCATATGTATGGTCCATACATATGAAATTAACATTGGTGGGCTAATTTCAGGGGGTGCCTTTACCCCCCTCCCCCCTTCTACTAAACGTCCATCCGCCCCTGTGTATGGAGATATATAAATGTATGTTTTTATTATTATACGTATTATTGGTTATATTTTAGTTCGAGACTGTGATTTGTTACATAACGCGAGGAACAATCACTAGTTTAGATTATTAAAATGTGTAAGGCTGATCGTATAAACTTAAAACGAAAGACAAGGTGAGAAATGGGAAAATTGGAAAGTGTCAAAAACAGGAACATTAATGTTGACTGTTGAGAAGACAACCGACAATAATGCCAAAACGGCTTAAGCTTCAAATTCAGGACTCTTTTAATGTTTGACTAAATTACCTTCTCTCGTGATAATCATTATTATAATAATAAATGAATAATTTTATTCGACGTGAGTCGACATTTAGGGTATGTGGTACCCGTGAGAGATTTTGATACGTGAGCACCAAAGGAAACACCAACCCCTATAGCGGGGGGGGGGGAAGCTCTATGAGGGGCTTCACGGGAGAAATGGGAGGGATTGTGAATCTTGGGTGGTTCCCTCATATTCAAATGTGATATTTCACTCACTTGGGTATTTCGCTTGTCAAGTGAGATCCAAGTGAAGAACTCATCACGTTGATGTGACGCTCACGTAGCAGAAAAGGTAATCTCACCATATTTTAATATTTACTTAATTATATGAAGACATCAATTTATCTTATCTTAAAGTATACTTTTATAATTATTAAATATTCATTCTTTGTTATTTATAGTTTTTAAATCTTTATTATTTATTATTTATAATTCTTAAATCTTAATTATTTTTTATTTTATTAATGACTAATGATATCTAACATATAAATCTTTATAAAACTACTAATTCACACCAAATTAAATTTATTCGGCTTGTGTAATAGATGTATTTCTAACCAAATATAATATTTGAGATCTATAAAGTAACTTTTTTCCCGAATATAATGAGAGCACTTTCACATCACGTTTCATATATTTAAAACATGTACGTTTTATATATTTGTCTTATATATAAAGACAAGTATTGATATATTTATGGATAAGTGGCCTCGAGAAAAAGTATTCTTTCTTAAATGATTGAGGGTTTATATATTCCATGATATACAAATGTGTAGATTTATAAGTAAGTTTATAAAGTATATGAGTTAGGGGTGGCTTAACTATATATAAAAAAAACTAAGTTGTCCTTTAGGGCTTCCAAATTTTAGGACTAAAGTTCGTTTAATTTTCAAGTATTGAAAAAGAGAAAAAATCAGTATATTTTAAATAGTTTTCTTTTTACTAAAGTACACTCAAACTTTAATATGTTTGATTGTGTGTCTTTAATAAGTTGTATACAAAAAATGTGTATCATCGTATTTCAATGTGTTAAGATTCTAAAAAAAATGTTTTTTTATGAACGTTAGGACCCGCACACACGGGCTCAAAAGCAAAAAAAAGACACGAGAAATTTAATGTGATTAGAATGTGAGCTAGGGGGCTAGGGCCGGCTCCTTAAGCCTCCACATTTTAAAAATGAAAATAGTCTCGATTTTATAATTTATTATTGACATAGAAAAAAATTGAACCGACGCTAATGTGAGTTAATCGTTGTAATAAAAAAAATATACACGTCAATAAAGAAAAGCAGTACATTATAAAATAAAAATGTCGAAACCCAATTCACACTTTTAAAGTAAACATATTATACAATGAACTTGTATTACACAATGAGCTTGTAAACGTAAAACACAATGATAAATACATATAATACAATGAACTTGTATTATACAATGAACTTGTATTACACAATAAACTTGTATTACACAATGACCTGACTAATTACACAATGAGCTGGAAAACGTAAAAAAAATTGTTTTTGTTTATAACAACACTATATTCGTTTTAAAGATAAAAAAACGCTCGTTTTTATGATGTAATTTAAAAAAAAATAATATCGTATGTAAAAGTTATGAACGTTTAAAAATGGGGGGGGAACTTGATAAAAAGTCAACAAAAGTGACGAAGAATAAAATACCATTCCAACAACTTAATCTCAACCATTAAATTTTGTTTATTTCTTGTTCATATAAAAGGCATATATATTAATTTTATTAAGCAATAGAATATATTCATATAGCATAAAAATGAGTAAAACCAAACCTAGCATAGAATAGGGTTTATAATGCTCATATAACATGTTCCAATAGATAACAAGATACGATATTATAGACCTTGAATATCACAAATTACTTTTACGTTTTTATACTTTGATACCCGATCAAATCAAACCCCCACTTATGGGGTGAGTGTATATATATATATATATATATATATATATATATCTATATAGAGTGTGGTTCCGGTACAAAATAGATTTATCCTAAAAATAGTAGGAATAGATCCTGGCCATCCATCTACTTTAATCAATGGATATGATTTGGACGATGGCATAGTTGTAATTTAGATGTTCTTTTCTAAAGCCTAAAGGGTACTAAAAAGATTTCCCCATTTCTACTCCCCTGATATTACGCTCTAATCAGGTCCTTCATCTTTGGTTCGAGAAAATCAAGCAAATCAAATTCAAAAAATGATGAATCTCTTCACAAATTCAGGGCGACCAAAGAATAAGTTGGAATAAGCGTATATAACTGAACCAATCATACACAATTTTAGGGATAACCATATTTAGGAAAAATGCACAAGTACATAAATACCCTTAAGCCAGAAATTCATTTTGTCCATGTGTCACTCAAATATTGGTTCCTACGTTTTTTAGGATAAATCTATTTTGTATTTGATCCTACCTCTATATATATATATATATATATATATATATAATGTAATATAAAATGTAATATAGGTACCGGAAGATATAGAATGAAAACCTACCTAAATTATGAAAATGTTGAAAACTTTTCAAAAAACGGGTTTTTACGAAGTTTTTTTTTTCTTGAAAAGCTTTTATATGTAATTTCAAAACTTAAAAAAAAAATCAAAAAAGCGACGACACGTTTTTTTAATAATTTTTTTTAATTTTGTCAAGTTGTTTTACATATGTAACATGTTTTTTTTCAGCTATTACTTAAGTAACACGATATTTTTACACAAAAAAACTAGATTTTTTGTCCATTTACAAAAAAATCGGTTCACCGCATTTTTTTTTCGACGAAAATCTTATAAAAAGTGGTTAGAATGGTTTCAAAAAAATTATGTAAAAACATGTTCTTTTGAAGAGTTTTCAACGTTTTGACATATCAAGTGAGTTTTTCATTATAATATTATATCCTTTGTTGAAGGGTTAATCTGTAATTCCAAGATAGTTCAGGGGGTTAGTTTGTAAGTTTGTTAATGCTTCTGTTTGATATAAGAGTGTATTTGTTAGGTTGTTAAGTAGTTAATCTTTTCAATTTGTAATATGTTCATCATCTTCTAATAAAGAGTTTTTCCTTCTTGATTTGTTCTTCTCAATTTTGGTTGTTGTCTAATACCTGATTCACATTTGGTATCAGAGCTTCAGGTTAAGCTCGTCCTAATTCGAAGGAAAGGATCTGGAGAATCGATTCAAAATCAAGTATCAACGACTAACAAGAACAATGGTGGGAGACGCAGCAAACCAGCAAATCCTTGTACGTGACAAATTTACCACCATTCCCCTACAATGTCCGATGCTTACAGCAACCAATTACACAATCTGGGCGGTGAAATTGAAGGCAATTTTCAATGTTCATGGCCTGTGGGATGTGATTGAAGTAAGAGCCGGAGTTCAGCCTGATCCAAAAAAGAACAACACAGCAATTGCGTACCTTTATCAGGCTATGCCGGAGGATTTGGTACTACAAGTTTCAAATTCAACCTCTGTAAAGGAAATATGGGACTCTCTCAAGTCAAGATTTGTTGGAGTGGATAGGGTCAAGAAGGCTAGAATGGCGACCCTTATGAACGAATTTGAACTATTATAGATGAAAGAAGGGGTAAACATCGATGACTTTGTAGGCAAATTAAGCGCAGTTGCTTCAAAAGCTGTAGATCTCGGCGAGCCATTCACAGAGGCTGCACTTGTTCGAAAATTGTTGGACTCAGTGCCTGAAAGGTTCTTGCACATAATTGCCTCAATAGAACAGTTTGTTGATATTGAGACTGTGCTTCTACAAGAGGCAATAGGTAGACTGAAGGCGTTTGTGGAAAGAACAGGTATGAAGGCTAAGCAGATAACAGTGAAGGATGATCAATTGCTAATGACTTACTCTGAATGGCAATCAAAAAAGAAAGACTCATAATCTAAGAACAAGAGATGGAAGCAACTGCACTTGTTTCACCTTTCTTAGTTATATAATCCTTTTTACCTGAATCTAATCCTATATACTTGTTTATTTCTTGTTCATATAAAAGGCATATATATTCTAATACTCTCAAATACCAATCTTGGCCGCCAATGAGGTTCACCAACAAAAGCAATATTATTATATTTAAATACATTGTTTTCAATAGTATAAACAAATGTTTGTTTAGTCGGAGTGGTTGTCGCTGGTTCTAAACCCACTATCCACATTTATGTTTTACTTTTTTTTATTTCTTTTTCACTGTTTTTTGCCAATAACCTTCTTTACCTTTTTAAGTTTAATACTTATCCTTTCAATTTCTCAATTTTCATAATGTGTCACTCAAATTTATAAATTTTAAACATACCCCTTAAGTTTACCCCTAAACATAATTCTAAACTCTAACCCTAAAATTTCTATACTTTTACTAATTTATTTAATAAATTTGTCGTTTAAATGTTAACTTCTATTTACGCCATCTATTTCTTGACATCACGTTAATATCACTGTACAGTCCGTCGTAACGCGAGGGTACGTTTGTGTCACCGCTACAACGTGCGTAACTAGGTTTGCAAACGCGCCCTTACCCACGTTAATGTCATCGTACGGCTCCACCACAAAGCGCGGGCATTAACGTTTAAACTTTTGTTCATGTCATGCTTTTACGCCTCCGCTCCAACGTGAGAGTATAATAAGATTTCAAATATTATCAATTCTATACCTGCAATGCTACGCTTTTGATTTTTTTATGCAAAGTTTGGAGTACGTTGATTGATTTCACGGTTAAATGTTTTTATTTTAACTTTAATCTAATTTCTTTCAGGAATTTAACAAATGTCGACATAAATGAGCGGGCGATAACTGAGTCATGTTTACGTCGCAACGTTTGAGGAACCGACATACTTATTTCTCTTAATGTTTAGTTTAAAAATCATTGCCGCGACACGCAGGTCTTCAACGTCTAATACCTGCCGTAACGCGCGGGGTTAACTAATTAGTAAATTTTATTATGCAATAGAAGATATTCTTATAGCATAAAAATGAGTAAAACCAAACCTAGCATAGAATAGGGTTTATTGTGCTCATATAACATGTTCCAATAGATAACAAGATACGATATTATAGACCTTGAATATCACAAATTACTTTTATGTTTTTATACTCTGATACCCGATCAAATCAAATCCCCACTTATGGGGTGAGTACATATATATAATGTAATATAGGTACGGGAAGATATAGGATGAAAACCTAACTAAATTATGAAAATGTTGAAAACTTTTCAAAAACCGGGTTTTTTACGAAGTTTTTTTTTCTTGAAAAGCTTTTATATATAATTTCAAAACTTAAAAAAAAATTCAAAAAAACGACGACACGTTTTTTTAATAATTTTTTTTTAATTCTGTCCAGTTGTTTTACATATGTAACATGTTTTTTTTCAGCTGTTACTTAAGTAACACGATATTTTCACACAAAAAAACTAGATTTTTTGTCCAATTAAAAAAAATCGGCTCACTGCATTTTTTTTTTTGACGAAAATCTTATAAAAAGTGGTTAGAATGGTTTCAAAAAAAAAATGTAAAAACATATTCTTTTGAAGAGTTTTCAACGTTTTGACATATCAAGTGAGTTTTTCATTATAATATTATATCCTTTGTTGAAGGGTTAATCTGTAGTTCCAAGATAGTTCAGGGGTTAGTTTGTAAGTTTGTTAATTGTTCCGTTTGATATAAGAGTGTATTTGTTAGGTTGTTAAGTAGTTAATCTTTTCAATTTGTAATTTGTTCATCATCTTCTAATAAAGAGTTTTTCCTTCTTGATTTGTTCTTCTCAATTTTGGTTGTTGTTCTTGATACCTGATTCACATTTGGTATCAGAGCTTCAGGTTAAGCTCGTCCTAATTCGAAGGAAAGGATCTAGAGAATCCATTCGAAATCAAGTATCAACGACGAACAAGAACAATGGTGGGAGACGCAGCAAACCAACAAATCGTTGTACGGATAAATTTACCACCATTGCCCTACAATGTCTGATGCTTACAGCAACCAATTACACAATCTGGGCGGTGAAATTGAAGGCAATTTTCAATGTTCATGGCCTGTGGGACGTGATTGAAGTAAGAGCCAGAGTTCAGCCTGATCCGAAAAAGAACAACGCGTCAATTGCGTACCTCTATTAGGCTCCGCCGGAGGATTTGGTACTACAAGTTTCAAATTCAACATCAGCAAAGGAAATATGGGACTCTCTCAAGTCAAGATTTGTTGGAGTGGATAGGGTCAAGAAGGCCAGAATGGCGACCCTTAAGAACGAATTTGAAATATTAAGGATGAAAGAAGGGGAAAACATCGATGACTTTGCAGGAAAATTAAGTGCAGTTGCTTCAAAAGCTGTAGATCTCGGTGAGCCATTCACAGAGGCTGCACTTGTTTGAAAATTGTTGGACTTAGTGCCTGAAAGGTTCTTGCACATAATTGTCTCAATAGAACAGTTTGTTGATATTGAGACTTTGCTTCTGCAAGAGGCAATAGGTAGACTGAGAGTGTTTAAGGAAAGAACATCTATGAAGGCTAAGCAGACAACAGTGAAGGATGATCAACTGCTAATGACTTACTCTGAATGGCAGTAAAAAAAGAAAGACTCGGAATCTAAGAACAAAAGATGGAGCAAAGGGAATGATGGTAGTTTAAGGAGGTTGGGTCAGAAGGGTAGTGATAATGACCGCGTGATCAAAAGAAACCAAGGCAAAGTTATCGCCCAAAGAAAGATAAATCCAAGATTAAGTGTTTCAAGTGTGATACACTTGGTCACTATGCAAGTGAATGCCTAGGAACCAAGTTCAAAAGCCCAGAAGTGAACCTAAAACAAACTGATGATGAGGAACCAACCCTGGTGATGGTTCAAACAGTTGCCAAAAGAGAAATGATGTTTTTGAATGAATCTAATATCCTACCAGCCAAGTATAAGTCAGAAGAAACTGAAGCATATGTGTGGTATCTTGATAATGGAGCTTCAAATCACATGACAAGTAATGCCTCAATGTTCTCATGTCTAGACAAGAATGTGGGTGGTAGAGTAAGGTTTGGGGATGGCTCATGTGTAGAAATAGAGGGCAGAGGCTCTGTTGTGCTAGAAGGAAAGAATAGTGAACAAAGGTTGCTCACAGATGTGTATTATATACCACACCTGAAGAGCGACATTATGAGCCTAGGGCAGGCCACTGAAAGTGGTTGTGAAGTTAGAATGAAAAATGAGCATTTGTGGCTGTATGAGAAGAATGGGAATCTATTAATGAAAGTCCCTAGGTTTACAAATAGACTGTACAAGATACATTTGAAAATTGGCAGTCCAAAGTGCTTTCATACTAAACTTGATAATTCATCTTGGTTATGGCATGAGAGACTAGGGCATGTAAACTTTGAGTCTCTTAGGGAAATGACCAGTAAACAAATGATTAAGGGTATCCCACCTATTTCACATCCAATTCAAGTGTGTGAATCTTGTTTAGTAGGAAAACAGACTAGACAACCATTTCCCCCTAAGTCAGATTATAGGGCTGATGTCCCATTAATGATGGTGTCTATGGACTCGTGTGGTCCAATTGAGCCTACCACAAGGGGGGGGGGCATATACTTTATTCTTCTACTTGATGACTATACAACGTTCATGTGGGTCTACTTCTTGAAGAGTAAAAATATGGCTTTTGAAATATTCAAAAAATTCAAAGTAAAAGTTGAAAATGAAAATAGGGTGAAGATTAAAACACTAAGGTCAGACAGGAGAGGTGAGTTTACATCTCTAGAATTCAACAGTTTCTGTGAAAAGGAAGGAATCAACAGAATGTTGACTGCACCTTATTCACCTCAACAGAATGGTGCTATGGAAAGAAGGAACAGATCTATTCTTAACATGACCAGAAGTATTATGAAAGCTATGGGGATAGCTCATAACTTTTGGGCGGAAGGGGTGAGACATTGAGTCTATATTCTAAACAGAATTCAAACTAAGGCACTAAAAGATACTACTCCTTATGAAGTATTGAAGGGAAGGAAGCCTAATATACAACATCTAAAGGTATTTGGGTGTATAGGCTATGTGAAGCTAACTCAACCTGGTTTAAAGAAACTTGATGATAGGAGTGTTCCAATGGTGTACTTGAGAGTTGAATAAGGTTCTAAGGCTCACAGAATGCATGATGTAGCTAAGAAAAGGGTAGTGGTGAGTAGGGATGTACAGTTTAAAGAAAATAGAAAGTGGGATTAGTCAAACTGTTTTAATGAATCTGGAAATAGTGACTCAAGTTGGATAGATTTTCATGTTCATGCAAATCATGATCATGGTCAAGTTATTGATCAAGAGTGTGAAAGTAGTAATTAATGAGGAACTAGTGGAGAGGATCCAGATCAACAACTTGATCAGAACCAAGGTACTAATGATGTTGGTCAAGATCAGGATTTGGAACAGTCTGGGTTGAGGAGATCAACTAGACCCTCTCAGTTGCCAACTAAGGTGAATGATTATGTACTTAGTGGAAGTGTGAAATATGGAGTAGAAAGACAGGATGAGAATAATGTAATTGAACTGCTACTTGCACAAGAAGGTGAACTAGTTACATTTGTAGAGGCAGTAAAAGAAAAGGCTTAGAGAGATGCAATGAATGAAGAAATTCAGGCAATTATAAGGAACAAAACTTGGTCTCTGATTGATCCACCTTTGAATTGTAACCCTATAGGCCTGAAATGGGTGTATAAACTGAAAAGGGATGCTGATGGAAGAATAACCAAGCATAAAGCTAGGCTTGTGACTAAAGGGTATGTGCAGTAGTTTGGGATAGACTTTGAAGAAGCATTTGCTCCTGTAGCCAGAATTGAAACCATAAGGTTAATTCTTGCTTTATCTGCTAAAATGAATTGGAAAGTCTATCATATGGATGTCAAGGTAGCTTTTCTACATGGAGAGTTAAAGGAAAATGTATATGTTAAACAACCTGAAGGCTATGAAGTCAAAGGGCCTTAATAAAAAATGTACAAGTTGTCAAAAGCCTTGTATGATCTAAGACAGGCTCCAAGAGCATGGAATTTAAGGTTAGATGGGGTTTTGAAAGAGATTGGTTTCAAAAGATGCAAACATGAGCAGGAAGTTTATGTAAAATCAAAAGGAGAATCCACTTTGATAATTGGTGTATATGTGGATGATTTGCTTGTGACTGGTAGTAATCAAGAAGAACTCGAGCATGTAAAGAATCATATGAAGTCAAGCTTTGAGATGACAGATTTAGGCGTGTAATGTTATTATCGGGGAATTGAAGTGGCACAGAATCAAAATGGGATATTGATTAAACAGTCAGCATATGCAACAAAAGTGGTGAAGATGGTTGGATTAGAAGGCTGCAATGAAACTAAAGCTCCAATGGAACCTGGTCTGAAACTTTTCAAAACAGAAGGTGGAGATGAGGTGGATCCAACAGATTATAGGAGGTTGGTTGGCTCTTTGAGGTATTTAACACAAACCAGACCAGATTTGTGTTATGCAGTTGGCTATGTTAGTAAGTTCATGCAGGAACCTAGAGAGGCACATTTAAAAGCAGTCAAGCATCTGATTAGATATGTCAAAGGTACAGTGCATTATGGTCTGGTTTATAGCAGAAATGAAGGAGGAATGTTGATTGGTTATAGTGATAGTAACCATTTAACAGATAGTGATGATGGCAAGTCCACATCATGAAATGTTTTCTTTTATGGTGATTCAATTGTGTCATGGCATTCTCAAAAGCAATCAACTGTTACACTTTCAAGCTATGAAGCAGAGTTCATGGCAACTGCATCAACAGCTTGTCAAGCATTGTGGTTACAAGGGCTGTTGGAAGAGGTAACAGGAAATAAGCTGGATGCAGTTGTGTTGCTAGTGGATAATAAGTCGGCCATAGCCTTAATGAAAAATCCAATTTTTCATAGAAGGTTAAAACATATTAACACCAGATTTCACTTCATAAGGGAATGCATTGAAAGAAATCAAATTCTTGTTGATTTTGTGAGTGGTGATTTACAGAATGCTGATGTGTTAACCAAGGCCTTGCATAGAGTGAGGTTTGTAGAAATGAGACATCTTCTTGGTGTTGAAGATTTGCAAGGTAAAGCTTGGAATTAGAGGGGAGTAATGTTGAAGGGTTAATATGTAATTCCAAGATAGTTCAGGGGGGTTAGTTTGTAAGTTTGTTAATTCTTCTGTTTGATATAAGAGTGTATTTGTTAGGTTGTTAAGTAGTTAATCTTTTCAATTTGTAATCTGTTCATCATCTTCTAATAAAGAGTTTTTCCTTCTTGATTTGTTCTTCTCAATTTTGATTGTTGTTCTTAATACCTGATTCACATCCTTCCCTATATAGAGGTACACAACTGATTATTGGCAAGGAAACTTAAAGTTTGGTAGAAATTACACGTTTTGGACCAACTATATAATTTATAAAAGAATCATCATTGTTAACTTAGCGTTTGGATCGTCCATCATTTAAGAATTTTGAGTGTGGATCGTTCACTAATTAAGAACTTAATATATTAATCACTCAAAGCATGATAATTAGAGCGTGGATCACCCGTCATGTAATATTTATATTATGGATCACCTATTATTGCAAAATCTAAAGTTGTAATCACCCATTATGGTCAAACTCAAAATATACACATAAACCATTTAATAATATACTCTTAAAAAACATATTAAAATAATTTAATAACCTATACATACATCATGAATTATTTTAACTATAAATAAAACTTTTAGAAAATAGGAAATCAAAACATATTACGAGTTTACTACTTACAAGTCTCTTTTTCTTCTCCTGCTTATGAAATACGTGTTCCCACATGTGTGTTATTATTATACGTGATGTTACGTATAGAGATTAATTAAATGGATATAAATATTCAGAAACATGTAAAGTTAAGACGATTATATATAATAGTGTCCTAATAAGTTACAAATCTATACTATATAATAAATAAAGGTTTTTTTTTGCCACGTGTCGCCTCCATATTCATTCTTATAATTTTTTCCCGCCTCTCTTTCTTATTTAATGCACTTTCATCTTTAATAATAATATATTTTTAAATAAAATACTAATTATACTAACAAAACACATTTATTTTTAATTAGCCTTTTATTATAAGAAACTTTAAAATTTAATTATATAACTTTTATTTTAATCAAATAGTAATGAAAGTTAAATTATATTTTTGAAACCTAATTATATATTAATTTTTACATATTTTACGTTTGTTTCTATACTTAGCATATGTAATATATTTTTATACATGTAAAATATATACATAAAGATTTAAAAATTTTATATATTAATGTTTTTCACCTCGTGTGTAGGCACGGGATCTAAACTAGTAATGTATTAAAATAAACAAACTGTTCTAAACTGTATAAATTTAAACTTTAATCTTGTAATAATCAAATTTTATTGCCCATCATTGTCAATTTGTCATTCTTTACCCTTTAGTTTACTTTATAGATCTCAAAACCATCACCAAACAACATAATCCAGCCCATAATAACATTTTTTAGTATTTTTGGTCTTAATGATTTGACTCTTTTTGGATCATCTATAAAATCAAATTAACATTAAAATGTAATTCTTTAGAAAAATAATTATTTTGTAGCTAAATGTAAAAAGTCAGGATGGGTATAGAATAATCCTTGAATAAAGAAAGCAAAACCCATAAATTGATGTCACGTGTAATGGAAGAAAAAGAAAGTTGAATACGATGTTTATAGATGTGACTAAAGCACTTGATTAACACTGTTAACCCATTCCAACACACACTCACACATGTATATTAAATAATTAAAACCGTACTGAAGGAGTTATCATTTTCCTCTTAAATAGGCATAAATCAAATATAATGATGTATCTTTCACTCTATGAATTACTACTATATTTCTTCTTATCGGTTTCATTCAAAAGTTTGATGCATGTTGTTATACAGATAAAATAAAGAGATTCTTAGGAACCATGATTAAAGGTAGTAAATTTCATGTAATTATTTATTAACAGAGAAGATAACAATGTTGGTTTTCGACTTTTCGGGTTAGATGTGTAAAAAAACCACTTAATGAATTGGAATAAGAAAACCGACCTGAACTGGAACCGGTATTTAAACCGGTTTGGCAAGTACCAATTAGGGTTGAACCCAAACCGTCGGTTTATAAATGGTTTGTAAACTAACATGCTCGAACCGGTTTAACCCAAGCCAAACCGGTCACTTCCATCTAGGGCTGCAAATGAATCGAATGAACAGGAACACGGTTGTGTTTGTGATCGTTCATTAAGGAAATTTCTTATTCACAAACATATACCGAACAAGATTTCATGTTCGTGTTTGTTCATTAAGGAAATGAACTTGTTCATGTCCGTCTGATAATTTTATGTAACGAACGTTCACGAACATAAACGAACATTTGAGAATAAAATCGTCATTTTCATCTCAAATTTGTGTTACACGGGATTCCACCAAAAATAAATATGAAGTACTTGACAACTAACACAATTATCTCAACATACTTGACATAATTGTCATATATAAAAATTAACAAATATTTTTAATTTATAAAATACAAAATATAAAAAAACCCTTTAAAGACCGAACAAATATGAACGAACATAAACAAACAAACGCCACCTCTATTCATGTTCGTTCATTGAACTAAACGAATAAAATTTCTTGTTCATGTTCGTCCATTTATTAAACAAACGATTATAAACGAACATACCGATGAACGGTTGACGAACATTTCGTTGAACGTTCAGTTCGTTTGCAACCCTACTTCCCTCTACAAAAACTGGTTTGAAACCAGAACCGAACCGATCGCTTCCCTCTTCAAAAACCGGTTTCATCAAGAACCAGTTTTCACTTTCGTTGACCTAAACTGGAACAAAAACTTAACCAGGAAAACAACCGGTTTGTACACCTCTATTTCAGGGTTTTAAGAAAGTACTTTTAATTTGTCTTTTTACCTATATTCTCAATGGGCCCAAAACATGGCTTAAGCGGTTAATCCTTGAGGCCTTAAGCAAATTAAAAACCTTCTATTTGGGTAAAAAATATTAGTACTCAACTATCATAAGATTACAATTAATGGGCTGGGCTGTGTTTTATCGGGCATGGTGTCATGAATTCAAGAAATAATAGACTTTATTTAGACTAACTCATCATGAGCATAAGACATGTAACGTGTTGGGTAGTTTTTTTTACTAATAACCTGTTAACAAAATGTCTAGTTCGATTAGATATTACAATAATGAATGTTTTTATTTTCTGATATAAAAACCTTTATAAACCTCTTACAAATACATAAAAAAAATTTGTTTAACAGTATTTGAAAACAATTTAAACATACGAAAAGAGAAAAAAAAGATGATAAAACTTGGCGCTCTTATATTCTTTCCTCCACCTTTTAACCCGTTGATTTTCTTCATCTTCGTTAGCGTTGTCTTTGACTCCATCCATCGCTGGAGTCAACGTCAAGTCACCATTCACCACTATATAGACAAAAACCTTGTCTTCCAAATTGCTTTTTTATCTTAATGCATCAATTAAAGTTCCTTAGGCTCGTAACCAAATGACTCTTTTGGAAATGTAGAGGTGAACATTGGTGGGTAAAGCCCTAAACAACGGAAAAGTTTGGTCATTTGTATTTTGCAACCATTTAAGTTTTTTTGTTAAAATGGTCTAATACATTAGTAATAGCTACTTATAGGTGAGTTTCGATTTCATTATGTTGGTTAGAGGTGCACAAATCAGTTTTTAGGCCCAAACAAAGTCAATATTGGGTTTTAGCTCAACCCAGATCTGTTTGAAACCAGTTTTTTGGGGGAAAATGATCTGTTCACTTTGAAGCCAGGTTTAATCCGGTTCGATTCGGGTTTGACCAGTTACAAACCGGTTTCAACAAAGGGGATTATAAACTGAATCCAAACAGGATGAAACTAGGTTTCATCCGGTTCGATTCGGGTTTGACCAATTACAAATTGGTTTCAACATAGGGATTATAAACCGATTCCAAACTGGTTTCTTTCACTCCGATTTCAAAATCGGTTTAGGGTCGGGTTTAAAACCGGGTTCAGTTTCCAAAGCCGGTTTTCTTTTTTAACTACAATAATGTTGACTAAACCATCGTTTGTCCATTGGTTCTGGGCCTGGGCCCAATTGAAAGCAAATCAAAAGCAGTTTATACTTTGGTCCAACAAAAACAAACAAATTTGGATATATTGATAGCAATCATTAAGCAAAAAATGAGCATTTTTATACTTTGGTTCAACAAAAACAAACAAATTTGGATATATTAATAGCAATCATTAAGCAAAAAATAAGCATTTTTATACTTTTGGAAAACAACAGAATGCAAGAATTTATATAAAGGAACATGTAACTAATGAACTTTGAAAACTAGACCCGCAGCAACACAGATCCATAGAGTATTATATATAAACTAGTTTTATACCCACGCGCGTTGCGGCGCGCTAAATCATCAAAATTAACTTTTTGAAACTTTACACAATTAAATAAAAAAAAGTAACGTCCTGTAATTTTTATACCCGAACAACCAAAGAAGGCGGCGATCTATGAGACATCGATCACGGTTTTCTAAAATTATTAGACATACAACATTAAACCCGATAAAAATATAGCTTATACTTAATATGGCAGGACAATCGTAGAACCGGATTAAAGTAAAATCCTAAACTAAACACATGACAAAATGAACTTTTCCAACACAAAAGTAACAAACGAATTACTTATAAAAGCAAAGAGAACAACAAAATCATAGCAATAAAAGAGCTAACTGTGCATACACGAGACAACTAGAACAAAAAAAAGTAACAGGTCAAAATACATGCAATAGCTCATGACAGAATAAGTCTAGAAGTGTCTTATTCAGTTAAAAAAAACCAAAGAAATTAGAGCCTTATAATAGGTGAAAACAAATACAGTAATAACCATGGCAGATGCATAAAAACATGAATTGGGGGGGGGGGGGAGCACAAACAAACCCGCATAAGATACAAAAGTGCGACAACAACAATTATCAGCAGAACCAAACAGGGCATAGAACTCAACAAACCTACAAAATGAAACACGTGAGGTGAAACAATAACAACACACCCAAACCAAACAAAAGTTTAACATCATGTATCAGTGACCTTCACGAAATTAGAAGTGCTTATATGCTTATGATCAATATAAAAAAATGCTATATCTTACTTATATATATATATATATACTAGTAGGGAACCCGCACGATGTGCGGCTCCGACAATTTAATTCTATGCAAATATTTGCTTTATTAAATGAATGTTTTTTAATAAATTATACCTCATTTACAAACATAAGTGCAGCTTGTTTATAAAATATTTATATGAGGTACGACCACACGTAAGAGATATCACGCGCGTTGTCGTGTAAGCCATTGTCCTGATTAGGAAAAAACAAAATTGAATGTAACATTTTCTTATCATCATGCTTACATTTCATTGCCATAACCCATTGTTTAGAAAAAACCTCTAAACTTTTGAAAAATGATAAATTTAAATGAACTCTAAGAAATGATGGTTTTTTCTTATCTACAAAATAGCTCATTTTTTTCCAAAAGAATAAAAGAATGTTTGATCCACCTATGTAGCAAATGCTTGGGAAACTCACTCCAATCTCGCAAAGTATACTCTGCAAAGAGTTGGCAAAATCGGTGGGGCGGGCGATAGAATGGGTAAAGTTGGCCCTTAAGGACTTTTTAGTCCGCTTTTTTTTTAACTTAATTTATAAATGATGAAAGCATTGAAAAATATATAATGTTGTAATAGCAATCTAATGTTTGATCGACTTGAATTTTAATAGACCACAACGATATCCTGCAAGCCAAGTTAGAAACGTACAAAAAATGTTTCCAGATGTTACAATCACATATGCAGATTCTTGGAAAGCTTACTACACGATTGTAAATGACCCAATGAAGAAACTCAAAACACTTGTTGTGGGTCCAACATCAAACAAGACGACTTGAATTTCAATTTTCAATCGTTACGCGGGTCTTCAAGAGTTCAGGTACTTCAATATGCAGTGATCAGGGCCTATATATATTCATCCCACACAATCTATGAATTTTTACATGACAGATCAACAGGGGTGGCTCAACATAATTTGTAGCCCCAAGCGAATAAAAAATTTGAGGCGCTTTTTCAAATCAAGTTAAAAATTAGATTGATAAATTACCTGATGGCAGACTAAATGATAAAATTATTACCTGATTGTAAATCAAATCTTTGAACCCATTGCAAGAGTGCAGTCTGCTACAACCAATTGCTACCATTCATTCCTACAGTGGACATCTAAGTTAATCATATTTATAGTAATTAGGAGCATGTCACACCCCGACCGACGGCGAAATCATCGGGGCGGGACATGTAGACTGTTCATGAGCTCAAGGTTGACTAAATTGTAATATGTTAAATCCATTTCCATTCAAATAAACATGAATCAAGTTCCAAGTACATAATGAAATACAATTTGTTTTTGAATTAAGATTAACTAGGTCCAAAGCCTATGTGTAGCATGTCTTGATCAAACTCATATGAAAGCACCTGAAACATGAATAAAATAAGGTCAACTTAAAAGTTGGTAAGTATAACACAGGTTTGTATATAGATAGCATATAGTTTGTAAAACAAATCCTTACATAACATGATAAATAAGACATTTATGGGGAGCAGCTATTGTGTAACCAAGTACAATCAAACCTTTGTAACTAGCATGCAAACTTGTGTTGTCGGTATCAATCACCCCAATCTGGGTGGGTTTGTCAGACTCAATAGATCTATCATTGAAAACCGTCGGCTTGAATAGTTAATGATTGCATATAATCGCATACAAAAGTTAGCACACATAGCACTCGGGCATAAAGCTCAAATTTGTACACATGAATGTAAATAGGATTTGTACTTGTGTTGTTTGTGTAAATGTAAACATGTAATTTGAATAGTGTTCATGTTTCACCCCAAAAATGTAAAAGAGAAAAAGGGGCTATGAAATACTCACTTGATTCGAAGGCGTAGCTAACACGAGATACTAGATAGTAATGTGATCCTTGTATTGCACAATGTTAACCTAGAATGTAATGTATATTGCATTAATAATGCACAATAGTCTAAGTCTATATCTAAAGTTAAATTGGATAAAGTTAGTGATAGGTACTTGAAAGTATTGTATAAAATGAAAGATTTGAAATGAATATTTTTAGAACATTTTTGAATGAGGTTTGAGTTTGGAATAATTAAATATGTAAATTAAATAATTACTGTTTATGAAAATAATGTAAGTGTTAGATGTAATTAAGTATAACTAAATAAATGTTTTTGTTTAATTATAAATCAAATAAATAATTATTACCTTATTCATTTATTTATATAATGTAATTTAGACATTAAAATATTATTTAAGTGTAGGGTTTATAAATTAAATGTTGAACTTTAAATAATTTCCATTTATTTTAAGATTAACTTTTTTTCTTTTCTAAGTAAAAATAATACAGATTTTTATAAATTCAATTATTTTTATTTTAGAAATTAATCTGAAATACTAATTGTTTAGAATTATAAACATTCTGCCAACACACACGACCGTGCCTAGGGTAGGGCACGATCGTGCTAGGGCGGGCGTGACCGTTCTAGACAGGGTGCGACCGTGTTGGTTAAACAGAGGACAACTAGCCAAACCACTAGGCACGACCGTGCCTTCGATAGGCACGACCGTGTCTATGCTTCTGGGGTACGATCAAGTCTAGCCAACGAGCATGACTGGGTCTGTGCAGGAGTCACGACCGCGTCTCCCGAGGCACGACCGCGCAAGATGATTAGCGCGACCGTGTCTATTTCAAAACAGGAACGAATTGATTGATTCTTATATTGATAGTGCTGGAATGTATAGGGCTTTCATTCACAAGGTTAGTACGAGTCTGTTGGTGTAGATTAATTGTGTTTAAAACATGTTTAAAGTTGGATTCGATTAAACCATTTTTAAATGAAACTTAGGATCGGGTTCGAGTAAATTTCGATATTGAGAGTCTAAATTGGATTAGGGCTTTTGATATATAGAATAAATAGATAGTTTTGAAAGTTTCAATTACCCTGTGAGAGTATGAATTGATGGCCTACGGTGGGGACGAGTTCCAGCTATGACGGATTTGATCTCCGGCGCTCTCCGCTGCAACTCCGGCTAACTCAATGTGTTCTGAAGCTTTAGGGAGGATCGAATGATGTGTTTGTGTGTTTGTTTGAGAGGATTGTAATAAAAACGATGGAATCGATGGTCACATGGAGGATATAGATAGTTTAGCAGAGGGATCGACCAAAATGGGTTTATTTGTTATAATTAAAATGACTAAACTCTTAATTGGGTATGTTAATACGAGAAACGGTTACGAAATCGAATGGTCTTGCGATTAAAGGCTGCATTTACGTTTCAACTGACGTGAGGCGCGACCGTTCCAAGCTGAGGCGCGACCGTGCCAACAACGTGGCGCGACCGTGCCTACTAGGGTTTCTGGTTATTTACAAAATCAGCCCTTGCAACTTCAGCTTTGACAGAATTAGCCTGGTTAGGATTTAACATAACACCTAACGGGATTTCTAACTGGATTAACTCTAGGAGGTGTTACCACATGATTATGAGTTCTAAATCTTTGAATTGAATACGATCGGCTAACGATTAATGAGGTGTAGGTTTGAACAAGTATATGTTTTAATGTCGTGTTGTTATTTTATTAGTTAAAATAAATTTAAAATAGGGTCGGAAAATATGAAATGTTACAGAGCACATAATCTGCAACCTGGAATGCTTCTAAATTCCCAACCCAGAGAAAAAAATAATTCGTTATATGTAGATGCAATATGCAATTATATGTTCATTCTTTATGCCTATTCTCTCAAGTCTCAACAAATGACCAAATGCCTAACAAATCATATATGATACAAGTTGTTCAAAATCAAACCTAAGAGTGTAAAAATCTAAAATTAATAAAACCTTAAAATCATTGACATATCCAAAGAAAATAAATAGTAACAATAACCAGCCTACCACAACCAGATGAAGAACATCAGTCCCCTCCCCTTCAGATCCATGAACAACTGAACAAAAATCAAGAAATAAAGGAATAAGATTCTCCGATGGTCGGTCATGGTCCTATATTAACGCCTCACACAGTCACTCTTGCGTTAACGGCTAGTCAGCCTCGCTCCTCCTATTCAGCCGCCGTCAATTGCATGTGAAAACCCATAAATCTCGTTATTTTACTCTCTTTATATTACCCCGAAAAAACGGGCATGACATGCTGATCTCGAGTTCCTGCAAACGGGTCATTTTTTGTACAGCCCGGGTCAGGCAGGTTAACACGGGTCACTTTTGTTTTAAATATGACCAAAAGAAAATATTATTACAACATTAATCCAAAATTTTTTTTTAAAAAATATAGGAAGTTGTTTGCTTTACAAATCGACTCATGTTTGACCAATTCAAACCGTTCCCCATTTTGCAAAATTTTGTATTTGACTCATTCGACCTGTTTGAGGTAGAACACAACCAAATAACCCTATGCATAAGTAAATGGCAACCTCCAGTAGAGATAGAATGACTAACCATAAAAGTCATTCACGACTGCCTTCCTTCCATGTTTAGAAATGTTCGGTCTTCCATCAATATATACCTATAAGGAAATACATCTATACTATATAATAAATAAAGGTTTCACAATCCCACGTGTCGCTTCCATAATCATTTCTTTAAGCTTTTTCCCGCCTCTCTCTCTCTTAATAAATACACTTCCATATTTTCAATAATAATATATTTTTAAACAAATTATTAATTATACTAATAAAAAACATTTATTTAAAACTATCTTATATTATACGAAACTTTAAAATATAATTACCTACTTATGTTTTCAATCAAATAGTAACGAAAGTCAAGTTATATTGAATAGTATTTAATGTATTTTTGAAACTCAATTATACATTAATTTTTACATTATTTTGATTTTGTTTTCTATTGTTAGTATATGTAATACATTTTTTCACCTATAAGATATATATAAAAAATTTAAAAATTTTATGTATTGATATTATTTCAACCTGTGTAGTACACATGTTCTAAGCTAGTTTACATATATAACAAACTATTTATGAATACAAAATCATGATCCATATCCTCACACGTACAAGAAATACAGCAAAATGTATCAAAACAGCATCAAGAAACATCATAAAAGTTCTTCCTTTTCTAGGATTTCTGAAAATGGCAAATCAGTTTTTAAATATTATGTATGAATTTGTATATGATTTCAAAGTTTGCAACTAGTATTATACTCTAATTATTCAAACCCTAACTCAGATATTCAATAGCATAATTTATTTATCCCAATATTAATTACTGATCTTAATCCAGCTTACATTGTGAGAAAAAAACCAACATACCAGATTTACATTTGCTTCAAGGCCTTAAGGAATTAATCCCAAGTAAATTCAAGTCCTCTAGCGCCCACCCAAAGGGGTGCCAACCTATGCAAAACAGAATCAGCAAAAGCCACCCTGCAAGTATTTACAAATACGAATAATTATCAAAAACCAATCAACCAGAAATAAGAAAAATAAGGGAGGGTGAAGTTTTTTTACATTTAGAAAAAATTAAAACACAAGAAAAATTAGGAGTTAGTTATTAGAGGCTCAACAAGTCCAACTGCCCGGAACTTATGATTTTCTGTGAGTTAATTGAATCAGGGCAAAGTAAAGCCACGCAACATCTATAGTTTAACTCACCATCAGTTCCAGTGATCTAAATCTGGAGATTTAATTACGTGGGGAACCAATCCAGCTGAAGCCTGCGATATGGAATAGATGTATGCCTCATGGCAAGAGTGCATTTCTGTATTTCTAAAATACCATGGGGCTTTCCAAACTAATCTCGTGTCGTTGCCTCATCATCTATAACCACAAAATTCATGAAATCATTAACATCAGAGCTTACAATTCGACTTAATTTCATGCAGGTGTCTAATTCAATTCAAAACATTACTTCAATATATTTTAATAACTAATGGTGCTGCCAATTTCACCAACAAATTCAATCATAACGTCAATTATGTGGCGAAAACATGAAAATAAGTAAAAAAAACAAATGATCAGAGGCATTACCGAGTTACTACGATCAAGAGGGTGATTTATATCTGCACTTGCTACCATATCCAAGACGAAGAGTTAAAACCATACCCAATCGATGCTAAAATCCGACCTCTGAACCGTCACTCTTATTTTCTGAAATTGATTTGTGCGACTCGCTGAACTTGAGGGAACAAAATTGGCATGGGAAAGACATCATCTGTCAGATTTAGGTAGTGGAGATTGAGGGTAGCGTACCTGGGAATGGTGACAGTGACCGTGACGACGGCGGAGAAGGAGAATGGTGGTGGTCAGATGACGGCGATGGAGTAGGGCAACCAAACCAAGGGTGCTGCGGGGAGATCAATGACAAACCCTAAATGGAATTCTATCTGCACGCGAGGCTTCTTGTAGGCAGGAAAGGAAGATGAAAGGGCGAGTCATTGAATCGGCAAGAAAGGAAGATTAAAGGGGCAGGCGTGATCAGCGGGAACCAACAACAACTTTCGACGTCTTAAAATAGTGATTCTCCGGCGTCTTAATTTTTGTTATGAAATGTCATTTTTGTCCTCATTGTCTCCTTTATAAAGGAGTATAGATATAGATACTATATTATAAAACACCACCTAAGAACATCTTAAATATTAAGTAATATAAGTATAACTATCTTAGATCCTGTGTAAAATATCAATACATAAATTTCTTAAATTTTATTTATATGTTTTACAAGTGTTTATGTATTAGTATATATAGTAAGGATAGAAAACAAAATTCAAAATATGTAAAAAAGAATAATATATAATTGAGTTTCAAAAATACGTCTATTACTATTTAATCTAAATTGACTTTCATTAATATTTGATTGAAAATAAAAATTACATAATTAGGTTTTAAAGTTTTTTTTATAATAAATGATAGTTTAAAGTAGATGTGTTTTATTAGTATAGTTTTTAATTTATTAAAAGATATTGGTGCATTTAATAAGAGAGAGAGGCGGGAAAAAAATGATGAGATTGAATATGGTGGCGACATGTGGCATACAAAAACCTTTATTTATTATATAGTATAGATTGTTTAAGGTACAACAATTGATGCATTTGTTAACTACTTTCTAGGGGTAAATATGTCTTTTAAACAATACTTACATCTTAGGCCTCTTAACTTTACTTAACTTTTTTTATTTAAGTAATAATTACACTTTTAAACCAACTACCCTCCAAGATTTTTAAACGGCTATAACTTTTTCATACCTTAATATTTTTTTTATAAAAAGTTACCCCATAAAAACAAGCATTTTATTCTATTTAATTTGAGTATATGGTATTGCTATAGTTTTTTTTAATAAAATAAATTAACATGTTACGTGATTAAATATCAACACCTCCGTTTTTGGGGTTGGAATGGCAATGGGTCGGGTTTGGGACGGGTTTAGGTAATCTCAACCCCATACCCGGTTATAAAGTTTTGTCCCATACCCGGCCCAAAATCCGTCGGGTTTCTATCGGGTAATTACCCATCGGGTATACCCGTTAGTTTCTAAAAAATACTCTTTGGATATACTTGATCTAAACCCGTCAGGTATCTATCGGGTATACATAAAAGTAAAAGAAATAAATAAAATAATGTCGGGTATATACATTTAAAATAAATATGGTATACATATACTTAAAATAAATACTTATAATAAATAAAAATTCTATGTCGGGTATATAATAGGGTAAACGGGTATACGTTATCGGGTAATCGGGGCGGGTATACCACCATATCACATACCTGTCCAAAACCCGCGAAAAATTTCAAAAGTAATCCCAAATCCGGTACCATACCCGATTATCCGACCTCATACCCGTCCCAAATGTTTCGTGTTTCGGGTTTTCTCATCGGGCTCTGGTTTCATTATCATTCCTAACTATACAATATATATCACGAGATGTTTGATAAATTAATAGAAAACGAGTTTATATTATAATATAAGTAATCATATTAATTTGAACAATTCACTAACATGATTGTGTATGTTATAGCACACAGAAATATAATTTCACATAATAATGTTTTTAAGAAAGAACAGTTTTATTTCCTTTTTTTCCTAAACATTTTGTATATAAATATGGTTTATAAAGATAACCCTTATGTGACAACCCTGAATTATGATCGATAATCTTTAACAATGAGTTCACCATAAATAGGCTAAGCCCATTAACGGCCCAATATTAGTCCCAATATGCGAGCTTGATAGATAACCCTACTTGACGGATCACAAAATGATTCGAGATAATGTACTGTTAATACCTAGGGTTTACATAGTCTTACGACACAGATTAAATAAATTAACACGTTCAATGTTAGTAATTGGTACACGACGGAATATCTAATTATTAATATTAAATATTAATAGAACTCACTAATATCTATCCGAAATAATTAATTTAAGAATCTTTACGCGTGAGTTATACAACATAGAACACGTGATTGCATCGAGTACTGACGCAATCTTAACCCAGTTACCTATTACCGGGAGTAATTAAACAATATCAGTGATTCATACTTTATCATTTCAAATTACAAACATTATTATTATTATTATTTAAGAAATAATGATTTTAATCTAGACATGAAACGTTTAAACTAATGAACGCGTAGGACACGCAGTAAAGGCGTATAACGACTCGAATTGTACTCATCACAGAGACTTCAGAAATAATAATAACAATGAAAATAGATAATATTTATAATAATATTTCGTAATTATAAAAATTATGAAATAATAATTCGGGAATTTTAAACGTAACAGATACCCGAGACGATACGAGATATACACAAATCAGTATTATCTTCTCTTGAGAACCCCTTTCAAAACCCTAGCTATAAATTTCCACCCAAATCACATACATATGTATATGCCTGGATAGAGAGTTGCAAGAGAAAGAGAAAGGGCAACCGGCCCTCTCCACAGGCCGACCTCCGGCAACCACCAACGACCAGCCACCCGCACCCCCGACTCCTTCTGTTGTGCATCATGCCGTGCATTTGGAGGGGATTGGGTCCAATATAGTAGTCAACGACCAAAAAAGGGTGGCCAGCTCCCTCTTTTCCGGCAGCGCGTTTCCGGTAACTCACAGAGATGACGAGCAGGGCTTTTAACACAGACGGAGGAGGGGAGGAGGCGATGGGAGCAGCGGCGGTGCCCGCACCCCATACCTAGGCAGATCTAACTGTCGGCGAGCAAGTAAAAGCCGTCTCCGGCGGCAAACGGGATTGCGAGTGGGGGTGGCGGCTAACACGTTTTTTCGGCAGAACAATATTCAAGCAACTCCAGTAAAGATAAACGCGAAAGATTTACTGTTGGGTGTCCCAGATCTGAACCGATCCAGCCAAATGGGGGTGCTTCCCTGCGAAATCGTGTTACTAGTGGGTCTCTGGCGAACCCCGCTTGACGGATCCGTGTTGTTTGCCGTCCTACTGTCTGGATCTACAGGATCGAGTTGTGTTTTGGTCAAAATCTAGTAGGTTACGTTATAGTTAATTGTTTTTCGTTTAGAACGGTTGATTTGGTTGCAGGGTTTCATTCCCAAGTGTTTAAAGTGTGATTTTTGGGCAGATATGAGCATCCCGAGCCGTGGTCATACAACGAAAGTCAAACTCAATCAATACGCGAATCGTAAGGTTTAGGACGTGTCAGCTCGTAAACGAGACACCCGAAAGGTATAAAACGCACGCTAATGTGAATATATTTAGTTACACGAAATTAAACGTACGCGTGCGGTTAAGTGCGTTGAGCCTAAACAAATCATTAACAGTAAATATAATTTTATCGTGGTATTAAATACTAACGGGTCGTATTAAACGCGTTGTTAATAAAAGAAATCCACTTAAGCAAAATACATAATTTTTAGACTAGAAAAATATAATAAACAAGACGAGAACTTTAATACGATTAGAAACCGTTATATAAATGCATGTATTCATACTTATACGGATAATAATTATTATTTAGGTCGTACAAATGTCTACAAAATATTCGTTATATAAAAGCTATTAATACTTGTTAATTGAGATGATTTGGGTAACAAATATAATTTGTATAAACTGGTATATTGGATTATTACATTTGGACAACTTTGAAAATTATACAAATCATACTTTAGCATTATCAACTAAATGCGGGTTTCCCTAAACAACGATGGTAAACATGTTTATGTCACCGATGAAAATAGACATTATAAGTTAATTATTTAGAAACCAGACAATTATTTATAATGCTTTATTTGAATCCTAACACATATATATATATATATATATATATATTGTTAAATAAAAGATTCGAATACGAGTACAGATAAATATATGATTTTGACGTTTTTGAAGATATATATTGATGTGGATGGTTCTAAACATAATATGTTATAAGATCATAAACAAATAATACAAACGCATATGTAATTATATATCTCCATATCTCGTCTTAAACAATGTTTCACATATATATAATCATAACAAAATATAAAGATATACTTTGTAGGAAAACAAACGAGTATATAGTTACTTGGGACGATTATATTCAATAAGCTATATATAGATATATATATATATATATATATATGTAAATAAATATATGTGTTTTCAGTCAAGACTTGAATAAATTAAATATGTTAATTGAATATACTAAATTAAGTATATTTACGCGTATATGTTTACGTAAGGTCGAACAAATCCTAATAAGGAACGTTATTCGAGAAATACAATACGGTACAAATACATTTTGGGATTTTGAAACTATATAAATATATGAATATATTTGTATAAATACGCGTATGAATACACTATAAGTCCTGAAACAGTTTTACTAAATCATATAGTTACATATTTTCTGTTAAAGGACGCACGAACCCGAATTATCATTATTAATAATTATACATACACATAGCTATATACGAACATGTCCACGACAAACTAGTATTTTTGAATATAACAATTGAAATATATTCGACTCGAGAAACTCGACTCGAATTAAGCAACTAATATTACCGAATGTTAAACCAACACCGTATATTGAACCGGTGATACTGTTAAGAACCAACAGAGCTCAAACGCAAACGTGTTAACTCGATACGAGTTTAGACTCGGTTTACATTATTAGAGTTAGCCTATAAAGCTTAGTAAGTATCTACAGGTATCGTAGGAATCGAATAAGACTTAAGCCTGTGACTATCACGTGGACATTAGTTTTCATTGCTATCAGAGGGACATTAATGTTCCTGACACGTCACCATGTGAGTTCACTGCCCCTTTTAACTTTTAAATGTTTTAAAAAATCGGGGGAGAAACATACTTGCTTAACACATTTGATACATTTGGGAATATCACTACTTAATGCATTTAAGGAAAGCCTGAAACATATGTGTTTTATTACGTTTGAAAACATGAAACATACTCACAAACATTTCCATATGGTAACAAGAAAACAAGGCTCGACCCTTATGTTTGCATGAGTTGGCACAAGTAGATCTCGTAAAGTCCCCTACGTTACGTAATTTATAACCATTAGCTATATGTTAGCCTGAGGCCTATGAATAGTACTATTGGGATTGACACACCCTGGTCATGGTTAGCCGCGCTAACCGACGATCCACATGATCGAATGGCTGCATAGTGTCTACACAAGGGTTCGTTTGGTACGAGCAAGGGGCAAGAACAAGTGTTTGGGTTTGGTTATACCTCATGTGTGAACATATATTTGTATTCCTAGCTAGTTTACGAATGGGCAAACATTACTTGTTTTGTTTATCATATACACCCGAAACAACTACTTGTTTTTGTTAATGTTCCTATCTGGGCATAAATTCATTAACATGTTTTCATGGGGAAAACTACTCATTTTATGACTATGAAGTTATCACATATTTTCGTTGGGAAAACTACTCATTTTATGACTATAAAGTCATCATATGTTTTCGAGGAAAACGCTTTTATACTATGCCCATGTACACAGTATCAATGTTTTCAAGGAAAACGACTTTACATTGCAACAATTAAACATGTGAACTCACCAACCTTTGTGTTGAAATTTTTAAGTATGTTTTTCAGGTAACATATAACTATGGCATGATTGGAATAGGTTAGTTATTTGGATTAAACCCTAGAAGCCGAAGAAGCGTGATCATCAAACCTCAAGACGGTTTTGACCTATATGGTTCTAGAATAATGTACTAGCTTATTTTAGTATTTGTAATGGTGTTCGGTGTATAGAAGTCTTTACTTTAGCTTTCGCGATTGTGTAATGTTACTAATCGTTGCGACCTTTATTTATTTATTAATTAAATAAATTTGGGGGTGTGACACCTTTCAATATTTTTTTGCAGTTCGCCAACATTGAACATACAGTAACATGTGTAAACCCTGAAATTGATAATGTCGATGTTAATTTTATTTATTTGATTGTATAAAGTTCTCAGAACATTAATTTTAATGGTTTAGCGCGCCGCAACGTGCACGGGTATAAAACTATATCTAATAAACAAGTAATCGGTTGAATCATGTATCATAATATTCTATGAACTCGAGATTCTTTTTACCACGTGTTTTTTCTTCATTAGTAACTATTTAATATTTTCTTTATTCTACCCGTGTAAATTACGGGTTTCTAACCTAGTTATATCCCTCTTATAATAAAAAAAAAAAACTAAATAACTTGTCACTTATCATAACCACATTCATCCTCACATAATTTTTTTCCACAAAAACATATTTACATACATTATTCAATCTTTCCATATTTACCTCAATTTTTTTTAGAAACTAACATAAATAAACATTTAACTAAATTAATTCACAATTATTACCATTGACTTAAATTGTTTTTTAATCATCACCAAAAGTGAATATTTTAAAAAATCAATAATTAAAAAATAGAAGATTAAAAAAAATTAATTTTTTATTATTAAAAAAACAAGTTTTAAAATTTTATTATTAAAAAACAAGATTTTTTTTTAATTTTACATATAAAATTTGAAAATACTACTTTTGTATTTGAAATAAACATGTGTTAGTGTAACATCCCGGAATCCCGGAAACTAACGAGTCGGGTTGAGGGGCGACCCGAATACGAATTTAGCATGGTAATGAACGCAATTGACGAAAGAGTACACGTTTAACTACTAATCGGACTCATATAGTCATTATCGAATAGTTCGAGGTTTAAACGCAAAGGGAAAGTTAACATAAGGGCCCGAGTGTAATTGTTGATTATATTTAATCAACTTAAGAGAAACCCTAAGCCACTCTCGGCCAGGTCTCGTGCAATGGCAACAAGTAATCCAAGGGAGGGGTAGTCGCCGGAGAAAGAGGAGGAACGCGGTGGTTTAGCGGTGATCGTGTGGCGGTTTCAAGCGAGGAGCGACACATCAAAACAAAGTAATTCTCGTTAACCCTCTCATTTCACGTTTTCGTAATGATTCTAGTTAGAAACCCGATTGGGTTTTGTTGGTGAGGTTAGATTGTGGACGACGGCTATCGGGGGAAGGGAATGATGGTAGTGGCCGACGGTGATAGAGGTGCTGGTGTGGGGCGGTGATTACGAGTGGTCGGAGGTGGTGCATGACAGGTCGGGGCCTAGAGAGAAAGAAGGAGCAGGAGAGAGAGAGGGGGAGGATGAAGTGGCTGTGGCTTCGGAGGTCGCCGAGAACGGGGAACGACAGCAAGGAGTGGTGCCGGTGGTCACGGGAGCCGAGCATGGTGGCTACTCCATGGCAGGAGCAAAACATTCGGAAAACATGAGAGGGGGAAGCTCACGGTGAGAGTGGTGGCCGTTAGAGAATCATGGCGGGGCGATTGTGTTAGTGATATGAGATTCACGATAGTTAGCGATGGTTACGGGAGGATGAAGATGGTGGTTCACGGAAGTGAAGGTGACCGGTGGTGGTTATGGTAGCTTCATGTCGGTAACGATGGTGGTGGTGTGGTTGCGAAACAGTGATGGTGAGGGTATGAAGATGATGATCATAGATGATAATATGATAATAATGATACAACGATGATGGTGATGATAATGACGGTGATGATTAGATGGTGATGATAATGACGGTGATGATTAGATGATGATTAGATGATGATGATGATGAATAGATGATGATGACACATACATGGTCGGGTCTCAGTTATATTTCGGGTTCCTGTACGGAAGATTGTGCGTGGCACCGTTTGGTCGATAGATAACACTGTGCGGTTAGCTTATCAGGTTCGGACCCATGCGAGGAGACCGTTGTAGTACGAGAGTGGGATCTTCATAACCTGTGAGTTTCTAATCCCCCTCTTTTAAACGTTTTACTGTTTTGGGGCTATCGTACATATTTAAATGAGGCGTTAATATAATTAATCATGTTAAGGGTTTCGGGTTCTAACCCAATATGCTTTGAGTATAAAATTCTTATTTAAGAGTCGTAGGGTTTATGGTGGGTTCATAGAAATGTGTGAGCTAGAGAAATGGGTTATTAATATGCGACGTGTTAAGGGTTGGTCAGGGAGAGTCGGGCTTAAAGTTAAATGGTTATGATTGCATGTGGGATATGTTGTTCTAGTTTCGTGTGTAAGGTGCATGTGTAGTTAATGAGTCCTGTATATGATGTGTGTTATTATGTGTTTATATTTATATGTCGGGTTTGCCTTGTTGTCGTTATGGCACGACAAACGGGATTTATGAAGGATGAGGTCCTTCGGGAAGTCACCAACGGTGACATTTATTTAACATGTTAATGATGAGCTCAGGGTGTGTTGAACGCCCTGACGAGGGTGCAGTGATAAGGTATGTGTTTGCATGCGTATATATGTGTTAATTTGCATGCTAGTAATGAGTTATATTTATTGTGTATGAGATAGTGTTAATGTGATGTGTTGAATGTGACATGTAGAGTTAGACTGACCGTTGAGTCAGGATTTGTGACGTGACGTGTATAACAGTCGTGTCAATTAATTGTGAGAGCCTTGGTTAAGGCCGGATGTGCTAATGTCTAGGGTAGGTTGTGTTAACCCAAAGTCGAGTTAATGCGTATTCTTGGATATGAGTTGTTAGCATAGCATGTTAAGTCTATGCCGATGTGATTGTAAGGTTATTATTATTATTAATACTGGTAGTACGGGCTGAGTCTCGGGTGATAAACGGTTATGGGATGTCGTGGGATGACAGGGGATTAACTATTAGTTAATAAGTTGTAATAATATTTTATAAGGATCAGAGGGTCCTGAGTGAAATAAACTAAAGAACATGACGTGATGGTTTTTATTTAAATTAAACTATTAGAACTCACTCAGCGTAGCTTACTTTGTGTGTACGTTAGATTGTTTGCATGTAAGCGTATAGTTGACGTATCTTGGCTTGGAAGCGGCGTTACTCGGATTAGTGTGCAGGCATTCTTAAGGTAAACTTTATAATATTAATTGGTTATAAATGATTTTAGAAAGACTTCCGCTGTAATTGAGTTAATAATAAATGCATAGACCCGTTATGAGAACCAACTGTAGGATGCCCGGGTTGGGGTCTTACAAGTTGGTATCAGAGCTGTGGTTTAAGAGAAAAATGGTATTTTTAAACAAATAAAATACTTTAACTTAAACCGAAAATGGGACGATGGTGAAACGAATGCAACCACGAGTAACCGCGAGCCAAGAGGTACGTCTTTCAAGTTGAGTAGTAAGTATTATTTACCATTTGTATAGTGTTACGATAGTTAGAGCGATTGGTATGAGTGAATGATTTATGGTTCCGTGTGGGAACGTGACGTGTGCTATGTGTTGTGATAGTGTGTAGAACTATGTGAACTTGTGTGGTGTGATTTGGTGAAATCATGTTCTGTGAGTTAGTTAATGTGGGTTAGCATTAATTGCGTTATGTGAAATGGTTTGGTGTGTTAGCATGGTTAGTGATTTTGTATGTAACTAGGTGTGGTGTGCATTTTTAATGAATATGATAACTTGTAGATTATTACTGTGTGTTATGTGAGTTATGTGGGAAGCATGTGCGTCCCGTGTGCGTGAAGGTAGAAAGTTAGTGTGGGCATGATGGGAAAGGTTTAGAATCTGAGCAGTGATGTGGACCACCAAATTGCATTTGATCACCGTGATTTGGCAGTCTATGATTACTCTCATATTCTGAATTTGTGCCTTAGTAATCACTCTAACGTTCTATCTTGAGTAGGATTAGGTGGCCAAGACAAAGCGTACGAGATTGGGAAAGTATGGAACCCTTACTAAGAGGATTGCATATCGACATGTCAAGCCGACGACTGCCGTAGATAGAGCTGACAATGAGGTGTGAGAGATGTTGGTGCTTTTCGCGCTAATTGTGACTAGAGCTTCGGTCGGCGACATACCGCGTGGAGTTATGGAAAAGGAAAGCAGTGCCAGTTGTACATGACTTTCTTCCAAGAAGTGGACCTGCATGGTTGAGAGATCGACCACTTGCGTCAGTTATGAGGGCTTTATTTCAGGAGGACCCAGTGGATGACACGGGATATGACGAGGAGAAACTAGGGGATGACAAATCAGATGCACCTGATGTGGCCTAGTAGTGATTTTGCATGCAGTGTTTGGGATGCTCGATTGCTTGATGAATAGTTTGTGTGGTAGTTGTCATGAGAGATTTCGAGATGATTTGACTTTGTGACTGACTAGACAATTACGTGGAATGATACTCAATTCAAATAGTGATTGTTTGATTTTGACAATTATTCTGAGACTTCCCGCATGACAATTCGAACATAATTAATGATAATTGTGTTTGTGACGGCGTATGATTGTGTTTACAATAGTGGAATATGTGCGGTATAACGTGATTGTGTGATTGCATTCTGAATGACGTGGGTTAGATTTAAATGTGATACTGGAGCATGGTTGATTAGATGGTGTGAGTAGACTTGTATAGACATGAACCCTGAATTTGTCTGTGTCAACGTCGTATGATAGTGTCACCTAAGTGTTAATGTTTAGGTGATGGTTTGAAGTGTAATGGGTGTGTTGTATATAAAATTGTTTTCAGTTTGTAGAGTTTATAAAAATATGAGTGAACAAATTAATTGATGATAAACACAATTTTAAATTAAAACATGTGTAGATAAAAATTGAGACAAATAATTAAATTAGTTGCCTAAAATAGTGGAGTTGGTTATTAATAGGAGAGAGAGGCGAGAAAATGAGAATGAGGAGGTCTAGAATTGTGACAAGTGTCCTTATATTTTACTTGTTTATTATGTAGTATAGATAATAAACAAAAGTTTTGGTTGTATATGTTTTTTCATCTCTCTCTCTTATTTAATGATGATATTAAACTAAAACATTTTTTTAAATATTTAATATAAATTTATTTTTGGATATTTATTAACCAAATAAAGTTAATATCAATTAATATTTATCAATTACATTAAAAAGATTAATACCCAGTTGAAAAAAAATGTTTTATAAATTCACTTAACGTAATTTATAATTGTCACGTCAAAATACATTTTTAAAAACATATTTTGGAAAGTGTATTCGTTAACATATTATATTTTATTCAACACGCATAATAAACGGGTTTATTCAACCCGTGTAATAACAAGTTTTAAATAAATACAATTTTTATTTTTAACTATATAACATTATATTCAAATTACTCGTGTATTACACGTGACCTAGTATATAATCTATACATACTAATAAATAAAGGTTTTGGATTGCCACATGTCACTTACTCATGCCTCCTCACATTGGTTTTCCCGTCTCTCTCTCCTAATAAATGCACCTATATCTTATTAAATAATAATGATATTTTAAATATATTATTAAAAAAGAATAATAATTATATTAAATAAGAATATATAATAAGAATTCAAAATATAACTAATTAAAGAAAAATACTAATCTATACTCCCTAATAAATAAAGGTTTTTATAAAATGGTTTTCCCACCTAAAGTTTAATTATAATTTAAGATTTTAAACCTCACACAAATAATAAATGTTTAACAAATTTAATTGCTAAAATTATTTAATATCATTTTACTAGAACTTAAAAACCGTTTGATTTGAAAATTTTGAACTTTGTATTATTTAAATTATAACAAAATCAATAAATTAACTCTTGCAAATTTACTATAATTAGATAATTAAATTGACAGTTTTTAAAAAAATTAACAACTTATCTTTGTTAAGCAAATAACAATTAATCAAAATCAACTTTCTAGAATCTAAAAAATTTACCTTATGTAATTTGGTTTTGTGAATGTAATTGTAATTTTATTTTTTTCACTATGTAAAGTAATTCTTATTTAGACACTTATGAATAATATATGTTTCTTTTCATTAACCGTGTAATACACGGGAACTAACCTAGTATATAATAAACCGAAGGAAAGAAGAGCTCAGTGGGGCCTAAGTTATGTTCTTTAGAAGTCAAAGAGATCTGATGGACCCAACCACCAGTAAAGGCATAAGACATCATAGATCATGAATGCAGCAGCCGGGAATCGAACCCGGGTTTGTACCACGGCAGGGTAGTATTCTACCACTAGACCACCGGTGCTTTGTGTTTTAACTTTCCGCAACAAAAACCCTTGACTCTAGCTTGAAAACTATTCCGACACTGTGAGCATGGACCCAAACCAACGATTTGTACTTGTATTAAAACTTTTGTGACATCAAGTTAGTTTCGTATAAAGGCAAGTCAAATGAATGTCAAAGCATCATGTTGGAGTCGAGCTTCCAGTTTGACTTCCTTGATAAAGATTCCATACGATACAAAAGATGAAGTTGCAGAACCACAGGGATGATGGTGATTAAGAGCATTTATATTAGCTTTCATATCTTCATCCTTATAATCACTATTTTTTTCTCCTTTTTAATTAAATAATATTTTTTTATACATTTATCATTACCTTTTCTCTCTACTCCTCTCACAACTACTTTAAAAAATATTAAAAAATTTATACGGGTGAACAGTGTTTCCCTCAAATATACTGAAAATTTATACATTTTCTCTCTCCTCCATTCACAACCACTTTAAACCACCCCTAAAATATAAGGAACTCACTCACAAACATATGTTGTGAATGCTCTAAGGGTATAAAAAGGGGAATAAATAAGACTTTAAAAATTATTAAATAAAACAAATATCTAAAAAGACAAAAATACCCTTTAACGTTTGTTATCCCATTACTACTTTTCTTCTTGACTTACTGAAACATTATAAGATTCATTTCTTTCAGATCCATCCGTTGGGGTTTGCTAAGGCTACCCACTTACATTCTACAAACGTGTGTCAGGCTAACATGCTCCGACGCACAAGGCAGACTGGCTAACTTGCTCCGGTTGACCCTTATGCACTACAAAAGTGTGTCCGGCTAACATACTCTGATGCACATGGCAGTCCGGTTAACTTGCTCTGCCAGACCTTTACATTATACAAAAGTGTGTCAGGCTAACATGCTCCGGTGCAGAAGGCAGTACGTGTTGGATTTTATGGACCGACCCGATGGACAACGCGGCTGACCGAGCTATGACCCGTAAGAGTTACACCTAGGGCAACGAACATTAAATCCACTTAACCTGCTTAATTGGTAATTACGAACTGTTAGCGAGACGATATATTTTATATATATATTCGTTAGACGGGAATTATTATTTATACTAGTTTATAAATAATAATTTTATATTATTTTAATCTTTCATTAAAACAATATAAGGAGTTCGGGTTTTACATCTCGTATTAGACTTTGGGCCCGGAAACAATTAGTAGGGTTTATTATTATTATTATTATATAATAATAACCTAATAATATTTTTTTTAAAACAGAGAACAATTAGCCGCAAGGGCAGTTGTATTTTGCTTTTTGATCGAAAAACAAGTAAACTCAGTTTTTGCTTCTTCTTTGAGATCAAGCCGCCAAGAACCAAAACAAGAATTCCTTTTGGCGTTTCCGGAACCATCAAATCAGCCCAAGCCGGTCTCTGCCCCGTTGCTGTCCCGTTTTCGGCCAGCCCCGGCGTTTCCCATCTTTCGCGTTGTCGGTTCGTGATCTAGCATCGGTTCGTTGTACCTCGGTGTCTCAACCGGTTAATCGTTAATCACTAAGGTATAATTAATCTCATCAGTAGATTAATTGTTTTTTTTTTTATGTTTGCGTGTTCATAACCAGATCCTGTTCGGTTTGTCAGTGCTGTTAAATAGGCTTTGATTTTATTTTCCGCTGCGTATTTATTAATTAACTGAATTAATTAATTTCTCTGTCAAAATCTGTTTTTACTAAAAAGTCAATCTAATCACCACTGAATCTCAACAGTGGTATCAGAGCCTGGGTTATAACACGCAAATCGGAACCGGTCTGGTTTCACCGGTTAGATTAATCACAAACTTTAATTATCTTGAAGTTTCTGATCTGATATGTTTTTGGGGCAATTTTTTTATTTATTAATTTGGTCGATTTTTTATTTTATTTGACCAAATATATTGCCCGTATGTGATTGTGTTGAATATGTAAATCTGGCCCGACCCATGTGATTGAGTTGTTTGTATTTATTATTCAGTTTTTGGTTTTATGGTTTTGGCCCACTTTTGATGGCTTAAAGTTGTAATAGAATAGTTTTTTTTTTTATGTAATGTAATAAAAATCCGAAGACAAATCTAAAGACGCAACAGGAATCATGGAGTCAGTGAGAGTCATCCGAGACGACTAGATGCACGGAAGTCCATCCTTGTGTTTGTTTTAATTTTATGGACCCCGTGACCCGTTTGATCTTGCTAACTGGCTCTAGCAAGATCAAACAAACTTGGCCCTAAAATATTTACATATTTATTTGCTTTATGGTTGCTTTTTAGTTTTTTATAACTTAAATTTATTATAAACCAACCAAACACCAAACGTTTTAAAAGGAGTTTTAAAATGTCACAATCTGTCACCACAAGTTCTAATTTTACAACTTGTAAAATTTTATAAAAATAACAATTGGCTTGTTTTTATAAAATAAATAACCGCTAAAGTTTTGCAGTTTAAACTAAATTTAATTTCAAAACTTATAACTTAATAGTTTTCAACTATTAACTTTAACTGGTTATTCAAGTCGCGACAAACTTAGTTTTAATAGGTTATTTAAAATTAAGTGTCCTGAGAGGTGAAAGGGTTCATCAAATTTGTCATGACTTTAAATAGTAAAACTGGCTTTTACAGCACACGTATGATTTAATCATTCGTTGTGTTTGACCCTATTCGGTAAACACTAAAATTGGAACACATATTTAAAACCAATGGTCTATGCCATCCTATTATAAGGAACACTTGGAGCATAAAACGAAACATCGGTGTTTGGAGCCACAACACCACACTGGATGCGTAGTTTATCCTTCCAAGGCGCAAGGGTTTCGTTGACATATTCGGCCCTTCCGCAAGTACCTGTTTTAGGACGACTATCACTTTTCTCTCTTGTTACATGCCCTAGCTGTCAAGAGATTAAAAGTGGGCATATATGAGGCTAAACGTATCAATGCATAGACATGTCTTGTCTTAGCGGCCTCATACACGAGAGTTGTGCATCTTTCCACAATTGACACTAATTGTCAGTCTAGTTACCCACTTACTAATGTTATATGCCACAGCTACCATTAGTAACTGATTTAGCTAGATTTTCACTCCTTATTCTAATTTCTGTAATTAGGTCATAAATTAATAAGGATTTTTCACTTTCTTTATACTAATTTATTTTCTTTGCTTATCGATGTCTACTGAAAATAATAATACTAATAACTCCTTCGCTCTCAAGTCTATCATTGAGAATGAAAAGCTGGATAACACCAACTTTCTCTCGTGACAGTGCAATCTGAGAATAGTTCTCAAGATGGCCAAGAAGCTCTATGTTCTCGATGCACCAGTCCCTGGGGCACCCGATGGTAACACGGCTGCCGCTCGTAAGGCCTGGGAAAAACAAAGAGATGATGCCACTGAGGTGGCCTGCCTTATGCTAGCCTGCATGTCCCGTGAGCTCCAAAAGAGCATGGAGGACCTGAGTGCCTTTGACATGATTGAGCAACTTAAGGGCATGTTCCTGAAACAAGCCCGACAAGAACGCTATGAAACCATGTCTCAGCTCATTCGTTGCACGATGCAAGAGGGCACGCCTGTTAGTGCTCATGTACTTAAGATGAAAGGGTACATCGACCAGATGAACAAACTTGGATATCCCATGAAGGATGACATGGCTACTGATTTCATCTTAAACTCTCTCCCAAGCTCCTATGCTCAATTCGTAATGAATTTCAACATGAATGGCTTGGAGAAGACAGTGGCCGAGCTACATGGTATGCTCAAAACGGCCGAGATGAATATCCAAGGAAAGAAAAATCAAGTTCTGATGGTCAGATCTGCTGGTGTTAAAAAACCTAACCCCAAGAAAAGAGGTTATAATAGCAAAGGCAAGAAGAAGGTTAATGTTGCTGCCAAGCCTGCCACCAACAATAACAAGAAAGCTTCAAAAGCACCCCCTCCTGAGGAGCGCCAATGCTTTGAATGCAACAAAATGGGGCACTGGAAACGTAACTGTCCTGAATATCTAGCCAAGCTGAAGCTGCAGAGGGCCAGTGGTGAGGGCACCTCTTCAGGTATTCTCATTTATGTTATTGAAATTTTTACTGTTTCTAGCAACACATGGGTATTTGATACTGGATGTGGATACCACATCATTAATGTCTTGCAAGAGCCTAAAAGTTGGAGGAAGCTGAAACAAGGCGACATGGAGCTCATCGTTGGTGATGGGAAAAGAGTACCAGTTCTTGCAACTGGAACATATCATCTCTCATGTCCTTCTGGCCTTGTGGTTGTTTTAAACAATTGTTTGTTTGCACATGGTTTAACCAGAAACATTATTTCAGTTTCTTTATTGTTTGAACAAGGATTTAAGTACGTTTTTAATGGTATTGCTATTTCTGCCTACTTAAATGATATCTTTTATTTTGAGGCTAAACCTCAAAACGGTATTTATGAGATTGACGTTCAAACTGACAATAACATATATAATCTTTTTAAACGTATCAAATCTGGCATTAATGATACTTTTCTATAGCATTGTCGACTTGGCCACATAAGCAAGGCATGCATTAAAAGACTCCAATCCGAAGGAATTCTTGAACCTACCGGACATGACTCATTTGATAATTGCGAGTCTTGTTTAGCTGGAAAACTCCTAAAGGACCCTTTCACCCATGTTGGTGAACGAGCCAAGGATCTGCTAGGCCTTATACACACTGATGTATGTGGCCCTTTCAGAACCATGTCTAGAAATCATGAAAGATACTTCGTTTCATTTATTGACGATTATAGTCGATATGCTTATGTCTATCTTATGAAACACAAGCATGAAACATTTGAAAAGTTCAAAGAGTTTCAAAACGAAGTAGAGAAACAACTCAATAAATCTATCAAGACACTTCGATCAGATCGAGGTGGCGAGTATCTCAGCTTAGAATTTCTTAATCATCTGAAGGAGCACGGAATTATTTCTCTGCCCACTCTTCCTGGCACACCCCAACTTAATGGTGTGAGCGAGAGGAGAAATCGAACCCTACTTAATATGGTTCGATCGATGATGTGTAGAACTAACTTGCCTCACTCCTTCTGGAGTTATGCTCTTATGACCGCCGCCCGCCTTGTAAATCTAGCACCGACTAAGAAGGTGGACAAAACCCCATATGAGATATGGCACGGGTCTAAACCCAATTTGTCTTACCTTAAAGTATGGGGATGTGATGCATATGTCACCAGCGATTCTGATGACAAGCTCGATCCTAGAGGCGAAAAAGTTGTTTTCGTCGGTTACTACAACAAAAGCGGATATTATTTCTATCATCATGATGCAAACATTGTTTCCATCAAAAGGAAAGGACGCTTTCTCGAGGAAGATCTTCTAAATCAAGGAACCGGAAATAATATTATGGATCTTGAAGAAATTCGAGAAACACAAACAACCGCTGAGGAAGTCGGAGCGTCTGATCAACAAGAAGTTGTTGCTGATGAATCAAACATAAACACAAGCGTTCGCAGAAGTAGCAGGTCTCGTAAAGAACCTAATAGATACCTATGGCATCTTGAAGCTTATAAAGTGCTGTTAGTAGCTGAGTCAAATGACGAACCTACAAACTACAAATCTGCTATCTCATATCCTGAATCCGAGAAATGGCTTGAAGCCATGAACGCCGAGATGCAATCTATGCGTGATAATCATGTCTGGGACTTGATTGAGATACCCCCCGGTTCTCGGGCAATAGGGAGCAAATGGATTTTCAAAAGAAAAACCGACCTGCATGGTAATGTACAAACCTATAAAGCATGGCTAGTTGCAAAGGGTTTCACTCAAACGCAAGGTATTGACTATGATGAAACTTTCTCACCCGTTGCTATGATCAAATCGATCAGGATACTGCTTGCCATAGCCGCGTACCATGATTACGAGATATGGCAATGGATGTCAAAACCGCTTTTCTTAATGGACATCTTTCTGAAGATGTCTATATGGTTCAGCCTGACGGTTTTGTTGATCCAAAGTATCCTAGTAGGGTCTGCAAACTGAATAAGTCCATTTATGGACTTAAACAGGCATCTCGAAGCTGGAATCTTCATTTTGATCAGAAAATCAAAGAATTTGGTTTTGTCAAGAATGAAGATGAGCCTTGTGTTTACAGAAAGGCTAGTGGGAGCACTATATCATTTCTCATCTTGTATGTGGATGATATACTGATCATTGGAAACAACATCCCTGTGCTTGACAAAGTCAAACAATGGTTAGGATCTTGTTTTGCAATGAAGGATCTTGGAGAAGCTGCTTACATTCTAGGAATCAAGATCTACAGAGATAGATCTAAGCGGCTTCTAGGGCTAAGTCAGAGTACTTACATAGACAAAATGATGACACACTTCAAGATGGAAAACTCCAAGAAAGGAGGTGTTCCGATGACTAAAGGCACTGTGTTGAACAAATCACAATCTCCTTCCACGGACATTGAAATTAAGGAAATGGAAGCAATTCCATATGCCTCAGCGATTGGTTCTATCATGTATGCTATGTTGTGCACTAGACCTGACGTCTCGTATGCTTTAAGCATGACCAGCCGTTTCCAGCAAAGTCCTGGCATTGCCCATTGGACTGCAGTCAAGAACATCCTGAGGTGCTTAAGAAGGACCAAAGACATGTTTTTAATATTTGGAGGAGTAAAAGAGGAGCTCACTGTACGGTGTTACACTGATGCTAGCTTTCAAACTGACCGAGATGACTCTCTCTCACAGTCGGGTTTCGTATTCACTCTTAATGGATGAGCTGTCTCATGGAAAAGCTCCAAGTAGAGTGTAGTGACGGATTCAACCACCGAATCTGAGTATATAGCCGCATCAGATGATGGTAAGGAAGCTGCTTGGATGAAGAAATTCATTACTGACCTCGATGTGGTTTCGAGTATTCTCCAACCAATCGAGATACTTTGTGATAACACAGGTGCTATAGCTCAAGCCAAAGAGCCCAAATCTCATCACAAAGCCAAGCACATTCAAAATAAGTTCCACTATATACGGGAAATTGTGGAACGTGGAGACGTCGTGATAAGCAAAGTAGACACAGATCAAAACCTAGCGGACCTGTGTACTAAGCCCATGACTCAGGACAAGCATGATTTTCACAGAGATGCTATTGGTCTTAGATTTGCTAGTGATATGTTTTGATTTAGTATTTTGAATGTGCGAACATTTAAACAGTTGTACTTTTGAATTCTTTTGGTTTACTGATTTAAATGCAATTCTGAATTCTTATAACTGTGTTTGATTTTAATACGTTTAATCCATGAATCTTGTATTCTTAATCATCCATAGTCGGTCAGACTCATGGGAACGTCTCTGAATTAAGACTTTTCTAAACTTCGGCTCAAGGAGTTGACTCCGAACTTCACAGGCCTCATTTTGAATGACGTTGGATGTAACTTGCATCAAATCATCTTCATGGATCTTTGTCATAAGATGTTTTGCTATTGGTATACTCATTAGTATCCTCTGACCTGAGATACGTACTAGAACTGTCGTTTACCAAGAACCATTCTTTAATCACTGTCAAACGATGTCGCGTAATAAAGACTTTGATTAGGAATAGTTCTTAAGTTCAGTGGGAGTTGTATATAGTAAATAAGGGATTCTGTACTCTTACATTATATGCAACAGATAGGCATCGTGGCACCCTCGTTGATTCAAACTGGTGAAGTGTAAGGCCTTACCCAAACTTACTGTGTGTTTGATTGGACCACTTTGATTCTTGATCAAGAACAATAATAATTGAACGCCATATGAGAATGAACTAAATCCATGTCTCATTGATTCAATTGATGTTTTATACGGAAAGGATGAATGACAACTATTGTCATAAGTCTATTGTCTTGCTTTAGTTAGCTGTTACTAACACCGAGATATTTGGTTAATGACTTTAAAGCGTCATACCTTGTTAGGGACAGCCATGTGCAGCTAGAGCGCCGCTGACTGTTTGCGTTGATTTATCGTGGATCGTCCAAGTGGGAGATTGTTGGATTTTATGGACCGACCCGATGGACAACGCGGCCGACCGAGCTATGACCCGTAAGAGTTACACCTAGGGCAACGAACATTAAATCCACTTAACCTGCTTAACTGGTAATTACGAACTGTTAGCGAGATTTATACTAGTTTATAAATAATAATTTTATATTATTTTAATCTTTCATTAAAACATTATAAGGGGTTCGGGCTTTACATCTCGTATTAGACTTTGGGCCCCGGAAACAATTAGTAGGGTTTATTATTATTATTATATAATAATAACCTAATAATATTTTTTTTTAAAAACAGAGAACAATTAGCCGCAAGGGCAGTTGTATTTTGCTTTTTGATCGAAAAACAAGTAAACTCAGTTTTTGCTTCTTCTTTGAGATCAAGCAGCCAAGAACCAAAACAAGAATTCCTTTTGGCGTTTCCGGAACCACCAAATCAACCCAAGCTGGTCCCTGCCCCGCTGCTGTCCCGTTTTCGGCCAGCCCCGGCGTTTCCCATCTCTCGCGTTGTCGGTTCGTGATCTAGCATCGGTTCGTTGTACCTCGGTGTCTCACCCGGTTAATCATTAACCACTAAGGTATAATTAATCTCATCAGTAGATTAATTGTTTTTTTTGTGTTTGCGTGTTCATAACCAGATCCTGTTCGGTTTGTCAGTGTTGTTAAATAGGTTTTGATTTTATTTTCCGCTGCGTATTTATTAATTAATTATTAATTAACTGAATTAATTAATTTCTCTGTCAAAACCCGTTTTTACTAAAAAGTCAATCTGATCACCACTGAATCCCAACAATACGGCTAACTTGCTCCGGATGACCCTTATACATTACAAGGAGTGTCCGGCTAACATACCACGAGCCAGTCCGGTTGACTCGCTCCGGCTAACCCATACATTCTTGAAGATAAGTTTGGCTAAAAACTCCAACACACATTGATAAGTCATTACAATGCGTTATATACACACCAAGAGTTTATAAGCTACTATGAACTTTAGACATATAAAGTTTTTGCCCAACTTCACAAACGATAGAAATCAAAAGGAGATTAGCACAATACAATCATACATACATCCCGATATTCACACAAAGGGAGACGGTACTCAAAACAATACCAAAAGAACATATTTGTAATATTTTCGTCCCCCAAGTTAATTATTAAAGTTCCGTCACTACATCAAAGGCTTCGTTCACAACGAGAACGCTTAAACTTTGCCACGGAAAACCAAAAAACAATTGTTATCAAGCTTAACAACAATCATATCTTGACAGATTCGAACGAGCTTAATTAAAAACTATCGTATATAAATACTTGTTAAACATAGCAATAGTTAATGAAAAATGACGTTAAAAAAGTAGTTAATGAAACATAATAAAAATTTTAAATTGTTCAATCATGACAATATGTATTTACTAGGTTAAAATCACGTGTATTACACGTGTTAAATAAATAAAATGTTATATATTTAGTAATAAAAATTTTATATTTTTAAAAACTCATGTAATACACGGGTTGAATAAACCAGTATATTACATCGGTTGAATAAAATATAATATAATTTGTTAACAAACACATTTGTCAAAATATGTTTTTAAAAAATGTAATTTGTCGTGACAGTTATAAGGTCTGTTAAGTTAGTTTTTAAAACATTTTTTAACTCAATATTAATTTTTAATTTAGTTAATAAATGTTAGTTCATATTAAGCTCATTTGATTGATGATATAATAACTATTTATAATTAAATAATAAGTATTCGTAATTAGATTTATTAATATAAAGATTATTATTTAATAGGAGAGAGAGACGGGAAAATAAATATGGGGAGTAACCAGAGAATGACACTTGTCCTGAAGAAATTTTCATTTATTAGAGTAGTAAGATTTATAATATCATTATTATTTAACTAGGTTAGAATCCCGTGTAATACACGAGTAATTTGAATATAATGTTAGGGTTAGGTTATAGTAAAAATGTTTTAAAAATAAGAAGAGCAAGAAGGATTCTAAGCTTGACATGTGTCATTTTATTGTTTTTAAAGGGAGGGCATAATGGTCAATGTGTAATATACCAGGTCAATGTGTAATACATCAGGTCAATTTGTAATACATCAGGTCAATGTGTAATACACCTGGTCAATGTGTAATACAAGGTATGATATTACACAATGATCAGACCTGATATTACACAATGAACTGATATTACACAATGAGCATATTACACAATAACCTGACATATTTGAGCGAATTACGCAATGAGCTGAAAAACATAAAACACAATGATGAAAACATATAACACAATGATGAAAAATATTTGACACAATGAACTTGTATTACACAATGACCTGACTAATTACACAATGAACTTGTATTACATAATGACTTGACAAATTACACAATGAACTTGTATTACACAATAAACTTGTATTACACAATGACCAGACGTGGTATTATACAATGAACTTGTATTACACAATGAACTTGTATTACATGATGAACTTGTATTACACATTGAACTTGTATTACACAATGAACTTGTATTACAAAATTAACTTGTATTACACAATGACCTGACTAATTACACGATGACCAGATATTACACAATGACCAGACGTGGTATTACACAATGAACTTGTATTACACAATGGACTTGTATTATACAATGAACTTGTATTACACAATGAGTCGAAAAACATAAAACACAATGATAAATACATATAACACAATGAACTTGTATTACACATTAAACTTGTATTACACAATGAACTTGTATTACACAATGACCTGACTAATTACACAATGACCAGACGTGGTATTACACAATAAACTTGTATTACACAATGAACTTGTATTACACGATGACCTGACTAATTACACAATGAGCTAAAAAACGTAAAACACAATGATAAATACATATAACACAATGAACTTGTATTACACATTGAACTTGTATTACACAGTGAACTTGTATTACACAATTAACTTGTATTACACATGGAACTTATATTACACAATGACCTGACTAATTATACAATGACCAGACGTGGTATTACACAATGAACTTGTATTACACAATGACCTGACTAATTACACAATGAGTTGAAAAGCGTAAAACACAATAATAAATACATATAACACAATAAACTTGTATTACACATTGAACTTTTATTACACAATGAACTTGTATTACACAATGAACTTGTATTACACGATGCACTTGTATTACACAATGACCTGATTAATTACACAATGAGCTAAAAAACGTAAAACACAACGATAAATACATATAACACAATGAACTTGTATTACACATTGAACTTGTATTACACAATGAACTTGTATTACACAATGAACTTGTATTACACGATTAACTTGTATTACACAATGACCTGACTAATTAAACAATGAGCTGAAAAATGTAAAACACAATGATAAATACATTTAGCACAATGAACTTGTATTACACATTAAACTTGTATTACACAATGAACTTGTATTACATATTAAACTTGTATTACACAATGAACTTGTATTACACAATGAGCTGAAAAACGTAATTTTTTTTCTTTTTTGTTTATAACGACACTATACTTGTTTTAAAGATAAAAAAACGCTCGTTTTTATGGTGTAATTTTTTTGAAAAAATAATGTCGTATGTAAAAGTTATGAACGTTTAAAAATAAGGGGAGAACTTGATAAAAAGTCAACAAAAGTGGCCAAGACTAAAATACCCTTCTAACAATTTTTTCTCCTACAATTTAATCTCAAACATTAAATCTTTTCTACAATTTGATCTAATGGCTCTAAATCCTTCTCACCCTTCTTAGAATTAGAAACCTTTTTACCTGAACCTAATCCTATAATGTTATATACTTAGAAATAAAAATTGCATTTCTTTAAAACTTGTTATTACACGGGTTGAATAAACTCGTTTATTATGCGTGTTGAATAAAATGTAATATGTTAACACATACACCCCTAAAATATGTTTTTAAAAAATATACTTTGACGTGACAATTATAAATTACGTTAAGTTAATTTATAAAACATTTTTTTCAACTGGGTATTAATCTTTTTTATGTAATTGATAAATGTTAATTTATATTAACTTTATTTGGTTAATAAGTATCCATAAATAGATTTATATTAAATACTTAAAAAATGTATTAGTTTACTATTATCATTAAATAGGAGAGAGAAGCGGGAAAACATACAACCAAAACCTTTATTTATTATATAGTATAGATTCTTATTATATATTCTTATTTAATATAATTATTATTCTTCTTTAATAATATATTTATAATATCATTATTATTTAATAAGATAGTGGTGCATTTATTAGGAGAGAGAGACGGGAAAATCAATATGTATAGATATATAGATTAGATAGATGTGTATTTATTAGGAGAGAGAAATGAAAAAACCAATACGAGGAAGCATGAGGAAGTGATAAATGTCCACCTTAAACCTTTATTTATTAGTATAGATTCGGTTAACATAATCGCCAATGTTAATTAATGGTGATAATTGGTTGAGTTTTATAATCTATACTATATAATAAATAAAGGTTTTTCTATGTCACGTGTCGCTTCCACATTCATCCTCGTCATTTTTTTTCCGTCTCTCTCTCTTATTAAATTCATCTCCTATTTTTAACAACAATATATTTTAAAATAAAATATTAATTATACTAATAAATACAATTATTTTAAATTATCACTTATGAAACTTTGAAAAATCTAATTATTTAACTTTTATTTTCAATCTAATAATAAATTAAAAACAAATTACATTAAATAGTATTTAATTTATTTTCAAAACACAATTATATATTAGTTTTTGCATATTTTGAGTTTTGTTTTCTATCATTAGTATATGATACATTTTTACACGTGTAAAATATACGCATAAAAATTTAAAAAATTTATTTATTGATATTTTTTACCCCGTATGTATACACGGGATCTAAACTAGTTATATTATATATACAAGTCGACAAAAGTAAGCGATGATACAACAATGTGTTAAAAACATAATATTTTAAATATCTTCTTGCAAGTGGGATGATCATAACGTTTATCAGCCAAAACACCACAAAAAAAACATTTTGTATATAATATTCCATGACATATTTTTTTCTGGACTTGAGGCTAGGAAACTTGTATATATGACGTGTCAAAACAGGAGACGCTCGATTAGCTTACTTTTTTGAAGTCAAAGATGGATAATAATATCAGGATTCGATAAGGAGACAGCTAAGAAGATTGATGAAAAGTCAAAATATCGTCAGCGATGACTCAGCACACACTCGATTCCGTCTCATCTTCCAAATCGCAATTTACTACACGTAGGAATTGAGTCATTCTACCCACGACTTCGTAAATCTACTATAATGACATTCACTCGCGCGTGTATACCACGTGTTTCTATAAAGTTCTAAATTAAAATATGTGAGGTCACCTGAATCAACAAAATTACCCTTTTTAACATGTTAATCTGACGGTATAACAATAATAACTTTCGTTTTTATTTGTCTAGTGTAGTCTTGATAGCATAACCATTATGAATTTATACTTGATTTCAATTTGATTTCACTTGTACATTTCTTTAATTTGTTCAACATATTTTAATAATCAAAGATAAATGTTATTCAGCTATTTAGTTTCAAAAAATAAAATATGTAAATAATTATTCTTTAAACAAATTTAAATTAAACATAAAAATGATGTAACTTAAAAGTTAGCGGCTTTTTTTTTAAGTTTTCAAAACTAAGACAATGTGTAACGGGGGCAAGATTGGGGGCGTGATCCACCGTGGACAGTGATTGGGCGTGGAACACCATCCCCCAATGTGTGAGGGAAACCACAGACGTGGGGCGCTGGTGAGATCTATCTAACCAATGACTGATTTTTAAATAAAAAATAATCAATTTTAATTTAATTTTGGTTACTGAAACCATTATACAGTTTAATGGTTTTATTTAGTGATTGCCCCCGAAATAACGTGACAGAACGTGAATCACTTTTTAATGATTCTACTACACATTGACGAACGACTAGTTTTATTTTATCGTCAAAAGATGAAAGATATTGGCTGTGTTTGGGATTACTTATTTGAAACTCATTATGACTTATTCAAAAAGGTAATAAGTCATAAGTCATAAGTCACAATTTGTAACTTCTCAAAAACTTTAGGATTTTCTTTGAAAACTACTTATTGACTTATGCTATAAGTTAATAAGTTATAAGTAATAAGTAAGGATGGACTTACTTCTTGAAAAATGATATAAGTAGGCTAAATAAGTAGCTTTCCCAAACACCTTATTAACTTATATAAGTTAATAAGTTAATAAGTAGAGTAAATAAGTAATCCCAAACACCCATAGATTGATATATTTACACGCGCCAGGGATGATAGTGCACAAGGGAAACAAATGACGCGTATCTATCTATGTGTTGGCGCGTTACTTCAGGATAGATACAGCTTGGTAGAAAACTATAAGTATTATTTCAGTTGAGGACTCTAAACTTTTCAAATAGCAATCAAGGACCTCTCTCAACACCCTATAAAAGCCCTTCATTCTTCTTCATCATCATCACCACCACCATTTCGATCTCTTGCTAATTTACTGTGTGAAAATGACCGTGTGTTTCGAGCAATCCACACCCGGTAAATTTTCTCTTCTCATCATGTTTCCTATATAAACATTTAGCATGCTTCGTTAAGATTAAGGTATTAATTAATTGTTTTTGTTTGTACGTAGATTCCCAAGTGGTGGAAAACAAGAACCTCTGTAACACCGATGAACTGGTGTTGGATGGAGGGTTTATGGTGCCTGTTGCACCAGTGCCCGGCGGCGGCGGCTTTGATGCCCCGGAGATCAATGCATTTGGTCACACTTTTAGAGATTATGATGTGGAAAGCATACGAAACAAGCAAGTTGAGGAGTTTTACAGGATGAACCACATCAACCAGACATATGATTTCGTAAGTTGATGATATTTTAAATCAAATTAAATTTTAATAATCCAAACTATGACAACGATGTGACTAATGCAGCATCTAACTTTTACTTTCGTTGTTAAGGATACTCCTACTTTAACGGAAAACGATAAAGTAACTCTTGCCTTGGCAAAGTTAAAAATGTCATTGGTCATATTTTCAGATTACTATTAAACAGGATTATTATAATACAATTTGCGTCTTTTTAATAAGTGGATTTTGGATGGTAATTATTATAATGCAGGTGAAGAAGATGAGAGAAGAGTATAAGAAACTGGATAAACTGGAGATGAGTATATGGGAATGTTGTGAACTGTTAAATGAAGTTGTGGATGATAGCGATCCCGATTTGGATGAACCACAAATCGAACATTTGTTGCAGACAGCTGAAGCCATTAGGAAAGATCATCCAGATGAAGATTGGCTCCATTTGACTGCACTTATTCATGGTATATATCTGCATGCCAATGTCATATATATATATATATGATAAATACATAAAAATGTAAAATTTTGAAGGTTTTTATAATAATCTTTTTGATGGGTTGTAGACCTTGGGAAAGTTCTGTTGCTTCCAAGATTTGGGGAGCTTCCACAATGGGCTGTTGTGGGTGACACACACCCTCTTGGATGTGCTTTTGATGAATCAATTGTTCACCATAAGGTATACTTTTAACCCGAGTTCGAATTTGATCAAACAATGGTGTGTATTTTGTTATATTTTAGTTATATAAATTCAAGTTTAATGTTTCTTATTATGTTGCAGTATTTCAAAGAAAATCCTGATATTAACAATCCTGCTTATCAAACTAAGAATGGAATTTATGAGGAAGGATGTGGACTAGAGAATGTGATGATTTCATGGGGTCATGATGATTACATGTATTTGGTATGCTATTTAAAATTTTGAATATTTTAATGAATCTTGTTTAATTCCTATCATTTAAAGACGATTATAATAAAGTGGCAGTTAAACGGGCAACAAGATGAATTTTGAATATAAAACATTAAAAATGACATGTTCTTATTAATTATCATAGACAATGTTGCTTTCAAAGATGATTATTTAACATTCTAAATTTGCAGGTGGCCAAGGAAAATGGGACTACTTTGCCTCAAGCAGGATTGTTCATCATTCGTTACCATTCATTCTATCGTAATCTGCTAAAACTTTGACTTTCTGTTACATAAAACAAAGTTAGTTGGTTAATTTGGATATTTGAATCATACCCTTATGAATTATTACTTCTGTTATGGCAGCATTGCATCGGTCTGGAGCATATAAGCATTTGATGAACAAAGAGGATGTTGAGAACATGAAGTGGCTTCAAATCTTCAAGTAATCATGATTAACTTGTGAATAATCAAGATTAATATATGATTAATAGCATTTTTAACATTTATCTAACGCTTAACGTTTGCTTGCGCAGCAAGTATGACCTTTACAGTAAAAGCAAAGTCCGTGTTGATGTGGAAAAGGTGAAGCCATACTACCTATCCCTCATCAAAAAGGTGAGCCATTAGTTGATGGATTTTCCTTTCAAAGAATTTTTTACAAATCTTGCTAAATTCGGGTTTTTTTACAGTATTTCCCAGAAAAGCTCAGATGGTGAGTGTTATCAAAGGAACAACATGACTCAGTCTCTACCGTCGCAGTTTCTAGTGTTCCCATCAAGAATACATCGACGGTTTTCTTTTAGATTTAGGGAAATCTGTACATCATATTCTACCATCGTAAATGTATTTGTTAAATTGTTTGCGCTGTTTACATTGAGGATTGATTTATCAATATATCAAGTCTCCAATGGAGCTTGTAATAATGGTGTTCTCAAAACTTTGTACCGGGTGTTTTTGAACCGTTAGTTTTATAGCACCGAACGGTTGAACTAGCGGTCATAATCTGTTGTTAGATCAGACAAGTGAAAATTTTATTCAACTCTTATTTTTTTTAATTTATTTACTATAGGCTCCGTATTAAATTGTTATGTATACATAATTTTAGTTTTAATTTCGGTTACAAAACATTGTATAAAGGATTAAGATGAAGATATGGTTGTGGACCAAGATTGGACTTGGTACTAATGATAATATAGAGAATATAAACATATTTTGTGGCCCATCTATAAATAAAAGGTGTGGATTAAAAAAAATGATATGTGGCTGGCTGGTGATGATCTGAAGTTCACCAGTTACTTGAAGAATCAGTCATGCCCATATTTTTTTTTTCTTTTTTCCTAAATTGTTTGATAGCATTTTAATTTGGTATTTAAGTTCAAAGTATTTAGCCACAGTTAGTAAACAGCTAGTATCAAAAGTGTATTCGCAATGTATTCTAGAAGAAATTAAGGAAGCAATTATATGACAAGACATGAAGCTAGGTTGATGATGTGAGTCGTCGGTGTTAACTAATTAGCATTACCGTTATGTGGTAGGTAGGTATGCATAACATATGTGAAATGTGTGTATTCAAGAAAATCAAGTTTATGGATCTTATATATGAGAATTTACGTTTATCCGTTGATATTTAACATGATGTGTTAGATGTTAGTGATTTTAGTATCATGTCATTTTAACTAATTGAGATTTATTTAAGATTAAAGAGAAATTTCGATACAAGTTAAGATGTGTAGAGTGTTAGGATTCGTAAAACTTTGGATCGCTACTAAGAGTCCAAATACTAGGGCTGACATATCGTGTATACATGTACACGATAAGACACGAACACGATAAGAACCTATGTATAATATCATATTTTAATAGGTAAACATGTTTAAGAACTTGTTTAGTGAAACAAGTAAGAACCTGCGTATAATATCATATTTTAATATTTTTTATTTTAAAAAAAATCTTAACAGGTACTAACAGGTAAACTGGTATTTTACCTATTCAGACACGAAAATTAACAGGTAGATTCGTGTCTACCTGTTTAGGACACGTAACACGATAAGACCATACACGATACCTGTTAAGATCGTGTAGGTTCGTGTCGTGTATTCGTGTACGTGTCTAAAATTGTCAGCCCTACCAAATACAAACCAAATAAAAACAAAACCAACCATAGAGAGTTAGATGATTATACCTTTCACGCCTTTTGGCTGAAAGGTTGCACCCGACCACCAGACCATCTCCCATTTTTGTTAATGGTCTTAGTTTCAAACATATATATACTAAATGGTTCTCATGTTACTATTCATTATACACAAAAAGTTGGCTTTTTGTTATATTATATTATTTAATAACAAAAAAACATCTTTTTTAATAAACCAATTTAAGAAAAATTTTATGTATTCAATACATTTTGCGTCATGACCCGATCAACTCATTGAATTATTTCCGTTTTATCTAAAAGATTTAGCTAGCAAACACCTAGGGAAGGCAGTGGGTTTAGGGAAGGCCATGGGATGGAGGGGTGCCGCCGGGAACACCGGCCTGCCCCCTGTCGATACCGAAAAAAGCCCAAAAAACGGGTTGCTAATGCCAAAGCCCTTTACCGTGGTTCCAGCGGCTATCTGCTTCCATCGGCTCTTTCGACGGCTCAATTTAAAATAAAAATGTTAAAATTTTAACCCTATAAATGCCAACCAAAATCCTCATTTTTATACACATTTCTCAACCTATTCTATCTCAAACCATTATCATCTCTTGCTTACAAATCTCAAATCATTCTAAGTCTCAATCGATTCAAGGTCTCCTAACCCAAGGAAGGCCGGTTCGAGCCGAACGTTGTGCGAAATAACAGAACGTTGAAGATGGGACCAATGTTGAATGCATTGCTATCACGCAAGCCTAAAATAGCTTAACGCAAGCCTAAAATAGCATAACGTTGTATTTTTTCATTGTTCTCGTCTCTTTTTATGTTTTGTATTTATTCTGTATTTTTTATGTTTTTTATTTATTCTTGTATTTTTTTAAGAGTAAATTACAAATTATGTCCTTTAGTATTAGTGGTTTTAAGGAATGAGTCCTTTATGAAAATGACTTTCACCAATCGTCCTTCAATTATTCAAAACTTTTTGGATTGGGTCCTTTGCCCTAACGCCATCCAATTGAAACGTTAGGGCCCCTGCTTGCCACGTGAGTTCATTGATTTAATTTTCTTACTCTCCTCCAATCGCTCTTAGTTTTAATTTTTAGGGTTTTTCAAGAAACCCAGTTCCAGAAACAAAACATATTGTCCGCCTTCCTCCAATCGCTCTAACAACATCTTCATCTGCAATTTCATTCGACAATGGTGTTATGTTGGTGTGGTAAGCAAGCAATAGTAAGAACATCATGGACCCACCGAAATCTTGGGCGTAGGTTTTATGGGTGCCCTGAAAAGGTAATTTGTAATTTTAAAATCTTGATTTACCTTATTCTGCATCTTATGGTGTTTTCATCTGCAATGATATTATGGTGTTTTCATGGTAAGGGTCAAAGTGTCGTTTTATTGGATGGTTCGACCCTCAAATGTGCCAAAGATCCATGGACATTATTCCTGGTTTGTTGAACTCAAACAATGAAATTGAAGAAGCTCTGAAACTCAGTCAAGCAGAAACAAGAAATATGAAGAAGTACCTGACTATTAGTTGGATTGGGTTTTTTGTTTGTTTGATGGCTATTAACATGTTCTGACTTTATATTTGTATTGTAATGTTGAATGTAAGCAAAATGCCAAAATGTATCTTGGCTATCAAAGCATTATCTATTTTGTATCTATGTAATGGATTCTCTGCTTTCTATCTATGTAATGGATTATGAGTTTGACTTTAGATGAAGGATGCAAAACATTCACTTTGGATTAAAGCAGTTGATGTTATTCGTTCACTTTAGATTAAAACATTTGACTAAAATTGCACACTATTAACATTTGACTACATTAATGTAGTTTGTTATTGCAGCAGCGACTATTAACATTTGACTACATTCATGCAAAACATTCACTAAAACATTTCATTCACCGCAATTTGTTAAATTCGTGCAGTTTGTTACTGCAGATTGTGCAGTTAATAGTGCCCAAAACATTACTACACTTAATAGTGTCAAAAACAACAAAAGTGCAGTTAATAGTGCCCAAAACACACTGCATTACATGCACTGCAAAATAACACTGTATTACATTGTGTTGCAAACATACTTACCCAAAATACATCAACCAAAATACAAATACCAAACTCCATTCAATACATCCATCCTAGAAAAAACAAAGACTAAACTGCAGTTAATACATAACCACCAAAATAACCAAAATACATAGACCAAACTGCTGTTACCAAAAATACATAGACCAAACTGTAGTTAATTTTGTTCCTGCCCCTTGCAAGTCCTGCTGTTATGCCCTACCTTCTTACACTTGCCACAAGTTTTGGATGTTGATTTCTTAGACAACTTAGCCCTTTGTGCGAGATCTTCTAATTCAATTGCAGACTTCTTCCTTGCTTTTTTAGGCCTTCCAATTGGTTTATGGTATGCAGGAGGTGTGATAACAGTTGGCACTTGAGATTTTGGCCACATAGACCTTCCACTAATTGGATAGACTTTGAAACTGTAAACCTTTTCCACCTTTCTAAACTGTAAACAGGATTGACAAATGATTCAGGTAAGCCCACTTGTTCTCCATGACCTGACTTGATCCAAATGGCCGCCACTGCATGTTTGCAGGGTATCCCAGTGATTTCCCATCTCCTACATGAACAACTTCTCTGCCTCATATTCACCACACACTGATCACCATGTGGTGAAGGTGCAAATGTCTGATAGTGTTCTTCTCCATTCCATATTATAGTGTACCTGTTAATTGAGAGTTAGCATAGGCATATAACAAACCATATTGACTCAAACATATGGTGTGAGCATACCTAGTGGCTTCCTTCTTTATTGACTCAAACAACTTACTAGCATAAGGTGTCAGCAAACCTTCACTTCTATCAATAACTTTAAGAACATTAACAATTCTCATCATGAGATACTCCCTATTGTATTCCAGAAGGGTGATTATAGGCTTGTCTCTCCCATCTATCAACTTTGAATTAAAAACCTCACACATATTGTTTAACAACATATCATATTTTGCCCTACCTGTGATCATAACATACTTCTTGATATAAGACACATATGTAATAAATATTCTTTTGGTGGGATGTAAGACAACTACGTACTAGAAAATTGCGATCTTGTCCAGTGTTTTGGTGGGATATTAGACAGCCACAGTGCAGCTTCACTATTGAACTTTCTCAAGGCATCCATTTCCTTTTCAAATTGAACAACTGTTGTTGATGTGGCCAATTTCCATAGCATGTCTTTGTAAATCCTACCTTTGAATGTTTGCTTCATATTCTCATTAATGTGTCTAAGACAGTATCTGTGCTCAGCTGATGGGAAGACCAGATTTATTGCAGGAATAATGCCCTGTTATAAAAAAACATAATTATGTAATATCAACTATTCAAATATTAATACATAAAGCATGGATAATTATAGGACTTACCTTTTGCCTATCACTTATAAATGTAAAGTTTGATTTTAGACCCAAATCCAAATCTTCACCAAGGCACTGTAGAAACCATGTCTAGGAATCTTTATTTTCAACTTATACTATTGCATAAGAGAGAGGGTAAATACCATTGTTTGGGTCAACCCCAACTGCAGTTAGCAGTTGACCAGGATATGGACCTTTTAGGAATGCCCCATCAAGTCCTAAAAGATCTCTCCCAATTGATTTGAATCCTTTTCTCAAAGTGCCTAAACAAACATATGTCCTTTTGAATCTTCTTTCCACATAAGATGGATCTGTAGATGGTTCAACCTCAATTTTTACTGTTGTTTCTGGGTTTGTGATCATCAATTCATTCAGATAGTCTCTAAGAAACCCATACTGAAAGTTAAAATCTCCATGGACATGTACCATAGCTAAGCTCTTGTCTCTGAAAACTTTCATGGGTGAAATCCCTACTTCAAACTTCCTTTGCAAATGTTCTTGAAGAGCTTTGGTTGGGATCTTAGGATTATCTTGTACTTGATCCCTTATTTGTTCAGATAGAAAGCCAGCTGTGCAAGATTTAATGTCCCGACTTTGGAGGCGTTTGTGTTCATCTACCAATGTTTTGACCAACCAACTTTCAGATTTACCTTCCCTAGATATCAAAAGCATCCAAGGGCATAAATGCTCTTCTAGGTTTGTCTTTTTCCCCCTCCCACCAACATTTACAAGTGGTCATTTATCTTTATTTGAGCTGTTGGTCTCAACCCCAACTTGACTTTTCTTGTGTGCTATAGTAAGTTCAGGAGTAACCCCCCAACACACTGCCCTTACCCTGTCATTATCATCCTTCACAATTCTGAGTTGTCTTCTTGTTACTACAGCAAGTTCTTTAATCATTTTTTTGGCTTCCATTTTAGTTCCAAACACTTGACCAAGATAGAAGGTGGAATTCTTTTTGTTTTCTCTTCTTATACGCCTTAACATCTTTTTCCTATTGCTACCAACATTCTCATCAGACTCTGTTCCACTATCAAATAGTTCATTATCCATTTCATTAACTTCAACATCTTGTTCCACTATTAAACAATTATTAAACTCAACACCATCATCGGTATTCATCCTAAAATCTCTCATATCCACATCAGCATCATCCATACCACTCTCATTATCACCTATGAAATCAACGTCATCACTACCATCATCATCAGACCTCTCATCTTCATCAACTGCTTCATCCAAATTTTGACCTTCATCCAAGTTTTGACCTTCATCTAAGTTTTGACCTTCATCCAAGTTTTGACCTTCATCTAAGTTTTGACCTTCATCAATTGCTACATTCACAGTCATATTATCAGATAATCCAAAGAAAGGATCAAATTCAGGAGCATCTAATATAATCTCAACTTGATCGTGTTGGACACTACATTCTCCACTTTCCTTCCATCCAAGCAATAATGTAGATGAAATGTTCTTAGGCTGATTAATCATCATTACCCCTTCATCAGTAATCTCTTCAATTCTAACCTCGGATGGTGAACAAAAGTATGTGTGCACACTAGTTATTCGATGTTCAACGTATACGTTCATAACCTTATGCACATGCACATACTTTGAAAACCCTATTATATATTCATCACTCCCCAGTGCTCTAAGGCCAAAGTCTAAATCAGAACCTGGTACTAGATAATGGTAATACCTATCCATTTTACTTTCGTAACCTAACTGGGTTAAAACATGACCCAACTCATGTACAGAAAACTTGTCAATGTCAAGTAAATCAACAAAGTCTACTGTACCTTCAATATACAAACGATCTGGAAATCGAGTAAACTTACCACCATGATGTAACTTGATGGTGAATAGATGAGGGAAACCAACTGCATTTAAAATGAAGTTCAACTTATCAGATGTAAAAATTAAACCTTTAAGAAAATCAAAGCATCATAACTAGAACTTACTATATTTCGACTTCTTGTGCATCAAGACTTTCGCGAATGAAATATGTGTTAGCCATTCTTCTGTAAGAAGGTGGAAAACCCTAATGTGTGAAAAATGACGAAGAAGGAAGTATTTGAAAGGTTTTATGGCCCTCACGTGGCATCCAGGTGCATAAGCCCTAACGTTTCAATTGGATGGCGTTAGGGCAAAGGACCCAATCCAAAAAGTTTTGAATAATTGAAGGACGATTGGTGAAAGTCATTTTCATAAAGGACCCATTCCATAAAACCACTAATACTAAAGGACATAATTTGTAATTTACTCTTTTTTTAATTTAATGAAATGTTTGTTTTCTATTAGTTCTCATTTTTTAATTAATATTATATTTTTAGTTAGGTTTTATTTAATTTAATTAAAAGATGGTTAAGAGATGGAGTCCCCTTTACGATGGAGCGGAAAAAGAAAGAAAAATTTAATGTGACACTAACGTGGAAGAGAGAGTCGAGAATAGTAAGGAGGGAAAGATCGATTCCCTGACCCTTACAACCCTTCAATTCATTCATTTACCTCAAAATGGGTCAAAGAGTTGCATCTATAAAATCAATCCATTTATGTACAAACCGGTTTATTTTCCCACTTGGTGGAGCCGGTTTAGGTTAGGAACCGGTTTTTTAGTTCCGGTTCATCGTTTCGGTTCGGGTTGTTTTTTTTACACCTCTAAAACCTTAAAACAAGCTGTTTTCTTATTAAAGCATAAATCTTGCACAAACAATTACAAAGAAATGCATCTCCCCTTTCAGAGATCATCAAAATCTATAATCAACATCCCTCTTCCACCAAACCATTTCTGTATATACACACACACTAGCGATCCAAGACTTTTATTCAATTATTACAACTTGAAAAAAGAGCGTATTTGCTGATCGATGTCATCGATCAGCAAACAGTCGCTTCCTTGGTCACCAAACTGTTATCCGCCAACTGATCATCTAGCAACTGAGTTGGTGGAGCTTCATCCATGATTGACTCGATGATATCTTTCGTATTCAAAAAACTCGGTTGATTCGTTGAAGATAACATTCTCGCCCACATCCTATCAGTAATCACAACCTTGTTTTGCTTCTCGGTTATTCTCTGCAAATATAACAATAACTCACATGACCCGTGTTTCCTTTTTCGAGTATGAAAGACGACTTGAAGGATACGATTATAATTTTAACTTACATAAAACGGAAGGTAACATTCTCTACCATGGACCGGGCCAACGGTGAAGCCAGTGTAGCCAGCCATGGCTCCATGAACCGCACTTTGAGCTAGAAGAGTGCAGTAAACATTATCAGACGCGTTACTTGGAACAGCTCGAATCATGTATGTAGGATCTGTAATGTGAATCCATATACACTTTTAATCATTGTATCGCAATGGAAAAATGATGGATATACCCTTCCTTACCTAGGGTCAGGTTCAAACCAATATTTATGTGATAACAATGAAAACCACTGTTAAACAGAGTGTTACGTATATGTAACAATTATCATTCTGTTAGTATTACATATACGTCAATACTATGTGTCACGTATATGTAACATTATTTGCTACGTATATGCAAGACTCATTATTTCCGTATTTATGTTCAAGATACTTAAATACTCTTTTAACAATTAAAAGACAAAAATAATTTATAAATTATGTGATTGTTTGCGAGTGATTATCACGGTTATCACATAAAAAGTTGGTTATCATTTGAACTCTTCTCTCCTTACCTATGTATTTAAGGTTGAACTCCATTTCTGTTTGTTTTTTGAAATGTTCCTGTTTATAAGAATAAAAAATTTCTCTTAGACAAAGATTGACTCTTGACTTATTGGTCAAACATTATAATTGTCAACTTTGTGCTTGTGTTTCTTACCTTGATCTTTTGAGATAGCCACAAGCCAACATCATTTAAAAGCTTGTTCCCAGAGGCATCCTTGTCATCATTAGTTCTTAAGCTCTCGGCAACAAGATCTTGGCCAGCGCCTTCTGCGACAACAATTACCATATGCCCGTTTTCTTTAATTCTTTGTTCTACGTATTCGAAAAGACCTCCTGGTCCTTCAAGATAGAAAGATGACTCGGGAATCAAACAACAATCAACGTCTCGGCTTGCTAGAGTTGCATACATTGCAATAAACCCTACATAAACATGATTAACACGTTAATAATTTATTTTATTATTCTAATAATATTGCTTTTGTAAAAATGGAACGGGTCAAACAAGTTTTAAAGTCTATTATTAATGCATACAACCTTCTATATCTTAACGAATAATATTTACTCAAAAATCTTTGAAAATGGATAAAAAGTATTTGTAGGGCAACCTGACCCAGCCTTTTAATCCGACCCCCCCGCACAACAACATATTGTAAAAATACAGTAACGTACCACTATTTCGCCCCATTAACTTCACAAGCCCGATACAGTTCTCATTACTTTCTGCCTCAACATGTGCAGCGTTAATAGCCCGTTGAGCCTCCTCAACAGCAGTATCAAAGCCAAATGATTGATCGATAACCTGCAAATCAAGATCAAAGTGACAAGTTTAGATGACCAAACTTGATCTAAATAAAAGCGCAGAAAACAAAAACAAACAACAATCTTAAATCTTTACCGGAATGTCATTATCAATCGTTTTTGGAATCCCCACAACCGCAACTTTAAGACCCCGCCTTCTAACTTCCTGCATGAACACAAAATATTTACAATTGCCTTCATTAAAAAGTTAATTTTTGTTTCAACTTTTAATGTTTACAGTTATACAAAAGCACACCTCATAGATAGCAGACGCCCCCTTTTGTGTTCCGTCTCCTCCTATTATATACACCTAATATAAAAAAAAATATTAAATAAGGTTACAGATATGTCATGAAAGAAATATAAAAAATTGAAGTTATATTTTCTTTATGGTGTTTTATCTAACCTGATTGATTCCCCGGTCTTCAATACTATTAACTATCTTTTTATTGTCATAACCACCTCGTGAAGTCCCGATTATAGTGCCACCCCGTTTATGAATACCATTAACCGCTTTAGGTGTTAATGGTATTGTATTTCGTGAGTAAAAACCTCTGTATCCTCCCTGTATATCATTAACATAGCATATAAGTTCATACCCACAATTCAGGTATAAAGGGAATCGAATGGGAGTGAAATATTAACTTACTTCAATCCCTTCGATTCTTTTAACGCCATACATATCGTGTAAACTACCAACTATTTCTCTAATCACAGTGTTGAGCCCGGGGCAGAGGCCCCCACATGTCACAATGCACGCATGAACGTCATCCGACTTAAAATACACCTGAAGTAACATTCAAATAGCATATTAGTGTATAATGTAACATGTGATGTATAGATTATTTATAATTAGTTGAAAAGTGTGAAAGGTTTTTACTTTTTGACGGGGTCCTGCTCGTCGAAAATGTGTGCCTCTAGGACTGTTAGCATGAACAACAATCTATAATCATGGAAACATATTATTAGGACTGTCATTAAAGGGAAACTAACCCTTTATTAAAAAATCTGCATATTGTACAAGAATCGTAATAAAGTACTAAACCGAATGTAAATTAGCAAAACGCTGACCTTTTGAGCAATAGTGTCATCCATGTCGACAAAATACTGCCTGAGAAAACACAAGAACCAGTTCTTAAGAATCAAATCTATGCCAAATTTAACCATGAAAACAATGAGTGTGATTAGTTAAAGTGCTATGACTGTTAACTTACTCAACAACCGCGTATGCAGGATTATCTTGCAGTGGATTAGGATAAGTCTGCAACAAATCACACATTTAAATATCAAGAAAATACACTTCATATCTATATCTATATCTATACTATATAATAAATAAAGGTTTCTCAATGCCACGTTTCGCCTTGATATTCATTCTTGTAATTTTTTTCCCGCCTCTCCCTCTTATTAAATGCGCATCCATCTTTCGAATAATAGTATATTTTTAAACCCTTTCAAAAAAATATTTTTAAACAAATTATTAATTATACTAATAACACATTTATTTTAAATTATCTCATATTATAAGTAATTTAAAATCTAAGTACCTAACTTATGTTTTCATTCAAAGCGTAAATGAAAATCAAATTATTTTGAATAATAATTAATTTATTTTCAAAACTCAATTATGCATTAACTTTTACATATTTTTGGATTTTGTTTTCTATTGTTAGTATATGTAATTACGTTTTTCCATCTATAAGATGTATATAAAGATTTAAGAATTTTATGTATTAATATTTTTTCACCTTGTGTAGTACACAGGTTTTAAGCTAGTTATCATCATATACAAAGATACAAATCGCTTTGTCTTTAAGCATGAGCGAGTCAAATAATCAATAGTTAGCTGCATATGTGTGTGCAGTGCTTCTGTGTGGTAAAATGCAGAACAAATTGTTTTTGACTTTTTTCTTCCATTTTAACAAGAATAACTGTTAGTTGGTCAACAACTTCAAACTCACCTTTCAACCCCCAACATTTCAGGATCACCTAATCAATAATAAAATAATAAAAAACTATATAATAATTAGAAAGAAACACATATATTGGAGGATTCAATACAAAACCACAAATAATACGATAACCAATCTAAACGATTTATTTATTATACAGATACATGAGTACATATACATATATTAAATATATACATATATTAAATATACATATACATATACATATATTAAATACTTTAAGTGTGTCACATAATCAATCATGGCATATTTTAATAGTTATGACGATATTTTATATAAATAATTTATTAATCTATATTGAACCACCCCAATATTCACATATATAATATTATATACAGAGAGACAAAGAAAGAAGAAATAATTAAGACCCTTTAATCACATAGGCATGATTAACAATAAAACTAAAACAAATATAAACTAATATATTTTCTGATTTTTCTTACAAAAGTCCCTCAATAAATTTTTGCACATAAAAAACCAACATTCTTTATATTTTTTTCACAAAAGTCACTCGACAAATTTTTGCTCATAAAAAACCAATATACTTTCTTGTTTTCACACAAAAGTCCCTTGACAACTATTTACCCTAGCAAATGATTCGGTAAAAACAAGACAAATGAAATCGACTGACAGAAACAAGAGAAAAACAAGTGATTCGTTTGCAAAACGGTTTGATTGCTTGTGTGTTTTCAAAGTATTTTTTTAAAAATAGATTTAATTTGATTACAAATAATCTCTTTATAGAATGAATTTGTCAATCGATTTCCTTTAACCATGCTTCTGCCGATTCTATCGCTAGAGTAAATAGTTGTCGAGAGATTTTTGTGACAAAAATCAAAAAATATATTGGTTTTTTTATGAGTAAAAATTTGTTGAGAGACTTTTGTGAAAAAAAAAGGGTATATTTGTTTTTTACGTGCAAAAAATTGTTGAGCGATTTTTATGGAAAAAAAAAGAAAAAAAGTGTGTTGGCTTTTTATTACGTTTGCCCGAATAAATTTGATGAATTTTGGGTTGGGGATAGAAGTAACATACCGGAAGATCAGTAATATAATCAGTCAAATGAGGAACATCTTCAAGGACATATCCATGATCGCCGGTGACAACTTTCGGTTGAGATTCAGATACCGCCATAACTGGACTCCGATGTGTTAACTTAACTTCAGGCTTTCTACTGTTCCGGTTACCCGTTTTCCGATCACGATTCTTATCACTGCTTAACTTGAAAGCACCGATCGAAGCAGCGTGAGTTACAGAATGCATTAATGATGTATTGATCAGGAAACTAAGGTTGACTTTAAATCAATCGATTGCATGTGTTTCTGGAAGCTAGAAAACATGTACGGCTGTTTGATTTTTCAACTGGAAAATATAAAATTGTGAGGGTTTTTGAACGGTTTATTGAATTCCAGGGGAGGAAGATGAAACTGGAAATTGACAGTTGAGGACTTCTAGTATACTATTTATTTGAGAATATCGATTTTTGCTACGAGTTCTTTGAGTTTACAATTTGTTCATTTTAGTCCTCTGAGTTTTGTTTTTGTTATGAATTTGCCTTGTGATTACTTTTGTTTGACATTTAAGGGACTTTTCTTGTTTCACAGGGCTCGGTTACGTATCTTTTTGAGGGATTTGGAATCTGTTAGAAAATTGAATGAAATTTAATTCAAAATCCTTTATATATTAAGTTTTTATAATTGTTTTGTAAATACGTTAATAGTTCATAATTAGAATGTAAATAATGTTAAATTATGAAACGGAATTTTTTTTGTTTTTATTTATTCCTTTGACTAATAAAAGTCAAAATATGCATGAAGATTCAACATAATACAATTACAAACCTCCCTAAATAGAAACTTTTAGGGCTACTTTTCTTTGTCTAGTATGATTTGCTAGGAAGAATTGTATATATCTTTTTTTTTCTAACTTTATTAAATGTATATATCCTTATAATGACAAAATACCCTTTCTAAAATTAAAAAAAGCCATTTTCAAAATATGCTAGAACTTCATGTCCCATGTCTCAACTTTTCATTATCATTAGCTATCGGCAATTACAGGCAGTGGCGAAACTTAAAGAAAAACACGGGAGGGGGGGGATTTTTTTCGTATCAGGAGGGCCCTCACTAAGCTTCGCCCCTGATTACAGTTGCATGCACCCTAGCATATGTATAAATCTAATGGACGACACAACTCAATTACACCCATACTATATCATTATTTTGATTTCATATTCATGAAATATTATGAGATAACACCCACTAATTTTGCTACGAGGCTTACATATTTATGTCAACATTGTTCAAAACCCTTCAGTATAAAATAAAGCTATATATTATATAATTTCTTGTTAATAAAATGTTATGATGAAAAAGAATTACAATTTTGTCACATTTTGACAGTTTAATGTCTACTCGATCGACTGTTTAAAGACATATTTGATGGTCATTAGTGATGTCACAAAGGGGAAACATGATCTTTGTATATGAACTAAAACTTAGAAGATATAAAAGATGAAATGATATACTTAACAATTAAGGGCTCGTATGTCATTAATCCAAAGTTCAGGGTGCTCACTGAATACCCACAGAAATTATCGAGAGAGAAACTAGTCTAGCCGACATTAAAAACCATTGTCGAAATAATTAAATCTCCTAAAAATATATTATAGCATACCTTATACAAAAAGAATTCGAGTAAATAGTAGTTTGTCGAAATAATTAAATCTTCGAACTATTTTTTTATTTATTTTTATAATTTTCATTTTTATCCCTTATAGTATATATAATATACGCTTTTAACCCGATTAATTTTCTAATAACTTTTTTTTCTCTACCAACTTTCGTTTGTTACCTTTTAAAAAAAATGGAACGTGAGGTTTTTTTTCAATGTTCCGGTATTTTTTTTAAACGGTGTTGTATTCAAAATCGAGTATATTTTTTTGTGTCGCGCGCTATAACGAGCAGCCCTACCGTTGCGATGTCGTAAGAAACTCAATCACTTATGAGCGAATAACATATTAGCAGTGTTATGATATTATCGTATCCGATATATGTGTTCACTTGTACGGTTTCGACGATAATAAACGATGACAACCAAAATCATGCCGTGTAAAACGAACAGGGCGTCCCCGAGAAATTAAGTATCCGGCTCGACATAAAAAAATGCCCCAGTTCCCCCCTCAATATGCACGTATATAAAAAATTTCAATAATATGGCGATAATTGTAATTATAATAATAAAGAAAACTACCATAGAAAAGTATCTAGTAGTTACATACCTAAATGAATCGGGAGGCTCTCCTAGTATTTTGCGAAGCAAAGTTGTTGATCAAGTCTTCATATTGCATGTTATCTAGTATATCGCTCTCAATAACAATCATTCCCAATCCATTAAGTCGTTCTTGGGACATTGTAGATCGTAAATAAGACTTTAGTAACTTTAGTTTTGAAAAACTTCTTTCAGCAGATGTCATCGTGACAGGAATAGTTAACAAAGTTCTATATGCAATTGATACGTTAGGAAGATGAATAGCTTCCTTCAAAGACTTTAAAGCATCAACGGGGCTGATAATTTCACTAGATAATGATGTGCAAAAATAATTTAACTCCGAATAAAATTCCTCACCATTAATATCTAATCCAACTACTTCCCCATCCCTCAGTGCATTTTCAAGACGAATACAACATGCCTTTAGCTCTTGGTCAACAACAACAACAGCGCCGTCGTCGCCCTGAGAGTCAATCACGTCGTCCTCCAGCGTCCGAACAACAGCGTCTCTTCGTCCAAGCGTCTGTCCGGCATCTTCGCATCACAGGCATTCACGTAAACTCGTAATCACGTTTTAGGTTGTGTAATTGGGATGAACCATAGAATAAATGGATAAAGGTTGGGCCATTTGGGTATTATTGGGTTGTGTATAACTATTAAATTGGGTATTATTGGATTGGATTTAAATTAAAAAAATTGCCCCTAATTTTTATAAATTTTTACAGAATTTATAAGTTATTATTATTTTTTTAATAATATATATATACTTTTTTTTAAAATGTATGCCCCACTCGTAAACATACCCCGGTGCTGCGGCACCACCCGCACCACCCTCCAAGCCGGTCCTGAATACGAAGAAAAACCGTCCACACTCCTTCGCGAAACATGAGGTAAAGATACTAGTTTTATATAAAATTTGTACATATTTTGTGATCAATATTGATGTCTTTATTATAAGATTGGAATTTTGATGGCTTTACGTTTGTAACATCTTGACTTGGATTTATGGCGATTTGCATACTTTTTTCATCTAGAAAAGTTTGACACAACTCTATTAATGATATCTTTAGTTATAGTTAACCAAAATTAATAATATTTTAATCTTTAAAGTTATATTATTTTTTTATCTTTTAAGTATTTTTAATAATATATCTATATACCTTTTTATTGACAAAATATATTATAAAATTATTATTATTATTATTATTTAACTGAACACAATAACAATTTTGTGGTGCAAGATTTCTGGAACCTTCTCGTATGTGGTCATGCAGTATATTCCATTTTCTCTTGTTCGGTCCCTTTATTTCGTCCAATTGTACATCAATCGAACAACATAAAATTATCAAAGTCATAAAACGAACATGATGATAAAATAGTAGCACCATTTGGTATAATATAATTAATTGGTTGGCTTATATCATATATGGTTACAAAAGATGTCAAAAATTGAGATGACACATTGTAACCATTTTTGTTTTAGAAGGTGATTTATAAGTTATTTTTTTAAATCGTACAGTATTAAAATAAATGTATTAAAAAATTTATGAGTCCATTATTTGTTTTGTGTACTTGACCTACTTCTTTATATGTGTGAAAAACTGAAAGGACATATTTATAATTTACAATTACATGAATCATTTCATTTAAATATTAAGTCACATAGTTTCACGCTCATATATTAATACAAGTGTCATTTAGAAATATTGTAGAGTAAAGTTTAGTGTGATATGTGTCATTACCCTCAGTGTTTTTTTTAAAATAAAAATCTAATCTTTTTTTGTTATAAAAATGATAAATTCAATAAATTGATGCTATGATCATCCATTTAAAAAAGGTCTTATTCGAATGTAGCAAAGCCCACGGGCAACTTGTTTGTCACAGGGGATCACCTAAAAGCTCTACAATTATTGTTTTGTCACTTACATTATGCACCCTCAACGTTTGAATATATTACAAAAGTATTCTCCATCTTCTAAAAAGCACAAAAAATTACCATGTTCATACAATATTTACATGTATGTGACATAATTCTTTTAAGCTATATTACCTTTTTGATAAATAAATATAGGAGATCGTCATATTATTCGTTTTAAATTGACATATAAATTCAACTTATTACTTCATAGAAATTCATAGTATTTAGATGAAATAAGTTCTTTTATAATCAATTTAAAACCATCTGTTGGAGGTTGTAACAATCCAAACGATCTCACTATATCAGGGCCCTTTCGACGTTGCATAAAAGCCATTACTTTACGTTCAGCTAAAGCAGATTCCTTTTTCCAGGTTTTGTATAGCTTCCCAAGTGCCCAGCTTTCTTTTTAGGTTCCGAAAGACAGAGTAGCTTCAACATCGAGTAGGGTATGGGATAGAGTTCGAGTGAGCCATATATTGTGAAATTTTCAAGATGCTTGAGGTACACAAAACCGGTTTTTGGGTCAAACCGATTCGGATCAAGTCGAAGCAAGTCAAACCCGAATTAAGTCAAACCAGATCGGATATCTCAAACCTAAGCCCAAGCTCAAGCCCAAGCACATATTTTACACGTGCCGTTCACACGAGTTAACACCAATCCGCTCTCCGCTCTCGTCTCCAAACCCCAAATTCGTCCCACAAAACAGTTTCCCCCGTCTCCTTCTTCAGCTCCCGAGAAAGAATATCATCTGATTCTTCGTTAGTTATTGATCGTTCGTCATGTATCGAGCCGCTGCATCGAGAATCAGAATCCTCAAGGCCAGTAACTATCAATCAAATCATTGTCTATAATTAAAAAAAACCTACTTTGTGAAGCGATCATATGACCTAGGTATTTCAACTTATGCGTTATTTTTGTTTTTGAATAATTTTGTTTCATGTATCCTAGGGTTCATCGATCTGAACGTAATGTGTTATCTAGTTTGAATATAGTAAATCTAGTGGCGGAAGCATAAAATTGAAAATTTCTATTGGCTTACACTTTTTAGGTTTGGACTAATTAGACTAATTCATATGTTAACTGCTAAACATTTGAAATCATTGTTTGACCTAAATGTTTGAACAAGAATTGCTATATATATGAAGAATGCTTATAAATCAAATACTAAGATTTTTTTAAATCTGAGAATTCATTGTATGCTTATCATGTTCTTTTTTATTGTAACTTGCCTTATAATATCATCTGTAGAAATCTGATGTGGTAACAGATATTCATGAAATAGAACGATAAGGATCTTTAAAAATGTCTGTTGCAGTTAAACTATCATGTAACAACTTTCAAAATCTTGTGTAATAGGGCCAGGGGGGCAACAGGACCTTGAGCAGGTTTGCAAGTTCAAGTGCGGTTGCAGCCACATCGTCATCAGGGGGTATCTTTAGCTGGTTTACAGGTGGGAGTTCATCTAGCCTGCCTCCTTTGGACTTTCCACTAAAGGGTATTGAACTTCCATCTTCTTTACCTGATCATGTTGAAACCGCGAAAACCAAGATAACAACTCTCCCAAATGGAGTCAGGATCGCCTCTGAGAGTTCATCTGTAAGGAACAGTTTATCTCAAAGTAAACATAGTTAGTTAGTTATGTTATGATGTAATCATGATTGTTGGCATTGTTTGGACAGAACCCTGCAGCTTCGATTGGATTGTATGTCAATTCTGGCTCGATTTATGAAACACCATTATCGTTTGGGGCTACACACCTTCTAGAACGTATGGCTTTCAAAAGCACCGCTAACAGAAGCCACTTGCGTGTTGTGAGAGAAGTGGAGGCTATTGGCGGCAATGTGACGGCTTCTGCTTCCAGGGAGAAAATGAGTTACACTTTTGATGCTCTCAAGACTTATGTACCTCAAATGGTGGAGTTACTTGTTGACTCTGTAAGGAATCAAGTTTTCTTGGACTGGGAGGTCAAAGAGCAGGTAGTCTTCTTAATTTCTTAGTGGTTTTTTTCCGGATGTTTGCCGTAAATAATGTTATAATATTGATTTGCAGATCCAGAAAGTGAAAGCTGAGATCAGTGAATATGCCAACAATCCAGAGACATTGCTGTTGGAAGCAGTTCATTCAGCTGGATATTCTGGGGCATTAGGCATTCCTCTTCTTGCTTCAGAAGGCTTACTTAACAGATTAGACGGCACCATATTGGAACAATTTGTAGCTGTTAGTTTTGGACCATAACTTACATTGTTGCGTTATTTGTGGTATTTTGTGTGTATGTGGAAATATTGGTGGTTTGGGTAATGGGTCAAAAGGAGATATTTCATATTTGGGTCAAAATGGGTCAAGTCAAGCGACCCACAAACAGTTTTCTGTGTCTGTCTTTTCTGGAGTTTGATGAAGAGAAGTTTAAATATGAGTTATTAAGATAGCTATATTGGTGCAATGATAATCTTATTCTTAATAAAACCATTTAGAAGGTTTTATGTGTTTTGAATACACTTAAGAGTTACTTTTGACCCTTTGACCTGTTCAACCCATTTTCACTGTGGATAAATAATTTTAAAGTTTTGTCACTTATTGCGTTTTTTCTTTGTTTCAAGATATTCATTCATTAGGTGTGGATTCTTATTATTATTAAAGCTGATCAAGTTTGAAAATTGTAGGCAAACTATACTGCTCCTCGGATAGTGCTTGCTGCATCAGGTGTTGAACATGAGGAACTGTTGAAATATGCAGAACCTCTTCTCTCTGATTTGCCAGGTGGCGCCCATGTTGAGGAACCATTGTCGGTTTATGTCGGTGGTGATCATCGAGTTATGGCTGATACAGGGGTATGTTCTGCAAATTGTCCCTCAAATTACCTTTCTATCCATCTTTTGTTTATTGTCCCCTTCTAATGCAATCCTCCATTGGTTTCAGAGAACTAGTTTTGCTCTGGCTTTTCATCTTCCTGGTGGATGGCTTAATGTGAAGGATGGCATGACTTTGACAGTTCTTCAGGTAAGTTTTTTTAAAGTTCATGGAGTGTCAACTGATAATGAGATAATCATGTGTTAGTTATTTGCAGATGCTAATGGGAGGAGGTGGATCTTTCTCAGCTGGGGGTCCTGGAAAAGGGATGTACTCACGGCTTTGTAAGTTGTACTTTTGTCCAGTTCAGATACTTGCTTATGCATACAATCTGACTCACACGTACTTATTCATTTAAAAGGTTGTCGGTTAAAATCTCATTCTTGATTCTGATTATTATGGTGAGCAGATCTTCGTGTCTTGAACGAGTACCCGGATGTTCATTCATTTTCAGCATTCAACTCTATCTACAATAACACTTCCATTTTTGGAATCCAAGGCACCACTGTAAGATTATCTTCAAGTGTTCAACCATTTGTTTGTATGTTAGTTCTCATATATTATCTACATTGTTACAGAGTTCTGAGTTTGCACCGAAAGCCATTGATATAGCAGTTGATGAGCTTAAGATCATTACCAATGAAGGATCAAGTGTGCCTTTTTGACACACCTTTTACTAGTCTTTCCATGTATTATACTAAATTTTTTGCACTTCAATCTGAAGCGGCCCATGTTGACTTGAACTGTTATTTAACCCACCCTGTCGGTCTCGCCTCCTCTAGTTATCTAAAGATCACTTCTGTTTTTCAGTCAGAAAGGAACAGCTGGATCGTGCTAAACAATCAACCAAGTCTGCCATTCTAATGAACTTGGAATCAAGAGTATGTAACCTGTCTTATTGTTGACTACTAGCCGAATAACTAGCCGCATAGATTATTCGGTTTAATGTGCGTATGATTTATCAATATGTTGCAGATGGTTGCTTCAGAAGATATAGGTAGACAGATATTGACATACGGAGAGAGGTAAAATTTTTTACAATCTTTAAATTGCGTACTTATTAACAGTTTCATCCTTGGTCGATCCAAAAAATAAAATTGAAATAAACTTGTTCATAACCGATGGTTCAACTGTACATCACAGAGCGGTTGGTTGTTAATAAAGTTTGAAAGTTATCCGTAAAAATGGTTCAACTATTTGTTTTTACCTGCTTTGTATTTTGATAAAAATGGATTGGTATTTAAAACATTTATAAACAGGAAACCTGTGGAGTTGTTCTTGAAAGCTATAGATGAAGTATCAGACAAAGATATCCTCTCCATTGTGATAAAGCTTCTTTCCTCCCCGCTCACGATGGCATCTCACGGAGACGGTAGACTCTTTTAGGTTTTTTTTTCATTATGTCATTTCACTTCTTGAACTTGTACTTATATTCAACTGTTTTATGGCAGTTATAAATCTACCAACCTACGACTCCGTTAGCAGCCATATTCGTTAACTGCAGGGTTCTTTTGCTTCAAAGCAACAAAATCTGGTAGATGCTGCTTGTTATTGTTATTTTTAGACACTGAGAATAATTCTATTGCCATCCATTTTTGACCTCGTATTCCGTCATGTATTCTCTGTAAACTTTTTTGTTGGTGCTTCTGCTATTGGCTTCAAAGCATGTTTTATGCAATGGTTAACGCACAAAAAACGCTTGTTCGTATCTTATACTCGCTATGAATGGAATTTACAGCTCGATCAATGTCCACAAATGAAGGGGCAAGTAGGTAATCTCGCATAGGAATAACGAGATGATCTATGGCATGAACCTATATACACAAGACAAAAATGTGAGATAATTGAACAGCCAGAACTCAAACAGAACAATGAATACATATCAACAACTTACCAAAGGGCCTCTGGTCTAGCGGGTAGTGGTACCAGGTGTTGGAAAGGGTGCTTCTCTCCAAAAGGTTGAGGGTTTGAGTCCCACAATGAACAAATGTGTAGATTTATAAGTAGTATTTAATGGGTGTGTGAGTTGCTGTTCAAAAAATATATATACATATCAACAACCTACGAAAATAAGGCGCGATATAAGGAAGTGGGAACCAGTGTTTCATATGGCTCGTTGAGTGATGACTGATGACCCCCACCAACATCAAGCTGCTTTAATCTTTTGGGGATGGAACAGCACCCAACAGAAGAAGAAACTGTTTAAAAGAAAATTAAATGTGAATGCAATAATGGGATTTTATTTACTACTCACGTAGTTAATGTTACAAGCTATCAAAAGTCAATACATTTGCATGATGAATACAAACAAAATTTCTTATTAACAAGGCTTTTCAAGATATAGATGGTCAAACACCATATGGCAACATCAATTTGATTCTTAGTTGGATCTTTTATAGTACACTGGCTGGGTTGACTTTGACCCAATTTGATTATCTTCGATCGAATCTTTACTTCACTTCGACCTTTTAGATTGTGAGGGATATTAGAGTATTGTATACTGCCACGTGGCATCACCTTTTAGATTGTAAGGTAGTGATTGTTTTTATAAAATATAAAGGCGTAACTCGCTACAAAGTTAACCTTTCAGAGAAATTACAAGACTAGTAAGTTACATTGACGAAATGATTACCATTTGACAATCATGTCATGGCATGTGGTGATGTTGATTATGATTCCCTTTACAAATTTATAAACCTCATATACATGAAGGGTCATGTCAATTGAATTCAAGTCATGTGCCACGGGCCCACAACTACCAAAAAAGTTTTAGAGCAAATGGAGCGAGTTGGATCTTTTAATTTCTTGTGAATGTTGTTTAAAATGCATTTGCATGTTGATTATTGCTACATTGGTTATCGGTTAGGGCCCTAGAGTCGTGTGGATTGGATTCACCCTTTCTCGAGCTTGAGATGGAGTTACAACATGAAGAAAACATCGCGACCACCTTCATACGATCAAGTTAGTATCGTACATTCGTACCCACCACCATATATATAAAATAAAGAGTGGAGTGAATTGAAAGAGAAAGGGAGTGCACTCGTATGCGGATGGAGAGATTCCACTAGGAGGAGAGAGAGGAGTAGCCTATATATAGAGAAGGACATGGGTTTGATTGGCCCAATGGGCCATACCTTATCCAAGCCCAAACATTAACCTTGGTTGGGCCTAAGCTCAATCATTAATCCCAATCTTAATATACGTCATCATTGATATATCTTCTATACGATTCTATACGTTGTTAACCTTTAGGTTTCCTAGTAGATTGTCAAACAATGCCCCGAACCCTTTTTAGTTATAAATGTTTGAAGGGTTATAATAATAAAAGCATCAATCAAGTAAATGATGGATTTTATTTTCTTTGAAGTTGGATTTGTTTTATCAACCTTTAATGAGTACCCACTCACATATAGCGTGGGTGCCACCCATACTCGAGTGCATTTGATGGATACCATGGAGATGCACACATGACACATTTTGGTCAAGTGCTATACACTTATAACTAGGTTTTATATAAATGAGAGATAAAATCCAAGTTTTAGAATAATTAATGAAAAATAACTTTAAAAATATAAATGAGAATCTGAAAATTATAAAGTATAAAAATATGTCATCTGTGACAATTCTAACTATTTATGATTATAAAATATAAAGTAGATATGTGAAATATTATACGTATTCCATTGGTTCTAGAGGTAACATTAGGGGATAAATCCTTAAAAAAATTAGACATTTTGTTATTTTTTTCTAGAAGAAAAACATCCAATAACAACTTAGCGATATTTGTAATTTTTGGTTACTTTAACGTGCATGACATAAATTTAAGTGTTTGGTAGTGGGTGACTTTGCTTCGAAGTTTTTATTAGTGACATGTTTTTTTAATAACTTTAATAAACTCAAACTACCTTCTTGTTTATTTAATTATTAGTTAAAACTTAAAAATATTATTAAACCATATAAAATTCACGTATTACTTTTCAAACAAGGACCCACAATAAACAAAAACCCATATAAGCATAGGGTTGGTTTTGATATTTTTTTAAAACTCGCCCTTTAAACTTTAGTGTTTTTAGAATCGGATTGGATCGACCGGTCGGACAAAGAATTAATCATAGAACCGTTCAGATTATGCGTATTTGAACTGTTTTCGTATGACCTGACCGGACCGGGTGGTCTAAATTCCCATTATTTTTTTTCTTTCAAAATCTCATTGTTTGATTAGTTTAGCATTACAAATTACATATTTTATTTATTTAGGTCTTCATGTGTTATTAAAATTACAAATTAATATCAAAACATATAAGTTTTCTATATTTTGTATGCATATAGATAGTTTAATATTTATATTATTTATGACGTTATCCGGTTCAACCGGTATGAGTGTTCGACCAGCATACCTATAGGGCGACCGGTTTGTTGTCTAGTCAGATTCTGATTTCATTGATAAACCTACTTTTAAATCTACACAAATAGTCATCATAGGACTAGAACATTTAATCACTTGATACTACACACCTTGATACCATTAAAACACGTGCCTTTTTTAAAGACGACTTTTTAAAACCTCTACTCCTTTCAGGAGCAATTGGGTATTCCTGTAAGTCATGTATGTCTTTCCCAACAGGTTGTAACCGTAGCGGACTCGAACCCGAGACCCACCTAAGAAGAAACTCACAACTGGGAAAACCCCTGGCTTAATCTAGAAAAATTTGTCCTAAAAGAGACTCGAATCCATAATCTTTCATTTAGAAAGTAACGGGGTTACCACTCTACAAGAATGCTTGTGGTACGTGCCTTTTGTTGATGTTTTAAAATAATTTTAATTATTGCAATCATGATCCATGAGCAAATGTCAAAGCTGACAACAGTAAGTCTTTAAACCCAAAGCTGTTAAAAAAAAGTCTTTAAACCCAAAAGAAGTATGAAAAGCTGAAACATACTCATTTAATTCAACACCAACCCCATTATCTTTCATCATTAATTTCTGTAAAAACACACACCCTACTTCAAGAACAACCCTAATAAGATCATCCCTCATCACCTCCATTTCTTAACAATCAAAGAAATGGAGGAAAAATCCAACCTTTATTCACTTTCTTTAATCTTTCTACTTGCTGTTCTCACCGGTGCCGGTGGTAGAACAACCGCCGGCACGGGGTCAAACCCATCATCTCCAAATCTCAACAATGCTTACATTGCCCTCCAAGCATGGAAGTCAGCCATTAAAGATGACCCAAAAGGAATCTTGAACTCATGGGTTGGGTCAAATGTGTGTGATTACAAAGGAGTGTTTTGTGCAGATTCATCTGGGAGTGGGACAATAGTTGCAGGAATAGATCTCAACCATTGTAACCTTGAGGGCATTCTTGTCAAAGAACTTTCCCTCCTTAAAGACACGTCTTTGCTTCACCTCAACAGCAATAGGTTCTCAGGCACAATCCCTGACACTTTAAAAGACCTTTTTACCCTCACAGAACTTGACCTCAGTAATAACCAATTTTCAGGACCTTTCCCAACCACCACCCCAAAAATCCCAAATCTTGTCTATTTAGACGTCAGATTCAATCTTTTTTCAGGACCCATTCCAGATTTTGTCTTTAACAAGAATCTTGATGCAATTCTACTCAACAACAACAATTTTGATGGTCAAATCCCACAAAGTTTAGCAAATTCCCCTGCTTCAGTCATCAATTTAGCCAACAATAAGTTAACTGCTGATATCCCAATTAGCTTTGGCTATTCCAGTCCTGGATTGAGAGAAATCCTGTTCTTGAACAACCAATTAACCGGTTGTATACCTCAAGGGATTGGATTATGGTCAGAGTTACAAGTCTTTGATGCAAGTTTCAATTCATTGATGGGTCATTTGCCTGATACAGTTTCTTGTTTGGAAGATATTGAGGTTTTGAATGTGGCACACAACAATTTGTCTGGTGAGTTGCCAGATTTGGTGTGTGAGTTGAAATCTTTGATGAATTTGAGTGTGGCTTACAATTTCTTTTCTGGGTTTAGTCAAGAATGTGCAAAGTTGTATGGTAGGAATGTGGATTTTGATTTTGCATTGAATTGTATTCCTGGGAGGGAGATGCAAAGGCCTGAGCCAGAGTGTGATACGGTTCCTGGAGGTAGTTTGAGTTGTTTAAGAATACCATCTATGAAGTCATTGTCTTGTGGGGCATTGCTTGGATCTCTGAGTTCATCAAACCCATAAAAAATGTACATTTTTTGTTGGATTGGTGAAATTCTGTTGCAAATTGATTAATGTATTTACATCTGACTTACTTACAAAAGTGAGGTATGAAAGTAATGGGTCATATTATGGTTGTAACTCATTTATTATATGAAGGGATAGTAGATCAACAAAGTTATTGCTTTTGTTTTTATTTTTTGTATGGAGAAACAGGTGTTTTGGTAATATATATTACTATTATTGGTTTTGATCTATATCTAAATTTTTTTCTAGATTAATAATAATAATAGTAATAAGCTAAAATCATACTAAAACTTAATATATAAATTTAAAATTAACCTACAAGGCTTGTAGTACAAGCTGAATCTTTTGGGCCCCTGTTTAAGGGACCAAATAAGGGCATTTTATATCAGGAGTGGTTCGACTATATATAAATATAAGCTGAATCTTATTGGCCTCAGTTTAAGGGATCCCCAATTTTTAGGGTAACATGGTTTAATTTTGAGTTTTTGACAAGTTTGGAAAAAAATTAGTATACTTGAAGTAGTTTTCTTTTCACTAAAACTCACTTTTAACTATAATATGTGTGATTGTGTACCTTTTATAACTTGTATACAAAAAAATGTGTATCGTCATATTCTCATTGTTAGGATTTTAATAAAAAAAATTGTTTTTTTTTTACAAAAATGCCCCATTTTAGAATTGGGTTTGAGCGCCCAAAAAGGTTTAGCCGACCCTCTTCTATATGTGCACCATACAAAATATGCATCATCATATACTCATAGTCATCAATTGCGTTAATTGCAACTAAATGCATGATACTAACTCACTAGGGTAGGTAAATCAATTGCATAATAATCCATCAAATTGAAAACTTTGACAAAAGGTAGACAAACTCAAGAAAAACTGTTGATAGTATAATCCAAACAATGAAAACAAGGATAAAAAACTAAACTCTGCTTGATATTTCATTATTTCAAAACGGTTGGGTTTGGCTTTGCTTAGATCTCTTAATTCATCAAACCCATGAAAAAATGTACATTTTTTTGGATTGGTGAAATTCTGTTGCAAATTGAATAATGTCTTTATATCTGACTTGATTACAAAGTGAGGTATGAAGATCATGCTGTCATGGGTCAAATTATGGTTGTATTTCATTGATTATATAAAAAGATGGTAGATGAAAAAAATTATTACTTTTATTTTCCGTATGGAGAAACAAGTATTTTAGTAAGTTATATTAGTATTGTTGGGTTTTATTATTCTTTTTAAGAAACCCTACTTTTGATTATCTTATAAATCATGTCTAATTGTCTACTGACTTGAAATTACCTAAGAACTCAATTAGTAAAGTGGTGGCAAATACCACGGGCACATTTAAACCTTCAACTTTGGTATAATTACAATCTAAACCATCAATTTTTAAAAATTTTCATTTGACCCCTGTACGATATATAATATATGTTTTTAACCCCATTAATGTTTTTACTAAATTTATTTTCTCCAATAACTTTCGTTCGTTAACTTTTTTTTAAATCGTTAAATATATTTTTTAGATGTCGTTGGTTATATCGACTGGTGGTAACGTGCTGGTACCTAGAAGAATGAGATCGACAACGACTAAATAACATCGGTACCGTTGTATAATTGTCTTTGTTACTAAATGTTTTAACGAGTTTGTCATTTGAATGTTAAGTCATGTTTACATCGCAACGTTATTTTTGTAAGTTTCTTTTTGTGCTAAATCACGTTTATGACGCCCGCATTAATAATAACCCTCCAGTTTTCTCCATTTTCATATACTACCCTTCAACTTTCTAAATTTAAACATATCACACAAATTTCTAAAGTTTCAAGTTTACCTCTGTACAAAAATCTCTACTTCTCAAATTTCTGAGCTCTAAATTTTACCCTCAAATTTCGTTTCTTTTTTCTTTTACTTTTTTTATATTCGTTTGTAAAAGTTAGTTTTTTCTAATTTTAATTTGTTATTTCTTTATTGAATTTGTCGTTTCATTTTTAACTTATATTCGAGCCGCAATTTATCTATTTTTCGAACTCCATAATCGAGTCGTGACAACTTCATACGTTTCTTTTATGTACTTAGTCATGTTATTGTGTCGCTACAAAACGCGTAACGAGGTTCACAAACTTGTCGCATCACGTGAGCATTAATTATATACTTAAACACGTAACGAGGCCCAACCGCAACGTGCGTGTCATCTTTTCTAGTTATCTTTATTTACCGAAAAACGTCGCCAAATCAATGTTCCATCTTTTATGACCATAATAGTTGGGCTGTTATTGTTCTAGTTACAGTGTTACACTATATCCTGATGTGTAGAAACATTTGACCACGCATCGACGCAAGGGTCCAACGAAAGGCATTCCATGTGAGTAGCATACAAATGTGTCAAAAGACTTGGACACCAAGAGTGATGCAATGGTGCGAGTACAAAAATCTTAAAACTCGAACACCAATACAAGTGATCTTGGAGAGAATATATCACAAGCTTGAGTAGATAATGCACATAAGTGAAAAGAGACATTGCAATCAAGTAAGCTTCCATACCATAACATCAAATGAGCAACTTTAAACATAACCTATCTAAAACTAGAATCAGAGAAGTAGATTTACTAGTTCATCTTTATTATAACATGTTTAACCCTTTTACAACCATTTCAACTTATTTAACCTCTTTATCCATAATGGTGTATCCGCTAGCATCTTGCTATGTCTTTTAACGCAAACAAATATACCGGTGTGTTCAACCCATCAACCAAACACAACTGACACCCCTTGGATGCAGAAACTAGAAGCAAAATCTGGTTGTGTCTAGTTCAAAATAACAGGCATCTCATGATTAAAAAACTCTCTTTGTGCTTTTCTTAAAGTGCTATAGAGTTAACCTGTTTTCATTTTTTTGATGGCGGAACTCGCACACTCTAAATCTACACCACTTGTCCACGAAGAGAGTAGAACCCACAAATCTAATCTACTCCTGTCTTCATATAATGTTGTTTTGCCCATAGCGGCCTAGTGGCATTGATGATCCTCAAAAGCGGTGTGGGTTCAAATCCCAATGGTATTTTAAGAGTAAAAACATTGTTGTTAAAAAAATTATACAATCCTAAGGAGTTAGATCAAAAACAACAAACTAGGATAATAATCCATCATACTTCAAACAGCTAAAAAAGATCAAAGTTTTGGCAAAGATAAAATAGATTCAAATAAAAATGTAGACAGTAGAAACCAAACAAGGATGAAAAACTAAACTCATCTTGTTATCTCAAAAAGGTTACATCTGACAAATCAATCTTCATCATCAATGACCTTTGTGCCAAGACCCTTGAGCCCTTCTGCTGGGACCTCTGCAACCGTTACAAGCGAGTAAAGTTCCTCCTTAGCATCTTCATCATCATTCCTCTTCCTAGCAATCCTAACCCTAACTCTCCTGGGAACACTTCTGATTCCCCTGCTCCATACATACTTGTTTAGCTTCACATCCACTCTCACATCTGTTGTACCCATCGATTTCTGTGCAAACTTCTTGATCTCCTTAATGGCCTTAGGTGCCTTCTTCTTGAATGTACTATCAAACAGACAACAATCAAACATAGATCTTGTAAACAATTGTTTCAAAAATTGATTGAAAAAAGTGGTGTTACCATCCGTGGAGGCGTTTGTGGAGGTTGATGGTGTATTCCCTGGTTACAACCTCTTCTTTTCTTCCTTTCGTCTTCTCCACCATTGTTACTCACGTTACCTGCACGCAGAGAAACAAACAGCAAAATTAGTCCGATTTCGATCGAAAACTCAGGTAAAAATGGGACTTTTGTACGCTAACGAACCTGAGATTTGGCTCTGGGGATGAAAACGAGAAGATACGATGGGATGGGACGGGATCATGGGGACAATATAAACCCTAATCGGAATTCACAAGTAGGGTTTGGTTTTGTTTTGGGCCTACATCTGAAGCTGCTCACTGTGTTGGGTCAAAGAAAAGCCCAACGGCCCAAAGAAGAAAGAAAAATGTAAATAATTTCTAAAATTAATTTGTTTTTTTGCTTTTTTTTCTATATTTTTAAACAATGAAGTCTAAAATAGTGCGACTTACTTGATTATAATGTGGTTGAAGTGTTTCTTGATTCATCTTTGTCAAACGCGAGTTGTGAAAGTGGTTGAACGGCAAGCCCTCTTGAATCATGTTTAAAGTTTTTTTGTGATAAAGTAGAGATAATGGTGTATGTATGATACACATATAGTTTATTAAAAGATGCACAATGACGTACTTCTACTTAAACTATTGGATATTTCAAGTAAGTTTTTAAGATTAGGGTGAAAGGGTACAACCCTAACCCAAAATCTATCGTAACAAAACCAACCAATGAGGTTGTATCACCTCATTTTTATTATTTTGCTACCCTAATACCTTAAAGTGAAGGGGGCACAACCATAATACCCTCATTTTTTTAAGTTAATTCTCTTTTTAAGTAGAACAAATAATAATAATAAAAACAAATTCATTAATAAAAAAAGTACATTAAAAATAAAAAAAACACTAAATTTAAAATTTACATACAAATAAATCTAGAAATCACAAGGCCACCCGTATCGACTAGCTATTTCACGTTTTCATTTTAGAAATATTTTCAGCATCGATCCGGTCATATGATTGTGAGGATCCGTAAACATCTTTAAATCACGGTCCATACGATCCTCCCGAATAGCCTCCCGTTGTTCTTCCACCATCACCCTAATATCTTGATTTTTTGACTTTTTTGAATCCAATAGTTATTTCAAAATAACCTCCCGTTGATCCTTCATGGTTGTGTATTGAGCAACCGCTTCAGCTAAACTACCTTTGCTTGACGACTCGTCCGATTTCTTTGATTTTCGTCTTGGTCTTGTTGGAGTTGTGTCTTTGTTGAGGTCGGGTGCCCAAACAGTAAAGTGTTCATCATTTGAGTAGTTGGCGGAATCCGAACACTTTCGTTTATTTTTCGATTGCCCGGAAAACTCCTCCCCCATCAACGGCATTTATCATGTTGGCGTACAAGCTCCCAACACTCAACGTTGGAAAAAGTTTTTTTGTGTTTAGTTTGGAAATCGTTCAATATATAATATGTAAAATTTGTATTAAAAAACTATGAAATACGTCATAAATATATAACGTTCTCTCCCTATTATATGTTAGTTTTCTTATGAACTTCACCCTATATATATATATATATATATATATATATATATATATATATATATATATATATATATATATATATATATATATATATATATAATCAGGTCGGTTAATTCGGTTATCACCAAAATCGAAAACGAACTGCAAATTTCGGTTGATCGGTTATCGGTTAACCGAACCATGGGTAATTTGTTCGGTTTGTTTAAGTCAGTTAATTCAGTTACGATTCGGTTAATTCGGTCATTTGCTCACTCCTAGTTAGCTTGCCTTCTTCTCTAAGCTTAATGAATGTATTTTATCATTTCTTTTCGATATATATATATATATATATATATATATATATATATATATATTAAAACAGGAGGTCGGTGATTCACTCTTCACAACATGAAATCACAAGTTATATGAGCTTAAGTTACATATGTCCCTTCAAGTTTAATTACATCTGCCCTTTACGATCTAGACTTTTAGATTTTTTGTTTTGTTTTTCTCTTATAGCTTTTTAAATATGATATTTTATAAAATTTTGAATATACCGTTACGACGTTCTTATTTTTATCTACGTTTCGGTGTAAATTTCATTCAAAACGGAGTTTTCATCTCCGAACCACAAACGTACATGTGATGCACTGAATTACCGAATTACTAAATATTGACACCCTAGGCAAATCCCACATCGGTCGTGGACAGGAGAGATCCTTGGTTCATAAGTAAAGGTTCCGCCTCTTACATCAACAACGCGTTTTGGGACTTAATGTAGTGGATGAGAGGAGAACTCCACAGTTAAGCGTGCTCGGGTGGGAGTAATTCAGGGATGGGTGATCCCTGGGAAGTTTTCACCTGGGCAACCAAAAACAAATCCTTGAGGTCTTAGCGGGCAAAGCGGACAATATTGTTGGTATGAGAGGCCGGATGTTTACAGTACAAACCGTCGAAGCTGCTTCAAAACAGATTGCGAGTCTCTCATGAGAACTCCGAAACAATGTGTAGTGTCGGGGAAGACACTAGCACCCGAAATTACCTTTGAACGAGAACAATACGAACGAAAAGAAATGCCAGGAAAGAACTCGTGTTTTTGTTTGGTGTGTATTGAGTTATTTTTATCAACAAACTAGGTTAGAAACCCCATGTATTACACGGGTTCACTAAATGCAATGTTATTTACTTAATAATAAATTCTTACATATTTAATATTTAATACATATTACATAGTTTTTTAATACAAACTTTAGAAACGTCATATAGTTACTTTTTAAAAATGTTTTATAAAAAAAATGAAAGAAATGTTAAATTTCTAAAAATGTTTTATGAACAAACCTATAATTTTTTTTAAATAAAAAACGTTTTATAAAAAGAATTATAGAAATCATGATTATTTAATAGGAGAGATGCGAAAAACAAAAAATTATTAAAAAATTTAAAGAAAATTAGTGTAACTAGTAAGAAAGAGAGGTGGAAAAAAAGAATGGGGATACATAGGATAGTGACAAGTGTTCTACCAAAACCATTATTTATTATAAAGTATAGATGTGCACCTTAGTATTTATAGTGAAACGAAGCCAAAACAACTTCACCTAAATTAAAACGAAAATTAAATCGTATTAAACGTGTTCAATGAATTTTATTTGGTTTAAAAACTCATATCGAAACCAGTATATTTTCATTTCAACTCAACAGTCGCAACTATTGTTACACATTTCATATAGCTGCGAGTGTCTCTGAACATCCCTTTAGAGAGCAGCGACCGACCGAGTTATGTTCTAAACAAAGTTCAGAGACTGTCTGGAGGGTTCTGCACACTGTAGTTCAGAAGCACATCTTGATTGAACCCAGTTTAGAGGTCTCTGATCCTAGCTTCTGACCACAAACCTCTGAACCCATATGCTCCGTCGGTAATATCCCCTGTTGCTCCATCGGCGAATGAGTTGTCAGCGATCTGAAAAAGGAAGTAATGTCGAAACTAAAATATGTAATATTACCATTTAACTCATCTCTACAACTAAAGCCCAACATTCAATTACCATTTAACCTATCTCTACAATTAAAGCTTAACATTCAATTAGCCATTTGCCATCATCTCTACAATTAAAGCCCAACACTTAATTAAATCCCTTTTTTTCCCTTAACCTTTAAAAAAAGATGTATTTATTTATATATTCAAAATGAGTTTTATTGAATGATAATCATAAAAATGACAAAAACAAAATAACAATAACAAAGTTTAAAAAATAAAAACAATTTTTTTAATAAATAAAAAAACTCATTTTACACAGAAGGAATAATGAGATTGTGGTTTGATTTTTGTTAACTTGAGTAATTACATAAATTTCCCCTTAAATATTATAAAAAATAACTTTATAATTTATATAAACAACACCTGAGGTGTAAAAGTACTAAAATACCCTTACACTTAACATAATTTTTTTTAACATAGTTAGTGTTATTTTGGTTTGATTCAAAAGGGTTTGAGTCATTAATTAGTTGAATTCAGTATTTTAATTTTAAAATTCGTTTATTCGGGTCGGATTGGGCAACAATAATAATAATAATCAAAAGTTTTATAATGTTACCCGATATCTTGCATCATTTTTCGACATAGCATAACTAACTCAATGCGAAATCCTAATTAATTTAAGCGATCATAACATAACATAAAACTTGCGAAAATCGTCGACTCCACCGCAATGCAGCGGGTTCCCCACTATATTCTACAAAACATATTTGCATGGGCTACTGGGCCATGTTTTTTAAACCTCAGCCCAATCCCAAACTCTTCTCTTAAGGCCCAAATTAGAAGCGTACTAAAAGCAATTCTGTATTTTATAATTAAATGGGATATGTGAATATTGCATATTAAAAGTTAAGCAAAAAGTCATTTGTTTAATTACTATGGAGTGTATAGCCTGCTAAGCAAAGGAATACTTGGCCCACTTGTTTAAGAAATTTGTTTAGGACCTGGCTTTTGGGCCATAAGTATAGCCTGATTTAAACTCCGATTTATACAAATTTCTGGTACTCATACATACTTTTAGACATGTGTGAAATATCATTTCATGTATTGCTTTGGTTAATGTATTAACCAATTGAGTAATGATGGTAATGAAAATGCAAAAGAAACTATCCACTTCTATTTAAAACTGCTCATTCTAGCTTAAGAAAATTAAAACTAATATTAATAAAACTTAAGAAAAGAAAAGAAAAAAGAGTGTTGGTAACTCAAACCATTTTGATTTATATAGTTGCTGCACACGAATATAGGGATGTAGAGAAATGACATATTGGCATTAGGTATCATTACGTGCAATAAAACTACAATATAAGTCAATGTAACTATAGGTTAGAACATGAAAGCGGTTAATAAGTGAAAAGCAACCAACAAATCAAAGTTAAAATTGCTAGTTTGATTATACGAATAAATCTATCAAAAAAGTAACTCCAGATAATGTCGTGCACAAATGTAACAAACTTAATATGATTTCACTGATATATTCCTTTGGAAGATAAAAGGTTTATACCATTAATGGTTCATACCTTTGTTGTCTGAGCTTCTCTACAAGGGTCTAATGACCTCTTTTTCTACTTTAACAACAACTTGACGGCTAAGCCTTTTAAGTCTGCCGGCTAAACGCTAGACGGCTATAGCAAGCTTATTAGACGACTTAGCCTCCGCTTTTTTTGAGGCTTAGCCGGCCACGTGTCGCAATCCGGTTTGTTCGTACACTGTAAAAAGGAATGGTGGCACGGAAATATGAGCAGGCTAGCTTAGTCGGTTTTATATAGATAAAAGACAGTTAGATAACGGTACCGATATTTCATAAAAGAAACGTACGAAGTTATGGAAACTCGGTTGTGGAGGTCGAAAAATAGATAAAAGACGGGTAGATAACGGTACCGATAATTCTCATTCGTCATGGTTGGCAGTCGATGTAACCCACGATACCTAAAAAATACTTTATTTTGAATACTACTCTGTTTTTAACAATATTTACATTGGGGCATCAACAAACAAAAAAACAAACAAACACATTGAAAAAAATCAGATTATATATATTACAGAGGGTAAACTTAAAACTTATAAAATTTTAAAATTTGAGGTGGTCAAAATTAATATTTACAAAGTGGAGGGATTACTTTTGTCAATCTATAAACTTAAGGGATAGATTTGGTCGATGGATAACTCGACGAACACATAGATTAAGTATTACTTGAATTTTGATGCTGATATCTAGAAAACAAGTTGGATAATATAAATTAAAAATTAGCTAGAACTATATAAGAAAAATCCAAATAAACAGATGGTAGAACTTCAAACATTTTTGTATGACTTATTTTGAGGTGGATGGGATTTCCTCGTACTATTTATTATAGGTAATGATTGATTTCCAAGCAGCTGAAACAAAGAGACTTGAAGAAACTGCTTCTGAAATTGGTCTAGAACCAATATGTATCATGTCATGGTTTGTAGTTTTTTTGTATTGATTTATATTTTACTAGGTTAGAAACACCGTCTATTACACGGGTTAAATAAATACAATGTTATATACTTGGTAATAAAAATTTACGTATTATATATTTATGAAATATTGTATAGTTTTTTAATATGAGTTTTAGAAACGTTATATAATTATTTTTTAAAAATGTCTTATAAAAAAATGAAACAAATGTTCAATTTCTAAAAATATTTTATGAACAAATACATTTTTTTAAATAATTTTTTTTATAAAAATAATTATATAAATTATTATAATTTAGTAGAAGAGAGACGAGAGGCGGAAAACAAAAAATTATAAAAAAAACAATTAAAAAAAGTTTGTATAATTATTAGGAGAGAGATGCGGAAAAAAATGATGAGGATGCATGGAAAAGTGACAAGTGTCCCTGTAAAACATTTATTTATTATATAGTATAGATTTAAGTTTTTTTTTAGGTTTTGAAGTTGTTTGGTGTCTGTTTTATTTAGTTTTTACAAAGACTTTGATTTATTTTACGGTTTAGCTTTCTTTTTTCATTTATAAGGTTCGATGCAGTTTAGCGTCCGTTGTTTAACGCGTCGCAGCGCGCAAAGGCCGCAATGCGCAAAGGTAAATTACTAGTTTACGGACAATCAAAAACTTTATAATATTTTTTTAGCTTTTAGATATTTTTTTGATATTAAAATAATCAGAAAATTGGTTTTTCGACTAAATTATCTTTAGATATTTTGTATTTTTAAACTCTAAAATGAAGTGGCATTTGTCCATAATAGAGGGGGCAGTTCCTAACTTTTGACGGGTATTGATCTTAGATAGCCACCGTCAAGGAGGTTAATGCCTTTCAACTGCCGTCGTTGCCGGCTGCTGGCGTGTCCATAAACTTTCCTTAGATCTGTTCCGCCTCCCTCCGATGACGATGGTTCATTTTCCTCGGTAATCGTGGGTTGTTTATGGACGTGGAAAGCGATGAGAATGACGGTGCCGGAAACGGAAACGGGTAGTCAATCGGGTTATGCGGGTACACCGCCGCCGATCACTCGGATATTTAGTCTTCTTCGGGTATAAGTACGCGTATGATTTGGGTGAGATTGCCGTTGTAACGATGGATCAAGTGATTTCATTTTCGCTTGATTTTTCTTGGTAAATGCTTTGGATGGATCTTTCTTCGTTATTTTCTTCACCGGTGATTCTTAGATTTTTAGGTTTGAGAGTAAAGTTTATGTTGAAACTGGTAATGACCAAATGGGGAAAAAGATGGAAGGTAGATGATTATTTTTTTATTAGTTTTAAAAAGTAAAAAATTATATATTTTGCACACTAAATAATTTAATATTTAATATTAAATTATTTAATATTTGCATACCAAGAATTGTAGGGAAGATGATTATTTTTTTTTATATATTCAAACTTAACATATATTAATTTTAATTTAAAAAATGAAATAAAAAAATTATTTAGGGTACTTAGGGTTATACCCCTAGGGGAAATATCAAGAGAAAACCATAAAATAAGGCAAAAACCAAGAAAACCACTAAAATAGTGTGTAATAGTATGAGTTACGTATACGTAAATGTAATTTTTTTGTTTTCTGTTTACGTATACGTAACACTATGGGTTATGTTTACAAAACGGGTCAAATGATATTTTGGTAAAAATGTGTAATATTTCATTGATACTCTTATTAAAAAATAAAAATAAAATAAAATAAAATAAAAAATAAATATTATTATATTATTGGTTAAAATTGATTTTTTTAGTGGTTTTCTCAGTTTTCGCCTAACTATGTGGTTTTCTCTAAAACCCTCCCCTATACCCCTAACACTTAAGAGTATTTAGACTTGGATTTAGATAAAAATGAGGTGACACCCGCCTTTAAGTATTTTCTTAAGGTACTTTTTTTAGGTTAGTGTAGTACCGTAATCATTTCTCTCAAATCTCAACGCATGGACGGATCTACTTGTTATTCAGCGGGGGGCGAGGCACCCGCTGAGATTCATCCGAGTAGTAGAAAATTTTTAGTTTTTTTAAGCAAGCCTCTTTAAAAATACTCGAGAGGCACCTATGGGTCTATGACACCACAAACAAAGAGAGAGGGAAATGAAGATTTAGTGTTATTCACCGGAAATTTTTTCCGGCCGGCGTGGCAATTGCAGCGACGAGAGGGGGGACTAAGGAGATTCTTTATTTCAAATAGGGAGTTATTTAATTATTGTTTATTACCTTTTCTTGTCAATCATTAAAAATGTCTGCACCTATTGGGAAGTGAGAACCTACCATTTCTAATTTTTAATATTTTTTTAAATTAAAAGTATAAATTATTTGTTTTCCCGAAAGGCAAGCAAAAGTATAAATTATTTAATTTAATAATGATAAAAAAAACTTAAAGTTCGATTTTTACCTATTATTTATTTGTAATGTAATTTTGTTAGTTTGTTTAATTTAGCATATTTTTATATTTTATTTTAAATTTATTAAAAAATATATAGTAACAAATATAGAAAAATATATATGATAATTCTCTGACTGTATGATACATCATTTAATCTTAACCTTTTGTTATGGTATACACCATTTAACTATCATGATATGACTTCAGGACAATTAACATTACTAATTAAGTATATAAGTATTAATCATAACAAATTAAACTGGTTTAGGTTGTGATTAATTTATTATGTTTAGTCGAATAAACTATCAGCATTTGACCCGTTTTGACTGGGCCGTTTTTATGATGTTTGACCCGTTTTGATCGATCCATTTTTTTCCTATATTTGACTCGTTTTGATCAGTTCATTTTTACACTCGCTGACCCAAAATCCTGGATCCGTCACTGTCTCAACGCTTCTCTTTTTCAGAAACAGTGAATTTTAACAACTTTTTCAAACAGTAGAATCTTAGCCATTTATACAAAAATAAAAAATAATTACCCATCCTTCAGCAAAACAAAATAATACATAAAATAAACTATGCTGTACAATTATTCTAATCGATTGAAACCGTGTAATAATAAATTAAATCAACTATGCTATACAAATAAATATACTAATCGGTTGAATCTCTAAGCTCTTGTAGAAGTTCCGCTGCCACATTCCTTGCCAACTTTTGATTAATCAATCCTATTAAATGACCTGAAATAGCACACATGTTTTTAAAACTTTTTAAAACAAATATCAACTAAAAACATAAAATTAGATAAAGGGTTAAAATCAGTGGCGAAGCTTGAAGAAAACCCCCGGGGGGGTCGGGATTTTTTTCCTATCATGGGGGTGCCAGAACTATAAAATTTTCACCCGAATACATATAAATTAACACTATTGAGCGAAAAATCGACCGAATACGTATAAATTAACACTAGTGAGCGAAAAACCGGGATGGGCCGGGGCCCATCCGGGCCCCAACAAAGATTCGCCCCTGGTTAAAATCATAAAAATAATAATAATAATCTTATAATAATACCAAATCATTAAATAGTCCCTTTAATAAATTTCTAATTAATGCCAACTAGATTGTTATACCCGCGTTCCGTGACGGGTGTCGGGTTTATTCTTGATAAAATTTAATTGAAAACTTAAATGCAACGGTAAAAATAATTTTAATAAAAATGAAACATAAAACTAAATGATAAAAAAAGAAAAATAAAATAATAAAAAAATTAGTGGGTCAGGTCGTCGAAAACCATAAAAACGAAGAGCAACACGGGTTCCGATAATACCAATATCGATAATAATGTTGTTCGCTAATAATAAGTTCGGCTCGTCATGGTACCGCAATCACTAAATTCAACAATACAAAAACGGCTTGAATTGGATAAAACTCCGTTTTCAAAAAAATATTATATCAGAACGTTGACAAAAAAACTAAAAACAGCCGCGCACTCCGTATTTTAAAAAAGTTAACAAACGAAAGTTATTAAAGAAAAACGAAATGGATAAAAACGTATATTGTATAGTATAAAGGCTGAAAATAAAAATTTGGAAAAATTTAGAAAACATAAAACGAAAATTTGCGTGTGAACACTTGACTGAAATGCACTATCTTTTAATCTAACCATAAAATAAAACATATGCCTATTGGTTTAGGAAATCAAGTTATCATAATATCTTGACCGTATAACATAGACCTATCTATTTTCCATGATTCAAAAGGCTTTTATGAATTAAAAAGGGGCGATTCTAACCACACACGGAATATTGCTAATTGGACTCGTCGTCGCGCGATACGTCCTCGTATAGGTCAATACGAGGGCGTATTGAGTTTAGTCTCTGACACCATAATGACACGTGTCATTCTGGTGTCCCATACGATTCGTATTGCCCTATACGCCTCGTATGAGACAGGGCTCAATATTTTTCTTCAAAAGTTGGAAGATTTGGTGATAAATAATCCTATACGTGGCGTATAGACCTATACGCCACGTATAGGATTATTTATTTAATTATATTTTTTTAAAATTTATATAATTTTGTTTATATATGTTTGTTAATATAAGTTTGTTATCTATTTATAAATTTTATAAATTTTATATTTTTTTTAAACATTTATTATATTTTTACAGTATAATCAAACAAAATATTAAACATTACAAACCAAACAAAATATTAAACATTACAAACCAAACAAAATATTAAACATTACAACCAAACAAGTAAACTAAACATTATATACATTACATCATAAAATTAAATATATACATCAAAATGTTTTACATACATAACAACGAAATAAACAAAATACAAATAAAAGAACTAAACCTAATCGGCTCCGGCCTCACCCTGACCTGCCCCGCCCTCATCCTGAACGGGGTCTTCCGGATAATGACGTGGCGGTGGTAGTGGGGGTGGCTCGATGCCGACGGCTCGTGACTGATTCACGAGCTGTCCAACCGCCCACGTCATCAGGTCCTCCATGCGATCGAATTGACGACCCTGTCGCCGTGAGTCGGCAACAAGGCCATCAAGCAATGCCTGGGTAGCCCTATCCAGCCTAACAGACCGACGTACGTGTCGGGGATGCTGTGGCGGATGCTCGTGGACCTGCTCGACGTGTGGAGGCTCGTCCTCAATCGCCATACCCTGCAGCGGCTGAGGCATAGGCGGGTCCCCCTGTCCAGGCATCTGCGGCAACGGCACCGGGACCCAAACCTGGTCCTGGACGGCCCCTACGAACCGAAGGCCCTGCGGGAATCGGTGCGTGATGCGCATGCCGCTCGCCGTGCGACGATCTAATCGGACATGGGGTATGGCCGGTAACATCTGAGGCTCATGGTGGCCAAATGGTATGACCGACCGCATGATATGCGTGATGAATGCACCGCCATATAAAAGTCCGCGCCTCTGTCTCATATAGGCTGAAGCAAATTAAAGCGCCATGCTCGTGGACAGGTCGCACCGCCTCCCAGTAAGCAGGCAGAAAAGGAAGAAAAGATCTCTATCAGTGCACCACTCACGGCTTTTCAGACGCGGTGCGATCGACGTCGAAATAAGCCGGTGCAGATATCTATACAAAGGGTCTCTAATACCCGAGACCCTCCCCTTGGTACCCAACCAAGGACTATCTGAAATCAAGCCCCAAAAAACAAGGAGTTCCTCCTTGTCAACCTCCGTCACCGCCTCGGTGAATAGCGGCGCGACCGTCTCAGGCTCGTAGTATAAGCCCGTCGTGACGGCCCACTGACGGAGGGTCTGACGGTAAACGACCCCAAAAATAGAAAAAGAAATACGATCCGGATCCTCAATATCCGGCGCCTCCCCGGGTAGAGGCTGCAGCCCAGTCTCTGAATAGATGAACGTCGAAAGAAACTCGACGACAAGCTCTCGGTATGTCTCCTCAAAAGAAAGGTAAAAAAGACGCGACCAAGGCGTGTCCTCACCGATGATGGCCCTAGCTCGCTCGGCCTCATGCACCTCCTCGAGGAGGGCCCAATCCACCGCCGTACCCGGACCCATCTGAACCTCCCAGAGCTTCTGGGACCGGGAATAAGCCTCTGTATCGGGCGGAAAATCTAGAAAAGGATAGTGCGCAAAATCGTTTAGCTGATCCATCTGAACATCATCATCATAATCCGCCATATCTGATAATAATTAATTGTTTTTAATATTTTAATTTAAATAATAAATAATAATAATAATAATAATAATAATATATTGTTTAAATTTTAAATAATAAATTGAATTAATAATAATATTAATATATTTTTTTATTAAATAATAATAAATAATAAATTTAAATTTTAAATTAAAAACCTATACGCCACGTATAGGCTTATACGTGGCGTATAGGCGGTTGCCGGGTAAACTGAGCCATACGCAGGCCAAATAGGCCATACGCGGGCGAGTTGCCGAGTAAACCAAGCCATACGCGACCAAACTAGGCCATACGCAGGCATGTGACCGGGTAAACTGAGCCATACTCAGCGTATAGACTTATACGTGGCGTATGGCTTCATCTTCTTCCTTAGATCAATCCAGAAGAACTATACGCCACGTATGGTCCTGTACGCGGCGTATAGTTCTTAATTTAAAACCTAAAAATCGCTAATCTACCCAGTTTCACCCGCTAATATTTAATAATAACCTAACATTAATGATCGTGGGTTAAGACACGTACCTTTTCAAAGTTTTTTGATGGCACAATCCAAATCAACGAGCGTTTTATAAGCGGGTCGCGTATGGCTTTGTGTTTTTTTTTTGGTTCGTTTGGTACAATACGGGGCCTAAACCAGATAAATCAAATGTATATACGCCACGTATAGGTCAATACGTGGCGTATAGAATACCAAAGGTTAGGAAAGATACGCCACGTATTGATCTATACGTGGCGTATAGAAATTTGAATTTCGAGAAATTTTGAATTTTGAAAGATTTGAATTAAAATTAATTATTATTATATTTAATTAACATTATAATTAGTTATAACTAAATAAAAATATTTAAAATGACAATAAAATTAATTTAAAAAGAATTACAATACAATTTTAAACAAATATCATCCGAGATTCGTGAAATATTGTGAAAAACTAGATTTATTAGTGGCCATTATTTTCTTAAATCGTTCTATACGATCATTGTATTTATTTTCCCATTTTGCTGCATCATCATTTCGGTGCAAATTCCAAAGTGCATTCGGCGTAGGAATCGGAAATTCTCCGTCTAACTTGACGTGGATGAAATGAGCATTTTTGACGTGAACTAACGATAAGACTTGATGTTGAGCGTGAACGTTAGGACCAAACCACAATGGAAAAAATGATTGATTACCGTTGATGCTTAAAAGATGAACAATCACCCCAAATCTTTGAGCAATTAGGAGTCCTGTGTATGGCATCGACATCCAACGACTAACTGGTGCGGCTTTCACATCCTGCCAATCTATTGTGTGACGTAGCTTATCATACTCTTGAAAGGCGACTCTATCAAAAACAGTTCTCCACCATTCCTCTTTATTGTCCATCTCATGTAGAAGTTGTTGTCGGACAAAGAGCCACCGATTTTCATTTAACCCTAAGCCCAAAGCTACCGATCGAAAACCACAGTTACCGTCGGGTTTTACGTCCTGTATATGTGAAATGTACGGATAAAATATAGAGGGTATCGAATCCTTAAAACATTTTATATTGTTAACCGCATCATTCCCCGTAATCAATGGAAACCCAAGATGGGCGTTATCATCTTGCGGTTGCTTTCCGTTACCCTTAGTTGAACGACTGTGTTGAAAGACCGAACTCGCTTGTATAGAGTCTTGTGACGCAATATACGAGCTGTGTCTCGCAGGGTCACATTTGCTTTGTTGGGAACCTGTCAATGAGTTGTTTCTCGCGACATCCTGTTTCCTTTGTTGTTGCTTTTTCAAAGTTGGACGACCGCGAGTATCTTCTTGTACCATAGGCGCTTTCTTGTTACTTTTGCTCGGAAAGACAACCCCTGCAATTCTCGACAGCATACTTCTTTTGACCTGATCGGGTTGTGACATAATTTTGTTTCTCACTTGTCCCAGTACCTTATCCACGTCTACATTTTCATCATCGACAAACGACGGTTTTAAATCAAGTTTCCTCCAGAAGACGTCCACTGCATCTAGAGGGATTATGCCACCTGTATAATAATAATAATAATAATAATAATAATATATTGTTTAAATAATAAATAATAATAATAATAATAATAATATTAATATATTGTTTTTATTATATTTTTTTTTAATTGAAATAATTTATAATAATAATAATTAAATAGTCAGAACAGTTTACCTGTAGCTTCGATATTTGCTAGACGACAAGCACACGGCAATCCACAACTACTGAAAAGTTGGCACCCACACGTTGCATTTTGTTTCCGTATATTTGATAACTTGTACCACTCGTTTTCTATCAAATCTAGAGCTTTATGTGAAACTTTACCGTGCAGGATATCAAACAATTGAATAGCTATGTGGCTGTCCATTTTCCTTATGATGCTTGTTCCAAACCCAAACTGTAAGTGATAATACTGATCTGATACAATTTCATCAACAAACCCAACAAGTCTATCTAGCGAGCTGTTAGCGTTTCTAAGATAGCTCTTTAAGAGCGAATGCTGGCTCTCGACTCGGTTCGTTGTATGTTGACCAAAATTGAGGTTTTTGTTGGACCACGCGGATACAAACTTTTCTTTATACGGGTCCAGCCAATTTTTAGTCACATAATCAATAACTCCTAGAAAAATATTTAATATTGAATAAATATTTAAATACTTGAATATTAAATATTTAATATTTAAAACTTACTTCCTCGTTTGGCTGCGTACAGACGTTCATAAAGTCGGTTGAAGTTGTACTGGTATATATCTGGCGTGGGGGACTCACATAATACCGACCATGAATACTTGAAATTTTTCCAGTCTTCGTCTGTAAATGATGCCCTGCAATGTTTTGCGATATTCTCGTGTATGTGCCACCGACATAGGTTCTTGGAACAGCTCGGAAATATTTTATCATACGCATTCATAAGAGCTTTGTCCCTGTCTGTTACTATCACACGCGGCTCCATACACTTTTGCAACATTGCTTTTATTTGAAGTAACACCCAGACGAAGTTTTCCTCCCGTTCTTTTGATATAAATGCATGAGCGACGCAAAACGACTGGTGTGTGGAGGTCACACCGACCACTTGGACAAATGGAAGTTTGTACATGTTTGTTTTGTATGTCGTGTCGATCATCAACACGTGCGGGAATGCACGCCACATCTCGTACGATTTCGGATGAACAAAGAATATCTCCTCCACACTATTTGTGGCAGGATCTTCTCGAGTATAGTAGACGTATTTTTTTGAAGAAAGCAGGTTTTCCAGAATCTGTATTGGAGTTTCACCGACTCTCGTTTCGTTTTTTATCTTTTGTATTGCATTATAAATGTCTTTTTTAATGCAACTACTCTCTGGGTTTTGTTCCCTTATAGTTGCTAGAATGTTTCGTGGCAACATGTTTTGCGAATACAACTTCCCCACCAAAAGTTGTTCCGACTGAGACAGTCTCCTTGCAAACGAGTGCGCCTCAAGATGTTGACTAGGATCGTGGTTATGACTGTCATCCTTCACCGTTAATTTCCAATCACCAGTATTTTCTTGGTACCCTCCTTCCAATTTAAAGGGACAACCAATTTTCTTGCTACCGGCACGTCTAACCGTGGCAGTAGACGCATGTTCGCCGTGACGGTCACACACAAGCCACACCTTGATAAACGGTTCTGTTGGATCGTCGCCTTTTCTCCTCGATCGTCGGGTGACAATGACGTAACCATTGTCACGTCCTCTCCGGATAGCCCAATCAACCAACTGCTCACGAGACTGAAAATTTTGGTTAGTTTTATAAGACATATTTTGATTATTTTGTTCTTCGTCTTCGGAGTCATCGGTTTGTTGTGTCGGGTAAGAGACTTCATCGTATACGTATTCGTTCGTGGGTTGTGTAAGGTAAGACGGTTCACCGTATACGAACTCGGGATTGCTTAGTGGCTCGTTCAAATCTGGAAGCCTTACCCGTTGATGAGAATAAACGTTGGACGAGACCTCCTCCTGGTTCACCTCTTGAACGCCAAAACTTTGCGGATTGTTTTCCACCGACTCGTTAGAATATACCTGAAAACCGTAGTTACCATCCCACCACCAAGACATGTTTATAATTTTTGAATTTTGAAAGCATACGTTCGGTTCGAATGAGAATTTTGCATGGTTAAATACACAAAATTTGGGCTCTATACGCATCGTATAGCCCAATACGATGCGTATAGGGTACGAGGTGATGTGACTAGTGGCAGAAGGTACATTGTACCCTAAACTGCAGCGTATTGCCCTATACGAGGCGTATACGATGTTTGAATGACCAGGCTGGAAGAGAATGTCGGGCATGGGAAATTGTGAAGGGCTATACGCATCGTATTGCCCTATACGATGCGTATATGGCCAAGTCCAATTAGCATTCTCCGTGTGTGGTTAGTAGTGCCCTTAAAAAGACAACGATACATGGCACTATATATTTATTAAATCTAATGAAAATCATTACTAGTACATTAAGTTCCAAGACAAATTAACTCTATCCCACCATACTTTTTGTCGTATAAGCAAATTCAACATAACCATTTTATCCACCGACCAAGCGAGTAAACAAAGCAAAGCTTTAACCACCACATCAAAGACACTTTTTCGAAGACACCATTTGATAAATGAAATAGAAAATTAAATATAAAACATAGAACAATGGGTTGTTTGTGGCCTCTCATTTGTCACCGACACCTTTTTAGTGTTAGGGTTTGTAAATTTAATTTAAAAATAGTAGATTTTATATGTATTTTTATAATTAAAATATACTAAACAATACAAACGATATGTAAAACTAAAATCAACACATTATATTGATAATCATATCCAAACTCATTACATAAAGCAAAAACAAAATCACATACCCCATGTATATATGTCGAATAAAGCATTAGGTTTGATATAAACCCATACCATCAACCAAAAACAAAAATGGGCTACAGTACACAATGCCATGGTAGCCCGCCCCTTATTAAACACGCAACGAAAACGACACCTGAAACCCGATCCAGGTAAACGCCATGAGGAATCAAACACACAAAACAAACACAACCTGAAACCCGATCCAGGTAAATGCCATGGGGAACGAAACACACAAACCAAACACCACCGGAAATCCAAGTAGCCAGTTAAAATCCCTAGGGAAGGAACAAAATCAGCAAAAGGCAAAGAGGTGCAAGGATGACCGAGAAGAGAGACACACTTTTGATGATAACGTAGAATCCTTTCTTCATCACACTGCTTTGGGAGGGACCTCTCATATAAAATGAAAGGATTGAAGTAGTTATTGCGACTGCGTATGCAACAAGCGATGTCTTGAATAAGACACTGTGAGATTCAGATGGAGACGACTTGTTTTGAAATTTGACTTGAACGAGTGAAGCCAAAGTCGGGAACATGACAACAATAGCCTCAGTATATAAAAGAAAATATATCCTTTTGAAAATTCGAACCCTGAAATAGAAGATAATAACAAATAGATATTAATAACACCCAAAAGTAAACATTAGTCAAACAATAGACACTTTCACAGCATCAAAACCCTCTAATTTTGTCTAAGGGTGCTCAAAATATTTCGGGCCTAACACCAATGTTAAAATTTAGGTTTTTTTTATTAAAAAAATAAACTAAAAGTAATTATAAAAACCAACACGTACATGTCAAGTAATCGTATCCAAGTAAATTTCGTGCTTTATTATAATTGTATAGTTTGTTGATACAACATAATAGGTTAAAGAAACAAAAAATAAAAAGAAGTTGAATATTTAATTAATTCCCTTGTGGCTTACGATTGTCACTAGAGAGCTATTTTAATATGATATGCTTTCTCTGTTCCTAATAAATTAAAATTTTGGAACCTAATAAATAAAAATATTAGAACATACATGTCACAATGATCATGTGTTCTAATTAGTCTTTTTTTATTTCTCTCTCCTATTAATTATATAAATTTTTTTAATTATTCTTATAACTTTTGTTTCACGTCTATTTCTTCTATTAAATAATAATGATTTATATAATTATTTTTATAAAACGTTTTTTATTTTAAAAAAAAAGTTAGGTTTGTTCATAAAACATTTTTATTTATTAAACAATTTCTTCATTTTTTTTATAAAACATTTAAAAAATAACTATATAACGTTTATAGAAATTGTATTTAAAACTATGTAATATGTAAATCCTTTACTAAGTGTATAACATTGTATTTATTCAAAACGTGTAATTATGAAGCGGGTTTCTAACCTATTACTTTGTTAATAAAAGAACTAGTATAGTTATGACATATATAGAAAGAAGATAACAGCGTTCATATTATTGCAATTATGTATGCAATGTAATCCAAGACATATTTATTTATTTATTTCATATTACAAAACTATGAAAATAGAAACTGCTCCTACTTTTTCGGACAACACGAATGCTTATTTTAGGGTGTGAAAGCAATATTTTTCTTAAATAGACACTAGCAAAAACACAATTATTAAATAATAACTATTTAATGAATTAAAATTATCCAATAAAACTAGGAGTAACAAATATCAAGTAAAATATATATATATATATATATATTTAATTTTATAATCAAAACACTCTTTTTAATAAATATTTTTAAGCTAACACCTAAAGTAAAAAAGAATTTTCTTTATAATAACCAAGTATAAAATAAATAAAAACAAGAAAAAATAATAATTCCATCTGAACTTAAAAAACGGACTATTAGGTCTTGTTATTGGTCAACTCTTTGAAACCAAACATGATGATAAACTTGACTAAATATTTTAATAACCCTCTTTTAAACAAACATTATAATAGATATTCTCCTTAGATTTCACAACTAAAACATCCTTTTATTAAATATATATGTTTAAATGAACATGTTTAGTTCCATGAAAATATTATAACAGAAAAAGACCAGTCACGTGTACGTCTATGACTACACGAGCATCAGCGTATCTGAAAATGAAGAATGATTTTATATTAATTTACGTCCTACAAAGTGACTGGAAAATACCACTTTATTCACTGTGTTGGTGGCCTGAAAACCTCAACAGGTCGCCGTTGCCGTAACAGCCACGCGCCTCCACGCGCCACTCGCCGGAAACTATCATCCACAGGTTTTTCAGATGAAGATATATATAGAGATAATTGTATAAAATGGTATGAGATCACAAGATCCATATAAAACCACCAATGGCGGGAAGTAAACACGCAGACATAACATAGTACAGAATGAGCTTACCGGACTGGTGGTGGCAGATCGTCTCCGTCACGAATGATAATGGCGATTTCCCTTCTATCCGTGGCCGGAGTATCTGGACGGTTCTCCATCACCAGGCACTGTTAGCTCTAAAATAACACCGACGACAAAAGAAAGAGAATGATGGTGAGCGCCGGGAAGATTGAAGCCTCATGTGGGCTGTGTATCTAGCTATATATAGATTGATGATTACAAATAACAAATGATTTAATCATTGGAAGCACGTGATGACTTGTACGGCAAAGGTGACATGATGCTTATGACTAAATAGCACTTTCTTTATTATTTAAACATTAAACAATTTTGGGGTGGGAGGTGTGTGTGTGCGTTTTCTACAAATACAAATTCTTGGATTGTTTCTTTCACAAATGCTGAAAGCTGATATAATAACGGGTTATGCTGGGGACATCGCTGAGTTTTTTTTCACACCTAGCCTAACCGTCACGTATAGGTCTACACGTGACAGTTGTGACCCAAACGTTCACGTATCGGCCTAAACGTGACGGTATGTCTCTCGTGAGTCCGGGAATAAAAAAGACACTGATGATACGAGGTTGTGCAGCCTGCAAAAAGGAACCCTAACGGTCACGTATAGGCCAATACGTGACGTTTGTGTAGGAGGTTGTTTTGACAGAAAGTTAACGTTGACAGTGTTGTCGGACACCTAGCCTAACTGTCACCGTTGGACCTATACATGACGGTTAGGTTGCAGATTTAGCTTATATTAACACAACTCACACCACTCACTCACACACTAAACCCAAAATCAAACACAACTCTCATCACATTAAACCCACAATCCACAACTCTCACCACTCACTTTCATCACACTAAACCTACCATCATACACAAACCCGACACTACCATTTTCACCATAATTAAAAAGAAAAGAAAGTATAGACAAAAGAGCGTGTTTGAGTTCTTGGTTGTGGTTATTTGTTGTTGGGACACCCATGTAATATTTGTTTCACGCCTGACACCGATGTCGAGTTCGGGAGATCCTTATACGGTCAAGAGTCGTCGCAGCAGCAACCATTACCGAATTACAGTAAAGAGGCGTACATGTCACTATTTGGACCGACGGATTACGGTCAAGGGTAGTACCAGCCACAACCAGAACCGGATTACGGACATCTCTCATACCAATCACAACCAGAACCGGATTACGTACATCTCTCGTGCCAATCACAACCAGAACCGGATTACGTACATCTGTCGTGCCGGTCACACCAGAACCAGATTATGAACATTTCTCATACCGGTCACAACCAGAACCTACACAAGTGTCGGATAGTTTCCATAGGAATGACACAGATTACAGTGAGTCTTCCGTTCATTTGAAAGGAAACGATGGGGATGCGGAGAATGCATTGGACGATGATCGCATACGCAAGGCGACCGTTTCATATAAAAACAGACGAAGTATGACAACAACTCTTTCGTTCGTTTAAATTTTTTATTTATTTGTTTTATGTACTACGTTTTAAGTCTGACCTTGTAACTATTTCAGTATTTTAATTCTCGTGAGGATTTGGTGGATTGGGCTAAGAAGAGAGGACGCGAGCATGGGTGCGTCATTGTGGTCTGTCGTTCAAGGAAAAAAGATGTGGAACTCGGATGCAATTGTGGTGGGGAACCTAAATCCAGGGGCACAGTCAGGCGTACTAGGAGCATAAAAAAATCATGTCTCTTTAAGCTCGTAGGGAGGTACATCGGAAAGAGTAATAGTTGGAGGTTGGACGTGACAGACGAGACACACAACCACAATCCTGTTGTATTTGAGGAGGGCCACGCGCAGCTTAGGAAGATGTCCGCCGTACGAGAAGAGTTTCCCGGTAGCAGATGTGTTGTTCAGGACATAAACAACGCCACAGCGAAGATTAGGGCCGAAAGTAAAATAGGCCTGACACCAATGCAGGAACTTGAAAAGTTACTGCAATCTGAAGAGTTCGTGTATCACACCCGGGAGAATCCCTCCACTAATGTCGTGGAAGATATTTTCTTTTGTCATCCTACCTCCTATAAAATGTGGCGCGCCTTCCCGCACTTGATGTTGGTAGACACGACGTACAAAACCAAAATGTACGATATTCCTTTTGTTCAGTTTATTGGTGTGACGTCGACATCGAAGTATTTTTGTATTGCGCACGCATTTATATCGAGGGAACGACAGGACAACTTCACATGGGTCCTTGAGCGGATCAAAGATATGCTCGATGGGTGTGTGGAGTCGTGCGTCATTGTCACAGACAGGGACCTAGCCCTGATGAGTTCGTGTGACATAGTCTTCCCGGGTGCTTCTAAAAACCTATGCAGGTGGCACATCATGGAGAATATCACCAGAAGGTGGAAAGGCTTTTTCAAAGTCAACATTTGGAAAGATTTTTCATACTGGTGGAAGGTTCTGTGTGAGTCTCCCACGGACGCGTTGTACGATTATAATTGCAGGAAGATGAAGGAAAAATTAAATGAAGACGGTAAACAGGGTAAGATTTTCATACTTAATGTTTCTATAAAAATCTATTTTTTCATTTCATAATTTTTCTTTGTTTCAGAGGTCTGGGAATATATTTGTAATAGTTGGTTGGGTCCATACAAACAAAATTTTGTTTCTTGTTGGATGTACGACCGCCTCAACTTTGGTGAACATACAACTAATAGAGTCGAGGGCCAACACGCCAACTTCAAGAGTTATCTTACAAGGACCAACAATACGTTGCACACAGTTTTCGGATATGTATGTAAAGTTGTACGGGGCTAGGAGATTGAAATCTCCAAAACCTTCGAGGAGTTCCGCATTAAGATATTAAAGGTCCATCGACTGCAAGTGTTTTCCGGATTACATTATAAGGTGTCTATTAGGTGTCTTGAACTTCTTGAAAAAGAGATGGCGATAATGGAAAGGATGCTGGATACAGGATGTACGTGTGGCACCAGTTGTCCACGTCCATGGGCTTGCCATGTGCTTGTCGTTTGGAGGAACACATCAACCAAGGTTATCTATACTTGAAATACATTTTTTTTACCGTTGTCATATGATTGCCTATTATTCACTAACTATTTTAATCCAGTCACACCTATTCCACCCGAAGCGGTAGACACACACTGGAGGAAGCTTGATTTCAAGCCGGCAAACGCCCAGGCGCCAGAACCCGACTATGAAAAGAAGTTTCACGACGTGAAACAAAAGGTTATGTCGTCACCCAACCCCCATGTAAAAACAAGATTGTTTAAGAAAGTGTGTTTACAGGCAAAACAAAAAAGAAAGAGCCTGAGGTGCGTCAGGACCCTCGTGGTCGTCCAAATCTTAATCAGCAACAGAGAAAATAGGATGCCAAGACGTCACAGAAAACTACGCCTGACACCGCGAGACACAACTCGTATACTACGACAGAACAAACTATGCCCGAACCGGCGAGGCACAGATCCTATACCCCCCAGTCACAGTTTAAGATGCCCAACAACCGTCCTAATCGGTTAAAGGCTGTTTCAAAGGTACAACAGATAGGAGCTGACCTAGGGTTTCCTTTAATGTTGAAACCAAACCACGTGTTGAAAATTATGTGGTTTAAGGATAGCCTCCCCCAATGGATTCACCAGTACGTTTCAAAAATAAAAGATGTGCGGCCAGATGGTAACTGCGGTTTTCGGGGGATCGTTGTGGCTTTAGGAAGGGACCAAAATGAGTGGGCATGGGTTAGGCGAAAAATGCTGACGGAAATGGACAATAACATTTTGTATTGGCGGCCCAATTTGAACCGCGAGATGCCTGGATTTTATGACATTGTTCGTAACAGCTTAGATTGGTTTGACACGGTTGAACCCGCACCCGAGAATCATTGGCTGAGATTTCCCGCCCATGGACTCATAATTGCTCAAACATTCAATTGTGTTGTACATCTTATAGGCTTATTTGGCAACCAGTCTTTTTTCCCGGTGAGAACACGACCAGAACCGTGGTTTGAGTATCCAGTTGTAGCACTAGCCGTTGTTAACCACGATCACTTTATCACCCTAAAATTTGTTGGGGATTACCCAGTTCCGAATGTAATATTCTATTGGCCGAGATATGCATTTACAAACGCACTGGAATGACAAGTTATGTACCAGGATCGTATAAACCAATACGTTACAATGATGGATCGCCTATGAGGCCACCAGCCCGTCCCCGGTATAACTATATCAAGATAGCCTATGTATTAATGTATCTTTGTAGTGGCTATAAAATCTTACAATGTATAATATTTTAAGTATAAACACATCATATATCAAAAGTGTCAACACATACATATAAAAATAAAAAATAAATAAAAAGGAAGGGGTGACGGTTCGCCCTATACGTGACATATACACCACCAAAACCCTAAAACCCAACTCAACGCTAAAACGTGACATATTACATGCATGTATATACGAACGTATAAGGGTGACAGTTCGCCCTATACGTCACATATTACATGCATGCATGAATAACGGTGACGTATCTCCCTACACGTGACGATTACGTGCATGTATGTATATACGAACGTATAAGGGTGACGGATCACCTATACGTGACATATGTATGTATATACGAACGAATAAGGGTGACAGATCGCCCTATACGTGACCTATGAACATCCTGGAACAAATATCATCGGAGCCGGTTGTTGCCACTGCAAACCACACCGGCATATCTTCTTCTGATTCGTACTCGAAATCCACACCCTTACAATTATTACGCTTATTATCAACGTTTTTCTTCCGTTCACATTCACGGTTGGTTCCAATGTTGAGTCTCGAAAAATTCCGATGGAGACTCCATCATATCTGACCACATCTTTTTTTCTTTAAAAATTATTGACTTTATTGTATTCAAACATAAAGGAAACATGGTGTTTGACATTTTAATGTTTGACCAGTAGCATGATAGAAGTTGGATGGGTAAAACGGTTGTGCGTGAAGATTTAATCGACGTCGATGCTCCATTATTAGTTCCAATATTTTACTAATAATGGAGAATCGACGTCCATTAAATCCTCACGCACAACCATTTTACCCATACAACTTCCATCATGCTACTAGTAAACACTAAAATGTCAAACACACTGTTTCCTTGATGTTTGAATTGAATAAAGTAAATAACTTTGAAAATAAAAAAAATGTGGTCAGATATGATGAAGTCTCCATGGGAAATTTTTGAGACTTAACAAAGAAATCAACCGAGAATGTGACCGGAAGAAAACGTTGATAAATAAGCCTTGAAAAATAACTGTAAGGGTATGGATTTCAAGTACGGATCAGAAGAAGACATACCGGTGTGGTTTGCACCGCCAAGAGGTGGCTCCGGTGAGATTTGTTCGAGGATGTTCACAGTTGGAAAGTGTGGGTAGGGCGGTGGTCTTCTTCTCCGGCGATCCTGTGTAGTGAAGCATACGAGAGTATGCACCTACCCGTGGAGATTATGTTGGCTCTCTGCGTAGTGAAGTCTATATGTAACGGATGCAACCGTCACGTATGGACCTACCTGTGACCGGTTACCTTTTTTGGGATGCACATAACGGTCACGTATTGGCCTACACGTGACCGTTTACCTTTATTGGGATTCACATTGTCTGTCACCGCAATAAACATCACCGTCACGTTTGGCTCTAACGGTGATGTGTATTGCCAAACTATCACGTTTGGGGCTACACGTGACCGTTTACCTTCGTTGGGATTCACGGTGATGTGTATTACCGAACCATCACGTTTGGCCCTAACAGTAACGTATATAATCAAACTGTCACGTTTGGGTCTCGCGGTCACATTACTTACAAAAAAGCAAATGACAAAAAACAAAGTATTACATTACTTAAAAAAGCAAAAACGAAAGCAATTGACAAAAAGCAAATGATAAAGACTTTATGGATAAATTACAATCACCTAAAAATTGGTCAATGGGTGTAATGGCTAAAAACATTTGGCAATCAAACCTAAAGCACAATTTTGACAATCAAAACATTGGTCAATGGGTGTAATGGCTAAAAACATTCTCAAGCTTCCGTCAACAACTTTCCTTTTTTTATAATTTAATATTTTATTATTATAATTAATTTTGAATTAATTTTATTTTTTCACTGTAACTTTTAAAATATAATTTTCTATAAAATTTAGAATACGACGTGCTTGTTTTTATCTACATTTCGGTATAAGTTTCATCCAAAACGGAGTTTGTTGTAATAATGTACACGTTATCAAATCATAAACGTACGAGCCGTTAAAGCTGCTTTAAAGTTTCAATTTTTTCATAGTTTTTTTCCTTTTGTTTTCCACTTACAACTTTTAAAATATGTTATAAAATTTTTAATTTGACGTTGCGACATGACTATTTTTATCTACATTTTAACGTGAATTTTCGTAACATCATTTTAAACCGATCGGCTGTCTTAAACATTTTTTTAACCCGTTCGGTTTTATAAATCGTTCAATGCTCATCTCCAAATATACCGTTACGGGGTTCACCTTTTTTTAAATTTACGCTACCCGCTGCAACGTAGTACATATGGATAGTAATTTGATTTTGGTTTGGTTAAATACAATTACTTTCATAAAAGGAAACAAATAGCTTCCCTGGCCATCGATTTACGTACGTACACGCGTGACAACCCTATACGTATATACATTACAAACCCACAACAGAACGCGCCATTTAAATAAAAAATGAAATGATTTACTCTCACAACTTTAAAACTATGATGTTTTTATAAAAGTTTGAAATTGACACTACGATGTGCGTATTTTTACCTACGTTTCGACGTGAATTTTCTTAACATTATTTTTAAACCAACCGGGTGCATTAAACATTTTTTAAACCGTCCAGCACTCATCTCAAAATACACTGTTGCGACTTTTTTTCAACATTTTAACCGACCCGTTGTAATAATCACCCGTCTTGCTTATTTTTATTTACGTTTCAGTGTAGATTTTTTCAAATAACTTCACTTTCGTATACAACGACGTAACTTTTCCGTTACTATCGAATATACCGCTGCGACGTGCTTTTTTTAACGTCACGTACAATATACCATAATGATTAGCTTATTTTTATCTACGTTTTCAATCCGCCACGGAGCGCGGATGGTAACCCACTAGTTATTTTTCTAAAACTAAAACAAACGAGGATTAGGTAGCTCGATTGGAAGAAGTGTAGTGTAGTCGGGTTCAAACCGGTTGACCGGTACAACCTTGTATTTTCTTTTTCTTTCTTTCTTACTTCTTTTTATTATTATTTTTTTCTATATATTTCAATAATATTAAAACTTAATGTCGGTGGCCAATGGAAGCAGTGGTGAAGCTTGAAAATAACGCGGGGGGGGGGGATTTTTTTCCGTTGAATACATATAAATTAACACTATAAAGCGAAAAAAACGGGGAGGGGGCGGCGCGGGACCTCCTCGGGCCCTCACTAAGCTTCACCCATGAATGGAAAGCCACTTATAAAATCATTCTTTTCTGTTTTTTATTTGATTTAGTGTAATATCCAGGATTTCCCGACCCGTTTAATAAGAATTTATTTAATAAATATACGTCTTTTATACTTGAAACCCATATACATATACAAGTAACAATAAATTCCTAAATATATATATATATATATATAAAAGAATCATTTAAATATACATAAAACATTTTTGAAACTTTATAAGTTTATAATTATTATAAAAATAATAATAATAATCAATAAATAAATGAAGTCTAAAAACTATGGAAATTATTTTATAAAAAAAAATCTGAAAACAATAAAACCTATAAAATTGTGAAAGGATTTTATAAAATAAAACTTATATAATTGTTTTATAAAGTCAAGGGACCAAACTGCCATTTAGTGAAACTTACTTCAAACTTAAAACCATGTTTTAAGATAAAATAATACTAGCTGGAAACTACAGGGACTAAAGTTGTAACTCGGCCAAACTCCCAACCCAGAAACTGACCCCGAGTTCGATTCCCCTCATCGACCGGTTTCCACCCTCTTTTTCCAAAAACCGCGTAATCGGCCAGATTCGATGAACCTCGAACTCCGACTCCCGCATGCGACCCTTGCCCGATGCCATTCAATGCTCAATTCCAACGGCATCATCGCGTGGGTTCGAATTCGGCATTAACTTCCTTCAACCGTAAACTCCCTAACCAATTGAGCATTTAACACCAAATTGGCTATAAATTCGGATATGAACTCGTAGACGACAGCATCCTCAAGCTCCCTGAACTCGAAATCCTTCAAACCTGTACCTGCATTTTCGATTCAAATTCGCGACAGCCGAACGTGAAACTCGAACCCGATCTCCCTCATTACGGCATCGTTTCAGGTAATTCTTATGGCCAAGGCTTTCGTTTTCATGTGAGGATCAAAAGCCCTCTGTTTAAACGCATAAACAGAGGGTGATTCGATTCATATTTAAGCGATTTCATTCTAGGGTTCATGAGGATTTGGGGCACGATTTGAACTTGTCTTTTTAAATTTCCTTTCCTGTATAAACCATCAGCGAACCCGTAGCCGGGATGGTTAGTGTATGCGTGTATGTCTCGACCCGGTCAGTGACCCGGGTTCGAGCCGGTTTATACCCTTTTCTTTTTAAAACCAGTTCCAAACAGATTTTTCGTTTTTAATAATTTTTATAAATTTCCTGACACTTTTATAAACTAAGATTTGATTTTTATTCACACTTTAATATTTCAGAACTATTTTATTTAATTAAAATGTTGTTAAAACTTATAGTATTTAATCATTTAAAAGTAGTCTCAAACATCTAAAAATACTTGTAAACTTTTATAAAACTTGTATTTATACGGAAACTATTTATTTAAAAACAATAAACTCAATTTATTATTTACTAAAAGAATTCTTTCGTCCTAACATTTAAAATTTAAACACTTAAACGGTTAGAAAATTTTATATACTTTTGTAAACTCAAAAAGATTTATAAAATGTATATAAACAGAAACTTGAAGTTAATAAATTTATAAACTTGTGCATCTTATATACATTTAAAACAAGAGAAATAAATATGTGTATTTATTTTCCTAAGTGCTTATAAACTAGTAGGCTTTGTGAAATATAACCTTTATAATAAATTCTATTTAAACATATTTGTTAATCTTAAAACTTCAAAACTTATAAATATTTTAAACATTATTTATTTACCAGTTAAATTGTAAAATAGATATTTAACATCTAAATACTTTAATAGATGATTAAACAAAATGATTATTCTTATAAGATAATTATTTTGTTCTTAATAAATATGTATGTTTTGAGTGACTATTATTAAACGGTAACCATTAATGGCACTTTAAATAATTATTTATCCTTATTAATTATTCATCCTTTTATTGAGCTTTGCCTATTCTTTAAATAAATCTTTAATAATTATTATTCTTTAAAATAATTATTATTAGTCTTTAATAATTATTTAGTATTACACTTATCTATTGTTACAACCTCATTTAAAAACGCTTAGAAAACTATTTTGATTATTTATACCTAACTTGTGTAACTAATCATTGGGAACCTTTTAAACGATTATTGTAAATTCATAATCATTTTACACTACAACTATCTAAGATTTGATATATAAGTCAGGAGTCATTCATTTCAAAATCCTTGTTTTAAATTTTGAATGAAACTTCATAAGCACAATCATTCCCGTCTCCTATTGGAACCCTAGTCGAATCTTGAAATCCTAGATCTTTTGCCTTAGACTTTTACTTAAATCTTTAGACTTGCATACTTAGGCTTATTGTGAGGATATACTCCCTCAAAGTCTTGCAAACACTTACTCTTGTCGGATACCCTTCATCATCCAAGTGAGTATACTTAGCCCCTTTTCCTTTTTATACTTTTGGGGTGAAACATGTTCAAAAACATTAAACTTATACAATTCTTGTACAACTATGACTAGATGCTTATTCTTATGTTAAACTTGAGACTTGTATGCTTAGATTAAACTTAAAACTAGCATATTCATTAACTTTGATCAAGCCTATGGTAACAATGATAGATCTATTGCATTTGACCAATCCACCTTGTTTGATTGACCCTTCGGGGGGAGCCCTTGGTGATTGTTACTAAACCAAACTTTTAAACCTACGGGTTATGCATAAACATGGTTGGAGGATTGAATGTGCACAATGTCTAACGTGCTTGTTTTTCTCATACTTACATTATAGAATGCACAAATCATAGTGAATTGTAGTACTTTTCAAATACTTGTTAAACTGTGTCAAAACCTTTGTATCTCACCAACTATTTTGTAGTTGACAGATTCTTTCACATGTTTCAGGTTTACATCATGAGACTTATTCGTGATTAAATAGGATGCTTTGGACCTAGACTACTTAAATTAAATGTTGTATTCGTATTATTCTTCCTTGTATTGAATCTTAAATTATTCATTAATGAAATATTGAAACTTTAATAGTCAACCTTGTGCTATTGAACAACCGCGTCCGCCCCGACATATAATCCGCCATCGGTTGGGGTGTGACAGATTGGTATCAGAGCCTTGGTTATAGGGAATTAGGTTATTAGACACATGACCTAGACTATAACTTAGGAGACCCAAACATGAGTTATCTCATGTCCTTTACTAGGAACTTCTCTCCTCACTCTATTCTTAATTCTTATACGTGAACGCTTGGAGATTCTACGTTTCTACTTCCCTACGTGCTACAAGAGGCTACTACATCGAGGACACGTTCTTAGGCTTTAAGTCTAAACCACCACTAAACTCTCGTCAAGAATATTTAAGTTCTAGGTAATGTGTGAGAACTTGTGCGGACCGGAAGGGTAGATACCTGTATTCTGGGAAATTCTGTCAAGGAAAGCATTTCGTATAAATCCAAATCAACCGTTGGACCCGTATGCTTTCCTGGGAATTCTTGGGATGAGTATCCACTTATAGGAATGCACGACTTCTCTAAACATTAGTGAACTCAAATTTCTCTTGATATGTCAAAGTACTCACTTAGTGATATGCACTAAATGAGTGCCATCTCAAATACTTTACGCTTCATAAATTCATGATTCAAAAACTTTCCTCTGTAACCTTTATTCTATGATTCTTAAGTCCCGTCTTGTCACATGACAGCATGCTTACTCGTCATGACCTGAAGGAGTTACCCTCAAGGAGAAATTCTTACGAGAGTATACTTAAAAACTACATACATAAACTTATATTTATAGATACTACCCAATAAACTTCGTGATCGTTGTAATACAACCCTTAAAACTATGTATTACTCTACAAATTCTCTTACAAACTTCATTATTTTATAAACTTGGCACATAAGGGGAAACCTTTGCGTCTCATTTCATTTTTCGTCACTCAAGCAAACTTCATTTTATGAATGACTCAAAACTTTGTTACACTTCAAAAAAAAAAACTCAAAACCTACGCATCACCGTTCCTGTAAACAAAACTTAACGTCTTTTAAAAATCTAAAGTACATTAACAAAGAAATTTGTAACCTAAGTAATTTCCTTGTAGAGGAAGAAGCCTACTATAGAATAAACAAGCTCCACGTTTAAGACTCTAAGCCCACAATAAACCTCGACATAGTACCTTAAACCCAAATATCGGTGACAATAACTAAAAAGTTGTAGACTCACGAGGAAATTTTGGCTATGGAAATAGGGTACATAAGTGAGTCCTTGTGACCCACCCCTTTCTTCCGGGAACCTTCCTCGTTAGCCCATCAACTTCCAATTAAAACTATTTTTGAAAACATTACTGTGATAACTCAGTATTATGTGTAAAAAAAAAAACTTTTGAAAATATTTAATCAACTTACTTACACACTTTAATTTTCCGTTTAAATTGTTAGGGCTAGAAGTTCCAATTTTGAAACATCTAAACGGAAACTATTTTGAAATTTTATTTTGTCATCATTTACTAGTTTAACTTTCCTTTCATCATTGTAAACTTAACACACCTACCTAAACACTTTCGTCAAAAACAACTTACGTTAGTACTTGAGATAATTAACAACGTTGCATTAAACTATAAAAATCCTAAGTGACATGTGTACCTGAGGAATAAATCTTAAACAAATCTTCTAATTCGTAAGCACTTTTTCAACACGACTTACGAATCATTACCCTAAAACAACCATGACCCTTACTTCTTGTATACACTTAACACTTGTAAACTTGACCAACTTTTCGCTTGACAATCACACCTATCTTTTATAAATCTTACTCGTACTACTTATCAATGCCTAACTCGTCGTTTTTGAACATCTTAATTACATTCTATACAAAAGAAAACTATACTTTCTGTTATGAACCAAGGTAAATCATTTGTAAACACACTATCATAAACCTTATCGTAACTTTTCCCGTCACCCTATGCTTGGAGACTTTCCTCATTCAACTCTTGTCACATAAAAGACTTACTATAAATCCTAACGGGGACTAAAAGCTTAAATACACGTTGCTAAAACATTAAACTTCGTATACTCAACTATGAGACCAGAAAACTTTTGAGTCATGTAAAACTTGTACAAATACTCAAACCCGTATCCTTAAAACTAAACATGATCAATAAAGGATCATGTAAAGCTTAATATTGAAACTTATGATCAACTGACTTATCCTACTTTCAAACTCATACTTGGATTCTTAGTCTTAAAGCTCATACTTGGATTCTTAGTCTTGAAACTCATATTTGGATTCTTAGTTTTGAAACTCTAAATCTGGTCACATTCTTTCTCCTTAATCATTGAACGACGTTTCTCTCTGAGGGACTCGTTAATCAACGATCACTCCTATGTAGAAACTTTAGTCGTGTGTTAAACGAATTATTGTACTCTTTCTTGATCCACACACAAACAGAAGGACCTATGCGGACTATGCGACGATTTAAATGCTTGCGGGTGCACACGTAAGTATGAAAATCAACGTATGGGAAAACATAGTAAACTCTGTCGTGTGCCATGATCTAAGACTTATCGTAAAAGGGTAGCCACGGGACTTAGATACCGTAGTAAATCCTTAGACGTACGAGTCTACAAACTCAAATCATTAAACTATCATCAAATCCATCCTGAGTGATACATCTCACTTTAAATCTTGGATAGAACTTTCAACAGTTATTCTCTCCAATGCTTTTGAAAACGAATCTTCATCTATCTGAATAAAACTATATACTTCTTAGGGAAACTGATGTATTTCAAAATACATGCATTTTACTGTCAATTTTATTCCCACTTTGTGTTTGTTTTGCTTCGGTTTTCTTCTATAACTTCTTGTACTTAATATTTCTATATCTTATGGTTGTTAGGTCACAAATGAAGCGGATATGATTGAAAACGAAGAAGAACGAGTTTCTAGTTCGTGCGAGAGGGCTGTGGATAAAAAAAAGAAACTTTCTGGATTTTTACCTCTGTCGCGTAGCGCAACAGGTCTTGGAATTTCGTCGCGCTACGCGAGGATTGCAAAATGACAGAATTACCCTTTTAATGATTGTCCGACTGTTTTGTCTTTTCTGGGGCCCTCGCGCTACGCGAGGAGTGTGCAAGATCCCGTCGCGCTACGCGACGGGTGGTTTTTTCACAGAAACCTCTTTTTAAGCCAAAAATTAGAAAACCCTAAAGGGGAGAGACCACCTTGTGACGGAAAAAGACGAAAAGGAGGAACATTCTAGCCTCAAGAAGGTGATTGTGGACTAAAATCGGAGGAGGAGAAGTGGTTATTGATCAAGAACAAGCGTTGGGATCGAAGAATTGAAGCCGGATTCACCTCGGGTTACATATTTTTGATTCGTTCTTGTTTTCTTGTCAATTCTAACATGATGAACAGCCTAGTTACTTATTGTTTTATAATTTTGAACATGTTTCTTGGCTAGATTCTTGTTGTCTACCTAGGTTTAGATGATTGCACATGTTTGACATTGGTTTTTGTTGGTTTTTAGAACTTTTGAATGTGAAGAACTCATGATGTAACAAACTTGGTTTTGATCATTGGATGTGTATGCGTATTTAGTATTATCAATTAAATGATTTTTTAGTCCTCATGTGCTTTGATGAATGTCTTTCATATAATAGGTGCATGCTAGATCAATTGTCGTGTGTTTTTTATTATTGGATAGTTTGCTAGACGTAGTATTCCATAGGAATGAAATTCGTGAATTGGTAAATCTAAATATTCAACCAATCTTAATAGCTGTGAGGTGAGAGATTGTCGGTTTATCTCGTGTGTCTGATCGCTAGTTTAGAATCTTTGTGAGAAGGTCTGTCTAGTTCGTCGTTCGCATCTTGTTTACCGAGTCCAATAGGAAATTCTTAGTTATCCCTTGCACTTAGGTGTATTGAGACTTTCGCGCTGTGAGGTAGATTGTCTAGCGGATACTTCTTGAGTAGACTGGATGACCTGTGAGGGGAACCCGTCTTGCCGGTGGTTTAACGGCTTTTAGGTCTCTTAGTTGACAATCCTTGAGAAGGGTCGAGGGTGCTCTAGGTTCCCTTTGAGTTTAGTATTTTAAGATCCCGGTATCACATCTGTTCCATTACCGATAGAACCTTCGTCAGACACGTGTAGGATTCGGGCCTAGGTAGTGCTTTCACCTTATCTGTTTTTGTTCCGTAGTTATTCTCACGCTAGTTTGTTTGTCCTCGTCTTTTCCTTTATTTTCTATAGTTTATTTCTCTCTTAAATAAAAGAAACCCCCCTTTTTGTAATTAGTTATCCTGCATCTGAGTCAGTATTTCGCTGTACATACAGTGTCCGTAGGTTCGATACTCGGTCTTATCTATCTATTCTGCAAACGATCGGTACACTTGTCGTATTGTGCGCGTTAGTTTAGGTTTGTCCGTTTTATTATAAATATTAGAACTTGTAGGTTTTTGCGTATAGTTCGTAGCACACCAAGTTTTTGGCGCCGTTGCCGGGGACACTTGGCAATAGCAAAATTGACTTTGATTTTAGGATTTGTGTATATTTTCTTTTATTTGGGTGTTTTAGATTAGGTTGTATTTCTTTATTTTTCTCTTTATTTTTATTTTTATTTATTTTGAAAGAAGAGGAAGATGTGGTGCGAGAATTGTGGTGGACCCCATTGGACGCAGCAATGTCAGCATTTTTATTCATATGGGTATTCTGCGCACCGGTACGATGAGAGATATCAGGAGGATGATGCGTTGGCGAGATCGTACCATTTGATGGAGCTGATGGAGAAGGAAGCGAGAGCCAAAGACATCAAATGGAGAGCTGAGATGGATCTTCTGACAAGTCAGATTGAAGCACTTAAACTTGCAATGGCAACATCTATGAAGCAGATAGAGGATCCTGTGATTGATGATTCATTAGAGCCGGAGACGAGAACGGACAGCGAAGTTTTTGCTATTTCCGATAGTTCTTCCCAAGTCCCACCTCCGGCTCGGCATATATTTGATTTTGAGGATCCGGATGTAGAAGAACACATCCAAGCTTATTTGAGGCATGATCTGCAGGCGGACAGACCAGCTGATGTGGAGAGAGTCGTCATTTTTGCTGTAGAGGATACACTTGTTCCGAGTGTAGATGAGGCTGTAGTTGCTCACTTCCGAGCGCAGGAGGAGAGTCTTCACATCCCATCAGCAGAAGAAGTCAGGCAGATTGATTGGAGTGCCCGGTTTGCTGAGATGGAGGCCAGGTGGGTAGAGGAAGGTGAAGTATTCGACACACCAGGACCAGAGACGTTAATGGACGAGTCAGTCCCACCTCTGGTTCAGCAAGATGTCCCAATTCAGCCGATTTCCGCATTGTGGGCCGATTCTAATGATGAGTTGGAGTTTTCATCTGATCCCGTGACCACAGAGCATCCTGATGATCAAATTGATGAGGAAAGTGAGAAAGCCAGGATAGAGGATGACATGACGAAGGAGGAGGAGCATGTACTATCCTGGGAGTTTGAGTTTGGTGACGAGTTGGTTGGTTTTACAACTCAAGAGGCTGATGAGGTGTTTGACCCTATTGGTGACATTACTACTCTCGAGACATTACTTTATGGAGAGCCAGCAGCGGTTATCGAGCAGTCACCAAACCGAGAGGATGAAGAAGAAGTGATGGAGATGGAGCGACCACTTCTTGTTGAGGATGAGCAAACCCCAAGTGTGGGGATTGCTGATGATGATAGCCAGCTCGTGGATGACGACGATGATTATGGATCGCCACCCAAATCCAACGTGCCACGGGATAGGGTGAGAGAGTTCCTGGACCGGCGCATTTCGAGGACACAAACCTGGTCGATTAGAGGTCCTGCAGTTGTTCCAGACTGCAGAGACGACCATGCTCCTCATTACATGCATGGCATACAGTTCGGTCCAGGAAAATTCAAGTCTTGGTGGCCGGACTCGAGTCTGTTTCGAGTCTTTTGGGACCTGGTTGTTGGATTCTTCCCGTCCATCGACAAGAGAATGAAATTGAGTAAAAATGATGGGAAGAGGATTAAGGAGAGGCCTCCTGATTGAGTTTACTTGCGAGGCACGAGTCTGGCTGAAGACTCTTCTGTAAACTTAGCGCTACTGGGAGGCAACCCAGATTTTCGCTTTAGTTATTTATTTGCTTTATTTTAGCTGTCATTGTGTTTGTTGCTTCTCCTGTTCTGTGATTCGTCCTCATTATTATGGCTGCTTGTATTTTGTACATTATCTGTTTAGTTTAGTTTTATTTTTATTCTATTATTTGTGTCAGTGTTATGCTGCTCGGGTTTTGCTTGTTTTTGTTTTGCAGGTTTGGTTTTTCATAACCCGTACTCAATCTCCATTCGGGTTGTGGAAAACCAGTTACATATCATTGGAATACCCGGTTTGCAGGTTTTGTGTTTTGATGTTTGCATGCAGGGATTATAATTGATTTTTGGAAGAACTTTTAGCAGCAGAATGCGGGTCCCCAGGTATGTTTGTTTTTACCAAATGGTGGTTGGAAGGTTTGAGACATAAGGGGTGAGAAATTTGACTAAGTGTTGGAAAATTTTGAAACTTTCTGTCAAATTCCACCCCTCGCGCTACGCGACGCTTTGCTCGTCCCCCGTCGCGCTACGCGAAATAAAAAAAAATAGCAGCGAGAACACAACGAGAGCGAAGTGGGGATGCTGAATCCTCAACAAGGCTTTGGGAGCTGCTGCATGCTTGGAGCATATTGACCCGCCAAAATACCAGCTAAGTCTTTTCCATTTTCTTTTACTTTTCCCTGTTTTTGTTTTTGAGTCGTGTTTCCATTCCTGCATTGAGGACAATGCAAAGTTTAAGTGTGGGGATGGGACACTGTCATTTAGTTATTTTTTTATTGAGTCTAGTTAACTTTGAGTGCATTTAGTTAGTTTAAATTTTATCTATTTATTTATGTTCTTGAAAAAAAAAAAAAAAATAAATAAATAAAAAATGTCTAAGAAACTTGATGATTGCATTTAAAAGCAGGAGATGATAGGAAATTGGGCTCTGGTTTTCATTTAATATTTATAAGACATTAAAAATCAGATTACACACTTAACTCGGGATATGTCTGGTAGGCCCAACTGACGGTAAAAAGCCCTAGGAGTATTTATAATACACTGCACCTTAAATCACAATATCCGTGGGTTCTCATCTTAGGAGAAGCGGTGAAGCCGAAACTGTCGAATAGTATAAGAGGTACCACTGTAGGTTAAAACCCGTATGTATTTAAGATTAGCAGATTAGTTAGCACACCTTACCTTTTTATGAGAATAAATCCGGGACTGGTGGCGCTTTAGGAAATTCCATCGTATCATTGCGTGAGCTTAAAAATAACTTAAGAACGAAGCCTATATGTTTCCCACTGGGATGGTGACTTGGTGGATACACCCATGGGCTAAGTGCTTTAAATATTATAACCTAAAGCTTATGTGTTGCCCGCTGGGATGGTGACTTGGTTGGCAATACCTCTGAGTTAAGGTTACAATTATGTTATATAAAGCTCAACATGATTAAAAAAAAAAAGAGAAAAATATATATATATATATATATATATTGCAAAAAAAAAAAAAAAAAAATAAATAAATATATATTTATGCATCCATCCATCATTAGTTAATTTAAATACATCTGGGTATTGGGTTACAGTGGAAGAAAAATCATGAAACAAATGATTTAATCTGTGCTTCGAAAACTTGAGATGGGATTAGGTAGAACTGTGGATACCTTAGTGTGAGACCCTAGACCTAGTGTTCACTTGAAGATAACGAAATATGATTGGGGAAAATCCGTTGGTGGTTGGGTTTAGAAGGACAAACATACCGACAATCGCGGTTTTTGTGTTTTCGTGTCTAATAAGATAACCCATAAAATGTTGAAGACCTTGTGCTTGATTATGATCCTGTTTTGCATGAATTTTTCAGGGACGAAAAAGAGTTAAGTGTGGGGATGTGATGTATTTCAAAATACATGCATTTTACTGTCAATTTTATTCCCACTTTGTGTTTGTTTTGCTTCGGTTTTCTTCTATAACTGCTTGTACTTAATATTTCTATATCTTATGGTTGTTAGGTCACAAAGGAAGCGGATATGATTGAAAACGAAGAAGAACGAGTTTCCAGTTCGTGCGAGAGGGCCGTGGATAAAAAAAAGAAACTTTCTGGATTTTTACCCCTGTCGAGTAGCGCGACAGGTCTTGGAATTTCGTCGCGCTACGCGAGGATTGCAAAATGACAGAATTGCCCTTTTAATGATTGTCCGACTGTTTTGTCTTTTCTGGGGCCCTCGCGCTACGCGAGGAGTGTGCAAGATCCCGTCGCGCTACGCGACGGGTGGTTTTTCACAGAAACCTCTTTTTAAGCCAAAAATTAGAAAACCCTAAAGGGGAGAGACCACCTTGTGACGGAAAAAGACGAAAAAGAGGAACATTCTAGCCTCAAGAAGGTGATTGTGGACTAAAATCGGAGAAGGAGAAGTGGATATTGATCAAGAACAAGCGTTGGGATCGAAGAATTGAAGCCGGATTCACCTCGGGTTACATATTTTTGATTCGTTCTTGTTTTCTTGTCAATTCTAACATGATGAACAGCCTAGTTACTTATTGTTTTATAATTTTGAACATGTTTCTTGGCTAGATTCTTGTTGTCTACCTAGGTTTAGAATATTGCACATGTTTGACATTGGTTTTTGTTGGTTTTTAGAACTTTTGAATGTGAAGAACTCATGATGTAACAAACTTGGTTTTGATCATTGGATGTGTATGCGTATTTAGTATTATCAATTAAATGATTTTTCAGTCCTCATGTGCTTTGATGAATGTCTTTCATATAATAGGTGCATGCTAGATCAATTGCCGTGTGTTTTTGATTATTGGATGGTTTGCTAGACGTAGTATTCCATAGGAATGAAATTCGAGGAATGAAATTCGTGAATTGGTAAATCTAAATATTCAACCAATCTTAATAGCTGTGAGGTGAGAGATTGTCGGTTTATCTCGTGTGTCTGATCGCTAGTTTAGAATCTTTGTGAGAAGGTCTGTCTAGTTCGTCGTTCGCATCTTGTTTACCGAGTCCAATAGGAAATTCTTAGTTATCCCTTGCACTTAGGTGTATTGAGACTTTCGCGCTGTGAGGTAGATTGTCTAGCGGATACTTCTTGAGTAGACTGGATGACCTATGAGGGGAACCCGTCTTGCCGGTGGTTTAACGGCTTTTAGGTCTCTTAGTTGACAATCCTTGAAAAGGGTCGAGGGTGCTCTAGGTTCCCTTTGAGTTTAGTATTTTAAGATCCCGGTATCACATCTGTTCCATTACCGATAGAACCTTCGTCAGACACGTGTAGGATTCGGGCCTAGGTAGTGCTTTCACCTTATCTGTTTTTGTTCCGTAGTTATTCTCACGCTAGTTTGTTTGTCCTCGTCTTTTCCTTTATTTTCTATAGTTTATTTCTCTCTTAAATAAAAGAAACCCCCTTTTTGTAATTAGTTATCCTGCATCTGAGTCAGTATTTCGCTGTACATACAGTGTCCGTAGGTTCGATACTCGGTCTTATCTATCTATTCTGCAAACGATCGGTACACTTGCCGTATTGTGCGCGTTAGTTTAGGTTTGTCCGTTTTATTATAAATATTAGAACTTGTAAGTTTTTGCGTATAGTTCGTAGCACATCAGAAACCCATGGCAACCATATACTTTGAAAACTTATAAACTCAAGCGAAAGTCTTACTCCTATAGATATTTCCCCTTAGGAAATCTAAACGTAACTCAGGGTCACTTGGGAACATAGGGTACTTCTCGTCATCCTTGTACGTATCGTAAACTTAACTAAATCCTTCTACCTTAATTTCGGGACGAAATTTCCTAAAGTAGGGGAGACTGTAATATCCAGGATTTCCCGACCCGTTTAATAAGAATTTATTTAATAAATATACGTCTTTTATACTTGAAACCCATATACATATACAAGTAACAATAAATTCCTAAATATATATATATATATATATAAAAGAATCATTTAAATATACATAAAACATTTTTGAAACTTTATAAGTTTATAATTATTATAAAAATAATAATAATAATCAATAAATAAATGAAGTCTAAAAACTATGGAAATTATTTTATAAAAAAATCTGAAAACAATAAAACCTATAAAATTGTGAAAGGATTTTATAAAATAAAACTTATATAATTTTTTTATAAAGTCAAGGGACCAAACTGCCATTTAGTGAAACTTACTTCAAACTTAAAACCATGTTTTAAGATAAAATAATACTAGCTGGAAACTACAGGGACTAAAGTTGTAACTCGGCCAAACTCCCAACCCAGAAACTGACCCCGAGTTCGATTCCCCTCATCGACCGGTTTCCACCCTCTTTTTCCAAAAACCGCGTAATCGGCCAGATCCGATGAACCTCGAACTCCGACTCCCGCATGCGACCCTTGCCCGATGCCATTTAATGCTCAATTCCAACGGCATCATCGCGTGGGTTCGAATTCGGCATTAACTTCCTTCAACCGTAAACTCCCTAACCAATTGAGCATTTAACACCAAATTGGCTATAAATTCGGATATGAACTCGTAGACGACAGCATCCTCAAGCTCCGTGAACTCGAAATCCTTCAGACCTGTACCTGCATTTCCGATTCAAATTCGCGACAGCCGAACGTGAAACTCGAACCCGATCTCCCTTATTACGGCATCGTTTCAGGTAATTCTTATGGCCAAGGCTTTCGTTTTCATGTGAGGATCAAAAGCCCTCTGTTTAAACGCATAAACAGAGGGTGATTCGATTCATATTTAAGCGATTTCATTCTAGGGTTCATGAGGATTTGGGGCACGATTTGAACTTGTCTTTTTAAATTTCCTTTCCTGTATAAACCATCAGCGAACCCGTAGCCGGGATGGTTAGTGTATGCGTGTATGTCTCGACCCGGTCAGTGACCCGGGTTCGAGCCGGTTTATACCCTTTTCTTTTTAAAACCAGTTCCAAACAGATTTTTCGTTTTTAATAATTTTTATAAATTTCCTGACACTTTTATAAACTAAGATTTGATTTTTATTCACACTTTAATATTTCAGAACTATTTTATTTAATTAAAATGTTGTTAAAACTTATAGTATTTAATCATTTAAAAGTAGTCTCAAACATCTAAAAATACTTGTAAACTTTTATAAAACTTGTATTTATACGGAAACTATTTATTTAAAAACAATAAACTCAATTTATTATTTACTAAAAGAATTCTTTCGTCCTAACATTTAAAATTTAAACACTTAAACGGTTAGAAAATTTTATATACTTTTGTAAACTCAAAAAGATTTATAAAATGTATATAAACAGAAACTTGAAGTTAATAAATTTATAAACTTGTGCATCTTATATACATTTAAAACAAGAGAAATAAATATGTGTATTTATTTTCCTAAGTGCTTATAAACTAGTAGGCTTTGTGAAATATAACCTTTATAATAAATTCTATTTAAACATATTTGTTAATCTTAAAACTTCAAAACTTATAAATATTTTAAACATTATTTATTTACCAGTTAAATTGTAAAATAGATATTTAACATCTAAATACTTTAATAGATGATTAAACAAAATGATTATTCTTATAAGATAATTATTTTGTTCTTAATAAATATGTATGTTTTGAGTGACTATTATTAAACGGTAACCATTAATGGCACTTTAAATAATTATTTATCCTTATTAATTATTCATCCTTTTATTGAGCTTTGCCTATTCTTTAAATAAATCTTTAATAATTATTATTCTTTAAAATAATTATTATTAGTCTTTAATAATTATTTAGTATTACACTTATCTATTGTTACAACCTCATTTAAAAACGCTTAGAAAACTATTTTGATTATTTATACCTAACTTGTGTAACTAATCATTGGGAACCTTTTAAACGATTATTGTAAATTCATAATCATTTTACACTACAACTATCTAAGATTTGATATATAAGTCAGGAGTCATTCATTTCAAAATCCTTGTTTTAAATTTTGAATGAAACTTCATAAGCACAATCATTCCCGTCTCCTATTGGAACCCTAGTCGAATCTTGAAATCCTAGATCTTTTGCCTTAGACTTTTACTTAAATCTTTAGACTTGCATACTTAGGCTTATTGTGAGGATATACTCCCTCAAAGTCTTGCAAACACTTACTCTTGTCGGATACCCTTCATCATCCAAGTGAGTATACTTAGCCCCTTTTCCTTTTTATACTTTTGGGGTGAAACATGTTCAAAAACATTAAACTTATACAATTCTTGTACAACTATGACTAGATGCTTATTCTTATGTTAAACTTGAGACTTGTATGCTTAGATTAAACTTAAAACTAGCATATTCATTAACTTTGATCAAGCCTATGGTAACAATGATAGATCTATTGCATTTGACCAATCCACCTTGTTTGATTGACCCTTCGGGGGGAGCCCTTGGTGATTGTTACTAAACCAAACTTTTAAACCTACGGGTTATGCATAAACATGGTTGGAGGATTGAATGTGCACAATGTCTAACGTGCTTGTTTTTCTCATACTTACATTATAGAATGCACAAATCATAGTGAATTGTAGTACTTTTCAAATACTTGTTAAACTGTGTCAAAACCTTTGTATCTCACCAACTATTTTGTAGTTGACAGATTCTTTCACATGTTTCAGGTTTACATCATGAGACTTATTCGTGATTAAATAGGATGCTTTGGACCTAGACTACTTAAATTAAATGTTGTATTCGTATTATTCTTCCTTGTATTGAATCTTAAATTATTCATTAATGAAATATTGAAACTTTAATAGTCAACCTTGTGCTATTGAACAACCGCGTCCGCCCCGACATATAATCCGCCATCGGTTGGGGTGTGACAGATTGGTATCAGAGCCTTGGTTATAGGGAATTAGGTTATTAGACACATGACCTAGACTATAACTTAGGAGACCCAAACATGAGTTATCTCATGTCCTTTACTAGGAACTTCTCTCCTCACTCTATTCTTAATTCTTATACGTGAACGCTTGGAGATTCTACGTTTCTACTTCCCTACGTGCTACAAGAGGCTACTACATCGAGGACACGTTCTTAGGCTTTAAGTCTAAACCACCACTAAACTCTCGTCAAGAATATTTAAGTTCTAGGTAATGTGTGAGAACTTGTGCGGACCGGAAGGGTAGATACCTGTATTCTGGGAAATTCTGTCAAGGAAAGCATTTCGTATAAATCCAAATCAACCGTTGGACCCGTATGCTTTCCTGGGAATTCTTGGGATGAGTATCCACTTATAGGAATGCACGACTTCTCTAAACATTAGTGAACTCAAATTTCTCTTGATATGTCAAAGTACTCACTTAGTGATATGCACTAAATGAGTGCCATCTCAAATACTTTACGCTTCATAAATTCATGATTCAAAAACTTTCCTCTGTAACCTTTATTCTATGATTCTTAAGTCCCGTCTTGTCACATGACAGCATGCTTACTCGTCATGACCTGAAGGAGTTACCCTCAAGGAGAAATTCTTACGAGAGTATACTTAAAAACTACATACATAAACTTATATTTATAGATACTACCCAATAAACTTCGTGATCGTTTTAATACAACCCTTAAAACTATGTATTACTCTACAAATTCTCTTACAAACTTCATTATTTTATAAACTTGGCACATAAGGGGAAACCCTTGCGTCTCATTTCATTTTTCGTCACTTAAGCAAACTTCATTTTATGAATGACTCAAAACTTTGTTACACTTCAAAAAAAAAACTCAAAACCTACGCATCACCGTTCCTGTAAACAAAACTTAACGTCTTTTAAAAATCTAAAGTACATTAACAAAGAAATTTGTAACCTAAGTAATTTCCTTGTAGAGGAAGAAGCCTACTATAGAATAAACAAGCTCCACGTTTAAGACTCTAAGCCCACAATAAACCTCGACATAGTACCTTAAACCCAAATATCGGTGACAATAACTAAAAAGTTGTAGACTCACGAGGAAATTCTGGCTATGGAAATAGGGTACATAAGTGAGTCCTTGTGACCCACCCCTTTCTTCCGGGAACATAAGCGTCGATTACAGGCTGATTGTGGGGGCCGGGAGTGTGGTTTGACCAGAATGCAAGGTGGTATATTTTAATTCTTAAGCACTAATGATCAGGGCGGAGGATATAAGGGGCCCCAGGGGCCCCGGCTCCCACCGATTTTTCGCTCAGAAGTGTTAATATATACGTATTCGGCCGATTTTTCGCTCAGTAGTGTTAATTTATATGTATTCGGCTGAAAATTTTATAGTTCCGGCCCCCCCTATATGAAAAAAATCCCCAGCCCCCCCTGCGAAAGTTTTCAAGCTCCGCCACTGCTAATGATGTCTATTGGGAAAGCAAAGATGAGACGAAAGATAAGTATTTCATTACATTACTTACAAAAAAGCAAATGACAAAAAACAAAGTATTACATTACTTAAAAAAGCAAAAACCAAAGCAATTGACAAAATGCAAACAATAAAGACTTTATGGATAAATTACAATCACCTAAAAATTGGTCAATGGGTGTAATGGCTAAAAACATTTGGCAATCAAACCTAAAGCACAATTTTGACAATCAAAACATTGGTCAACGGGTGTAATGGCTAAAAACATTCTCAAGCTTCCGTCAACAACTTTCCTTTTTTTATAATTTAATATTTTATTATTATAATTAATTTTGAATTAATTTTGTTTTTTCACTGTAACTTTTAAAATATAATTTTCTATAAAATTTAGAATACGACGTGCTTGTTTTTATCTACATTTCGGTATAAGTTTCATTCAAAACGGAGTTGGTTGTAATAATGTACACGTTATCAAATCATAAACGTACGAGCCGTTAAAGCTGCTTTAAAGTTTCAATTTTTTAATAGTTTTTTTTCCTTTTGTTTTCCACTTACAACTTTTAAAATATGTTATAAAATTTTTAATTTGACGTTGCGACGTGACTATTTTTATCTACAATTTAACGTGAATTTTCGTAACATCATTTTTAAACCGATCGGCTGTCTTAAACATTTTTTTAACCCGTTTGGTTTTATAAATTGTTCAATGCTCATCTCCAAATATACCGTTACGGGGTTCACCTTTTTTTAAATTTACGCTACCCGCTGCAACGTAGTACATATGGATAGTAATTTGATTTTGGTTTGGTTAAATACAATTTCTTTCATAAAAGGAAACAAATAGCTTCCCTGGCCATCGATTTACGTACGTTCACGCGTGACAACCCTATATGTATATACATTACAAACCCACAACAGAACGCGCCATTTAACTAAAAAATGAAATGATTTACTCTCACAACTTTAAAACTATGATGTTTTTATAAAAGTTTGAAATTGACACTACGATGTGCGTATTTTTACCTACGTTTTGACGTGAATTTTCTTAACATTATTTTTAAACAAACCGGGTGCATTAAACATTTTTTAAACCGTCCAGCACTCATCTCAAAATACACTGTTGCGACTTTTTTCAACATTTTAACCGACCCGTTGTAATAATCACCCGTCTTGCTTATTTTTATTTACGTTTCAGCGTAGATTTTTTCAAATAACTTCACTTTCGTATACAACGACGTAACTTTTCCGTTACTATCGAATATACCGCTACGACGTGCTTTTTTTAACGTCACGTACAATATACCATAATGATTAGCTTATTTTTATCTACGTTTTCAATCCGCCACGGAGCGCGGATGGTAACCCACTAGTTATTTTTCTAAAACTACAAAGTGTAGTCGGGTTCAAACCGGTTGACCGGTACAACCTTGTATTTTCTTTTTCTTTCTTTCTTACTTCTTTTTATTATTATTTTTTTCTATATATTTCAATAATATTAAAACTTAATGTCGGTGGCCAATGGAAGCAGTGGTGAAGCTTGAAAAAAACGCGGGGGGGGATTTTTTTCCGTTGAATACATATAAATTAACACTACAGAGCGAAAAAACGGAGAGGGGGCGGCGCGGGACCTCCCCAGGCCCTCACTAAGCTTCGCCCATGAATGGAAAGCCACTTATAAAATCATTCTTTTCTGTTTTTTATTTGATTTTTCATACTATACTCAAACATATCTTTGGTGTGTGGGTTAAAAGTTTGATGCTTAACTCTTACCATTGGTATTGGGACACAGATTCAAACCCTGCGCCCAACAAATTTATTTTTTTCCTTTTTTTAGTTCTTTTCTTTTTAGATTTGTTACTTCTTTTCTTTTGATTATTTTTTTTAATTATTAGGCCGTAACATGCGAGCCATATTACTTTTAGCTTATTTTTTTATCTATTAGGCTAGTAGTAGAGGTGCACAACCAAACCGGTTTCAAACCGGGTTACCGGGTCCTGACCCGACACGGGTTCATCCTAAAACCGGTTTCAAACAACCCGGTCCGAGACCCGATCTAAACCGTAGGTGTATAACCAGTTTCTGTTTTTTTTGTCGCCGGTTCATAACCCGACCCGAACGGGTTCATTCTCAAACCTGTTTCAGGGCCGACCCGGTTTTCAAACCGTTTCATAGCCGTTGTCCAACTCAATTTTAACGGTTTTATAGCCGTTGTAACGGCTATATGAAGGGTTTTTTTTTTGTATTTTGGACCCTCCCAAACTTGTATAAATAGGTGTAGGTTGTATTGGTTCAACCACACCATTGCAAAATGCTCTCATTTATAAAAAACGCTCTTATTTTCTCAAAAACGCTCACACTCGAAAGTCGAAACTCTCAAAATGGCAAATGAATCTCAACAATCTAATATTGGTGATTCTCAAAGTGTTAATGCTCCCACGGTTGTGCGTGTCATTCCTACAACAAGGAATCCCAATGTTTGGCGACATTTCGATTTATGCGAAATGTCGAATGGTGTTCATAAGGCTCGGTGCAAGTTGTGCGAGCATTTTTTTGGAAAAGATTCAAACACGACTTTAAAGATCACATTGAAAAAGCTATTGTTTGGTGTTGAAGCTCAAGCTTTGCAAGGTCAAACAAGTATGACGAACGAATGTACTATTTTTACTTATAATGTTGACTTGGTTCGGAGAGGATGGCGCATTTTATGATTCAAGAGAGTCTACCTTTCAAACACTTTGACAACGAGCGTTTGAATCGGTTTATTCAACAAACTCTCCAACCTCGTTACACTTATTTAGGTCGTGCTACTCTTGGACGAGATTGTATAAATATGTGGAAAAAAGCTAAATTAGAAATAGTAAATGAATTTGAAAGTTTAAAAACCGGTATTAGTTTAACTTGTGATGTTTGGTCGGCTACCCAAAACTTGTCGGATTCTTACTTTTGCGTTACCGCTCATTGGATAAATCCGGAAAGTTTTAAAATGATGAAACATACTATTGCGTTCGATATGTTTGGATACCCCAACACCGGTGACAATTTATTTTATATTTTAGACAATGTTATAAGAACTTTTAAAACAGAAAAAATGCATTTTCTATATCATTTGATAACGCCTCGAATAATACCGTCGCGGTAAACCAACTTATTCTAAAATATAACCCGATTTGTGATTGTATTTTTTTTTCATATCTGATGTGTTGCTCACGTTATTATTTTAGTTGTGCAAGATGGTCTTAAACACATTGACGGTGTTAAAAATCAATTTAAACAAATGTTGCATGACATTTTTCATACAAGTAAAAAAAGATATCATCGATATATAAAATTTTGTAAAGACGGGCAAACGAATGTTTAGGTCCGAATTGAGACGTTTCAACACGTTGGAACTCAACATGTAACATGTTCAGTTTGCAAATGTTTCATGACCAACTAGCAAGGCAAAATAAAGTAACTAAATTTCCGTCATTGAGTTGGGGTATCATTGAAGGTGTAGCCGATATGCTCCATATTTTTAAAACCGTTACAACCTATATATCGGGAGTTTACTATCCCACAAGTCCTTTGGTTTTAAATCAACTCTTTTTAATGGTCGAAAAATTAAACGAATATTGCATGCGAGAAGACGTATTTTTAACGGATAGAGCAAAAACTATTTTTTCTCAAAATTTGTCAACTTTCTTTACTGTTTATGTTGAAAAATATGGTATAACATATACCGTTCACGAGTCATTTAGAAACGCTACAACAAGTGCAAGTAGTAGTCGGAGTTCAATGTTAAACTTATTTAATACCATTGTTAATGAAAATAGTAAACGTCAACGGGGTAATACCCCAAGTAGCGAATTGGTTAGATATATCAGTTCGGATTATTTAACTGGTATGAATGTTCATGATTTTGAGACATTTGATATCTTGGCTTGGTAGAAAGGGAAGGAAGATCAATTTCCTGTCCTATCCGCTATGACCCGTGATATACTAACCGTACAAGCTTCTACGGTAGCTTTGGAATCTGTTTTTTTTTGTTAGTGACATTTCTTTACGAAGAACAAGACTAACTCCACAATCGGTGGAAACGTGCATTTGCTTAAAAGATTACTTAGACGCGGCGGAAAGAATACAGCATATATCTTCCCTTGAAGGCGAAATCGAAGTCGATGGAGAGATATACGAGGACGAGATGGAAGGAGGATTGATTGAAGCAATCGACGATGAGAGCCTACGAGGGAGTTCGAGATCTGACTAGTACCGACTACCCGGATTTTCAATGTATCGACGAAGAAGACTTTTATTTTTAATGTATTTCAATTTATAAACTTTTAATTATTTATTTTGTAATTTCTAAACTTTATCTTGTTTGTTCTGTAATTTTTAAATTAAGTTAATATATTAAAGTACATTTTTATGTTATTAAACCATTTTATTGAAATACAATATCAATACCAACTTACATAACACATTACTAAAACATTTTATTGAAATACAACATTCAATACCAACTAATTATCCGCATTGTTCGGATTTGCAATCTTCGTCTCGTCATACAACTTGTAATATTTTTCTAAGTGACGACTTAAAGTTGTATTGGACTCTTTACTAAAAAAACGATCCGCACAGCTTGCAACGAGCCTTGTTCGGTCCGCTTGACATCTCACACAAATCAAAATATTGCCAAACACTTGGCTTTCGTGTGGTTGGAATAACTCTTACAACCGTTGAAGATAGACAAGCATTTTCGGCCATTTTCGAGATCGTTTTTTGCTAAAGAAGTAGAAATGAGTAGAAAATTGTGTGGTTCAACCCATACAACCAATAAGTATTTATACTAATTTATGGGGTCAAAAAAACACAAAAAAGTTTTTTAAAGAAAAGGGCAAAAAACATCTCTAACGGCTATTTTTTTTTTAAAATGACGGCTTTTTAAAAAAAAAAGCCGGGTTAACCGGTTTAGGACCCGAACCGGTTTGGCTAGTCAACCCGGTCCGATCCGGTTTGGTAGTTGGGTTCGATGTTCCTTGAACCCGGGTCCTGACCCGAACCGTTCGGCCACCAACCCGGTCCAACCGGATTTTGCTCAGCCCGACTCGGTTTTAAACCCAGACCGATTTAGATTTTGGACCTGATTTGTACACCTCTAGCTAGTAGACTTCAAAATTTCATGCTCCAAGTAGCCCAGTGATTTTACAATTTTACTCACTTTTGGGCTTGACCGTCGGTTAGCGGACTTCTAGCCTAATAATCTTTACTACTTACTAGGCACTTTTGTGCCGCACAGATTCTTTGAAAACATGGTTTTAAACATTTCTTTTAGTTATTTAACAAATTATTTCAATATATTTTTATTTATTTATTTTAGATATTAAATGTTTTACAAGTTCTTGGTATATATAAAATATAAATATCCGATCTTTATTAAATTATTAAATGTTTTTCTATAAAGAATAATAATCCTGGTCCGTTGTAATAAAAGTGGTAACTAGTAGTTAAAACTTTTATAAAAATCCAGTCTTCAAGTATCTATTTAACTAACAAACACAGCGAAGAATGGCTAAAAAACCCTATGTTATACTTGTAATTTATTTATTCTTGTCCGTCTAGCATCTTGCTAGTCGGTGTTTCATAAAATCCAGCTTTAAAAAAAAAGAATTAAATCAGTAGAGCATGCACGTATTGTAAGATCCCATGATATATATCTGAGTGGAGATAGATTTATTTTGGTATTCTGATTCACTTATCAATGTATGATATCTAAACTCTTTCGTGATATACACTCTTTTAGTCTTCGGTAGCGGCGGAACTATGCAAAAAGCTGTCTATTTTTTTATATATAAAAGTTTATATTTTAAAGATAAATATGAGTTAGACCCCTTAGTTATAGTCGATAGAGAAGAAAAACTTATGACAACCTTCCGACTAAAAAGTTTTGGTTCCACAAGTATGATTTATTAAAGTTGTATGTCTTCGGTTGTACGGACTATCTCTCTTTACATTGTTGTAGCATATTGGATTTCATTATATTTGACTTTGACATGCTTTTAGAGGATCGGGAAGGTACATATCTCGTTAAAAGGGGGAAATCGTTGACAATAAGCTCGAGCAACAGGTTGTGTCAAACGTAAAGATTGATGGGGATGATATGACCTCAATCTCGGACGTACTTTGCTGTTTAATGGGTGGAAAATTCCCAAAATGAACATTTTACAAACGTTTTTTTCTCAAAACAAACACTAAATTTACAACTTTCACAAAATAAACATGTCAAAATCGTCGGATTGTTCACTAAATCCGACGAAATCATCGACTTACATGTGTTTATCAAAAACTTACACGCGTAATTTTTTTGTTCTATTTTTTAAAATAATCCGGTGTTTTTGTTCTAACTTTAAAATAATCTTGCGTTTTGTTTTAATTTCAAAATAATCCAACGTTTCGTTCTAATTTCAAAATAACCCGGCGTTTTCGTTCTAATTTCAAAATAATTCGGTGAAAAGGGAAAAAAAATTACACGTAACGTAAGTCGGTGATTTCGCCGGATTTAGTTAATGATCCAGTGATTTTGGCATGTTTACCTTGTGGAAGTTGAAAATTTAATGTTTGTTTTGAGAAAAAAGACATGTAAAATGTTCATTTAAGAAATCAAAAGGGAAGGTATGTGACGTCCAATGCATTGAAAATCTTGAGATGATACGTGAGAAAGCAGGGTTTTCGGATGTTGGAATTGGTTACGTGGGATGGAATTAAGTGTTCTTAGACTTCCCTTACGTGTTATCGATAGAGAGATTCAAGGTTTCAGATGAGGTTACAGTTTTTTGTAAAACTTCGATTCCGGTAGACATAGAGAAGGAGGTGGCGAGTTCGAGCGTGGTGGTTGATTTGGGAGAAATCAAACTGGACAGTGCCATTAAATTGGGGGTGGGGGTGAAGGAGAAAACAAAATCGGGAAAAGAAAACCTGTATCCCCAGATTCACCAAGTAGAGAAATTGCAGTTAATCCACACAGATCTGTGTGGACCTATATCCCCAGATTCACCAAGTAGTAAAAGGTACATCTTAGTTTTTATTGATGACTTTTCAATAAAGGGGTGGATCTATTTTTTAACAAATAAATCAGATTGTTTTGAAACTTTTAAAAGATTTAAGGTCATGGTTGAAAATGAGAATGATCTTAAAATTAAAGAATTAAGAAGTGATAGAGGTGGATAATTTACTTCTAATGTCTTTAATGAGTTTTGTGATAACCATGGCATCAAGAGACAGCTAAACACTGCTTTCACACCACAACAAAACGGTGGAGCAGAACGTAGAAACAGAACTATAATGAGCATGGTTAGATGTCTCTTGGTGGACAAAGCAATGCCTAAGTGGTTCTGGCCAGAGGCTGCTAACTGGACTGGATTTGTGTTAAACAGATGTATAACCATGTCCTTGGAAGACAAATATCTTTGGAAGTATAGCATATGCCTAAGTGGTTCTGGCCAGAAGACGCTTGGTCTGATAAGAAGCCAAATTTTGATTATTTAAATATCTTTGGAATTATAGCATATGATCATATCCCTTTACAGTTGAGAATAAAGCTAGATGATAGAAGCCACAAGTGTAATTTTCTGGTGGTTAGTGTTGAATCAAAGGCATATCGGCTATATGATCCAATCCAACAAAAGATCATAATTAGTCGAGATGCAACTGTTGATGAAGGAGACAAATGGAATTGGATTCACGATGATTATGTGGTGGTAGAAGAAGAAGAGGTGGTGCATGGTACTTACCAGAATGAAGCTCAAGAACAAGGTCCAAATTTGATGTCTAGCAGTGAAGGTGCAAGCAGATCAGGACATGTATCCACTAAAAGACGGTAAAGGACAAGAAATAGATTCAACTGAATACAAGTGTTTGGTAGGAAGCTTGATGTATCTTACTGTTACTAGACCACACCTAATGTATGTTACATGTGTTGATCTCTCGGTTCATGTCAAACCCAAAGGAGGAGCACATGCAAATAGCCAGAGATATGTTAAAGGTACGTACACTTTTGAATTGTTTTATGACAGAAAATTACTTGGAAAACTGCTGGTGTATACGGACAGACTATGCAAGGGATGTTGAAGATAGGAGGTGTACTTCTGGTTATGCATGCATTCTTAACAATGCAGCGATATGTTGGAGCTCAAGAAAAGAGGAAATAGTTGCTCTATCCTCAACTAAGGCGGAGTATGTAGCTGCAACAAATTGTGCATGCCATATCGTCTGGTTAAAAGCACATTGACGTTAGATTTCATTACTTGAAGGAGCTGGTAAATAAAGAAGTTGTGAAGCTGATTTTCTGCCCAACCACAGAACAAGCTGCAGATGTGATGACAAAGCCGGTCATGCTCGAGGTGTTTGAAAGAATGCTAAGCCTGCTGGGATTTCGAGACTTAGGAGATTAAACTGAAAAGTGAATTATTTTTCAGTTTAATTACGGAAGGTTTGTTGGGTCAATAATGGGTCATAACCCACGTATGAGTCCATTATGCTTCCTATCAGCCCATGCGCACGTAGAAGAATAGCTGTTTGAATCGGTCTGTCTTTCTTTTGTTTAGTCCAAGGTTGTTACCATATTTTCTAGTTAACTTTATTTAGAGTTTGTTGAGTATGTATAGGAAACCTTTCACTCGAATCCCCATTATCAAAATAAGCATACGAATAGGAAATCGAAACGAGAAGATGATTACCTTAACGAACCCGCAATCAAATATTCACTTGAACCTTCTTGGTCGCTTTCTCACAAAAACACAAGAAGTTTTTAAAGTACGTAACTGAATTAGGAAGGAGGAATTAGGATTATAACTCATTGCACCCTCGCACTTCACACCACATACTTTACAAATTAACACGAAACATTGCGTGTTACATTTCTCTAAGACCAAAAAACCGACTAAATCAAATGATGGAGTCTCGTGTAGATCTATGTATAATAAAAACCAAGCATTTTTAAATTCCATTTGTTAAAATAGGTTGCGTAAATAATAGAACATGATGTATATTAAGTACAACTTTATATATGAATTAGATTACAAGTTAGAAAAACCATAGAGCTTTGATAAAGGGGAAAGGAATAAGTAGTCATTAATATAGACTTGCATTTACAAAAGAATTTGATATATACTAAATGCATTTTAAAACATAAGTTAAGAAAACCCTTACAAATTTTATATCATTGAATACTTCAATTACCATCTTACCTCCAAATGTATTGTCTTAGCAAGCTTCCTTTTAAATAATCCCTTTTAAATAATTGAATTTGACATAACTTTTTATAATAAATCAAACCAATAAAGTCAATTGTGCATATACCCAACCACATAGGCCATATGCATTTTTAAATTATACTATGCTTTGGCCTATTTGATTAGTTATATTATATGTGTTCATCGCTAAATTAAACAACCATTTTTTGTGTTGATTACGTTTTCATAATCCAAATGTTGACTAAGCTTATGGCTGAGTAATCTGTTGAACGATTCTAAACTTCTCTGTGATTCTATTTTGTCTTCTTCTTACCGACTTAGTATTCTTGTAAGGATGCCCATTTGGTCAATAAAATATCACTTCCAAAAACAAGTACACTCAAGGTTATTGCAACAAAAAGTTAATGAACATTATCAAAATTTATATCAATGCATTTAACAAATTTGTAAACTTAATGTTTTAACGTACTAAACTTACAAGTCATTCCAATTTTTGTATATGATTAGATTGACAAACAAACGTTTCTAAAACGGGTTTTGAAAATCTCAGTCTTATATATCTGGTGGTAAAACCGTATTTCATACGCGGTGATACTCATCAGCTACGCAATTACTGATCATCACGCGACGGTATCACAGACACCATCGATAAACCGGTTTCATTGAAATGTTTACAATCAATGACTTGGTTACACAAAACAAGAGAAACCCTAATTTGTAACAACATGTTTTGCTATATGGTAGCAATTTTGGTATCCCTACAATTCAGAGAACTTTGATTACTGAAAATGTATGTTGTTAATATGTCGATGAAGATACTAATCGCAATTCGCAAGTAATTCAATCAAGTTTAGTTATGATTCATCAAGTTCTGTTGGAGTTGACCTAGATTTATCAACCCATTGGTGATCCATCGGTAATTATCGATTGATTACCAATTATAATTATTAATGAAAAAAAATCAATTTCGTTGTCAATCCGTGGGTAATTAGCAATAAGTTCTAATTTTTTTTTTGTTTGTTTATGTTGTGTTTGATTAAAAATATTTAAAGTAGTTTTTCTTTTTCTTTGTTGGGTACCTCGACTGTCACCTTTAAACAGATAATATTTCTTTTTTTTTCGGGAGGGGGTGGTGGTGGTTTGTGTGACATGACCAAACATAATTATGTTTGACTAGTTATGATCATGTTTAACAAAGTATAACCATGTTATGACCGGCCATACTATATGATAAATGTATCATATTCTTGAATTTCTTGTTTTTCTTAAAATAATCGAATACTTTATGTATTATAATTGATCAACATCAGTGATCAGTTTGCTAAGATTATATTTTATATAATGTCAACCTTAAGATAAAGTAATTTACTAATTACTAGTGGCTAAAAGGTTTGACATTGAACTTAATATAAGTATTGCTTCATTCTCAAACAATATTAATATTTTAATTTAAAATGCATAGTTTAATGAATCTTTAATTTATTAATTAATGTTAATTATCCTATATGTAAAACAATATATTTTAAAATTACTATATCATAGTTATTAGTGAACTAAATCAACTTAAATATATAATATACAAAACTACTAGAAAACATGAGTATCACTAAAAAATGCCAAGGGATCATCGAAGAAATACACCAAAATCCAACTAATTAATCATTTGTTGGATTTTGTATATTGTCGGTCATTTTTCGGTAAAATAAAGCTAATAATTCTTACACACAGGCTTTTTCAGAAAAGATTCATGCATGATTGTGTAGAAAGGTTCTCCGACGGGATATCCGTTGGCAATCTGTCATAATCTTTAGAATTGGATTTTGATAAGACTCCCACAGGCTTTTTTCAGTCATTTGTTGTTGTGGCCATTCCCGCTAGATTTTCCGATGGGTTATTTGTAAAACTTTCTATTAATAGCTAGGATGGTAACCGTAGAGTTTCTCAAGTCTAAAAATGGCAACCTTCATGTATTTTAAATATGGCAGATAGTTTTTTTGGACCTTGTATGTGGAAAGAGTTAATATGGCAGATCGATGTTATCGGATTTGTTGGAATTAGTGGTCATAGAAATTAAATACTCCGCGGCGAGTGTGTATTCTGCCATGGGCTCAACTATACTGGTTGTAATTTTTGTTCTCAGAGTGTAGAGGAATGTCCGTAGCATGAGTAGATTTATTATTGTATTATTTTATGTTTAGTTTATTGATATATGTGTCGCCCATGACGAGCCGTAGAGATTCATGAGCTCACGCTCACACACACACATACACACACACACACACACACATATATATATATATATATATATATATAAGGGAATGTGTTGTCTGTGTTGCCCGAGTAGAGCCATTGGCACACGCATGATAGAGTTAGGGAATGTGTAATATCTGGAAATGTAATGTAATTTGTTTATAAAATCTGGAAATATAACATAATTTGTTTGTAAGATTTGAAAATATATAATTGATGTAACTTAATTATTTTTAAGATGTGAAGATAATAATAATAATAATAATAATAATAGCAAAGTTCGGAACTTTCTAAAAATGGCAACAAAATCCAAGTGTTAATTTGTAAACTTTCTATAAATAGCCACGAAGGTAAGCATCGAGTTCATTTTTAACGAGTTTGATGGAATTTGTGATTTTAAAATTTAAATACTCCGTCATGTGCTCATATTCTGTCGAAGACACATCAAATTGGAATTAATATTTGGTCTTGGAATCTAAAATCTTGGTCTCTAGTTAACATTGGTGGTCGTGAGTTTGTTGGAATTAGAATTGATGCTTGGTCTCATAATGTAAAATCTTATTTATAAGATTTGAAAATTATGTTAATAACACATTATAAGGTGAATTCAGGTATTGTGGAGGGTACATGTAGAGTGTACCGTCTGATTTCTAACGTACGACGAGTTCTGTCGATCATTATTGACGGATTATCGACCCTCCCTTCTACGGTTTTAAAATAATAATAATAACATTGTATTATTAAATTATAATAATAAATAAATAACATATTTATTAATAACAATAATAATAATACTCCACGGTAATTTCGTCAAAAAATTCAAATTACCAACAAATCATTCGGTACTTTTTGGGCATTACTCGATCAGCCGCCTAAATTCATTTTTCTCTCTTTTCTAATTAGTATAATACTATTAAACATCAACAGTTATGAATAGTGAAGCAAGTTAGCTACTGATTCTTTTTTTCATTTTCACCCTATATTATATATAGTTTACGCTTTTCTAATTATGGATTAAATTCGTTTTTTTATAATAACTTTTGTTTCTTAACTTTTTTTAAAAAACGGGATGTGCTGTTGTTTTATTTTTTCTCAACGTTCTGATATAATTTCAATACCGAGTATTTTTTTGGTATCATAGCCCATAGCGAGCATCGTTGCCGTTATGGTACCACGACGACTCGAACCTATTATGAGTGAACATCGTTGCCTGTATTGGTGTTATCGGAACCAGTGTCAGCATTCGCTTTTATGGTTTTCGACGGCCCGAACCGATAACGACCAAACTCTTGCAATGGGGTGTTGGCAAAAAACGACCACACTCCCACGACGATTCGCGGGTGTTCTTTTATACAAGCTTGAGTGACAAGCTTCTATTATTTTTAAATACTTAAGCTTTTTTATGAAAGAAAGTGATAAAGTGTTGTTTAATAAAGTGTAGATAGAACTCGTTCAGTATATCTGACTTTTAACATGTATCTCAGGTTAGTTAATGGAAAAATTGAAGGGAGCCATGAGGGGTTGGAATGCATGGGACATCGGGCTGACTACTGAGAAGACTGACATTCCCGATTTATGAACAATGAACAATTTAACGTTTTAATTTGTATGGATTATTGTAATGTTAAGACTTCTGCTAAAATGTTACGAATGATTTGAGGTTTAAGAATTATGTATTAATGTTTTGTGCCAACTATGAGGCTACCCGGGTTGGGATTTTTCATGATCGGTATGTACTTTTAATTTTTTAGTTAATTATTTAAACTTTATTAGACTAGTTGTTTAAAACTTGTTGGTAACGCCTAATCAAACAATGTCCTGTATAAGTATAAAATTTTATATTAATACGTCTTTTATATGAGAATGGTATAAGAAATCTAGATGACGTTCACTTTACGCTTTACAGACTATACCATATTCCCTTATGGTTTTCAATACCATTGACTTTATCTATCAATTCTTGATATTAAAGTCAAGGTATTTAACTCTCAACTACCACATTTGTTGCGATATACAATATTACATTCTGTTTTTTAAATCTCAGTACCCACGGCTCTATACGGACAAAGCTACGTTGTAAATATAAAGAAAGTGGTGATATTTTGAAATATACAAATGAAAAAAAGTTTAATAACAATTTTATTAATATTTTCCTTTTTTATTTGTTTCATTTCTTACCATACATCGAATATAAATCTTGTCAGTTGGTATGGTAGAAAAGCTGGAATGGCCAATACAAAATGGTCAACTGGCTAGAATTTGTGTTCAAATACGTGTTTGGTGGTGGATTCTTATTTTCTTTTATTTATTAATCCAATTTTTTATTATTATTTTACAAAGATAAGAGTAAATCATAGGAACCCAATTATGCATACAAAATTACAAACCAAATCATAACTCTAAACGATAGAACGACACAGTTGGATTCTTTAACATCATGTTATGAAATGGTATTAAAAATCCAAAATTTTGCTATAATTTACATTTATTTTAATAAGTTAATTAATATTTGAGTGATGGTATGATTGTGCCTATGGCTGTTTACTAGATCATATTAATTTGAAGCGAGTTTTTTCAAGATAGGGATCTTTGATTAATCGTAAAACCATGCAATATTTTGTGTACGGAAATTGAACATATATATATATAGGGGCATGATCTTTTGAGAACCAACCATATATTGGACCCACACGATATCAAATACGTCATTTTTTATTAATAATTTGAAGATAAAAAACCCTTATTGTACACAACACCAACAATCACTCTACAAAATAATGATAAAATTAAAAATCAAGAACAAATAATAAAAAAACCTTTGCAAAGAAAAATAGGAAAGGAGGTTGAATACGTGGGGTGTTTCTGTAAAGAAATGGGAAGGAAAAAAAGTGTTTTTCCCCGAAATGCCCTTACGCTTCTTACCGGTTAGTCATAATATTTTGGTTTATTTACTTTTTTGCCATTAATTATTTTAGACCCTTGATCATGTTAATCTATGGATTAAAATGGTTCTCATGGTTCTCTACATTTTAATGGTTCTCAAAAGAATGTATCCCTATATAGGGGCATGATCTTTTGAGAACCAATCATATGTTGAGAACCGAAAGAACCGTACAAAACGTGTACATATCGCTTTAGTGAAAAAAGTAAAATTCAACAACAATGTTTTATTTATCTCTTCCCACTCTTAGTTTGAGTTTATCTCCTCTCTCCTGAATTTTTTTTAAGAAAAATATGCATATATGCATTCATTTGTGCATATAGTGTGAGTGCATATATGCATTTAAAAAAACGACTATAAATTCGAGGTCTTTTAAAACCAAACCTTAAACATATTGAAATGTACATGAATTCTAGTCAATTTATATTATAAATAGAGGAAGAGTTAATGTGGTTCTCACGGTTCTTAACATATTGTTGGTTCTTAAAAGAGCATACCCTATATATATATAGGGGATGGTTCCCCTAAGAAGTGCACTTTGGCTAAGAAGCCTAAGAAGCAATCTTATCCATTCAATTGGATGATCAATGGTAGAGATTTAAATGTAGGAAAACTTAGAGGTGGAGGGGCATTTTTGGAAACCCACAATTGTTGACTTTTTTCAAATTCCCCCACTTTTTTTTAAACGTACATAACTTTTTCATACGATCTTATTTTTTTTTAAAAATTTCACCATAAAAACGAGTGTTTTTCTACCTTTAATTCGAGTATAGTATTGCTATATTTTTTTATTAAAAAAAACGGACACTATACAAAATTATGATATTTTACATAAATTGTGCTGGTTTACATAAATTGTGCTGTTTTATGGAAAATCAAACCAGCACAAACAAAAATATCAAACCAGCACAAATAAACAAGCACAAAATTAGCAAACTAGCACACAAACAACAAACCTACACAATTACTAGCACAACCAGCACTAACAAACTATCACAACAACAATGTGATTTAAAAAAACAAATCAGCACAAATAATGAGAACAAGACAAACCAGCACAAATAAACAGGCACAAAATTAGCAAACTAGCACACAAACAACAAACATGCACAGTTACTAGCACAACCAGCACTAACAAACTAGCACAACAACAATGTGATTTAAAAAAACAAATCAGCACAAATAATGAGAACAAGACCAACCAACACAATAATTAGCACAAAAAACCAGCACGTGTGATAACAGCACAACAGAAAAAATAGTAGAGGAAAACAGCACAAGAGAAACTCAGCACAGTCGAAAAAATAGTAGAGGAAAACAGCACAAAAAAAGTCAGCACAACTAACCAACACAACATAAAAAAATACATCACAGGAAAACAAAATTCCAGCACATTCAGTAGAACAAAAAAAACCCGCACAATACATTTTTTCTTTGGTAAAATCATAACAATGAAAAAAAATAGAGCACGGTAAAGCAAGAAGAACTGCTAGAAAAGTTATTATTTAGTTGAACTGTTAATAAACAATTACCTTAAAAATCATAAAAAGGATGAGCGTTCAATGCATCTTAGTGAAATTGTTTAGTATTGCTATATTTTACTCTAAAACAAAATCAACACTTAATGAAATTGTGCTACTTTACGTAAATGTGTTGGTTTATAGTAAAACAGCAAAACTAACCATGCTGCATTGTAAAACAACACAATTAACTGTGTTGCATTATAAAACAGCACAATTAACTGTGCTGCTTTATCATAAAACAACACCAAACATAACAATTAGTTGTGTTGTTTCACAACACCAAAAGAACACGGTTCATTGTGTACCTTGCTTTTCTTAGCTAACCAAACACAAACAAAACCAGCACAATAAAACTAGTATATCAAACCAGCACAAAACAACATTTTGATGCATAAGTTTTTTGTTGCCTACCACTAAACCGTTTTTTTTTTGTGTATGGATGTTTTAAATTTTTATTTGTAAATAATGCTACCAAATTAGGCACATAATAATTGACTAAAAGTACACACATTAAAGAAACCATTACATTTACGTAAATTGTGTTGTTTTACCAGAAACCAGCAAATTTTTAATGTGTTAAATTGTGCTGTTTTACCAGAAACCAGCACATTTACGAGAAATCAGCACATTTACGTAAATTAGCCCAATTTCGTTAAGTGTTGTTTTTGTTTTTGCAAAAAAAATATAGCAATACTATACTCAAATTAAAGATAAAAAAACGCTCGATTTTATGGTGTAATTTTTTTTAAAAAATAATGTCCTATGAAAAAGTTATGAACGTTTAAAAAAAAGTGGGAAGTTGAAAAAAAGTCAACAAAAGTGGCTATTACTTAAATACCCTCTCACCCCTTATTTTTCATACACTTAAATCTCTACCGTTGATCATCTAATTAAATGGATAAGATTACTTCTTAGGCTTCTTAGCCAAATTAGACTTCTTATTTGATCCTCCCCCTATATATATATATATATATATATATATATATATATATATTTCTAATAGATGTATAAAATAAAACTATTTTGAATATATGTTTGTTGTAATTTATAATATTTAATACTTTTTTACGATTCAAAATAAATAAATAAAATCTTATACACATTATATTGTACTTGTAAAAATTATAGAATTTGACTTGATCTACTTAGATACTTTCATTAATAATAGTATAAGACGACCTTGAAACTGTAATAGTAATCTTACAAGAATTACAGATTCAATCTGCAAAGCTGAATTCATACAAAGGGATTCGATAAACTCAAAATTCCTAGAGATTTAAAAATCCCAAAGAAATTAGAGCAAAAACGTATAAAAAAATCCCCATTATGATTCACTTTTAAGTGAAAACCCCTTAATCTTGATTAAGGTTTGCCACCTAAAAAATGATTGCCAAAAAAGGAAAGAATGTGGTGTGAAGAACCATAACATACATAAAACTTGCTTATTGCTTCCTTGTTTTGATGAATTCATGAATTCTTGAGAGTGCAACTTCAAGTGTTTCTTCACTCATATTCGCAAAACAAACTCGAAACCACCCTGGTTCGGAACAATGACAAGATGATCCAGGTGATATGTTTAGCCTTACTTCATGCATAATCGTCTTCCACATCTCTAATTCACCCTTGATTGTTGGTTCCTTCAAGTAAGGACTCAAGTTCATCCAACAAAAGAGCCCAGCATTCCCTTTTAAGCATTCGATACCGACCTTTTTTAGCCCGTTGATTATCATTTCGTATCGTTTCCTCAACCTTTCACGGTTAATTTTAATGTATTTCTGGGTGAATTCTTTATCTGATAACATAGATGCCAACAAAAACTGTGTTTGTGAAGAAATTAAAGTGAAACTAGACATTCTCCTTGCGGTTGTCACAACTTGATCGTTGTACGAATATATTGTCCCTACTCGGAACCCCGGGAGACCAAGATCTTTAGAAAGACTATAAACAATGTGACATCTTTCTGAGTCTTTGTAGTTTCTAGATTCGAGCACTTCTGCGATGCTAACGAATTCATCAGCATAGAATGCTGAACCTGAGTAGATTTCATCAGTAACTAGGTGAATGTTCTTTCGAGTCACGAAATCTAGGATCTCTTCTAAAACCTTTCTTTGAATGGTTGCGCCTAATGGGTTCGAGGGGTTCGTTATGAGCACTCCTCTCACTTTTATGTTCATTGATCTTGCATGATCATATGCTGCTTCTAGGGCTTCTGGAGTAATCTGAAAATTGTTTGATCTTTCACAATGGATTGGAACAATTTGTACACCAGTTCTCCACCTCAAATCCCTATCAAATCTGTAATATTTAAAGGTAAAAAGTTTAGAAATATTGCAAAATTATCAAATTCAAGATTAACACATAACCTTAAAATAAAAGGCTACCTACCCTGGATAGTAAGGGGTTGGGACCAGCAAAGCATCTCCAGGGTCAGCCAAAATGAAGGTTAAAAGCTCGTTGGCAGCAGTTGCTCCGGCGGTCAAGACAACTCTTTCGGGGTCGAATTTTGCTTTTCCTCCCCTCACTTCTTCCATGAAACTTGCCATTGCCTAAAATAATCAAGAATAAATATGTTAGACTTTCTTGATCACTCTTTACAACATATAAGCATTGTTGGTTTGTATATTTTTTTAAAAAGGTGGTACCTTTCTAAAAGATAAAAGCCCATGATAATCTTGAAACAAAGCATTCTCTCTAAAGCCAGAAACTTTTTGGCCCCAATTGGTTGCTTCAAGATTTGCTTCCAAGTATTCTTCTAACAAATCAAAAGACACCTAAGAAAAGACACCAAATTAAACCATTGTTAGCTCACTCCAATCATTAAAATTAAAACAAAAAATTCTTGCATCCTTGAAAAGTTGTCTCATTGCTTACTTGATTTTCTGCTAGTCCCATCTGAATGACCCCAGTAGGATTACATGTTTCATGATAAGGGTTTTCATCATAAGCCTTCCATCCTGCAAAATAAGGGGAATCTTCCCCATGGGTTTCTGAGACAGCCATCTTTGATAATCCAACACTTGGTTGTACAATCTCTATTGCCATAAGTACAAATCTTTTAAAAAGTTTCTTGAATTCAAGTTTGAAGAAAGTTTGTGTGAAGAGAACTTTTAAAAAGAAGAATAGGAGAGAGGCAGAGAGAATATGTGAATAGAAAGTGTTTGATTAAAACTTTGCCAAACCCCCTATATATAGGAAGTTCTTAAACTCAAAGCATGCAGACAAATATCAAAAAGTATTGTGGGGTCCACTTACAACATGTCAATCAATATAATAATTTTCTCTTATAAAACACTGATTTATTGTTTAGAATAAAGTGGCAAGATCAAAACCAAACTTTTTTTTTTAAATGTACTTGGCTGCGGATCCAAGAATTTTTGTCAGTGGGTGCACAAAATGGATAGGTCTAAAAGTCGAGTCAAAACAAGTCGGGTCAGGTAAAAACAATTCACACTTATTTACTTAACAATATTGTAACTATTCAACATATAATAAGTTTGTTTATAGTTATATCTTTCGATCAAACTTAAACATGTATAGATAGTGAATATGGAATTTTTATTGATAAAACTCAATTTTTTCTCCTTCATACCTAAAGAAAACCGTCCGATCTTAATTAAGTTTTTATAATAATACAGTTCACCTAAACAATGATTAACTGGTTAATTAAACTTTAAAAGGTAAATAGTATGAAAAAAACTTGTAAACCAAAAATATTAAAATTAAAAACATTTATAAATAAATTGACTAATTCAACAACAAAACATATTACTTATCTACTTGATTTAATTAGTTACGGTTAGTATTTATCATGAAATGTTTAAGTTTAGGGTTGTTTAAAATTCAAATCAAATTAAAAGGGTTTAGTTTGTAACTATATATAAAACAAGAGTTAATATGAAAATTAGTTTGTTATTTAATTGAACCGTACATCATCACCTCCACAATTCCCAAGACTTGCACTTCCATTTTTTTTAACGAAAACCTGCAACTTCAAGTTCCATTGCGGCTGAATGTCTCTCCTCCCCCATTCCTCTCTCTTTTCTGTTTGTTATCGATCTATCATCGGGTGCCTCCAAAATATTTAAGGAGGTGCCTCTAGAAAAAGATTTGAAATTTTCCACTATTGGGATTAATCTCAGTGGGTGCCTAGCCACCCCGAGTAATACATAGATCCGCCTCTGAATGTACTCTTGATTAAATCATAATCTCCATTACAATATTATATATATATATTTTATTGAAAACAATTTAAAGAATTAACTTATATGCATGATATAATTAATGAGATAATATTTCTCATGCCTCACGAGCCAATTCTATATTTTATTTAATGCTAATCAAACTCTTAGTTTACATTATATGACACCAATATGAATTGCTGTTTCGACCGTGACATTTTATTATTTTAGTAGACTTTTAATTAGTTAACTAATGGGAATATTTCACCCAAACTCTCTCTTTTAAATATTATTTAATATTAAAATTAAATTGATTAATTTGCTAAACCCATTTAAAGTATGATTACGTGAAGAACATTAACAAATTAAATTTCAAATATTTTAATTTGAATAAATGATAAAACTCAACTTGATAAAAAAAACTAATAATAAATCCATAACGTACTTAAACATATATTTTGAGTGTTTATGACGATTTTGTTTTATAAATTTATATAATGATTTAATTATAGGTTTTTCAAATAATAAAAAACCTTGGTCAATTGACAAGAAGTTTGACATCCATTGTTATTTTACAAAAAATTAATAAACATATGAAACTGAACTGAATATGCAGATCAAACGAGTAGAATAAATAACCAAATTTATAAAATAAAAAAATATTTTAATAAAAGTCAAAGAAGGTTGACTATTCGGAAATTGAGTTTACATATGTAAACTCACACATTAGTACATTATCGACGATATAAAACAAAGTAGCCTAAGTTCTAAACTTTGCCACAAAGTACAAATTGTAGTTTATTTATGTAATTAGACCATTTGCACGATAAAACAATAAAAATAAAACCATCAACCCATTAAATAAACCCATAAACCTAAACGGCTTAACCTAATTAAAATGTTAATCCTAACTAATAGATAAACCAAACTAATCTATAGTTATCTTAAACAATTATTAACTAAATCAAATTCTAACTAACACATGACCCATCATAATTATTGTTAGACTCAAACACCTCAAAGAAATCACATACTTCATGACTCAATCATCCTTAAATACAAACTTAGCCCATCCAATTTTATTTGAGTTATTGACAAGATTAGTCCAACAACGCCACTCTCCTCCCTCCCACAGACCACACCTGACCCCGCCCTTGAACATGAGGTCTCCCCACATGAACGACCTTCTCCAGCAGCTCCCTTTCCTACGCACCTCTCCACCTCAGCACATGGTCGCCACATGGACATTCTGTTGGAGGTAGGCTTATTTTACTTTTTTATTATTTATCAAAATTTCGTTGGTAGTTAAGAAATTTTGAATGTAACTTTTTATATAATTAGAAATTAAAATAAAAGTTAATAAAGTAATTACCGATAGGCTTTAGAGATAAAGAAATTGCATACATAGTTAATAGAAGATAACTCATTTTGGTAACGGGTTACTGATAAAATAGCTACATAATTTCAAATAAAATACACGATTAGCGAGTCAACTTACCGACAGATAAGCTAGTGGGGGAAAAATTACAAATTAATAATGACAGACTTCGATAGGATTATCATCTAAAAAATTTTTACTAAAGCGTTCAATCAATAATCATTCGCTAAATTTTTGGTGAACATCCGTTAAAATTCGCTCCCGACATTTTTTTTTTTCAAAAAAATTTAACGACAAACATTCCGGTTAGTAACTAGGTTAGGAAAGAATTACCAACCACTGTTTTCGGACAAAAATTCTCTATCAAAATTTCTCACAGTATTGGTTATGTTTAGCACTTGTAAATTTATTCTACTAAAATACGTGTATGGCATTTCATATGTATGTCTTAGGGGGCGATAAACATTTGATTTGGTTGAAAAGTAGACAAGATCTATAGTAGGGCTGGCATATCGTGTATACACGTACACGATAAGACACGAACACGAAACATGTATACACGAACACGACACGATAACTTATCGTGTACTTTTTTCCAAACATGAACACGAACCTGTTTATACCTGCTTAACACGATAAGACATGTTCAGAAACACACGTTTAAGAACCTGTTTAGTGAAACAAAAGTCGTCGAATGTTCATAAAAGTCTTAAATAAAGCATAAATACATAATCCTTAACAAATTTATAACAAAAATCCATAAAAGTCTAATAAAAACAATTTCAAGTTCCAATTGGTCTTACACTCTTTCTTCTCAAATCTTCAATTCCAAACAATCAAACCTACACACAAAATAAGTACAGTCAATTGGACATATTCATATACTTTTATCAAGCAACATTACTATAAAAATTTGGAGTGGGTACCTTAGTATTGTTCACTGAGTTTAAAGCATTTGATTCATAATTTATGTCAAGCGACATTATATCTTCTGTGACATCATCTACACTAACTTGGTTAGAACCTACAAAGTACAAACAAGCATACACCATTAATATAATACTATGTAAAAAACTTATAAAAAATCAAGGGAAAATGGATATTACAAAAATCTTCAAATAACCAATCTTTTGTGCATATTAGAGCCTTAACGGTATCTTTACAAAAATCTTCAAATAACACAATCATCAATTTCCTTTAACCCATCTTGCACAATCAAGTTCAAAATATGTGCACAACATCTCAAGTGAAAAAAAGCACCCTTAGAAACAAGTGGTGATTTTGTGTTCAATTGTTGTCTCAAAAGCCCAATGAAAGTGTCATTAGAAGAAGCATTATCCAACGTCACAGAATTTTTTTTTTCTATACCCCATTCTACTAAAATAGAAAACACATTTGCATATAAAGCAACACCACTATGAGGTGGTGGCATGAAAGAAAATGATAAAACTCTCTTTTGCAAAACCCAATGTTTATCCATAAAATGAACTGTAATTGCTAAATACCCATCAATAGCAATAGAAGTCTATAAATCTGAAATTAAGCATAACCTCCCAGGTGATTCCATAAGCATGACTTTGACATTTTCCTTTTCTCTCTTATACATTTTTAGCAAATCAGATTTTACAGTATTTTAGAGATGATATTCACATCGGGTTGCAAGTACTTAAACAAAACTCTAAATGCATTATAGTCTACAAATGACAAAGTTAATTCATGCATCACAATAGCAGCTACAAGCATCTCACGAAACGTATTTTGAGAAAAAAAAAACTAGATGACTTTAACTTCATATCACTATTTAAAAACATTTGACCAACATCTTTGAAAGTAGAACCATAGCAGGCTTTTATGTGTTTCGTATGATTACCCGTACCTTGCTTACTATCAAATATGATAATATGATTGCATTTGTTGCACTTGCTTGGTACTTCCTACTGTTTTGTTATGAACTTTGGTGAAGTATTGCCACACAACATATCTTTATTTTCGTTGTCTCTTTGACCCTGATTTGTTATCATCACTATTGTTTTTATCTTCTACATCCACAAAGTGAACCTCATTATATTCTACCTCCACAGAGTGAATATCAGACTCCATCTACAACAAAGATAGCATATCTATTAAAGTCTAAAACCAAGTTTAATAAGAAGTAATTATCACAGTCATAGTAAATAAATTTGGTGCAACAAAATATAAACTTGTAGTACCAAAAATTAGTGTTTGATGAACTCGTGAAAGGAAACAGAAAACAATTTGCAAACATATATTCAAATATTCAATACCTAGTTCGTGAACCTGTGGCTGAACTGACGAGATTCGACGGGGGAAAACGAACGAGAGTTGATGATTTCGGAGTGGTGAATGGATTGCTCAGAAAGGCATAAAGGCATCGGGTGAACTTTAGAAGTCAGTGGGGAAAAAGAAAAACAAAACCTAACCCTATTTTCCTTTAATTTACTGCAGGTGCCCGGCCCAAAACTTGAATGACCCAAAAGGCCAAAATTAAATTACACTAAAATTATATTTAAAAGAAAATATTAATAGATACTAACAGGTACTTAACCGGTAAACATGTATTTTACCTGTTAAGACACGAAAATTAACAGATAGATTCGTGTCTACCTGTTTAGGACACGAAACACGATAAGGCCATACACGATACCTGTTAAGATCGTGTAGGTTCGTGTCATGTATTCGTATACGTGTCTAAATTGTCAGCCCTAATCTATAGTATCAAAACTTTTAACCAATAGTATAAAGAAATCAAACATTAAGAAGACAGATCTAATATTAATAGTATAAAGAAATCAAACATTAAGAAGACAGATCTAATATCAAACAGCTAATTGTGTGTCCTAAATTTGGAGTCAAAAGGACAAAGTTAGATTCCTTCAATAATGTGTCATGTACTTTTTCTTAGGATCTCCAACAACAACAAAAACACGCTTCAAATACCCCCAAAATTGCATCAACTCGGCCTATGGTTGTTGGTAATTATGCTTATTTTGTATTTACAATCAAAGTGAACTAAAATTTCAAATAATGAACTTACTTAAGTTTAATCAAATCATTATTAACGTGTAACTTCACCTATTTCATTATTTTGATATCTATATCTATACTATATAATAAATAAAGGTTTCTAATGTCACGTGTCGTCTTCATATTCATTCTTATCCTTTTTTTCGTCATTCTCTCTTATTAAATACAACTCTATATTTTTCATAATAGTATATTTTTCAAAGAAATTATTAATTATACTAATAAAACATTAAAACATATTTATTTTAAACTATCTCTTATTATAAGAAAATTTTGAAATATAATTACCTACCTTATGTTTTCTGTCAAATTACATTGAAAAGTAACTAATATATTTTCGAAACCAAATTATATATTAATTTTTATATATTTTTGAATTGTGTTTTCTATAGTTACTATATTTAATACATTTTTTCACCTATAAAATATGAAAAAAAAATTAAAAAAATTATATCTTGATATTTTTTCACCATGTGTAGTACACAGGTTCCAAACTAGTATATATATATATATATATATATATATATATATATATATATATATAGCTCGTCTCGAAGCTCTCAATAAGGAAAAAAGTAAACCCGTAATTTTTAATTATATATCATGTATTGGAGATAATCGGGTGGGCCAGTGACCCGTCAGTGATCAAAATTACCGTTAAAAAAAACTATATATCTTGTATTTAAATATAACTAAGAATTTTGCCCGCCTCGCGTTGCGGCGGCATCTAGTTTTTTCCCCCACGCTTCACGGCGAGAGTTTGGTCATTTTTTTCCCGCGAAATGCAGATCGTCAAAAATCGTAGTCACGCATACCGATACCCGTTCTGATAATACCAAAACCAGCAATGATGTTAGTCGAAAGCATACCAATTCCAATACCGGCTCCGATAATACCAATACCTGCAACGGTGTTATCCGCTCATAACCTAGCGTCCGCTATGGCCTACGATACAAAATAAAAACTCTATTTAACTCCGTTTCTCCGATAATACCAATACCATTTAGAAAATAAAACGGGTTAAAAATGTATATTATACAAAGTAAATGAAACGGGTTAACAACGTATATTATACAAAGTATGATGGTGAATAAAATATAAAGTAAATAAAATGGGTTAAAACGTATACTATGAGGATGAAACAAAAATTAAAATAATAATAAAAGAAAGTTACTGTTTCTTTCACTGTGTCTTTCAATATGAAGGGAAATAAAGGGAAATTATTTGTGTTCAAATTTAGTAAAAAAATACATTTCTACTATTTTTTTTAACGTTAGTTATATTTTAAAATGAATTATATAAAAGGGGGGAAAAAGCAAATAAAATACATGAGCGTATTTAACATCAAAACAAATGTTTAATTCATACTCCTAACGATACTTTAGATGGCTAAAACCATTAGTAGTTGAGATCTCTAGATGATCTTTTAGGGTATAAAACTCAATTATTATTGCAAGATTCAATGTTTTTTTAAATTGTGTATTATCATAACAATATATAACCAAAAATGATGGTTAAAAGGCGATAAATATCTAATTTAATAATTAAAAAGAATCTTGTGGCAGAGATAGTGTATACTTCAAAGGAGTATATATAGGGTGGTTAAAATATTGGTTATGTCACAAGATTTCATGGTTTAACAACTCAATTTCCTCTTATCTTCTTATGTCCATATCTCTCACCAAATCCTCATGAACATCCAGCTTGTTCTACCCTTTAACCAACAAAATAAATATAAATAATTTACACCAAAACAAGGGCATATACGATTTCAAATTATATAGATACATGGGGAAGAATAATGCGAAAACCACGTACTTAAACGAAAATCGAGAAAATTGTCAAGAAACAATCAAATATTTTATAGTTTTTTTTAATTTGTTTCTAAGTGTATTAATATAATATTACACAATTTATTAAAAAATTATTTTACGAATTATGTTTTACGTATACATAACTACAATTTTTTTGTATTATGTTTACGTATACGTTGTATATACGTAAACCAATACTTAAAATGATTTTTTGGTAAAAATGTGTAATATTACATTAACACTATTATAAATAAAACAAAAAAAAATTATTGTTATATGATTGATTAAATTGTTTTTATTAGTCGTTTTATCGGTTTTCGTCTAACTGTGTGGTTTTCTCATGAACACTCCCCTAGATACATGTTGTTAACTTTTTAATATGGGTCATTTACATATATCCCCTTTCTAAGTTCATTTATTACATATTTACCCAACCCCTAATTTTAATTACATATTTCCCCTTTCTAAAGCTTATATATTACATATTTACACAATTCATTTAAAATAACTTATTGATATACTATTTTACCCTTAATGAACCAATTAAAATACTATTTACATATATTTCCTTCCTAAATATATTAATTTACATATAAAGGTAAATAAGTAATTGTGTAAGCATTAGGTAAATATGTAATTGATTTTTATGGTTGGGTATATATGTTATTAAGGAGGTTAAGAGGGGGAAATATGTAAAAAAAACTCTTTAATATATTTACCCATTTCATAATATCATATACTCCACATTTTCTATCTTTATATATAAACGACGACATAGATACCCAAAGCAATAGAAAATGGTACCGTAGGGTTAAAAGACACGAACCATCTAAGCTTCTCTAATGTCATCCCTAAGTGCAACCTTTTAACTTTTTAACATATAAACGTTTATAACGTATGATAAACCCGTTAAAGAAAGCCAAACATTTCGATTACGCGGATTAAATGAACGTGTTACATTTATAGAAGAGGAATCTATACTATATAATAAATAAAGGTTTTCAATGCCACATATCACCTCCATATTCATTCTTATTATTTTTTTCCCGTCTCTCTCTCTTATTAAATGCATCTCTATCTTTTAATATTTATATATTTTTAAAGAAAATACTAATCTAAATATTAATAATCTCATTACATATTTTGACGAGTGTATGTGTTAACATATTATATTGTATTCCACGAGTTTATTCAATACGTGTAAAACACGAGTTTTAAAAAAATACAATTTTTATTGCTTAATATAAAATATTTTATTTATTCAACCCGTGTAATACACGGTATTTTAACCTATTATATAATATTTTTGTGTTTCTAATCGCAAAATAAATTAAATCTTATATGAAATTTGTAATTTTCAACACCAACAATTTGTTATTTATTTATTTCAATATTGTTGAAAGAGAAAAAAGAATTAAAGGTTTTCTACCATGAACGTGTTTGCAATGTAAATGGGTTCCGATCAAATGTAATGTTTTCGCGTGGAGGGCGGAGATGGACAAAATCCCGAGACTAGGGCTGCGCTGAGAAGACGGAATATTCAATTGGTTGATGTTTCGTGTCCTTTGTGCAGTGATGGTGAGGAAACAGTGGAGCACCTTTTCACTTCGTGCATGGTGGCAACGATTATGTGGTAACACATTAGTGCTTGGTGTAGGATCCTGAATTTCTATGTTTTCTCTTTCAAAGATTTGTTGGAGGTTCATGGCTTATCGGGGAAGACGGAAAGGGAGAAGGAGGTCATTCACGGTATTATTATGATTGGGTGTTGGTGTCTTTGGAAGGCGATGAACGATTGGGTCTTCTCGGATAATCCTGTCAAAGTGGAGAAAATCATTAGTCATATCAAAGCGGTTGGGTTTCTTTGGTTTTCTAATAGATCGAAAAATATATATACTTCGTGGGAAGATTGGTGTAAATTTATAATTATGTAATTTTGTTGGTTTTGGTCGGCCTGTTTTAGGTCGTCGTTTTGGTTATAATGAAAGTGACTATTCAAAAAAAAAAAAACGTTTTGCATACCCGTTTGTAATCATTGATTATGTGCATATTATTTTATTATCCGTAACTTGATTTTTATTTTCAATTTCCACTTGTATTTTTCTATTTCCAATCGTTGTGCGCGCCAAAAATCTTCTTTCTTTGCATGTTCCTTTCTGACACACAACAAACATATAACTTTCCCCCCCAAAATCCCCGGCTACTCGTGTTGTTGTATCATGCCAATTAGCTTCACAAAAGTCAATATGTGGTTGGAATCACATAAATGAGTGTTTTAAATGGACTTGTTTTGGTCATCATTGGCGGCTCAAGTGAAGCGAGATAAAGCAAGGGCTTTGGATCTCCATTTCTCTCGGGCCTCTAGATTCTAAAAAAGAAGTTATATATAGGTAATTTGGGTTTTGAATTGTTGACGGTGGAGTTTGTAGTTTATAACAATACATACACATATGACATAAGAATCATAAGATTGAAATCAATTTTTAAGGGAAGTGAAGGTTGTGATAGTGCATCTTTATTTTCATTCAAAGGAAGATGGTTAGGGTGGTTAATGATTTTCTTGTCATCAAGTTTTTAGTTTAGTTAGATTTACTTAATGTCAAAGAAAATAAGAACAAACATTGATTCTAGTTGAGAGGTGGAGAGTACACACTCGTTCAATACTATTCTTATTTTAAACACCAATGAACCTAGGGGTTCAAGGGGGTAAAGCCCCGTGGAGGCTCCATTGGGCAAAGCCAGCGAGTGGCTCCCACAAAGGAAAAAATTTGATTACCGTGTTGAAAAGCCTTTTAGAATAATATATTTTTTATTACCATGTGGAAAAATTTCGTTGGAGTTAGATCTTGAAAAGCTCAACTATGACACATGACAAATATGTCTAACTACAGCCCGACCATTACTCATGTTGGACACTAACTCTACAGTTTTACTTGTGATAACTCTAGTTGCGAACCCCACTCTGTATTGTCATCTTTCTAGTGCTCTATAATACTTTACTTTCACTAGACCTCTAGACACGTGCTATGAAGTTCAGCAGATTTGTTTATTTTTTGCATGACCCTAGAGAACCACATTTCAATGCTCACAAGTGTATTCATCTTTACATCCATGGCACCTTTGATATGGGTTATAGTAATATAGTTATATGTGTTTTTCTTATTGTGTGTTTTGGGAGATAACTTATTCTAAATAGCATATTCTAAAGTCGATGAGGAGGTTGTTTGTATACTCGTCAGTGATTTTCTTATTGTGTGTTTTGGGAGATAACTTATTATCTTTGTCTTCCAAACGTTATGTTATTATCTCTCGCTCCATTGTTGAAGCTGTATACTCTGGCGTCGGTAGTGTTATATTTGAAACATGTTGGCATAAGAATCTACTACTTGAGCATCATTGTCCTTTATTAAGCACCTATATTATTTACTATGATGACATTGTTTACCTTTTAAATAGTCCGGTAAAACATTAACATATCAAATATACTGAGATTGATATTCATTTTGTTAAAGGAAAATGTGATGACGGGTTGACTATTGAATATGTTGACTTTTCGATCTGATTTAAATGTTTGTCTTCCTTTCGTTTAAACTATGATGGTGTAATAATCGTATACATAATTTTATCATATCTATCATATTACCCTTATGGGTGTTAAGAGTTGAATGTGGGTTTTCCTTTTCGAATTATTAATAATTGTATCTCGTTTATAATATATACCAAAATATATAGTTGATTACAATTAACAGAAAGTAATATTTTAATGTTTTAAACATAAATCAGCATTGTAACTCATTTATTTCGTTATTGTTGAAACAAAAACAACTTTCAAAAATCAGTTCCTCCATCGATGCATGTGCATTCCAATTTGTTGTCACGTTCCGTTTAATTATGTGCATATATATTAGTTTATTATTTGGTAAATTGATTTTGTTTTTTTGGCCAAAAATATCCTTTTTATTTGTTCTTCCTAACGAATACCACCTTGTATTGTGGCAATTTGCTTCAGAAATACTGGATCACGCGTGTAAAGTTCTATCTTCACCATGACCTTTTCAAGATAACAATTGTTATGGTGGAACAATCAATTATATTAAATATACTTTTTATTTCTTATCAAACACATATATAACTATTTTTTTATTTTTATCATATTAAGTCAACCAAATCATTAACTATTTAACACGCGGAAAAATATAAACAGGTTATACTAGCGTATTTAATTTGAAATAGGGGTGTAAACGAAGTCTTTCGTGAACTACGTGAGATCGATTTTTTAAAAGCTTAAATCAGGTCGAGCTTAAACGAGATCGAGCTCGAGTTTCACATGTCAAGTTTTAGTATTCTAAATGAGCCTATTAGTTATTTATATAGTTTTTACGAAATACATTGAATATATACTTACATAATAATTATTATCATATTTCTAATTATAACACAAATAACTAAATAATATATATTATGTTATCTACAAAAATTATCATCATAAATGTATAAAAGTGGTAATTATGTGTATAAATAAAATAATTAAATAAGTACAGACAAGCCGAAAAAACTACTCATGAGTTGAGCTCACGCTTGAAAAACTACTCATTAGCCAAACTTGAGTTTTAGGAATAAAGCTCTAAATGAGCTGAATTTTAGCTCTTTTAAGTTAAAAGAGCACAGTTCGAGCTCTCTGAAGTTAACCGAGCTGAGCTCGTTTACACCTCTAGTTTGAACAAATAACCGGACTATGTTTAGAAGAAAAGTTATTCAACATACGGATCACTAAAAAATTCACAGGATACTTTGTATATATTGTATCATTTTTTCCAGCTGGGATTGTAGGCATTTTTAATATAGAGTACGTAAGCCAGCTTAAGGGATCATGGAGTCTACCACTATCATATGGCATCGGAACTTTAAGTTACAATTATTTAAATCCAAAGCATTTTGACCAAGTGTTGGGAATGCAAGGTTGAATCAAGTTGCAAAGCTTTTTGGATAGTTTGTATAGTTGTATGGTGCAATATTATTTGTAGGTCTACATAATGCATTTTGTTCTCTACATAAATTGTTGTAACTATATTTTTTAAAATTCATCCCTATTATAATAAAGAACTAACTTTTGTGTCAGTTTTCAACACTATATTAATCCTTACATCCATTTTCTCATCAAAATCACATTTACATCCTACTTTTAATATTTCTATATTTAGCTCATTTTTTTAAAAAGATTACATAAATAATCATTTTACCAATCAATTTCATCATTATAACCATTGACTCACATTTTTTTTAAAATCTATCATCAAAAGTTAATATTTAAATAAAACAAGAATAGAAAATAGGATATTTAAAAAAAACGAGTTTTTAAAGTTTATTATTTAAAAGCGAGTTTTTAAATTTTATCTATAAAAAACTAAAATTTTAGTTTTACATATAAAATTTGAAAATACTACTTTTGTATTTTAAATAAATATGTGTTAAAATAAAGTTTGCTAATATTTAATTAGTAGTTTTTTAATTAAGTTTGATATCAAATTTGTATCAAAAATATTTTAATATATTTATCAATATAATCTTAACGTTTCATCCCGTGTGCTACACGGGGTTTAAAACTAGTATAAATATATATATATAGCGGTTATACTAAAAAGATTAAAACCCTAAAAACACGAGAAGGCATCGGGGCACGACATATGTAGGAGGGAGGGGTAAATGTGTCTGACTAAAAGCGTAAACGTTTTTAATAATTTAATGAGAAAACACCACTGGATAGTAACAAAGTTTTAAAAGTGTTCCAATTAAGTCACTCACCATAGTATACCCGAGGGTGTATGCCGTGTAAAATGCGTATCGAGTGACCTAATTGGAACACTTTTGAAACTTTGTTACTATTCTACAAAGTTACCCCTAATTTAATCTAATATAAAATCTAAGTAGCAGCAATCCTGATTCTTGATCCATCGACCACTCGACGTTTCATATTCACGCTTCACGCAATCAGAAGAACGACAATTTGCTAATCACCATTCTCGCCATGCCTTCTAATAGAAGTTAACGCAATCAGAAGAACGACAATTTACTAATCACGATTCTCCTCTGCCTCCTCACGATTTCTGGCTTTTTGTTAATCACAAATTCACGATTCTCGCCCTTGGTAGTCGGTTCATTATTTACAACCTTACGCCCTTGGCTACTCACGATTTCATGTAACTTTTTTAAAAAATTTTCTCTAAGATTTGAATTTTGTTTATCATATTATTTTGCAATAATATTATGTCATATGTGCTATTTACTAATTGTAATTAGTTACAATATGTGCATAATGTGACCCGACCCGACTCGACCCAACCTGAACCGAACCAAAATTTTTATATTTAACGATAAACAATCGACCCAATAAATTTGTAATCTTAATGAAAAAAAATTTGTGTCCGCCACTAAACTTTATTATCTTTTAACTTGAGTATATATTATTACTATATTATGGAAAGAAACGTGGGTTAGAAAGGTAAAATCGTTAATTATCAGCAAAAGAGATTCTCTTCACTAAATTAGATTCTCTTTAAGAGAAATTCTCCAAAAATGAAAATTAGATTCTGGGCCCAAATATAAATGGGCCTAATGATCTGGTCCGACGTAATGTAGACTTATCTTGTAGTGGGCTCTAAGCGACTAAGCCATGAGTTCTTCACTAAATTAGATTCTGGGCCCAAATATAAATGGGCCTAATGATCTGGTCCGACGAAATGTAGACTTATCTTGTAGTCGGCTCTAAGCGACTAAGCCATGAGTTGTTCACTATGATTTATGGGTTTTTATTAGTGGGATTATACCTGATGCTTATTTGTATATATGTATAGATCATTGTTAACTATTAGATATATAATTAAAAGAATTTAATATTTTTGTAGGATTTGTTATTTAAGTAAATCATAATTCGTCGTATTTATCAAATAATCACATGATATTGATTAACTCGTTTTCTTAATTATTTTTTACAAGCGGTGCAAATATTCCTAGAAACATGTTATATTTGAATATATAGTATACAGATGATGATGATATATATAAAGTCAATGTAATAACATGTCATATCCCGATTTACTATGAATAATCAGTATAAAAAATAGATTTTAACAATCTTAACTTTTTTTCTAGATAACAATCTACACCGACAATTTAACCAATGACACATAAAATTTTTATTTTCGTTAACAATAACAATCTCATTCGCCTAATAATCATATATTTACACTTGATTTTCACATAATTCGCTCGCAATGATGATTATGAGCAAAATGGGGAAACATATTGAAAACGTATGACGATAAAAGGCAAATCTCAAATGGCCCAAGGATACGACTGATAGAGCTCCCTTTACGGGACCCACACGGCTGACGTGTAGGGGATAAAAGGACTTAAGAGAGGTTTTCACCAACAGAAGAAGATAAGTCACTATCATTCGGTTACCTTGGGGCAAGAGAAAGATGTCATGGGAGGAAGCCTATAAATAACGGTCATTCCATAGAGATAGGGGGATCGAATCATGTACAACTATCAGTAGTGTAAAACTTGAATATCAATACAAAAGGAGTAGTGATTACAACCTTTCCATCTTTTATCTTGTTGAGTGATTTTCTAACTCTTCACATATCTTCTTTCTAATCGAAATTTAGTGTATGTTAAGAGTAAATCTATGATCATTATGCAAGTAAGATTGTTCTTGGTAAAAAAAAGTGAAAGTTATGAGTCTCATTTATCAAATTGTCAGTATTAATTATTATCGATCTTGAAGCACCACACATTAATGTCACCGACGTAACACATGTAACGAATTCACAAACATTATGAATATAGCATGAGTAGTCAAACAATATTTATTATTAGAGTAAATTGCCTTTTGCTTCCCGGACGGTTCCCCATTTTAACCATTTGCATCCCTATAGTTTCAAAATCTCGTTTTACCCCTAACCTTTAAATTTTATATCATTTCGAGTCCAAATGGCTAACTCATTTAGACTTTTCATTAGATTTTTGGCTAGAAAGACTAAAATACCCTTGAGTTAATAAAAAAACAATATTGAAACAACTTTGAAATATTTTATGTTAGATATATTTAACCATTGATACTTTATGTTTGACTTAATTAAAATAAAACTAAGCCTGTTTTAGTTCAATTGAAGTTCCTAAACCCAAGTCAAAATCTAGATTCCCGACGTCGATTGAAGGAACTTATATAATTATTATTTTTTTTAAAACATTATTAATATAGCATGAAGAAACATAATGGGCCCCTATTGGAATAAAATTTTGATCTCCTCGGATAGGCCCCAAAACTTAATGGGCCCCTATTTAAACAACATTTTATCCCTTGGGCCTTAAACTCTCGTTGGCTGCGTAAACAAATTTAGGTAATCGTTCATCGTTTTATTCTTCTAGTTCTACCAATAATCATTCATCGGTTCTGAAACAGTGAAGGCAATCGTTTCCTGATTCGAGTATTCTGCCCTAATTGTTAATTTTGTGATTCAACTTTTCTGCTCTATATCAATTGATTCAAATTTTATCTCTTAGGTCTGTTTATTGCTAATCTGCGTAAATCTTTGATCACTTGCTAGTTTGCCCAAAAAGTTTGTTAATGTACTCAAAAAAACATGTAGTAATCGTTTTTTTTAATCTTTTTATCGGGTATTCCGCAAGGGTAAACTTGTTGACTCAGGGATCACAACAACTAATCTTTTTAAGGTTTATTTCTACTCTAGTCATATACAATTAATCTTTAATCTACATAGTTTGTAATGTATTACCCCAAGTGGAAATAGATAATATGGTTACCTTTGTGCAATTCAGGGGTTATCTCTAAGGCCCAAAGCAACTGTGGTTTCACTTCCGTTGACAAAAAAAACTTAACTAACGGTTGGTTCACGGTTTGACCAAAAAACGTCAAAACCGGACTGTGAACACCTTTACATGATACATTGCTTCTACTGTACTTTTTTTTGTTTTGTAGACATTTTTTTGTGAAATTCCTAAAATGTCCTTTTGACCATTGACTTCCCTCGAGTGGAGCTTCCACCGCTTTTCTTACAATATTTTCCAAGTATTCTAATTGAGAAGTCTAACTCTAAAGTGTCATCCGACTCTATTAGCCTTTGTGATTTTTTTTAAGTAAAAATATATAGAGGCGGACACGAGTTGTAAGAGAGGTGGCGTCGCCGTGTTCAATAAAGGTTGTTTTTAAAAAAATTGGGGTGTCGACCGTAATAGTAGAGGCGCCTGGCACCTCCACCTCTATCCGGAGGACATTTTGTGGTAGTGTATATACAGGGCCAGCCTATTAATATTTATGGGTCAAGCTAGGGCTTGGGACCACCCAAAAATTAGGCCCCAGTTAAAAAAAATATAAAGCAAAAACCTGAACAGATTGGGCCTTCTGCATGAACAAGTTATAGGGCTCTGGCGACTGGGCCTTCTTCGACTCCAAGCCCGCATTGAAAGTGATTTATGCGCCGATCATTTGGGGAATTTGGAAATGCATTGAATGAGTCCGTTAGGGTTCTTCACTAATGCGTTGTAGTAGATCAAAGTATTGATTAGGATGTGTGCTTTCGAAACGCATATCCAATCACCCCCTTTAGCACTTGATCAAAATTTGATAATTAAATTGATTTTGTGTTTGTGGCAAATCTAATTCGTTTTTTTTTCAATTATTAGAAGTCTTATATGCATTTGATCAGTTGGAAATGTGATTGTATAGAGGGTTAAAAATGTTACAATTACAATTATTTGAAGTCTTATATGCATTTGATCAGTCTGATTATTGTCGGTCCCAAGCCCGGATAAAAAAGATGAGGGTTTTTTATAATGACTTTTGAAAAAGGGTCCCAAAACTTTAATCCGCTTAGGGCCACCAAGTACATTTTGAGAATTTTCCTTTTTTTTTAAATTCACCTATGCGACACTGAAGTGTTGTGTTTTGTTTGTAGACATGTCTGATTTCTTTCTACCTGATGATATTAGTACGTTTCCGATGATTTTCGAGATATTGGAATCACATGCTTACGAAACCAAACTTATTGAAGTTGAGATCACGTAAAACCATCATTCTCCCCAAACTTGAAACTTTGCATCTCATAGACGACAATGTACCAACTGACGACACGTCTAATTCGATAGTAAAGCGATGTTACCCGTTTGAAACCCTACTACCACAAATACTTCCCAAAGTTATTGGAACATGGAATAGTCCTTTTGAGATATGTTTATAAGTTGTTCCTTTACAATCCATTTAAAGATTCGAAATCGGAAATCCACTTGATCGGGTTCTGTGTTTTGGTTTCTGCCTAAAAATTGGACAATGGTGTGACTTTAACAGTCAAACAAACTAACAACCGTGTGACGGAACCTATAGACTAGGGATGTGCAAAACCGGATATCCGAAATTTTGGATACGGATTCATATAGTAAGACGGATATCCGAATTCTGAAAAACGTTTGGTGAAATCAATAAAATGTTAAAAAGAGGAATAAATTTGTTGACTAATTTGTTACAACAGAAACATGAAATTAAGAAAAACTCATACCATCAACTAAAAACTAAGATCTCATACTCATACATGTAGCAGGCCTTTTGAATATTGCTATGAAAAGCTTTTGAAACATCCATGATAGACTCATAAATGACTGTTAATTACAGTGTTACAAAGTTACGGAAGATAACTAGAGGCTAAACTTAAGAACCGAACCCTAATCGCTAACCTGTAGTTTGTAGATGAAGATTTGTAGTCTATAGAGGAAGATTTGTTCCTAATCGAACCCTAATCGCGAAGTCGTCTACTCGTCTGGCTGCAGGTTGTTCGTGAAGGTTGTTTGCGAGGCTGGAGAAGCTATTATCGAATACGATTACAAAGGCTAGAGATCTGATTGTTGTTCGTGAGGATGAAGCGACTAAACTAATCGTGAAGACATGAGAGAGGCGGAAGATGCAGGTGTGGGAAACGGACTAACTTTAAATAAAATATTTATCGAAACATATATACAAATTAGAATTCGTAACGCTATATTCAGAATTTTATGAAACATTATATATTAAAAATTGTAAAGGAAAAACAAAATTGTATTAAAAAAAAATAAGTTATAGATGATGAGACTCGATTTTGAATAAAATATGTATCGAAACATAAATAAAAATAAGCACGTCGCAACGGTTTGTTTGAGATTTCATAAAACATTATATTTTAAGAATTATAACAGAAAAACAAAAAGTATGTTTAAAAATAATTATATTATTAAACTATTAAAATAAAGGGTGTGATGTGTGATGTGTTTGTTTTAATATAAAAATATAAGTAAATATATTTTTAGATTGATTTCACAAGATCAGGTTTTAAATTTATAAATTAAAATGATAATTACGTTAACTTAAAACACACACAATAGGCAAGTATACCTATCGCAGCGTAATATAGTTAGGTAAGAACCAAGTATCGAACTAATGGACACGGTCGAGTTCCAATACTCAACTTTTGTTATCGTTTAGCCGGATTAATTAGTGAGAGGGTTTTGTGTGCTTATGAAGCAGAAAAGTAAATGGCGGTAAAGTAAATAACATAAAAGTAAAAATGTGCGTGAAGTGTGTAGCAGAAATGTAACTAGCATAATAGTAAATAGCATAAAATTAAATAAAGCGAAAATGATCAGATTACGGAATGTATTGCTTCGGGATTCGAATCAACTTGGTACGTGATAATGTTAAGTTAACTAATTCAGTAGTATGACTACTACAAACTTGTGACCTGGGTCACCGCTAGAGTCTCGTCCTCACTACATTTGATTTGCAAATTATATTTTTTAAAAAGTAGTAGTGCCTCCCGTTAGGGACAACATTTACCCTCAACCGATCGAATGGTTATCTCCGGGTTGGTTTAAGACATCGGACCCAAAATGTTTTATATTAAAGTTAAATAGGTGATTATATTTTGCTCACCGGGAGACGGTGTAACAATGGGACCAAGTATAAAGACGTACTGTTCCCAATATGAGTTCACCAATTCTTCGTCGCATAATAATCCCGTATAAAGACATACGATCTTAGAAGTATAAACCAATCATTGGCTTATCAATCTCTGCTCGTATAAAGACGTACGAGTTTCAAAGGAAGTTTGATTAAAAAGAGTTTTACGATCTTACTCTTTAAAATCAAGACACTCACAAATATAAAAACGGATTTAGACAATAATAAAAGCCTATCAAAAGATGGTTTTTGAGAACGAAATAGTTAAAGATATAAACATACCACTTCATTAATATGTTAAACATTAACATGCACCAAACATCATCTTCACCCTAGCAATACAAAGAAGTTGTAGCCACGAATGGCCATAACGACTAGCGTAATGATGAGTTTCGTACCTGTTGTGGAACAAGGAGGAAGAGCCCCCCTACTCTCTACTCTAGCTACCAAAATGCCCTCTTCTTGAGTGTTCTTTAGGTCTGGATTGGTGTGTGGAATGAAGAACTCAAGCCTCCTATTTATAGGCCTCAAAATGTGCATTGCACGGCCGTGCAAAGGCCCAGGGAATCAAACAGGGTACAGAGGACACGGTACTGGACCGTGGTAAGCAAGGGACGGCAATGCACGACCGTGCATCTCCCTGCTTCCTCCCAGTTTTGTCTTTTAGCTACTTGGTTGACTTTTGTTGACCAATTTTGACTTCTTGGGGGTCAATGCTCAGGAATGAATCTTCTAGAAGCTTGAATTCTTGGTGTTTTTGATAGATTTTAGCTTGATTTATATTTTCAACACCGAATAACCTGCAATTACAAAATATAAGTATTTTAAGCGTAAATTGCAAGATTATTATTCAATTAGTACCATAACGTGGGATTATTATGTATGTAAAATATGTATAAATGATGGCACATCAATGTGACTTTAGAAAAAATAAAACCAAACCAATTTTAAGAACTTATATTTTCATGACTTGTATATTACTATTAGGTTGTATTTTGTAAGTAATAGAATATCAAATACTTATTATAATAAAAATGTTACACAATATTAGATATGATGGTATTGTACCGGTATCAGTAAAAGTATCAATATTGAATTTATGGAAAAGTGGGTATCTGTTCCGGTATCGAATTTATAGGTACGGTACCGGTACTCGTTATATAATTTTCATCATTGGTATCGTACCGGCACCGATACCGAAAATACCGGTACCGAATTTATAAAAAAGTGGGTACTAGTACCGGTACCGAATCTATCGGTTCGGTACGATACCGATACCGATACCGGTACAGGTATTCGATACCAAATGCTTATCCCTACACAATATGATCAAAGATGTTAATGGAGAAACTCAAACACCAAGCCACCAACACAAGAGCACTATTAGCCCATTAGGGTGTGAGATTTCATCTTTTCCGACCTCTAACACATGGTACAAGTAGTTATTATATATTTTCCTTTTGTAATTAGTCATCTATCTCTTCCTTCACATGCATACAATTTGTTTCATATCTTCTTTTGTCTTTCTTAATCTTTCTCTATCAAATCAGAATTATTATTTTTATCTTAATATTATAAAATGCTTTTTTTATTTCACAACTTCTAAATTTTGATTCTTTTTATAAAATTCTACGTTTTGATTTAAGTTTCGTTTAAAATAAGGTTGCGCGTGATAGTGTACAAAGTTATCTAGGCACTTACGTACAATGCTATTATAATTTTTCTAACTTTTTACTTTTTTAAACGGTTTTGATTTCTGTTTCTAAATTTTTAATGGTTAACTTTCTTGTACGGCTTTGTTATAGTTTCATTTTTTTGTATACAGTTTTTGGAATATTACTAGTTATTTCGCTGCAACGCGTGGGTTAGCGTAAGGGTTTTACTTTTATTATATAAGGTTGTGAATACGTTTATTTATTTCAAAAACAATAACTTTTTTAACAGTTTCGTTTTTCTATGGCTTTAATTTATAAGTTTTCAAGGACATTAATTTCTTTCGTGGTTTAACACGTCACAACACACGTGGACACAATTCTAGTGTCATTTAAACCAAAAACACGACCGAGTTCAACATGACTTTATCACTACTAGAAAAAATCGCGTTTCCGACGCAATTTTGTCGCAAATGCGTCGGAAACACATATTTCCGACAAAATTGCGATAAAATCCTTCAGTTAGAAAAACCCTCGTCGGAAATAATTTGCGACAAAATTGCGACAAAAATCTTGTGTCAGAATTTCCGACGAATTTCCGACACAATTTCTAATTATAATTATTAGAATACTTATTATGCTTAGAATTATTAACATAATTATCTAATGTTTTATTTTTTAATAATAAGATTTAAATGAAATATTTGTCGCAAATGTGTCGGAAATTTCCGACACATTTCCGACGGAATGTATTTTTTAATTTTAATTTTTTATTATTATTTATTTTTTCATACACGTATACAAAAAATTAAATAATTCCTTTTGTCGCAAAAGTGTCGGAAATGTCCGACACATTTCCGACGGATTTTATTTTTTAATTTTGATTATTTATTTTTTTTATATACTTATATAAAAATTAAATAATTTGTTTTGTCGCAAATGTGTCGGAAGTTTCCGACACATTTCCGACGGAATTGTTTTTACTAAATCTATTTATTTATTTGTGTAATGTAATAGAAAATTAAATAAACTGGTTGTCGCAATTATGTCAAACATTTGGAGCATATGAAAGACCCACAAGAGGGTGATTATCAATCGAACAAAATAATTGAAGAAACAAAAATGATTCATCAAGTAAAATTTGTTTGTTGATTGTACAAAAGAAAGGCAAATAGCACAAAAACCAAAATAATCGGCTATTAAAGCAGAGCTGTAATTTGCAATATCAAACAATGAAATTGGCAACAAACCAAACTAACATTGCATCAAGAGTTCCAATTACACAAATATATAAACAATTCCAAAACGACAACAGAACTGTAAAAACGACACAACCTAATCCCCCAAACCCTAACTTCCTATCCACCAAACCCGTAGAGAGTACGGCCCTGTCGCTTCAACGCATAAACCACGTCCATAGCAGTAACAGTTTTCCGGCGAGCATGCTCCGTGTAGGTTACAGCGTCACGAATAACATTTTCGAGAAAGATCTTGAGAACGCCTCTTGTTTCCTCGTAGATGAGGCCGCTGATACGCTTAACGCCGCCACGCCTCGCCAGACGCCGGATCGCCGGCTTCGTGATCCCCTGGATGTTGTCACGGAGAACTTTCCGGTGGCGCTTGGCGCCTCCCTTTCCCAGCCCCTTGCCTCCTTTGCCTCTTCCGGACATCTGGATCAAATTGTGTGGGTTTGATTTTTGTGTTGGTAAAGTGGGGGTATGAGGGTTTTGGTTATATAGTGGGGATTGGTTTTTGCGTTGGCGATGGTGGGTTGTCAGCCGTTGGATTGGTGGAGTGATTTTGTTGGGTGGGGGTGGGGGGGGGGGGTGAGATCCGGGTGATAAGTGATGAAGTGTTGTGATTGGTTAATTAAGTTGAAGGATGAGCCATGATATTTAGTGATTGATAAAGTAATTAAATAATAGTAATAATAATAACAAATACTAATAAAAATAAAAGTATGAAAGTTTATAAGTAAATACTTTATAAGTAAATACGTTAAAATCTTGTGTATTACATGGGTTAAATAAATAAATTGTTATATATTTAGTAATAAAAATTTATATTTTTAAAAACCCGTGTAATACACGGGTTGAATAAACTATTTATAATTAAATAATAAGTATTCGTAATTAGATTTATTAATATAAAGATTATTATTTAATAGGAAAGGGAAATGAAAAATCTAATATTAATAGAAAAGAGAGACGGAAAAATAAATATGAGAAGTAACTAGACAGTGACACGTTTTTTTACTTTATATTATTATTATTATTATTATTATGTTTAGTAATATTCATAATAATAATAATTATAATAATACTATTAGTATTATTATTACTATCAAAAAGTAATTAAAAAAAAAAAAACATTATGTGTTTTGTCGCAAATGCGTAGCAAATTGCTACACATTTGCTACGTAAGCTCCTAAAAATAGATATTTCGTCGCAAAAGCGTAGCAAGTTGCTACACAATTGTTACGTATTTCCAACGATCTGATTTTGTTTTTCGTTTTTCGAGGGTTAAACGTTGTTTTTTTCATTCCATCTTCTACACAACTTCATTATATGTTAAATACTTTTATTTCACAAACTTATACATATTTTAGACATGTATGCAGTACACCATCAAAAACCGTTACAAAAAACACCCTTTCAAGTTTTGTAAGCATATACGTATGTGTATGTATATACATCGAAAACCGTACATACATGTACACTTAAGTATACAAATACACACATACAAATACATATAAACACATAGATATGCACAACACATACATATATATACACATATATATACAAATACACACGCACATACACAACACATGCATATACACCTATACATAAAAATACACACACATGCATACACATACATTGACCATCATTGACTGTTATTGACCCTAACTAATAACCGAAGACCACAATAGACCATCATTGGCTCTAATTAACTTTAACCAACCTTCATTGACTCCAATTGACTCAAACCAGCCGTCATTGACTCTATTTTACCTTTTATTGTGACTAACTGATAATTGACATTCCTACAGAAACACACGTATACATACACTATATATACAAACACATAGATACATACACATACTCATATGTATACACACATACACATATACATACAAATACACATGGATACATACACATATAAATACATACTTATACATACACATACACATACACGTGCATACATACATATACGTACACATACACATGCATACCCAAACACACACATACCCATACATACACACACACACACACACATATATATATATATATATATATATATATATATATATTAATAAGGTATTTTAATTTTTAAGATTAATAATGGTTTTGTCGGAAATGTGTAGCAAACTGCGACGCATTTGCGACAAAAACAATATCAATTATTTATAAATTTATTAAAAAGGTATTTTAATTTTAATTTTTTAAGATTATTAATAATTTTGTCGGAAATGTGTAGCAAATGGTGACGCAATTGCGACAAAAACAATTACAATTATTTATAAATATATTGTAAAGTATTTTTATTTTAATTTTTAAGATTATTAATAGTTTTGTCGGAAATGTGTAGCAAATGGCGACGCAATTGCGACAAAAACAACATCAATTATTTATAAATATATTAAAAAGGTGTTTTTATTTTAATTTTTAAAATTATTAAAAGTTTTGTGGGAAATGTGTAGCAAAATGCGACGCTATTGCGACAAAAACAACATCAACTATTTATAAATTTCTTAAAAAGGTGTTTTTATTTTAATTTTTAAGATTATTAAAAGTTTTGTCGGAAATGTGTAGCAAAATGCGACGCTATTGCGACAAAAACAATATCAACTATATATAAATTTCTTAAAAAGGTATTTTAATTTTAATTTTTTAAGATTATTGATAATTTTGTCAGAAATGTGTAGCAAATGGTGACGCAATTGCGACAAAAACAATTACAATTATTTATAAATATATTAAAAAGGTATTTTTATTTTAATTTTTAAGATTATTACTGGTATTGTCGGAAATGTGTAGCAAATTGCGACGCTATTGCGACAAAAACAATATCAATTATTTATAAACTTATTAAAAAGGTATTTTAATTTTAATTTTTTAAGATTATTAATAATTTTGTCGGAAATGTGTAGCAAATGGTGACGCAATTGCGACAAAAACAATTACAATTATTTATAAATATATTAAAAAGGTATTTTTATTTTAATTTTTAAGATTATTACTGGTATTGTCAGAAATGTGTAGCAAATTGCGACGCTATTGCGACAAAAACAATATCAATTATTTATAAATTTTTTAAAAAGGTATTTTAATTTTAATTTTTTAAGATTATTAATAATTTTGTCGGAATTGTGTAGCAAATGGTGACGCAATTGCGACAAAAACAATTACAATTATTTATAAATATATTGTAAAGTATTTTTATTTTAATTTTTAAGATTATTAATAGTTTTGTCGGAAATGTGTAGCAAATGGCGACGCAATTGCGACAAAAACAACATCAATTATTTATAAAAATATTAAAAAGGTGTTTTTATTTTAATTTTTAAGATTGTTAAAAGTTTTGTCAGAAATGTGTAGCAAAATGCGACGCTATTGCGACAAAAACAATATCAACTATTTATAAATTTCTTAAAAAGGTGTTTTTATTTTAATTTTTAAGATTATTAAAAGTTTTGTCGGAAATGTGTAGCAAAATGCGACGCTATTGCGACAAAAACAATATCAACTATTTATAAATTTCTTAAAAAGGTATTTTAATTTTAATTTTAATTTTTTAAGATTATTGATAATTTTGTCGGAAATGTGTAGCAAATGGTGACACAATTACGACAAAAACAATTACAATTATTTATAAATATATTAAAAAGGTATTTTTATTTTAATTTTTAAGATTATTACTGCTATTGTCGGAAATGTGTAGCAAATGGTGACGCAATTGCGACAAAAATAATTACAATTATTTATAAATATATTATAAAGTATTTTAATTTTAATTTTTAAGATTATTAATAATTTTTTCGGAAATGTGTAGCAAATGGCGACGCAATTGCGACAAAAACAACATCAATTATTTATAAATATATTAAAAAGGTGTTTTTATTTTAATTTTTAATATTATTAATAGTTTTGTCGCAAATGTGTAGCAAATTGCGACAAAAACAACATCAATTATTTATAAATATATTAAAAAGGTGTTTTTATTTTAATTATTAAGATTATTACTGGTTTTGTCGGAAATGTGTCGCAAATTGCGACACATTTGCGACAAAATCAATATTAGTTATTATAATTTAGTTAATAAGGTATTTTTATTATAATTATTAAGACTGTTTTTGGTTTTGTCGGAAATGTGTCGCAATTTGCTGCACATTTGCGACAATGGCTAGGGTTTTCATTTTCGTCACTATTTTGTCGCAAATGTGTAGGAATTTGCGACGGAAAACTTGCGTCGGAAATATTTCGTAGCAAACTCGCTTTTTTCTTGTAGTGTATTCCTACAATAGCATAAAGGGAAGAAAATTCATATCATCCAAAAGTAACATGGGCGCGACCGTAGCTGAAAAAACCGTGGGCGTTAGCCTGGACAAAGTGGTTGTCGATGCGGATGTTGGTGGTAGAGGTTGCAAGCTTCCATAATAAATCTTATGAAAATGGAAACGTCCAAATATTTAAAAAAAATGTAACATAACAAATTTTCAAATAAAGAAAATCAAGCATGACAATCTTATTTAGTGTCGATCCTCATCTTACCTAGTTTAATCGTAGCTTTTAGCCAATTAAGACCTTCCAGTTTTGCTTGTTTATCTTTTAATATCTATTATGAAAATGGTAACGTCCAAAGATAAAACATGGTAACAGACTATTTGGTTATAAGAGCATCAGCATTCATTCTTATCCATATTTTTTTCAAATTGTACGACAGTGGTAGAGGTTGCAAGCTTCCATAATAAATCTTATAGGCCTTACCTTTAAAAGATAACTTCATGATCTCATGAATGTGCGTGAGACAAAATATGTGTTCGGCACTTGGAAAAAGTCTTGTAATTGCTTGAAGAATTCCCTGATATAATTAAAAATACCATTATGTCATATTCAATGAAATTAAAGTTTAAATTACAAATGTGAACCGAAGACCAACCTTTTGTATATCCCATATAAAGGTAAAGTTTGAATTGATGTCTAGATCCAAATCATCCCCAAGACATTATAAAAGCCACATCCAAGAACTTATGTTATCACTTTAACTAGTGCATAATACCATTATTGGAGTCTATTGTAATAGGAGTGAGAATCTGACACATATATGGTTCTTTCATAAAAGCACCATCAAGCCCTAGCAAATCTCTTCCAAACGCTTTGAACCCTCTTTTAATGTACCTAAGCAAATGCAAAGAATTCTAAATCTTCTAGTTGTACAACTTGGATCAGAGAACAATTTAACATCTAGCTTCACAGTTGTTCTTGGGTTTGTCATGATGAGTTAATCAATGTAATCCCTAAGTATAATCTTCATGAAGTTTATTGTGCTTTGGATATGGCCCTGGAAGCTTCCATTTTTTGAAACACCTACTTCACATTTCCTTTGTAATTGTTCTTAAACGGCTTTCACTAGGATGGTATGCTTTTCTTCAATTTGTTCCATGAGTTTTTGAGATAAGAATGTCCAAGTAAAAGCAACAATATTTCAACTTTGAAGACATTTGTGGTATGCAATCTTTCAACTTCATCTTTTGATACAACAGTCCTAAAGACAAAAATATTGGTCAGGGTTTGTCTTTTTTCCCTACCACCTCTAGTTTCCTTTTTTGATCCTCTAATTATTGTACCATTTGTAGTTCTAACCTCTTTTTCCTTTAATATTGACTTTCCTATTAATGTAACGAACCAAAATCCGGGTTTCGTTTTCAAATAAATAAAATATTTCAATAAATATTATGGTGAAAATAATATTTTGAAAATAAGTTAAAACAAGTGGGTTTCAAGTTAGTAACGGGGTTATACTAGTTTTTAACTAGTTTTGAAATGAAATGGGTGAAACAAAAGTTGAGGGGCCAAAAGTGTAACATGGAAAATCTGCCATATTGACTTGGAGAAGTCAAAATTGAACCCATTTTTGGGTTTGAGATCGTTTGTGTTCAAGAGGAAAAAAAGGAGAATCTCAAGTGAAGCTCAAATAGTATATTTGAAGCTTGTTTGGTGAAGGTTTTGGCTCACACATCACATTCCTAACATTAAGTAAGTGATAATCTTCCATTTGATTTCATCATGAATGTGTTAGTTGATGGGTTTTGTAGAAATCCAAAAATTGTGTATGCATGTGATAAATTGGTGTTAGATTGTGGATAATCTAGCTAAACTAAAGGTAAAGGGTGGTGATAAACATCCTAGAACCTTTTGATTTTTTATTTTGAAAAGTTATGGTTCATATGGTGAAATTGGGGGTGTTTGGATCATGATGCTAGATTGTTGAATTAGTGATGATTAAGTGTTTAGGTGGTATTAGATACTTGAACGAACACCAAAATGACCTAATAAAAGTTATTGAATGAGAAATTAGTGTCAAGGTGTTGGAAAAAAAACTTAAGTATGTGAGTTTGTATTAAAAAGGGGGTGTTTGGTTATGGGGATAACCCAAACGGGTCAGTTTGGGTTAGAAATGAAAACTAGGTTGTGAACTCAATTGTAATGTGATTATGTATGTATGTTAGATTACTAAACTAGGTGTACATGTTTAGGTAATCAAATTGCAAAGCTAGAATGTGATGCGGGATCTTCTAACTCAAGAGGTAAGTGCATTTGCACTTACTTAGTAATGTTGATAAATGTGTAGTGTATGTGATATGTATGCATACTATAAGTTGAAATTGATGTGTATGGTTATTACTTGAATGTAGTATGTGTGGAATTGTATTAATTTGACTTTAGTGGTAGAAGGTCAAACTAATATGATGGAATTGGTGTAATTGACTTATGTGGTAAATAGTCAAACTAATATATGAATGTGGTGATATTGGGGTAAATGACTTATGTGGCAAATAGTCAAACTAATATGTGAATATGGTGATATTGGTGTAAATGACTTATGTGGTAAATAGTCAAACTAATATGTGAATGTGGTGATATTGGTGTAAATGACTTATGTGGTAAATAGTCAAACTAATATGTGAATATGGTGATATTGGTGTAAATGACTTATGTGGTAAATAGTCAATCTAATATGTAAATGCGGTGAATTTGGTGTAATTAACTTATGTGGTAATATTCAATTTAATATGTAAATGTAATGAATTTGGTGTAATTGACTTATGTGGTAAATAGTCAATCTAATATGTAAATGTGGTGAAATTGACTTATGTGGTATATAGTCAAACAAAATGTGATAATTTGGTGAAATGGTGGATTGAAGTGTGGAATACTTCAAAAGGTGGACTTGGAGTCAAATACTCCAAGTGCGGGTAAGACGAGTTATGGTACTCGCACCATGAGGTAGTAAACCCAATAAGAAATGTGGAATACTTCAAAAGGTGGACTTGGAGTCAATTACTCCACGCGCGGGTAAGACGGGTTGTGGTACTCGCACCAAGAGGTCGTGAACCCAATAAGAAGTGTGGAATACTTCAAAGGGTGGACTTGGAGTCAATTACTCCAAGCACGGGTAAGACGAGTTATGGTACTCGCACCAAGAGGTCGTGAACCTAATTAGAAGTGTGGAATACTTCAAATGGGTGAATGGGTGGTGGTAAATGAATGAAATATGAAAAGAATGAGACTTGTAGTGGAAATGCAAGTGTTAATAACCTTAATTGACCAAATGGATACAAACGGGTCAAATGGGTGTAAACAAGTGTAAATATTTATTGAATGTGTTTATCGCCATTACTAACGGTAATATGTTTATGTGGTTATGTAGGGAAAGCTCCGATATAGGTCAAGTCAAGTTCAAGGCGTGGAGGGTTCTCGTATGCAAAATTTGGTGTTTTTGGGGATTTTAAGGGAAATCCTTGTAAAATGGTGTAAATGATACTTGAAATGATGTTTTGGTGTTAAAACATGCTGTGTAAATATATGTTTGAAATTTGGTCAAAAACCCAAGTGTTGGGGATTTTTGGTGTCATGTAGTATTGGTGAAAATGTGGGAATTTTGGTTAAGTATTGAACTGGGCAACCTGAGTAAACTTTATGTTTACTCAAGTCCCTCGCGGTACGCGAGAGACCTGGTTCATTGATACATATATAAATCTTTGTTGATGGAGGAAATGAGAGGGGCTATTAAGCTTACCCTCGAAGAGATGTCAAAGGAAAAGGAGAGGGAACCACAAGATTGTACTCTCATGGAAAATATTTTCATTGATACATATATAAATGCAAACATAGGTTAACTTTGTGGTTAGCTAAACAACTTGTGCAACTACATGTACTTCTGATTTCAAGCTATAAATCCAATGTGAGTTTACATAGCCCCTTTTTCACTTTTATACTTTTGGGTGAAACATGTCTACAATTACATTACTTACACAATTCAATACCTTGTGTTCTTATGCCTTGGTCTTTATGCTTTATGTCTTAAACTGCTTGGTGACCAAAACGTGTGTTCATGTTAGTACAATCATTAACTTGCGCGGCAAGCCTAAGGTAGTACCTTTTATGATCATTTATACGGGAATCCGATACATTACTTAACACGAACCTTGGCGGGTTAGTGTTTACATTTAGAACTTCACCCAATCCGGGGGATTGTGCATACATATAACATGGCTTGATTGTATGCTTGGAACCTTGTGTGTTTTCACATATATGCTTTAGACATGCTTTGAACATATTGAATTGTAAATTATACTTAACTCTTTTTGGCGTCAAAACATATGTATCTCATCAACTACTTGTAGTTGACAATTACTTACATGTTTCAGGTGCACCAGTTTGAGGACCCTACTTGCTCACCTAGGACTTGGACCTAGTTTAATTAAAATTATGTTATGTCTTGAACGTTTTATTTTCCTTTGTAACGGATGATATTGTCATTTAATAATAGATGATCATGTGCTTATGAACAACCGCGTCAGCCCCGGCGTATAATCCGCGGCCGGCCGGGGTGTGACAGTTTCTGTCGTACTTGATAATGTTTGTGTAATACCGATTCTCATATATACGATGTATCACTAGGATGGTGGTCTTATTAGTTTTACATTTTATTTGGCCTAATTTGTACTTAGATACGAGGAGTTATATCATGATAGGATTGTTATTGCGCTTGTTCATATGATTTTGTGAGAGTTATCCTGGTGTTATAATTGTTTAGAATGATTTGAACCTGATATGGATATAGATGGAACATCCATAGTGCAATATTAATTGAAGTGCTAATCCAGCATATGTTGTTATATTCAATCTACTTATAGCTAATAAGATCCAAAGGTGAATTCTATCATTGCTAATTGGTTTGAGATAGATGCCTAAAACGTTCTTTGTATAATACTGAAGCCAACAGTGCTCTGGTGCAGTAAATTACATTGACCTATATCACATGTTCAATCAATAAATTGTGTTGTTTGTTTGTTCAACAAATATATTCATGCTCAATTTCCTAGATATTCAATGATGGCTTTTCATGATTTTGCATTGAGATTATTATTGGTTTTCATTATGAAATATGATTGTACGTTCATGATCAAGAACACCTTTAACTTTGCTACAATCATGATTTTCTTGCTGTTAATTCTGGAAGATGCTTAAGTGTTTTATAGAAAGAGAAAAGAATCAATCCTTGACGATCGACAAATAGATTTATCACCTTGTTACTATCTTTGTAGTTAGCGTTGGTGATTGGGACCCACAGTTTAATTGCTGATAACGTGGAATTCTCTTCTTCTGTGGTAGCCGAGCAACACAGATTTTGAAGGAAACGAGACTGGTTTTGAAAAAGTTTATCAGCTACTTATTACCGTGGTCTATCTGATCCATGGAAATCAGCATTTTATGTGTTTTTCTGTTTAATTACAGATGATGAAAGAAGAATTAGAATCAGGAGGGAGAGTGTATATAGTTTACCCAATTATTGACCAATCAGAACAACTTCCTTCGTGTTGCTTCTGCGGACCTGGAAGTAATATCAAATAGATTTGAAGGGATCAACTGTGGGTATTTGTTAGACGTGGGTCCCGCAAGTCAAAGTGTGTGCTTTTGTCTTCAACAACAAGTGATCTGGCTAGGTTGGAGGTGCTTGCGAAACCATCTTGATCAAGTTGAGGTTGAGGGGCAATTTTGATCGGTCATTTTTTTTCTATTGTGATCTAGCCTAGTGGTATGTTTGAGTGATCTAACACCCTTATCTTCTTAATATTCTCTGTTGCAAAAGGCCTAGTTGTATAGATGTTGTGTCGGGATCTTCTAGTATGTTGGACGCCGTTTTCGCCACGTCGATCGTTGAACGGTGTATAAGTTGTTGAAGTTCAGATCCTTCGTTTTTCAGTTTAAAAGACTAAGTTCTGGAAAGTTCATAAGTTTACCCGAATGCTTCTGAGTTAAGTGTTTATGTCCTAAAGTAAACTTGAGAAGTATAAAAGTTCATAAGGTTATAATATTACATGTGATATAGCTGTGTTTTTTAACTAGTTAATAACTTAATATATGTTACGTGGTCAATAACTTTTTTTGTTGTTTGTCTTATTAAGATAGTAGTAATCTTAAAAATTACCTATATAAACAGTTCAGGATTATTAAGTAATGATATATTAAAAAAAATAGTTAAATTTAATAGATAAGGGTTTAATTCATATATCTTTATACTTGTTTTAAAGAAATGAGGGTAAAATGGTTGTTTTCTTAAATTGTTTTTAATGAAATGAGATAATATTTTTAGTTTTTGTTGGGTATATATATGATATTTTTAGTTTTGGTTAGGTATATATATAATATTTTCCAAATGTGTAAGGTATATATAAAATTGTCTCAATACTTTAAAGACACGATATGATAGAGATCTGGTTCACCCCAAACTCTCGGTTAATTAACTAGTCAAGTGGATGCCATACCAAGAAGTTTTTTTCCATGCTTTATTTACTTTTATTTTTTATATATTTCAGTATATTTATTTATGCATGTGTCTTAATTTGTTATGTGTAGTTTAATCCATGTTTAGAGATCATATAGTGGGTCAGTTTATTTTATTCCTAGAAAAAAAAACTCTTGTATTTCTTCTATATGTACGCATGGATTGAATGAAAAAGGCAGATGAGTTTTATGTATGAAAATTTTCTTTGGTTAATTTTCTCAATGGAATTTGAGGTGAATTAATTATTCCATGCTAGTTCAAGTGTGGCACCTTGAATGGTGTTCTTGGAGTCTAGATTAGAGTCAAGTGGTGAATATGTATCTTGATTCAAATTTAGAATTGCCCAACGAGTTGTTCAAGTGGTGTATCTGTATCTTGTCGACCCGCTGATCTATCCGTTTCTTTGTTAATTCAATTTTATTTGTTGCCGTACTCTGATTGCCTATCACGATACACGTGGAGGCCACTTATATGTATTAAGTTTTACTTATACCGAAACCTGCTAAAAATACTTTGGAATATTGTAAAGTGTAAAAAAACCAGGTTTTATACTCAATCGTTGCTTAATGATTACTTGATATAATGATAGTATTGTTTTTTTTTCAAACATACTAATGTTATGTAACATCCCGAATATAGTAACTAAGTAAATAATAATACGATGGAGATTTAAACGTTATAAAACGAAATAAGAACGGATGGGCTTGGGCTCGGCTCCAACGGGCCGAGGGAAGCCCAGGTATAAAAGGGGCAAGGCAGCCCACTAGCTCATTTCACCTTTATTTTCATCATCTTAGAGAGAGAAAGGGAGCTCGGGTCTAGAGAGAGAAAGTCGACGGATCGTCACGAGATTAGAGGAGCACGTTACAACTGAGCTCGTGAGCAAAACCTCCGAATCAGAACTTCAATCCAGGTAATGATTCAACCATAATCTGAGTTTTTGTTCATGTTGGGGTTTCTCGAGTTTTAGCTAAATAGATGATGTTTTTACGGATGAAACTTGATAATAAGCTTAGAAATAGCATCTAGAATGAAAACCGCACGTTTTGATCAAAGAAAATTGTAAGATTGGCATGATCGGGTTTGCATGCAAGAACTTTGGATTTTTGGTCCAAGAACCAGGTACTGCGTACTTACCAAGTGCGCAGGAAGGAATTCCTGCGTACTTACCAAGTACGCAGGAGGAAGTCCCTACGTACTTACCAAGTACGCAGGAGGAAGCCCCTGCGTACTTACCAAGTACGCAGGAGGGAGACTCATGCGCACTTGCCAAGTGCGCATGAGTAAGTCCCTGCGCACTTACTAAGTGCGCAGGCAGCAGACAGCAGGCAGCAGGTTGGTTAAGTAAAATCAGTAAGTTTAGAATGATTAAACCATTAGAGTCGGGGTTGGGTCTAATGTGTATTTAACTACCTAATCCAGATCGGAAGTGACGTTGTTGGACCCTTGTTTAGGACAACCTAGAGTAGCTCATCAGGTGAGTTCTATGTGCCCCCTTCTATGTTATGTGCAAACCTTATTAAATGTTTTGGGGCTGAAATGTATACACTAAATGAATAAATGATATGAATGCTAATGTGATCATACGTGATGTATTAATATATATTTTATATATATAAGAGAATGAATTATGAACAAAGAACGAAACGTATGTTTACAAATTATGAAGGAAAGAATGGCATAACGTAAATAAACGAAATCTCGCTTTATAATTATTTATATTGCATGTTATGAATGTAAGTATACGTTATGGACGGAAACGAAGCTAACGGCTACTACGGTAGACAGACGACCACTTGACCATTATGCAGCCAGAAACAGTAAGTCTAGAAAGGTAGACTAAATAAAGGCCACTACGGTGGAGTAAGTCGCTAAGTCAATAATTCGACTGTATAATTAGTTCAAGTGGGAAACGGATGCCTTATGGCAGACGGGCGATTATGTCGGACGGCCGAAGGGTGGTCGGACCTAAAGTTAAGGCGGACGGTTTCTAGGACCGGACGAGTAAAAGGGCTACGACGGTAGCTCAAGAACGTATATCTTTGTGATATACGTAGTAAACGACGGGTTGATCACCCTTAAGTGTATGACCCATGAATGCAAAGAAAAGAAAAAGGTGAATGCATATATATATATATATGTAATCACAAAAATAAGGAAAAGAAAGATGAAAGAAAAGCAAAAGTTATGAATACGTATTTATATGAATGACTTTATAATAATGCACACTTATAAAGTAAAGAAGAGAATGTTTATATCTAATCGCATTAAACTAGAACTCACCAGCATTAGCTGACTTTTAGTATACATTTCAGGTAAAGGAAGGAAAGGTCGTGCGGTGGCGTGAAGGTTACCCGGCACGAGACTGACATCCCACTTTTAATTATGTTAAGACAATGTTATGTTTCAATTTGTAAAGACTTCCGCTGTCATGTCATGTAATTTGAATGATGTTTGCTTCCGCTACTTCTGAATGTTTTAAATTAAGTTCAGTATTTATGACTATGTTTATGAGTAAATCCAACACGTGAGGTCACCCAAAAAAGGGGCCTTACATGTTATTAGGTATGGTTCTCTGGTAACATCATATGATTCTCTGCTTAAAATTTATTCTCTATTTAACGATTTAACGTGTGAATAATAAAAACAATAACATTTAGTAACAATATTTAAATAATTAAATACATACAACTACTTATTTAAAAGATTTAGACATGTGTAAAATAAATATCTAAATAAGCAGATCTACTTTCTCCACAAGTGAGAAAATAACATATTATAAATATGCAAGTATAAGAGATAAAGGTTTACTAGTGAAAGGGCGTGGGTTCAAATCCCACTCTCAACATTTCATGTTTTTTTTTAATGATTTTTAACAAATATAATGATTCTTTTTGTTTTTAATAAAGCAAATCCATACATTGCTATATTCACTTTAAAACGTTAATACAGCTTAACTCAAGGTTTGTTTTATAAAGCCTTTGACATCGATCTAGCAACCCAAGTGATCACGACGAGACAATGACATCCTAACACAAGTATATATCTGTTAATAAAACTTAACCAAAATCATTACATATCTAATTTGCTATCAATTAAAAACATAGCTTTACAAAAATCAAAACGATAATTACAATTACTTTCAAATGTTGCAAGTACCCGAAAATAAGTGTACATACAACACATTGTATCTGTTAACGCAAATCTCAATCTGGCTATGATCATGAGATTCAACGCTAATAAGATTCTCCGGTTAATCCTTGACTAGCTACTCCACTTCTCCGAACTGAGGTAACTACAAAAGTGAAAACACGTTAGGGCGTCACAGGGAGGGGATACTTAATCATCTTAACAATCTCTAAAAATTTATGGATCCGATTACCTTTAGATATTTAATCATCTTAGCAGTCTCTAAAAAAATTAGAAATGTGTCTTATAGATGTTGTTACAACTTAGTTGTATGGATCACTTGATAATAACATCTATATGAAAATTCATAAAGGATTTAAAATCCCTAAAGCGTCAAGTTCAAAAACTAAAGAAATGTATTCAACCAAATTACAAAGATCTTTATATGGATTGAAACAATCTAGAAGGTTGTGGTACAATCATTTAAGTGATTATTTTATAAGTAAAGGTTATACAAATAATCTTATTTGTTCGTGCATCTTTATCAAGAAGACAACATCATAGTATGTGATCATAGTTGTATATGTTGATGATCTAAATATAATTGGGATGCATAAAGAAATCCATGAAGTAATTATTCTTTTAAAGAAAGAATTCGAAATGAAAGACACTGGAAAAACCAAATATTGTCTTGGTTTACAGATTGAGCATATGAATAATGGAATACTTGTGCACCAATCAAATTATACTGAAAAGCTCTTAAAACGTTTCAATATGGACAACGCAAATCTTTTAAGCACCCCAATAGTTGTTAGATCACTCAATATCGACAATGTTTCATTTCTCCCTTGCGAAGATAGTGAAGAGGTTCTTGGTCCAGGTGTACCATACCTCAATGCCAATCTTTTAAGCACCCCAATAGTTGTTAGATCACTCAATATTAGCAAAATTTAGTTCATCGCCTACAAAAAGACACTTGAATGGGATTAAACATAATTTTTGATACATTCGAGGAACTATTGATTTAGGCTTGTTTTATCCCAACGATTCAAAAGAAGGGTTGGTGGGTTATGCAGATGCATGTTATTTATCATATCCTCAAAAAGCAAGATCTCAAACTGGATACGTATTTGAATGAAGGAACTGCAATTTCATGGCAAACAAACACTCGTTGCAACATCCTCAAATCATGTTGGATGTCATTTCACTACATGAAGCTTCTAGAGAATGTGTATGGCTAAGATATACGACACAACTCATATTGACTTCTACCAAATAGTTAATCTTGTTTACTTGTCTACCAAATAGTAAATATTTATGTAGTATAAATGCCACCTCAAAGTAGATTATAGTTACATTATAACTAATCTTGTGCTAATTATCCGCCTGTATACATTTTTATAAGTTCTTAAGTTAAAACACTAATCTTGTGCTAATTATAGTTACATTATAACTAATTCAAAATAAATCAAAAACACCAAGTTTGATGTATAACTAGCATTCGACTCTCATTCTATGGACTCCTAATGTGATCAAGAAAACACACCACCATCATTCCTCAAAGTTGCACCGATATTGTTGGTTTTGATGTTTTTCACTTGTAGTTATAATATTTAGAAATTTAAAAAAATGTTTAGAAATATAAAACATTTAATACATTTATCACTAAACGGCATGTAAAATCAAAGCAAGAGTCATATAATATCATGTAGAAGGTACACTTGCATCATAAAAACTACAATTCAACCCCATTTTCACATAACTCAAAATTCAAAGACTCGCGATGCGCTCTTTAATTTGACACGCAGCAAGGATGGAAAAATTCAACCCTTGAATCTTTCTTGCGATATTTAATGGTGTTCAAGCAGCAGCATTAGCAGGGAGATTACTTTCGATATTTGAAGGCATTAAGATGTTGAAACCATCAGCAGCTGTAGATATAAGCATTCCCGGAATCTGTGTATGCCAATGAAGTTCTTTCAAGTCTTTCTGACCCTGTTCAAGTACAAACAAAAAGTCAACAAAAGTCAAAACAAATGTCAAAATGATCTAACTGGTAACATCAAGATTCAAAAGGGTAAGTTAACCTGATGAACAAAAAGAAGTTGTGGTGGTAAATCTGTCGGTGCGTGTACTTCCTCTTGCGTTTTGGCTTTAAATTCGGCTTCTTCTTCCTCGTCTCGTTCTAAAGAAAGGTCCCAAATTCTGAAATTTGAACAGAAATGATGTTATGCAGCGCCAGTGGTAATTTTGTAAAAAATCATTCAAATAGTTTTACAATTTTCTTTAAAAAAATGCATACGTCAGTTGATTATCAGATGACGATACTGCCAGGGTGGACGCTTCATGGGGACTCCATTCAATAGATGTTATTGGATGTTTGTGGTACTGAAAGTGAGCTACTACAGAATCACCTTCCTGCAGAAATAGCACATTAAAAACCAAAATAACTAAAAAATACACAACACCAATCTTACTCATTAAGGTGGTGTTTGGATGTATGCTTATAAATTATAGAATCATAATCAAGTTTCGTTTTTGCTGATTATTGTGAACTATTTCTGAAGACATACCTTGAGCATTCTAAGATCACGAATAGAAAAGGTCCCATCATCACTACCAGATGCCAACATACAACTTGCAAGCCTAATAGTAACCAACAAAGCAGAAAACTATATTATCATGTGTCCATAAAAGCTTAATTAAACAACAAATCATGGTAGAAAGTTACAAACCTGTTCCAAGAAATAACATTGACATCTGTTTCATGTGCTTTAAAAGAAGTTGCTGGTGATTTCCCGGTACGTGTGTCCCATATCGCTATAGTTTTATCCACAGAACTGGAGGCAAACACAAATTGTTCCGTAGGGCTCCACTGCATCAAGAGAGAGTTGAAAAAAATAACTTTATTTGTTTTACACAATTCATTAAATCAGCCAATTAATGGATAAATAGGCATGTAAACTTAAGCGTCAAAAAGCATTGCTAAATAGGCACCTGCAAATCTTCAACACTGGCTGTATGTCCAACAAACGGTTTATCACCAACATTCCATGTTGAGTCAGAAGCTGGCTCCCATAAGTGGATGCAATTCTTGCAGTCCCCTATTGAAAACCAAACGACAAAATTAACTTGTTAAAGAATTTATCGAATCAAATACATTCAGAACGGACTGTTTGAAAAACCATTGTATACCACATACCACAGTCTGTCAATATCAACCGGTTTATGTGAAAACATGTTGATTTGGGCTTTATTTTAGTGCTAACGGGTCAAGCATGAAAGATTAATGAACTTGGCTATAAAGAAAATGATTTAAGTGCTTGAGCAGGATTAAATCAAGACCGTGACATAATCAAGTTTAATAACCCTTAAATAGTCTTCCTATAAAGATATGTATCGTTTACATAATACTAGTTTTTAAGATCGTATTTAAAAATGACTAATGAGCCGACCCGACCCGACCCGTTTTGCCCCAACTCAAAATTTTGCCCTTTTGACCTGTTACCCGACACGTTTGGACCCAACCAAAATTTTGCATGCCTTGACCTCTTACCCAACCCACTAGTTTAGTCATTTTATAGTTCATACCAGAAACAAGCCTGCCGGGGACTAAAGGACTCCAATCAATTGCATAGCCTTCTTCATCCTTGTGACCAGTAAACTTAACTAAAGGTGGTTGATTAAGTATGGTGGCAGCATCCTTGCTAATATTAGTTTCAGATTCTGCCATTGCATTTAGATGAGAGCCAACGTCCCAAATCTGCACGGCATCAGTAGCATAAACGTTAATAAAGTGCAATAAAATACCCAAAAAAAAGAAAGATTATGATTTTTTCGAGAAAAAAAACATTATAATTTCACAAAAGCCAATTATACCTGCACATGACCCGTATCTCCCCAAGATGCACATATATTGGGCTTTTGTGTCATGGCACGAATCCTGTTCACACATCCTTCATGAAACACTTTGCGCACCTACGAAAATGTACAGAAATTAGAACAGAAATAAATTATTTTAAAAAAAAATGAAAACATCAAAGGCAAGCATGTGTTACCTGGAAAACTGGAGCCTTTGGTCCATCATCCTCCACATCATCATCATCACTATCACTACTGTCACTGTCCATATCTGTGTCAGCATTGGACGTTTTTGTCGGTACTAGTTCCCGACGTTTCCCAGAAATGTTTGATATTTTAAATATTCCAATTGAATTGGAAGCATTGTGTGCCTAAGAAAGTAAAGATAGAACATCATAAGGGGTATTGAAGAAATCAATACACTAACTGAACTTTATTAATACCATACTTCATCACGTCTTTATAACAATAAAAACTGAAGTTGAAATACAAGATACTAGAGAGCTAACAATTAACCATACCTGAGTACCAGTGACACAATAAATTGTGTGCGGAAATTCCGTACGGACTAACCCCAATGAATCGCGCACAATATCAAAGCTACAACAAATTAAGCAAATTTATATCATTATACTGTAACAAAAACCTTCTTTTGAGTGAGTGTTACATCATTTTGAACTAACATGGTGAAATTATTAGCAGATCATTGCCAGAAACTTATATATGCTTGTAATTCTACTTCCCAAAAGATGACTTCTTTAAAGAATAACCCACATATGAATGATGCAAAGGGGTAACTTTACAAAATAGTAACCAAGTTTCCTATCTGTTCCATTTTAGTCACTTAAACCTTTTTTTGTCTGGTTAAAGTTACTCGACTTTCACATGTTGTTACAACATTACATGTTACTTTTTTCATCCAAAAAAAGTAAACCAACATTTTCACTATATCCATAAAATAAAAGTAACATGTTAACTCCGTAAGATTGGAACAGCATATGGAACTTAAGTGACTTTAACATTACAAAAAATGGCTAGAATAGAGCAGATATTGGTTACTATTCTATAAAGGTAATGCAAAATACAACAAAAAGTACATGTTTTATAGCTTGTTAGACATACAGATGTAAATAATAATATAAGATTTGTACAAAAGGGGGTTCTGTAATAAACCTTAAGCAGGGCCAGCCAATGTGGAAGGCATGAAGAGAATTGTAAGCTGAAGGATCACACTGAAGCTCTTCACCCTCCTCTAAAGCATCCACACCTGGTTGCCACACCTTCGCTGGCATTGACGGTGTTGAATTTGATGAAGAAGATCCATCTCCTTTCTTTGAACTCTGATTACGCAATCAATCACAACATTCAAACCTCAAACAGAACTAAATCAATTTTTAAATTAACGATTGAAGAAGTAATATATAACCTTGTTCTTCCGCTTCGCTTTCTTAGGGTTTTTCAAGCTTCGAACCATCTTTGATTTGGAGCAGAAGTGGTGTGAAGAAAGGGAAGAACAGAGTACGGTAAGAGAGGATTTTAGGTATTTTTAGGGTTTTATACGGTCTCCGACGGCTCAGGGCTTGAAATGTTGAGATGGTGAAACGGGAACGGGTCGATATAGGCCCGGCCCGGCCCGGCCCAGTCCAGCCCAGCCCATATAACTTTATATGGATATGTTGTGTGCAACTTAGTTCAAGTCTTCAAGTATCTTGTTTTATAAGAAAATAAAATCGATCTCCTTCATTTCGAAAATTGGTGAGAGTTTAAAAACAGTGTTTAAATTGAAAATCAGAAAAATAGAAACTATATACCAATTAAAGGTGGATATGGATGATAATGAGGTTGGTGGTAGGTGACGACTCGGATGGTGACAAATAATGTGGTGGGAGGGTGGGACGTTATGGTCGACGAAGGTGGCGGTCGGCCAAATGCGAGTGGCGGTAGTGACAGAAGGTGAGTGTCATCCATTTGAGGAGAAGTGGTAGCCGACGAAGGCGTCAATTGGAGGTGGAGTGACATCTGTCTATGACCAACTTAGGTGAGTGAAAAACGGTAAACGAATAAGATTGGAGGTGACAACTGACAATTTTTTGTGGTTAACGGTGGCGGCGGAAAAGGTTGGCAAAAGGTGGCAGGCGACGATGAGGGTGGTCAATACCCGTGACAAGTGACAAAGGTTTCTAGTTGTGAATACAGTTGTTGATTGCAAATGGTGTTGACAGCAACAGACAATCGCGCAGTTGGGGCAATTGTTGTGAGAGGCAATGAATTTGAAAAGTACTGAAAAGATTGGGGTCAGGGATAAGTATAAAACAATATTTTCATGTTTTTTTAAGAACAAATCACAAAAGTAGACGCTAATCGATGTTAACTCCATCAATATTTTATAATTTAATAGTAGAAAGATTTAGCTTGAGTATTAACATCAACTAATATATTGTGTTGATCACTCTAAAGTTGGATACAATTGCAATGTACTTACTTTTATCTATAAATTGATATAAGTTTTATTTAAAATCGAACCGATGCAACGCGCGGAATAACTAACTAGTTTACAACATTTTTATAAGTTTATGTATCAAACAAAAAGCGTCTTTTGATTTGAAAAATCTTACACACTTTTGATGGTGTGTGGAATGACCGAAACTTGAAACAATAGAATGATGATGTGACACCGTTAAATATATCCAATATCGTTTTATTGGGTTTAATAAGAAAACTTTTATTAGGTATTAATATATTTGTTATTATTGTAATAACAATAAAACTTCATTAGACCATGTGTAGTGGTACGATAGGCTGAGTTAGAGGCTCTATCACGGTAGAACAACATCCCCTCGACGTGATAGGGGCGGTCAGTGGGCATCAGTGTAGATGTTTGTGTGTGGAGGAATTTTTTATTTTCTTTTTATTATTTTAATCACCAACCATAACATTACACATTATCATCTCTTTTTTTAATTATCACATTCACAAAACACACCATTACACCCTTTAAATCTGTTAGTAACCATTGTCTACGTGACACCTACATGACATTGCTTTTTCATCACTATAACATAACCATTACGGGTGGTCTTATAGTTACATTCTCTTGGAGTACAATTTAATACATTACTCAATTACTAAACTAGAAGTGTCAATGGCTTTTGTCACCGCAACTTCTCTCCCATACCTCACACAAATTGCAAAACTCACCCCTTCACTTTATAAAACTTAACTTTAACCCCCAAGTTTTTCAAGTTTACCTATGGCTTACCTCACACAAATTGCAAAACTCACCCCTTCACTTTATAAAACTTAACTTTAACCTCCAAGTTTTTCAAGTTTACCTCCTTAGTAAATATATGATCTGATTTTTTTTCTCAATAACTTTCGTGTTTGTTTTTTTTATTGACATCCCAATGTAAATATTATCTAAATGTTATTTATTTATGTTTCGACCGCCACAACCGAGCCGCCGTAATTTCATACGTTTATTTTTGTGCTTATCCAAGTTAATGTGACCGCCTCGACCGTTTTAAGTCCGCCTCCCGCCGCGAAGCACAGATCAAAATTATTTAACCACGTTTTTTTGTGTGCTTAACCACATTAATGTCACCGCTTCAACCTTTTAAGGTCTGGTTCACGCAGCGGAGCTCAGGGAACCATTTCTAGTTTATCCTAAACGGCATGTAAAATCAAATCAAGAGTCCTACAATATCATGTAGATGGTATACTTGCATCATAAAAACTACCATTCAACCCCATTTTCACATAACTCAAAATTCAAACACTCGTATAAGCTATGCGATGCGCTCTTTAATTTGACACGCAACAACGATGGAAAGTTCAACCCTCGGATCATACTTTTGGTATTTAATGGTGTTCAAGCAGCAGCATTAGCAGGGAGATTACATTCAATATTTGTAGGCATTAAGATGTTGAAACCATCAGCAGCTGTAGATACGAGCATTCCCGGAATCTGTGTATGCCAATGAAGTTCTTTCCAGTCTTTTTGACCCTGTTCAAGTACAAACAAAAAGTCAACAAAAGTCAAAACAAATGTCAAAATGATCTAACTGGTAACATCAGGATTCAAAGGGGTAAGTTAACCAGATGAACAAAAAGAAGTCGTGGTGGCAAATCTGTTGGTGCGTGTACTTCCTCTTGCATTTTGCTTTAAATTCGGCTTCTTCTTCCTTGTCTCGTTCTAAAGAAAGGTCCCAAATTCTGAAATTTGAACAGAAATGACGTCATGCAGTGGTAATTTTGTAAAAAATCATTCCAAATTTGAACAGAAAATAACTACAAAATATACAAGACGCCAATCTTAATCTTTTGGGTGGTGTTTGGATGTATGCTTATAAACTATAGAAACATAATCAAGTTTCGTTTTTGTTGATTATGTGAACTATTTCTGATGACATACCTTGAGCATTCTAAGATCACGAATAGAAAAGGACCCGTCATCACTACCAGATGCCAACATACAACTTGCAAGCCTAATTGAAATCAACAAAGCAGAAAAATGCATCATCATGTGTGCATCTTTAATTAAACTACAAATCATGGTAAAAGTTACAAACCTGTTCCACGAAATAACATTGATCTCTGTTTCATGTGCTTTAAAAGAAGTTGCTGGTGATTTCCCTGTACGTGTGTCCCATATTGCGATAGTTTTATCCACAGAACAGGAGGCAAACACAAATTGTTCCGTAGGGCTCCACTGCATCAAGAGAAAGTTGGAAAAAAAAACTTTATTTGTTTTACTCAATTCATTTCAAACAGTTCAAACAAATAGAGTCGATGCTAATTTTGAAGTTGAAATCGGCCAGTTTGACCTTGAAGATAAAAAAAATATTTGTTTGTGTGTGTACATTTAATTGATAGAAGGTCAAGTAAACTTAAGAGTCGAGAAAATTGCTAAAACGGGCACCTGCAAATCTTCAACACTGGCTGTATGTCCAACAAACGGTTTATCACCAACATTCCATGTCGAGTCAGAAGCTGGCTCCCATAAGTGGATGCAAATCTTGCAGTCCCCTTTTTAAAACCAAACGACAAAATTAATTTGTTAAATAATTTATCGCATAAAATACATTCAAGAACGGACTGTTTGAAAAACCATTGTATACCACACACCACAGGCGGTCAATATCAACCGGTTTATGTCAAAACAGGTTGATTTGGGCTCTATTTTCGTGCTAACGGGTCAAACATGAAAGACTAAAGAACTTGGTTATAATGAAAATGATTTAAATGGTTTGAGCAGGATTAAACCAAGCCCATGGCATAATCAAGTTTTATAACCCTTAAATAGTCTTACTATAAGAATATGTATTGTTTATGTACTAGTTTTTATGATAATATTTAAAAATGATTAATGAGCCGACCCAACCCGACATGTTTTGACCCAATTCAAAATTTTGTCCTTTAAGGTTACCCGACCCGTTTTGACCCACCTCAAATTTTTGCATGTCTTGACCTCTTACCCAACCCCACTAGTTTAGTCATTTTATAGTTCATCATTCATACCAGAAACAAGCCTGCCGGGGACTAGAGGACTCCAATCAATTGCATAGCCTTCATCCTTGTGACCAGTAAACTTAACTAAAGGTGGTTGATTAAGTATTGTGGCAGCATCCTTGCTAATATTAGTTTCAGATTCTGCCATTGCATTTAGATGAGAGCCAACATCCCAAATCTGCACGGCATCAGTAGCATAAACTTTAATAGTGGCAATAAAATATCCAAAAAAATAAAAGAAAGATTATGATTTTTTGAGAAAAAAAAAACATTATAATTTCACAAAAGCCAATTATACCTGCACATGACCCGTATCTCCCCAAGATGCACATATATTGGGCTTTTGTGTCATGGCACGAATCCTGTTCACACAACCTTCATGAAACACTTTGCGCACCTATGAAAATGCACATAAATTATAACAGAAATAAAAGTTTTAAAAAGAAAAAAATGAAAACATCAAAGGCAAGCACGTGTTACCTGAATAACTGGATCCTCCACATCATCATCATCACTATCACTACTGTCACTGTCCATATCTGTGTCAGAATTGGACGTTTTTGTCGGTACTAGTTCCCGACGTTTCCCTGAAATGTTTGATATTTTAAAAATTCCAATTGAATTGGGAGCATTGTGTGCCTAAGAGAGTAAAGATTGAAAATCATAAACGGATATACAAAAGAGAAAAAAGGAAATAAAATACTGAAGAAATCAACATATTAACTGAACTTTATTAATACCCTACTTCATAATGTCTTTTATAACAATAAAACTTGAACTTGAAATACAAGAAACTAGAGAGCTAACAATTAACCATACCTGAGTACCAGTGACAAAATAAATTGTGTGCGGAAATTCTGTACGGACTAACCCCAGTGAATCACGCACAATATCAAAGCAACAACACGTTAAACAGATTTACATCATTATGTTGTTATAAAAAGGGGAAACTAAGCATTCCACTAAAGTAACTCCAAAGTTTTTTTGTCCCTCTAAAGTCACTCAGCTTTCATTATGTGTTCCAATCTTGTGAAACTATTTACTTGAAATAGGAGGTGACGGCGAAGAAAAAAATTCCCTAAATAATGACCAAGTTTCGAAAGTCATAACTGTTCAATTTAAGTCAACTTAGGAAAAAAATCACTAAATATCAATCACGATTTATATATGTTCCATTTGAAATTGTGCGTGATTCCAGTGGATGGTTTTTCATTTGTTCCTAGGGTTTTCAAACTTCGAACCATCTTTGATTTGGAGCAGAATTGATGCGAAGAAAGGGAAGAACAGAGTACGGTAACAGAGGGTTTTAGGTATTTTTAGGGTTTTATACATTTGCATGACGTGTATAATGTTAAGATGATGAAACGTGAACGGGTCGATATGGCCCAGCCCATATAACTTTATATGGATGTATGTGATGTGTGTCTTTCGAAAATTTCTTTATTTTCTCTAGTTTTTAAGAAAATAAAATCTCCTTCTTTTAGAGAAAATTAGTGAAGTTTAAAAACATTGTTTAAATTGAAAATCAGAAAAATAGAAAATATATACCAATTAAAGGTGGAGGTGGATGATGATGATGAGGTTGGTGGTAGTGACGGTTGTGGGTGGGGTCGATGGCAGTGATGGATGGTGACAAATAACGTGGTGGAAGTGTGGGACGCTATGGTTGACGAAGGTGGCAGTAGTGACAGAAGGTGAGTGTCATCCATTTGAGGTGAAGTGGTAACCGACGAATGCGTCGATTAGATGTGGAGTGACGTTTGGCTATGACCAATGTAGGCTCTTGATAACGGCATAAGTGACATAGAAACCAAAAGACTTGGGGAGAGTAACCACAATTCTTATTGATAGTCACATAGCCATGGCTTGGTGTTTCCAATCAAAATCAAGAAGAGTAAGAAAATAACAATTAAGAAGTAGATCATGACAGACGGTAACGATGACCATCATCATAACAAACAAGCCAAATAATGCATATAGTCATGAGACATGTGAGATCATGATTGCGTATGAAGGTCGTGTATCTTACTTTATTCCATCAAAGTTAGCTAAAACATATTGTATGTGAATAACCCTTCACGTATCACCTTTTATTTGGGTATCACCAACAAAACATACGTTTACCTAACAAAATTAATACATGTGTGAAAAGACTCACATTGTTCCCATTTTATTTACATACTTGGCTATTAGTTTTCCTTTTGATACATGAAGTCTAGACACTAAAGCATATATACATAAAGAGATACATTGTTATCACATGAAGGTGATAAAAACATATCAGATGTCTTTAGAATCACAAGATTAATTGATGTTTGTGACATTTGTTCATAAGGTCAGTGGATGGTTTTTCAACTTGTTAAAAGGCTAGAGTACGACTGGTGTCTCACCAAACTGTAGATGTTCATGCCACCCGAGTGAAAAAGAGGGGTCTTCGAGCAATTTGGTGTTCTTTACAAAGGGTTGAGTTTTATTACCTTTTTGTATTGTGGTTCTCATACTTCTTCTTCGTATTATGCAAGTTTAATACGGTTTATAGGCCTCTTGATGAGTTAATGCCTTCTAACCATTATAGACGTTAAGACTAGAGGCTAAACATTGCATTTGCATCATCACTGTGATAACAAATTTACACCACACAATCCAACTACCATGTATTTTAAGAGTCTGTACCTTTTTAACAAATTTTACGTTAAACTTAGTTATTAGCGTTCATACCTTCTTGCCTTCAAGTACATTGATAGCGTATAGAAATTCTTTTCACTTTACACGTTTAGCGGTTGATATTAACAATATAATGTAACATTAGTTAAATGTCCTCCGATTATCATTTTACTCCTTTATATAAATTGATAGTTTCATGCTAAATAGGACGTTTAATATTTATTTAAATATTAGCTAATTTTATGAGTCTATATGAAATTCTTATTTTATATGCATTATTTATATGATTGCTATACATTGAAGTACTATGTCTCATTAACGGGTCACACCTTACATGGGGTATGTGCAGATGGGCAATAAGATGATATTGGGACGAGCTTCCCTAATCACCATCGGGGGTAAAGCTTGGATCCAAATGGGTTGTAAAGTTGGTGATTTAAAACTTAACCATAGAGAGAGAGATACACGATTGTGTGAATTTAATTCACTTACATATGTACATTTTTACAAGGACACACGATCATGTGTTTTGGTATCAATGTATGAGATTTAACAATAAAAGTTTAATCAAGATAGTTAAACGTATCGACACACGAGAATTAACACAATAACAAACGTGAAAAATGAAAATTCATTAGATTCCACTTAGTTACGTGTATATCATGATTTTGAGTTAAAAGTTTAAAGCCATGAAAACAAATGAATCAAACTTGGGATTTTTTTTTAGTTTCTGAACGACTTCATCTACTCATATTAACCCATACATGCGTCCACTTTGTAGGATTTAAACCATCTATACATTAAAAAAAAACAAGTTAAAAGCACGTTTTATGTCTTAAAAAAACTCTACTTTTCTATAACTAAAATGATACTAACAAATTCAAGATATAGTATTAAAGGTTATATTAATATTAGAATACAACTTTTCATTGTGGGTGAAAAATTAATGTAGAAGCTATACCATTTTTAATACGTTTGGTACAAGTGGTTTAAGTTTTGTGACTTTTTTTTTTAAATTTCCAGATTCTTTTGCTATGTAAATAGAATTTAGTTCTAAAAAGTAAAGCAAGACGGGATGCAACCCAAGTGTTTAGTACCGCTGAATCACACACACCACACCCTGGTTTTATTTCAGGTACTGGCGGTTTAACCTTAAATTTTTTGTTCTTGTGTTTTAATTTATAACCATAAAATACCAACCCGAAAAACCTAAAAAAACCCACAATTTGACCCGATGAACACCTCTACTTCTAGTTATTATTAAAAGGTAAATAAACCAAGTTACTAGGATTTTTTTCTTTCCTAATTACGAGTAGGATGATACTTGAATGCAGGGGCCCTAATGCGTAATCAATCCAAACAAAGGCTTTGGGTCTCCGTTTTTTAGGGCTTAGTTTTCTAAAAAATTCACTTATCTATACTATATAATAAACTAGTTTAGATCCCGTGTATACACACGAGGTGAAAATTTTCAATAAGAAAACAAAACTCAAAATATGTAAAAATTAATTTATAATTGAGTTTCGAAAATATATTAAGTACTATTTAATGTAATTTGATTTTCATTTATTATTTAATTGAAAATAAAAGTTACATAATTAGATTTCAAAATTTTATAACGGATAATTTAAAATAAATGTGTTTTATTATTATAATTAATATTTTATTTAAATGTATATTATTGTTAAATGTATATAGAATTTAATAAAGATTTTTCACACAACGGTGTTTTAAATAAAGAAACGATTGTCACCTTATGACTAACTATACACACAATAGGCAAGTGCACCTATCGTATAAGTAATATAGTTTTAGGTAAGAACCGAGTATCGATCCGTGGACACGATAGCTTCCGATAATAAACCTTTGTCACTGTCTAACCGATCAAAGTAGAAGATTTGATATTTTTATATTTTTAAACTAAAACAGCTGACAATTTAATTAATCAAAGAAAGAAGGAAAAGATGAAGATAAACAATCAAGGGAAGATATCACTTGGACTTTGAATCCACTTAGCAACACAATAACAACAAGCACAAACTCATGGTGAGATCATTTTCTACACATGGTTCATGGAGGTAGACGAGACTCCCGTCAAGGCTATCTAATCATATAACTCTTCGGAAAGCTACAACGATAAACACACAATAGCCACCTAAAGTTATGCAATGAAGAACCAATGATACAATTATGTCAAGATTTAAGATGAACAAGACTCCCGTCAGGGTTATCAAATTCCACAAATCTTTGGAAAGTTAGCACGATAAACACATGGTAACCACCTCAAAATGCGTAAAGTAGACAAAGCTATGACCGATCTTCAACTCATGAACATCACATCACGATTACAAAACCTATAAGTTCACGCTAATAAACCAAAGAATTTCATTACCAATGACATGAGAAATTCATAACATACACCACGATTTTCTCAAACATAAGCATAAGGATGCACATTTGTCTAATCTTACTAGATAATCAACCTTCATCCACCATTCCTAATCGAATGCCACAAAAATACATATAAAATATGCAAATATGTGAATAAATGCTATAACACATACGGTTTTCCAACATAATATGGTTACAACGCCCACAAGGTTAACTAAATCATCAAACTAGAGCAAATACACACATTCATTGAAGAGTAATCAAGCATCATCATGAAATTGACATAATCAACACCAATAGTTGTGTACAAGTTGTTAAAGCATGCTAAGTTTCATCTAATCCAAGTGATAAAACGAGTTTAGCCCATGGGGCTTACAAACACCACAACCAAACTTAAGAAAATGGATAAAAACATCATAGATCTAGTAATTAAACCAAGAAAATGAGAAGAGGTGGGTTGTAGGAGGTTAAATCTTCCTTGAATGTGTTGGATCTTCAATCTCCAATATCCGGCTCAAAATCGCCTAAAGCACTTGAGAGAACTAGGGTTTTTAGTCAAAAATAGAATCCCCTTCAAATGAGGGAGAATTAGGGTTAAAAAGATGAATCTGCGTCTGCACATGGCCATGTCCGAAAGTGACATGCCCATGTGGACCATCTGATTAGCACATCATGTAGTGTTCTCAGCAACATTGGCTCACATGGCCATGTCAGAATTTGACATGGCCATGTCAGAAAAATTCATTTTTTGAGAATTTTTTCAAGTCTTGAGTTTTTCACCAAAAATCACCACGTTACCACCGGGAGCTGCAATATTCAAATAAAACACAAATAAGTGTTCGAACAAAAAGATTTGCAATCAAAAACAATAAAAATGAGGGGAAATATGTATTATTTACATGTGTAATTATTAACATATCAGATGTGTCAAAAACTTTAAATATAAACTAAATCTTCCAAAAAAGTTGAATCATTATAATTTTAAGGATTTTAGAGATGATTGCTTTTAATAACGATTTGAAATCAAAATGCTTATGATAATAAATTTTATACTCCTTATAATTATCATATTTTAAAATTCTATAGTTTTGTTTAATTATTGTCGATCCTAAACTCAAATAAAGAAGAAAAATTGATAAGAATGAAATTCAGAAAAAGAACGTCCCAACTTTTTTTCTTTTAAATCTCTAAAAAGTTTGACTCACTACTACTTGAATGTGCATTAAAACACAAATTAGAAGAAAAAAACCTCGTTACATTTCATTATTTTTTTTATTAAAATATCAAGTTTGTTACATGATTAAAAAATAGGTATTTTTAATCAAATAATTAAAATCACATGTTCTAATAACAATGTATTAATAGTATCGTATCAAATAACATATTAATATACATACAATTTAAAGTAGGTGAATAGTATTGTATTTTGTTGTTTACTAGGTTATGTATTCATGTATTACATGCGTTTAATAGAAAAATAAAAGTATAATAATGTGTAAAAAAAATTAAAATAATATGTAAAATAAGAAATAAAATTCTTTGTTTCCTTAATTAACTAATAATTAGAATTCAAATTTTATCTTATTATTTTTTAAAATAAAAACATTAATATAAACAATTTAAAGTAGGTGAATAGTATTGTATTTTGTTGTGTATGTATACGTATGAATATGCAGATTTTTCTGTTATTATTTTAAGTTTTATAATATTTTATTCTTTACAATTAATATTTTGTTATTGTCTTATAATATTTTATAATTAATTTTGGACGTATTTTGTTTTTGTCTCGTAGCATTTAAAATATTTTTTTTTTTATAAATTTCAGAGTGTGTCGTTGTGACGTGCGTATTTTTATGCACGTTTCGATACAAATTTCATTCAAAATCAAGCTTTCGTTATAATGTACATAGAAGCACACACGTACAAACCGTCAAAGTTGCTTTAAAGTTTCGTTTTTTTTTGCTATTTTTTTCCTTTTACAACCTCTATAATATTATGTTTTACGGAATTTTGGACTGTCCGTTTCGATGTGCTTATTTTACGGGGTAAGTACGAGTGTATAAGTCGTCGAAAACAAGTGTTATAAATTTTAACACTTAACTGATACCGTCCGAAAAACATCTGTAATCAAATACTATAATAAAAAAGTTATGATTTGATATATTTTACCTTTTGAGGGTAGTTGAAATGAAAATGCTGTTGAACCTCATTCTTGATTTACATCCATCTTCTTCTCCTCCGACTCTCTTCCCTTGATCTCCGGTTAGGTATTTCTTACAGACACTTTTTTCATTCCGATATTCAACTGAATTCTCTCGTCAGTCATCCGATCAGTGATTTTCAGCTTCAGGTATGTCGATCAGATTCATATCATCTCACTTCATTTAGTTTAACAATTCCAGATCTTATCGAATTTACGTCTGATCTTCATAAACGTCATCGATCGCAATTTCTGTTTCTTTCATTAATGATAGTAGATGTGTAAATAATGAATATTTATCCTATGCAGTTTGATTTGTGAAATTGTTGACGGATTCTGAGTATTGTGGTGATGGCAACTCCCGGTGAACCTAGCCCTAGGCCAGGCAATCCACCGCCTAATTATAACCCTAATTTGATTGCGAACAATATGCAAAACCTTCAAATCAATCGCCCTAACCAGCCTCTGAATTCCGGTGCTGGACCTAGAGGTCCAGTTCCTCCTTTTGGTCAACAACCATTACCTTCATCAGCTCCTTTTTCGTCTCCGTTTTCAGGAGCTAGTCGTCCAGGACCTCCACCTCCAGGTGCTGTTCCTAGGGGTGCAGTGCCACCTCCTACTGGAGCTCCACAAGGTGCATTGCCTCCTTTCATGGCTCCTAATCGAGGCCCTGGTGGCGGTGGTCCTCCTGGTGGTAATCCACCTCCACCGTTTTCTTCAGGGCCAATGGCTCCCGGACCTTTTCCTTCTTCAACAACTAGTATTCCTGGTCCTCGGCCTGGTCCTTTTGTAGGCCCGTCTGTGCCACCCCCGAATGTAGGTGGTGGTGGTATGGTGAGTAATGGCCCTCCAATGTATGGACCAGGAGGCATGCAAGGTGGTCCTCAGTTTCCATCGGCTGGTGTTAGACAAAGGCCATCTGCTGGACCTCCACCTTCTCCACCAACCATGTCATCACCCGTGAGTCCTTTTTCAGGCCAAACAACACCGTTTTCTGGTATCCTGCCAGATCATCCACCAAGAGGACCAGCACCCCCCTTTGCAGCACCTCAGAGAGGACCCCCAACATTTTCAGCTCAGGCTCAAGGCTTGCCTCAACCACAAGCTTCTCCTTTTGGGGCTCAACCATGGCAAGCGCAATCTCGACAAGTAATTTTCTTGTTTTAAATTTGAAATTTCACATTTAGTGTAACATAATTGATGATACACTTTAGTTGTCATGAATTATCATATTGAGATGTGACAACGTACTGCTTTGGCGTGTGACTCATTATTGTGTATAAAGTACAAGTTTTTATGCCATCATGCCATGTGAAGAAGTCATTGTTGATACTTAATTATATTGATATCACAATTTTTTTAAATGGCTAGTTTAATAGTTAAGGATTAGACAGATTACTTCCAAGTTGTAGGAAATCACTTGATGAACGTAAGTTGAGAAAATAAGCTTAATCCAATTGTAGCTTGATTAAACAATTACTTGCTAACCAAAGCAGTGGATAGCGCCTAATGCTTAGGCGTCCAATTAATTGGCCTTGACTAATTAAGCCTTATGGGGATGTTTAATGTATGATTCCTATGGCTTAGTGGAACACTAATTTTGTTTTGTAAATTTATTTGAGGTCACTGTTTGAATGTGGATAATAAAAGAATTGTTTTAACTTAATTCTGAGATTATTTTGTATGGTATATATGTATCCTTTTACTTTACATCATTTGTAGAAAACTAGAATTAGACCAGCAACGGTACTATTAACCTATGCTTCAGGAGTACTAGGTTTTATCATCTCTATTCCCTAAACAAATCCAAATATTGAATATCCTAATTGTGAATTTTTGAGTTGCATAATTGGGACTATGATATATCAGTAACACATTACACTTTGACTTCAAACTTATGCAAAAAGAAAGAGAACATTAAAGTGAATGGAGACACAGTAAGTTTGATAGTATATGTATTTTGCTAAGCAGTTTTGAGCAACTTTTTTTTGCATATCAACTTGCCGATTATCGAAACAGGAAATTTATATCCAGTCCACATTATCATAAGGCATAATGCAGATGCAGAAGGAATACAGTTGTAGAAAAAAAAGTGTTTTCAATGAAAAAGTGTGTGAAGATGGCAAGGTTGATATGATATTTCATTAGAAAAGTGTCACTTACTTTTTGACAGTTGATTGTATTGAGAACATTTTAGATGACATTTACATTGTGATTAGAGACAAAAATGATTTGAAATACTTGATGCAAAGGTTCGGATGTACCTAGTCTTGTAAGCGCTCACTCTTAAGATACACAATGTACTATAGTACCAGATATCGACGTTTTGAAGAATATTCACTTTTCCTATGATGCACATTTTTTTTCTTCTTTTGATCACTTCCATTTCAAGATTGAGTTATGAATTTATAAATTGTATTAGAATGTACCACCTCCTCCAATCCCTGGTTCTGGTCAACCACCACGAATGTTTGGCATGCAACCACCACTTCCAAATCAACAATTAATGGCTACAATATCACCCACTATGGGTGCTGGCGGCAGTGCAGTTGCAGGACCATCAAAGATTGATCCTAACCAAATTCCCCGGCCTATTCCCAATACCTCAGTGCTTCTTCATGAAACTCGCCAGGGCAACCAAGCCAATCCTCCACCGGTATTTCAACTCTTAATTTTTTCCTCTTAGCATTCCATCAACGTGCTTTATTTGCATTCATTTATGATTTTGTAAACTTTGCTTTATTTTGAAGCCTGCTACAAGTGAATTCATCGTAAGGGATACTGGAAATTGCAGTCCACGGTACATGAGGTGCACCATCAACCAGGTGATTTATACTCTCCCTTGTCTACTTTCTGTTCGAACATGTTGGTTGGTTTAATGTAAGATTGTTGTGTTGTTTCAGATTGCTTGCACTTCCGATCTTTTGAACACTTCTGGTATGCAGTTGGCTTTGTTGGTCCAACCTCTGGCACTACCTCATCCATCCGAGGAGCCCATTCAAGTAATGCATAAGCATCTTTTTCTTATGATAATGTTCTTTCTAATAAATTGAAACACATTAAATGCATTATGGCATACCAAATTATCTTTTGCTGTGAAATTATAAAGATGCTCCTGAAGGGTACTTTTCTTACAATATGTGCTGTTTGACACATCTAAATTATTTCTGAAATTCTAAATGCTAATATTTCCAGATTGTGGATTTTGGGGAGGGTGGTCCTGTTCGTTGTTCTCGTTGCAAAGGCTACATCAATCCGTTCATGAAATTTGTTGACCAAGGAAGACGTTTTATCTGTAACTTTTGTGGTGAGTATCGATATTTCCTATTGACTGATGGCTGACTATATTGTTATAAGGGTATGCAGTTTTCACACTGGGTTTATGCTGCTTTTTTGCAGGTTTCACAGATGAAACTCCCCGTGACTATCAGTGCAATCTAGGTCCAGATGGTAGAAGGAGAGATGCTGACGAGAGACCTGAGCTATGTAGAGGCACGGTTGAATTTGTTGCTACTAGGGAATTTATGGTGCGGATTACTGCTTCTTCGGGATTAAAGTTTCCAATTATTTTAAAATAAATATATATTTTTTTAATTAGGTTTTAGTGGTATCCTGTTTCTTGTATGTTCCCAGGTGCGTGATCCGATGCCAGCTGTGTTTTTCTTCCTCATTGATGTATCAATGAATGCTGTACAAACAGGCGCGACAGCTGGAGCTTGCAGTGCTATCAGCCGAGTTATTTCAGATCTTCCTGTAAGTTTGCATTCATTATGGCATGCTAAAGCTTATGAACATGTTACGCTTAGGGTTTGTATGATTCTGTACAGATAATACAAGTGTTGTATCCATGACTTTATTTTTCAAATAGTCAACGAACTGATTATAACCTGTGAACTTAATTGATGTTCTATATGTGAATCAGAAGACAAAATTTTGTAAGAAAGTGATATTATCTGATCTTTAGTTCATGTATTTGATGTGTATTAATTTGATTGGTGCAGGAGGGCCCTCGGACGATGGTGGGAATCGCTACTTTTGACTCGACCATCCATTTTTACAACCTGAAACGTGCATTGCAGCAGGTTTATTGTTTTGAATGACAAAAAAAAAAAAGTAATAATAAAGAAAAAATAAATTTTTTGACTAAGTGTAGTTTTTTTCTTGATTTTGGTGTTGCAGCCATTGATGCTCATAGTTCCTGATGTACAAGATGTTTACACTCCTCTTCAAACTGATGTTATTGTTCAGCTTTCAGAGGTTTGTCATGCAAAATCTTTACATCTTTATGAGGGTTTTTTACGATCTATTTAGTTTGATGAAATTTTGGTTTTCAAGATGTTTGGAACTAATATCTGGTGTAATTAATATTATGTTTGAGGTTACAGTGTCGTCAGCATCTAGATCTACTGCTGGAAAGCATTCCAACTATGTTTCAGAATAATAAGATAGCTGATTCAGCGTTTGGTGCTGGGATTAAGGTACTAAGTTTTCCGTTTCATTGACAATATCGCCTCCATAAAGTTGCATGATATATTTGTCGACTTTATGTCACATGCCTTTCACTTATTTATCACTCAGGCTGCTTTTATGGCAATGAAGAGCACTGGAGGGAAACTTTTGGTATTTCAATCAGGCAAGCTCAATAATTTCTGATTAAATATTTGTACTTAACCATTAGTGGTAGAATTATATTGATCATAATATACCTTTGAAGCACATAAGATTTAATAAAGACATCATATTGTTCTGTTCATTACTTCATTCTTCATTTGAATTAAGCAGCGAGAACCTTTAACTTTATCCCTTTTGATTCTTTTAAAATAATATTTCTTAAACTTCTAGAACCAGAGGATTCTACTAAAATTAACATGAATAAAACATATGTAAATGATTTTGAATGAATATCTAAACTAAACTGATTTTTATATGATACTCCATTAAGTCGTCTGTTCTAATCACTTTTTGATATTTCAGTTTTGCCTTCTGTTGGTATTGGGGCTCTTTCTGCTAGAGAAGCTGAAGGAAGAACTAATATATCTGCAGGCGAGAAGGTATGTAAATATTTTGAAAAAAACAAATATATCTTGCTTGTGTTGACCTGTTTGTTTTTAAATTTCAGGAACCTCATAAACTACTCCAACCAGTAGACAAAACTTATAAGACTATGGCTATTGAATTTGCAGAGTACCAGGTGAAGCTTCACGAACTTCCCTCCCTTTTTTTCAGAAAAAAACTTTTAGTTCTCTAGTGCGCTGGAAGGCCTGACCAATTAGCATGTTGTTTTTATATATTTATTTTCATTATTGCATTATATTCAGGTCTCTGTTGATGTATTTCTTACTACCCAAAGTTATGTGGACATTGCTTCCATCTCCATCATCCCAAGGACGACTGGAGGACAGGTAGTAATCAATGACTAATTAAATGGCAAAAATTCATCATTATAACAATTATTTTGTGATTTGCATATTGATATTATGTTATTATTCATCCTTTTCCAGATGTATTATTACCACCCTTTTTCTGCTCTTTCTGATCCTGCAAAACTCTACAATGATCTTCGATGGAATGTAACAAGGCCTCAAGGGTTTGAAGCAGTGATGCGTGTTAGGTGCAGCCAGGTTAGCTCTCAGTTCCTACACAAATTGATTTTTTATATTGGTCGTAAAAATGGTTAATTCTTTTTCCATTAATTTTTCAGGGTCTTCAAGTTCAAGAATACTCTGGAAACTTCTGTAAGCGCATTCCAACAGATGTGGACCTACCAGCGGTTCGTCCCTTCCCGCATTTAAGTTCACTCATGGGAGTTTTACATATGAAATCATTATCAAGTTTAGTTAACCTTTTCTCCCTTTCAGATCGATTGTGACAAATCTATCATGGTAACTCTGAAACATGATGACAAATTGCAAGACGGCACAGAATGTTCCTTTCAGGTATGTATTTGTGCATCTGTTATTATTTAATGACCTATTGAAGTTCATATTGACTAAATGTATTGTACGTCTATATTCTATAACAATATTGTATGTTCATATTGCTTAGTGTGCACTTCTTTATACTACTGTGAACGGGCAAAGAAGAATACGTGTGTCCACCTTGTCATTGCCATGCACAACTATGCTGAGTAATCTCTTCCGGTCAGCTGACTTGGATACACAGTTTTCATGTTTTCTAAAACAAGGTAATCGATTCTTACTCCATACTTGATTAAACACTTGTGCCTATTAATCTTATTTATACCAAATGAACGAGACTTTCTTTTTTTACATCGATAAAAATCTCCATTGTTAATTTACTTTTTTGAGGTTAGTATTGATTAATCTTTTTATGCTACAGCTGCAAATGAAATCCTAACAAACCCACTATTACATGTAAGGGAGCAAGTGACAAACCTTTGCATCAACATTCTTCATGCTTATCGCAAATTTTGTGCTACCGTATCATCATCAGGACAACTTATTCTTCCAGAAGCACTTAAACTGTTGCCTTTATACACTCTTGGTACTTATCTTTTTTTCTTTTCTGATATAAGGCACCCTAGGTTATCTATGGTTCTTCTTTCAGGTGGGTTAATAATTGATCTCATTTTTTTGTTCATTTTAGCTTTGATTAAAAGTGTTGGACTGCGAACCGATGCGCGTATTGACGATCGGTCATTTTGGATCAACTATGTTTTCCCTCTTTCTGCACAATTGGCAATTCCACTAGTGTACCCCAGAATGATTAGTATTCATGACCTTGATTTAAAGGTAAAGATTAAACCTGTTTTTTAATATTGGCCAAATTGCAACTAAAAGGAATGTACATTCTGTTGATTTCTGTTTCAGGGAATATACTTTCAAATTCAACTTCTAAAGGCTATGAGTTTATAATCTAATAACGGAAAGCATACCTGCTAACTGGGCCCTTGTTTGATTATGAACTTATAAATATGGGCCTTAAACATTTTGCAATTTCCCTTTAATATTCTCCATATGGTGTCTTACTCGGTTTTTTGTTCGAGGTTACAGGAAACTGTGGGATCTGTTATTCCTGCTGTTATTCCTCTCTCAAGTGAACAAGTGAATGAACATGGAATCTATCTCCTTGAAAATGGTGAGGATTGCTTAATTTATATTGGAAGCACTGCAGATCCTGATACATTGAGGAAACTGTTTAGCATTTCTTCCGTTGATGAAGTTCCTAGTCAGGTACATTAACGTTTTCTGAAGTGGCAATTTCGACCCATTTACATATGAACAGGTTGTTTGCGGTTTTGTTTTTATCTCAAACGGTTCAAATAAAAAGGTTAGCTAAAATAAGAAGGGTTAAATAGGTTGAGCAGATTGAAGTCACCCAAAGTTTATTTTTAAAGCATTCAACCTTGTGTTCATTCTTATTCAGTGATTTGATTATTTTTATAATGATATAGTTTCTGTAGTCATACTTAAGTTATTGAGAGATTAGAGAGGGCAAAAGGGGTTAATCTAGGTTGTACAGTTATATCAGATTCAATGGATACAATTAATGAAATTTAGCTTAAAAGAAACAGGTCAAATTGGTTCTGTCGCCCAAACTATAGCATATTCTTGGTCCATGTGCTGTTTATATACAACATATAAAGCAGTTATTGGTAACTTTTACTTTTTATTCAGTTTGTATTGCAGCAATACGATAATCCTTTATCCAAGAAGCTAAATGAGGTCGTAAACGAGATCAGGAGCCAAAGATGCAACTACCTGCGGTAAATATGATGTTTTTTTTTTATTTCTTGATCAATTTATCTTTGTTAACTAGTTTATTTAAATGTTGATATACACCATATTTTTGTTCTTGACATTGTATTACTTCTTGCAGCTTAAAGTTATGCAGGAAAGGAGACCCATCAGGTAACATGACCACCAAAAAACTGCTTTTTTCTTCTTCTTTTGGACTATATACCAAATAAATATGTTTCAAAATCGGTAATTGTCCGTGGCCAAAATGTCACAATCCATGTTCTTTTTTGCACGCATGTTTCTATAATTTGTTTAAAATGGCACAATTTTGCAAGATTTTGGTCACAACCATGTCGAGTTGAAGTTGATGAACCTGAACATGACCGACCATATATTCAAATGCATCAACCCCAACCTAGACACACTTAAAAACTATGTAACCCGATAACGACCCGTGTAAGTTTATCTGAACGGGTCAAACTGGTTTGGTGGGTTGTGATAAAGTTGTAAACAGGTTGGCGGGTTGTATGAAGTTATAAATTATATATTTTATAGTTTTTTATTCTAAATTTAACCGAACATGATTTGTTTGTTAAAACTGGTTAGATAGGCCAACCCAAAACCTAATTATTTTGTCCCGGGTTTCGGGTTGTGCCAACAACGAAAAGTCAGTCTGACGTATTGAGAAATTCAATGGTCATTTTCTTCAGGTGGTCTGTTTTTCTCATACATGGTGGAAGACAAGTCTCCAGGTGGTCTGTCCTATGTGGAGTTCCTAGTGCATGTTCATCGACAAATTCAAAGCAAAATGACATGATTTACAACTTGTGATAATTGTCAGTCTTTTTGTTGAAAACTAGTTGAGCCAGCAGCAAAGTTTGGAAATTATAGGCCTTTTGTTTTCTTTTCTTTTTTGTAGCTTATATTCCAATAAACAGTTTGGTTTTATTTATACTTCTGCCTTATGTAAAACTTACAATTTTTAAACCTTATTTAAATATGAAATGACCCATATACCCTTATCATCATTGCAAGTTAACTTTGAAGATTTATTCCGTTCGTATTTTTTTTCTTTTGTAGCGAGTTATTGGCACTTCTATTAAAATTTACAATACCCATTCAATTTTCAAAAGTAGTCAAATAAGTATTTTAATTTAGTAGTTGAAAAATCATGAAACCAAATGAGAACATTACAAACAAAAAATAAAAAATAAAATTGTACTAGATAAACAACTTTCCGCAATATGATCATACAACAAGCATGCCTAATATATGGTTTGCAACTCTTAATACATTATAATTTCAGTATCACTGATTTGGATCATATTCTTGAAAACTGCTCTTAAATCTTTCCACCATTTTTATTTCTTCTTCTTTATCAAGCTTACAATTACGCCAATCCGCCCTATCTGCCATGTTTAACAAACCTGCCAAAACCTGCAAAACATCCATACCCAAAAGTCTTTCAAACCGATACTCAAAAGGAAACATGATGTTCACTTCGTATGCTAGGCTCTTTATTAATAATTCTTGATTTACAAAGCAAAAGTGAATGCATATGAGCGTATCTCACCTCACGACCAAACTGCACAGGAAATTTCTCGTTCTCTTCAACTGCGTGTGATAATATTGTACCTCCAGGGAGTTCCACATAGAACAAACTAAATTTTCCATCAAATTGAGCGCGCAACAGTTTTCTTCCCTCCAAACTACTGTTGCCTGCAAAAGATTATATCAAGTTTAAAGCTTTTAACATATACACCTGCAAACATCTCCAAAAGCTCTTGTTAATTTATGCATCATAAACGACTTACTTTTCAACTCCATAAACTTGAATCCCAACTTCTCAGCAGCTAAATTGAATATACTCTTAACAGCAGATGCTCTGTTTGAAGGGATTGGAATAGCCTGCAATAATAAATATTTATTTGAAAAATTCACATTTTAATATACAACAATGAAAAGTAAATTACCTGTAGATTAGCATGGGTTGTTTTTAGGTAAACCCACTCAAAGAAAACGACTTCCTTTTTATGGCTCTTGATATAAGCTTTGAGACTGTTTTGAAATTTAACCAACTCTATCTCAAACTCTGGAGGTGAAGAGAGTGTATTTGGTAAATGTTCAATCGGTAATATGAGCATATGATCTTGAACCAATGGTCCCTTAGCAAGTGCACAATAGCAGTTTTCACCAACGCTTGTGATTAAATGAGACTCCACATTTGGGCTCGATAGACAAAACCAGCATTCCTTTGATCTAAGTTGAACATTCAAGAATGCGTTAACATTATAAGATTAAACTATTATCCAATTTTACGAGTTAGAGAAAAATATTATATACCAACCTGCTTGAATTTGTTCTCCTATCACCTTCCTGCAAACTGTGCTTAAAGTTGCAATTTTCACCTCTTTCACATTTTCCTTTATTTAAAAATTCAAAACATACACCTCTCAAAGATTGTTCTCGTGCATCCATATCATGACGGAAAAAACATTTATCTCCTTGTGGACAAGAACCAGAAGAAACAAATTTAAAACATAACTTAGCACCATCACCACCTCCAACCTTTTGTCGTTTCGAGACATCATATCGCCAATACTGCGAGTCATTTGCCACATCAGCAGACCTTTTGTCTGCTTCGTGAGCATTAGCTGGTCTTTCCACAAATGTAAATGGAGATAAGGTTGTATTTGGTGGTTTGGTTGATATCTCAGTGGATGACATAGTAGATGCTGGAGTGGGAGAAATTGCATGAATAAATTTCTGAGAAGCATATTTAAAAAAAAAAGTTAAATTATATTTAATAAGACAGTGGGTCAACCCGGCCAGTTTTCACTCATTACCCAACCCGCCCATTTTGCTATCTCTGGTTCCATGTACAATGAAGTAGTAAACAATGTTTTTACATTAAAAATGTTAATCGTTTCTTTACTAATACTTCTAAAGTTCTACCCTTGTAACTTTGCACAAATGAAAATATGAAGCAACAATCGTTTGTACTATATTTTATCATAAATCATCCTTTTTAAAAAAAAACATACTCTTCAAGATTATTTTTTCTCCATAGTTAGCAGTCCAATAAACACAACATATAGCAAGAAAATGATAATTAACGAAAACGAAAAGGTAAAAATAATTACACTGTTGACTTAAACAAACCTGCTTAGATGCATTTCCTACTGCAGCAAGTCCTATAAATCGGGTTACACGTGCAGCATCAGCATTCATATATGGTTCACGAGCATAATAAACACCCTTAGCTCCTGCAACATGGTACCTACCAAAAAGGGCAAACTTCAACCAAATTAAATGATAAACAATCATAATGAACAAAAAAGACACTTGGATTTATCAGTTACCGGGGTTTAATCTCTGCAACTAACTCTGATATTGTGGCATCACTGCCAGATGAATCTGATACTCCTGGAGGAATATCAGATGTTGAAGCTCTATTCAAGATTCCACTCGGCCATTCATTAGTGAGCATTAATTAAGGAAAAAAAACAAATGATAAATTCAACACCACATTAAACTCTAAGAGACAGAAAGAAATGAAGGATATGTTAAGAATATGTCTATAACTCCAGGTTCCTCAGCTAATGCCCGCAGTGCATCGACATCATCTTGACTGTAAGTTCCATAAATTTGGCCACTTGATGATTTCCTACCCGACAAGTACGCCACAGACAAACCTACAAATGATTACAGCAACAATCTATCCCCGTTAAGTGAACGGATTAATAAAATTTTCTAAGATAACAGGTAAACATTTGGAGCAAGTCTTTCTGGTTAAGTCATAACCATCAATCAGTTACTTATTTCAGCCCATTTGTTGATTAAATTTCGCTCATTCGAGGTCCACACCAATACACAACAAAGAATGTGGCACACCTAGTTTCATCAAATAATTCCAATTCCAGTTTCAATCTTATAACACACATTCCAAACATTTGTAATAAACATTACACAATCACAAACTAATATATGTTTATTGCAGCATGAGTTCTTAGGGTTTTGATATGAAAAATACCATGGAGTGTGAACTTCCCACTGCCTTTCAACCAGAACAAATTATCTCTAATCTTCAAACCATCCATCTTAAACCCTAGATTACCAGACTCCTTCGCAGCTGCTGATAAAACCTTAACGGCGCCGGCTCCATAATCTCCGATGAAGTAAGTCGGTAACGGAATACTCTTCCGACCTTCTACGTACTCCGTCAGCTCTTCCAATCGCTCAAACGAGTCCGGGAAGAACTGACCGACGCATAACAACGCATCAAATGGACCGGCTGATTTATTAACCTAATTAAACAAATCAAAAAACCTCGCAAAATGTACGGATAAGAACGTATACATGATTATTTTTATATGTATATACCGATGAAACGCGTTTGAAGAGCTGGTTTAGGTGGCCATGGGGATCTCCACACAGTAGTATTCTCGGAGGCGCCATTAGAAAGAAGGAGGAGGAGATCGACGGCCGACGGCGTTTTGAACTAAACTGCGGCGATTGGCCCAAGTAGATTTTGGTTATGGGCCTTTGGATAAAATGGCCCAATTTGTTTAATCGAGCATATGTTGGGCCATGAGTTGAATTGAAATGCCAACTTAATCGGTTTCAAACCTTAAACTTGAAAAGTCGTTTAGGTTTGATTAACAAAAGTTAAAAACAGGTTGAAACCGGTTTTTGACCGGGTTCAAACCGATTTCAGCCTATAGGGTTACAAACCGGTTTCACTCAAATCGATATCGTTTTAGGACCAAGTCTGATTCTAAACCCCCTTTTTGGTTCACCTCTAATCTTTTGGAAACATGCAGTCCTTTAATCATTGAATTTACTTGTTTGTCAAGTCTATAATTGATTAATTAAAAACCTCTAAGCATGGCTTTTTATTTTTTGACACCAATGGGGCGGTACCCCAATTAATGAGTGGCGCCCATGACAAGCGAAAATTTAATTTCTTACTCGAAAACCTTTGAGCATTACTTTTGATCTAGCTGGTTGAACTGATTGATCATCACTCACTGCGTGACCAACAACAACTAGACAATCAACAATAGCCAAGTTACTGCTAACATAAGTCAATTAACAGTAGTGTTGACAGAGCTTTGGCTGATGGTAACCGAATTAACTTCTAACAGTTTTAACCATCAATTAAGATACTCTTTTACGAAACATTGTGTTGTTTCAATTAAACGTTGTGATAGTTCTTCAACTCTAAAACAAAAATCTTTGGTCTATTTCCAGTACAAGTTTCAAAACAAAAGCTTACATTCCCGTTCTTGAATCATTTTGAATTATCCGGTTAAGATTTCAAGAAAACCATCGACATACTTCAATCTCATAATATTCATACACGATTCAGAGATATATCCAGATAATTACAAACTACGCAACCAACAATACAATCATTAAAAAATAAGTGTTTCATCTTAGGTTGTGTATTCTTTGTTCCATCTCCTACTCATATCATAAAAAGAATTGTCCTTATTTAGTTCCAAAAGGTTTCAATCCAACTATTATAATAGTTATCAACTAGATATTGGGTTCATCTAAAAAATGATGCTCAAGCATATGCCTTAACAAGGATCAAGGAAAACAATAGATAGATATTTTGGGATACATGGTCTTCATTTATCATATTTTCAAAAGTAGTAAGAGAAAAAAAGTTGATGTGGCACATGTGACATTTATCTACAAATGCATGGTTTTCACTTGTCAAATTGATTAACTTTTTTTTGTCTTCATCAAATTTGAGAATTTTCTAAAATTAAAACCCCCTTTTTGTGTATTCGTTGATAGAAAGAGTTTAGAAATTTTCTTAATCTTATGAACTAAATTGAATTACAACTGAAACTAACTATTTATTTATATACAAGAATCAAAACAACCAACCGACTAGCCAGTGGAGGATCCAGAGTTTTTCTTGAACGGGTGCAAAAAAATGGGTTGGCTCAAATCAAATAGGGTCAAAATTGGGTCCGCTAAAAACAAGTCGGGTCAAAAATGGGTTTACTATAGAAAGAACGAGTCGTTTAAAACGAATCAGATAAAAAACATTTCATACTTATTTACTCAAAAACTGGTTGAATATAAGTTGGGTTTACTCAATTTAATTAAATTTTGATTGATAAAATATTATTATAATTTTGGTTGACTATAAGTCGGATAGATGTTAATTTTATGATTTTTTTTTAAATTTGAATAGAACTTATTTTGTAACTTAAAGGGAATCTGTTTAAAATAAATTAAAGGTAGTTAATGTTAATTGTTAAACTTTTAATGTTCAAATTTGTGATTGTGTTTCCCATACAAATTTCTCTCTAAATTTAGTTCTTCCTAATTAATTGTCAATATCATATTCTCTCTTTACTTTAAAACTTCATCTTCTTCATCAAACTAATATTCTTCATTAAAACTTACATGAAGGTTTTCATAGCAACATTTTTTCATAGCAAATAATCACTAACTTATTCAGTTTTTTTGTATCTCTCTCAATCATTCGGATGTAACAGGTGCCTCCCAAGTATCTCCGAAGGGGCACGCTTAGAAAAACTGAAAGTTTTCTACTCCTGAGATGAATCTCAGCGGGTGTCTCACCCCCCGCTGGAGCATAAGTAAATCCGCCCATGCGACTAGCTAATTAAGCTAGGTTTTAAATTCAACAATCCATGCATATCAATCAACAAATCATGCGTATCAACTCAACAAGCAATGTATTGTGCAACAAGTGTCTTCTTCATACGTACCATCGAAAGGTCATGCGTATGCGTGTATCTTAGTTTAAACGAAAGGTCATGACTCACACGTGTCAAATATTACATTACTTGATAACATGTAGTCAGGACCGGGCATGGGTAGTGAATTTTTAGCCATATATACGACTCACGAGTGTCAAATATTACATTTTATGATTTTATTTTTTTTTACATAAATGTTGTTTTCTATATGAATAGGATGTTATGGACATATGTTTGAGGTGTATATATGGCTAAAAAAATCATAAAATGCAATGACATCGTTATCAGGTGGGGACTATGGACACCCAATTGTGTGAAATATGTAAAATCTTTAAAATCAGTGGCCAAATATATTTTTTCTAAATCTATCAATTGCAAAACTTTGAGAAACGTACTAAACAAAATAAGTGGCTACTATATATTTTAAAAGTATTAAAGTTTATAAACAATGACTTGTATTCGAACACATACTAATATAATATTGAAGGAATATTTGATACGAAACTAATTTTAAGAGGAGAACTCCAAGAACTACGTAGACACTTATACTTGTTGCTTTAAATATGATGCATAATACAATCTTTTAACCGGCTCTCTTTCTCTTTCTCTTTCTCATTACATATGATTATTGCATTATGTACAAATGATTATGTGGATCTCATGGTTCTCAGTTTTGATATTTGTTCTCTATTGAAAGTGTTGATGTAAATTAATGGTTCATGTTCAACGATAAAATAAATAAATATATTTCCTTCTTAGAGCATATCATGAGAGGTCCGTGTTGTGGCCAATGGATAGGTATTAGAGATGATGTGGCAGACGTCCATGTAGCCATTACTAAACTATTGGCGGACGATTCCTTAAGAAATCTGTCGTTACCAACGATAATTCGTTGAAAATATGGTCGTGGATGATAAGGTTTTTGACGGAATACCAACGATGATTACCAATAGAATCTATAAGGTCTTAGCTGTACTCTTTACTGATATAATAGTGACGACAAGTTACAGGCGGGTTCTTTACTCATAGATTGCCGACAACCTTTGAAATATTCCTGATGGCATTCCTCTCTGTAATTTGTCGGTAATTTAATATTTAAAAAATATATATTTTACCTAAAGCCACTAACACATTAAAAAACATAATTTTAACTCAAATCAACTACACATTCAAACATCCATCCAACAATTTCAAAATCTCACCGAAATCCACTATATGTTAAAAAAACATAGATTTAACCTAAATCAACTACACATTCAAATAGACAAATAGCCAATGGGGTGTTCTGCTCACCTGATGAAGAAAAAAGAGGTGGTTTGCGGTGGAGAGAGTCGGGGGACGTGGGGGTTCGCGGTGGTGGGCTTCGTGGTGTTGAGCAGTAGCAAGAAAGGAGGAATGAGAAGAAAAGCGATGGCGGGACTGAATTTAGACCTAAAATTACCAGCATAATTTCTAGGAGAAATGTTAGTTATTTGAAACATAGAAGTGTGTGCACATTAGATAATCATGCACACAAGGAAACTCCACATTTGGTACAAGGTTGCATCCTATCTCAAGAGTTGGGGAATCATACTCGCTTTTCGCGTACATCCCTGCATCTGTTTTAATCTATGAGTTCATCAACAAAGGACTTCATGTAGATTTAGATTGAAACATATATCAGTGGGCGTTATTCAAATTCCGAGATTATAGTTCTAACTAAACCGCTAACATCATATTTGCTGCTCAAATGACGAATTCAACGTCGAATTCATATTCAATTTTCAAGACCTCTGATTTCAACTAAAAGTATGGTATGTGGATAATATAGTAGTAATTAACGAATAATACATGTAACGAGAGTTATATATTTGAAAATGAAAAAAAAATTGTTTGAAGGGAGTAGATTCGATTATTGTGTTATAAATACTATTTCTGACAGATTATTGACAAAATTTCTAGTGGTTCACCAAAGGATTACCATTGGAATTTCTTTTAAAAACAAACATGAATCTTTTTTTTGAAAAATCCGACTGTTAGGAAACGTGCAGTTTCAGAAATCGACAAATGTCCTGTCTAAAACCATTACCAAACAAACTACCAAGAATATTTTCTAAAAGTCACCGCCTGGACATTGTTTACCGACATACCATCTAACCATTAGAAATTACCGAGGGTCCACCAAAATCTAAAATATATTTAAAAACTAAGTTTTGATGGATTTTGTCGGCAAATATTCGTCAATGATACCTAGTTTTCTTTGTGTTAGAAGATGCCCTTAATATCTATCTTCTTATTCTACTAAACATTTTTCATTTGACATAGTTGTAAACCTATATCTATACTATATAATAAATAAATGTTTTCTCAATGCCACATGTCGCCTTCACATTCATTCTTATAATTTTTCATGTTTCTCTCTCTTATTAAATACACCTCCATTTTTTCAATAATAATATATTTTTAAACAAATTATTAATTATACTAATAAAACACATTTATTTTAAATTATCTCATATTATAAGAAATTTTAAAATCTAATTATTTGACTTATGTTTTTATTCAAATAGTAAATGAAAGTCAAATTATTTTGAATAGTAATTATTTTTTTTTTTCAAAACTCAATTAGACATTAACTTTTATATATTTTTTGATTTTGTTTTCTATTGTTAGTATATGTAATTACATCTTCCACCTATAAGATGTATATAAATATTTAAAAACTTTATGTATTAATATTTTTTCAGCTTGTTTAATACACAAGTTCTAACCTAGTCAAATATATACAAAGGTTATAGTCTTCTATAAGTAGGGGATGATTCCAGAGAAAATCACAAGTTAGGCGAAAACCGAGAAACCACTAAAAAACCAATTTTAGCTAATAATATAATAATTTTTATTTTTTATTTTATTTTATTTTAATTTATTTTAATTTATTCATAAGAGTATCAATGTAATATTAAACATTTTTACACATAGTGCTACGTATATGTAAACATAAAACAAAAAAACTGCGGTTACGTATACGTAAATCAAAAAATTTGTTTTTGGATACGTATACGTAAATAAAAAATTGCCTAAATTGATGTGGTTTTCTCGGTTTTCGCCTAACTTTGTAGTTTTCTCTTGATCCCTCCCCTCTATAAGTATGCCCACAATTTACTCGTCTTTTAGGTTTACACATGATTGATTTTTATAATTTACTCTTGAATTGTATCGTTTTACACATAATCAAAACCTACTGTTAATTAAACGTTCGTTAGTTAATGCGCTGGAAATAAAAGTGATTTGTTGTAATTTAAGACAGTTATTGATGATTATTCTAATAAAATAAAATTAATCATTGTTTAATTTAAAAAAAAACCCAACGTATACAATATGCTAAATCATCATAAAACAATAAGTTGGTAAAGAATTATGAGATTAAACATAAAAATTTCTTAATATATTGTAATATTAAAACACAAAACATCATGGCTTTTTAGACCCACAAAATGTATATAATTTAATCAGAGTTTTTAAAAATTGACAAGGTCATCACTACAGAAATGTGAAATTATTAAGAAGTATAATTTGTTGTCAGGTAAAAACATGTTTGTAATTTTGTTGATAATAATAATATAACATCTTAAAAAATCATCATCGTAATAAACTTAAGGCAGATGACTATCATCAATTAATTTAATAAGATTTCTCTGCTATATAAATCCGTGAAGGTTGAAGTGGGACAGGAGCAGCAATGCAAGGAGGAGGCACTCCACGTGTGAAGCGGGTTTTTTTAACGGCGTAGGCTTAACTGACACGTCCCACCAGGGAAAGCTCGTACATCAGTCTACCCAAACAAACCCCAATGAATTCGGAATCTGCAGAGGGTGTTCCTAGTTTTTATGAAGTGCACCTAACAAGATTCAAACCAATGACCTCCACAGAGGGGAAACCCTTTAGGAAAACTCCTCTGACCACCAAAGCAGAACCTTGATGGCTAAAGCGGTTATAATAGTGGCGTTGTGCGTGTCTCGTTTTTTCGAGCCATGATCAACGCCGTAAACATTACAAAATAATCCATTAGAAGGTCTACGAGGTCAAATCCTGAAAACAATCCGAGGGTCAAGTCAGTATACGTATATGAGAAGTCTCAAACATAAATATGCATGTAAATATCCTAAATATAAAGTATATGTGTATATGAGAAGTCTCAAGCATAAATATATGTAAAATATCCTAAATATAGTATATGTGAGGGGGTTAGATACCTTTAAAATTGTTTATGGTATTATTGATTTCGTGAGTAATACAATTACAAGACCCATTCCTAGGAATAACAGACTATTCCTATAATTATGCTAATCCTAATCACAAAATGTATTTTACATAAATATATATTTCTAATATGCCCACTCAGTTTGAGCGGTAGTAAAACAAACGTTCAAACTTGACGCTGAACCATATTTCTAGATAGATAGTGATAAAAACATGAAAAGTTATAATCGAACAAAAATCAAAACGATCCAGATACTAGATTATAATAAAAAACTAACTAACAACACAAACAACTAACTATCCAGTCATCACAGATTTCACGAGCAATGGATGAGATGATTTCAGACCTGCAACGATGAGTTGCAGGTTGAAGATGTTTGTAGTCACTAGAATATACAGGAGAGCAAGAAGATGAATGACAACAGCTATCTTGAGAATAGGGTTCCTGAGCCTTTTTGTACGAGAACTAACACCCGGACATCAACACGCCTCTATCACAGCCTCAAGCCCATCAGGAAGCCCAAAACGGAATAAAGCCCAAAACTGAAACAGAACTTTAAACAAATTAAAAAAACAGAACATATTTTGAATTGGAAATAAACATAAAAAGGAAAAATACTTATCTTTTTCAACATGCCCCTTCAATTCAAATCTGAGTTGTTAACAACAAATGGATCAACCAAGTACAACTTTTCACTTAAGTAGGCATGTTGAGCAACCCCAAGACCTTTGGTAAAAATATTAGCCAGCTGATCATTGATATCAATTTTAATAACAGTCAACATACCAGACACAACCTTTTCTCTAACAAAATGAAGGTCAATTTCAAAGTGCTTAGTTCGATCATGAAAAATCGAGTTAGTTGCAATAAGGATAGCAACCTTGCTATCACAAAACACTTTTACAGGCAAAGATTGTTGCACCTGAATATCAGCCAGAAGTTTCAACAACCAGGCAATTTCACAACTAAGAATAACTAAAGCATGATATTCAGCTTCTGCAGATGATCGAGAAACAGTAGACTGTTTTTTACTTTTCCAGGAAATTAGAGAGTTTCCAAAAAAAAACACAACACCCAGACACACATCTTCGAGTAGGCAAACATTTACACAGTCAGAATCAGAATAACCTCTTAATTCAAAATTATCACTCTTACTAAACAAATTCCTTTTCCCAGGAGAACCCTTAAGATATCTAAGAAGTCTAAGAGTAGTTTTAAGATGAGAGTTAAGAGGTTTATGCATAAACTGACTCAAACAACTTACAGTGATATCAGGACGGGTAAGGGTCAAGTAAATTAGTTTCCCAATGAGTTTTTGATACTCAGTAACATTAACCAGTTCAGTATCATTTTCAGCAGAATTATGTTTGTCAGAAATAACAAGATTCTGCTCAATGGGATTACCAACCGGTTTGGCACCTAACATACCAAACTCTTTCAACAAATCCAGGCAATACTTCCTTTGAGATAACACAATCCCTCTTTTAGTTTTCAACACTTCAATTCCAAGAAAATATTTAAGTTGACCTAGATCTTTGATTTGAAATTTAGAACTTAGCCAAGTCTTAATGACCTCAAGTTCATTAAGGTTATTCCCAGTCAACACAATATCGTCAACATAAACAAGCAGAATACTAATATTACTCCCATTGGTTTTGACAAATAATGAGTAATCACTTTTACTTTGAACAAACCCAATTTCAACAAGAGTTTTAGTTAACTTCTCATTCCACTGACGATGAGCTTGTTTAAGACCATAGAGAGATTTAACAAGATTACAAACTTTGACATTACTTTTATCATAGAACCCCTCAGGAAGAGACATATATACCTCCTCAGACAGATTACCATACAGAAATGCGTTGTTGACATCTAACTGAAATAAATTCTAGTCATTTTGAACAGCCAAACTTATTATGCTTCTCACAATCACCATTTTAACAACCGGAGAAAAGGTCTCATCAAAATCTAAACCCTCACGTTGACTCTACCCTTTTGCAACAAGACGAGCCTTATACCTCTCTATTTGACCATCAACTTTATATTTTATCTTATAAATCCATTTACAACCTACAGGTTTTCTTCCAGGAGGAAGATCCGATAAAACCCAAGTGTTGTTTCTATGGAGGGCTTCCATTTCCTCATTCATGGCATTAACCCAGTTAGGATCACCAGAGGCTTCACTATAAGATCTAGGTTCAATAGACTTGTCTAAAGAGGTCAGAAAACACATAGACTCAGCGAAAAGTTTGGAGTAATTGACAACTTTTTCTAAACCATACTTAACCTTTCCTTCGACAATGAAATCACTCAGACGTCTAGGAGGAACACTCTGTCTAGTAGTTATCCTTAATTGAACAGGTTCGGACTCAGAGTCAATACCTTCAGAGGCAGTGTCATTAATTTCCCCAGTGTTGTTATTCACTCGGATAGCTTCTAAGATATCGGTTTGCTCAGTTATAGGATCAAGAATGATAGGACTGTTCATATCAGATTCGAACCTGCTCTTATCATTATCATCTTGATTACTATTCTAACCTAAACCAATTTCTGAGTCACCCAAGGAACTACTACTCAGAACAGAATCACTAGCCTGAGAATCATCATTGGGTGTAGGATCCATGTATTCAGTTTCTTAGAAAAAAATGTAGATTTCAGAGTTTGAAAACTTTTCCAACTGATTATATTTCTTTTCATTAAATGGGTAAACAGTTTCATAGAATTTAACATCACGAGAAAATAAAACAGTTTTTTCATCTAGATCAAACAATTTATAACCTTTTTTGTAGATAGAATATCCAATGAAAACACATTTTTTAGCTCTACTATCAATCTTTTCCTTTGGATTCAAATGTGTACTGAAAACAAGACATCCAAAATTCCTTAAGTGACCAAGAGAAGGATGAGTACCAAACATCAGTTCATAAGGAGTTCTACCATTCAAAACAAAAGACGAAGTACGATTAATGAGATAAACAACAGTAAGAACAGATTCAGTCCACATGGATAACGGTAAACCTCCCTGAAACATGAGGGATTTAGCAGTATTCAAAAGATGTCTATGTTTTCGTTCAACAACCCCGTTTTGTTGGGGAGTATAGGCACATGAAGTTTGGTGGATGACACCAAGTTTGTCAAAGAACATGTTCAAGTGTTGATTAACAAATTCAGTGTCATTATCACTCCTACGTATCTTAATATCCTTTCAAACTGAGTTTTGATAAGAGAGAAAAAAGATTCAACATTTTCAAAAACTTGATCTTTGGATTTTAACAAATATATCCAGACAGCACGAGAAAAATCATCAACAATGGTAAAAAAAAACCTATACCCTTCTCTGCTTGTGACTCTAAAGGGGCCCCACAAGTCTAGGTGAATCAAGTCACCCACACTGTTGGTCTTATGATCACTACTAGAGAAGGAGTTACGAGTATGTTTAGACTTATGACATATTTCACAGGGGTGGCTATTAAAATTTTTAGATAGTAAGAGATCGGTTTTTAATATTTTCAAAACCTGATCAGAAGGATGACCAAGCTTACTGTGCCATAACTCGGTGGAAAAGGAAGAGGCACACAAACTGGGTTGAGAACCTAAGGACTTACCAGAAAACTCGGGATTGAGAGTATACAAACCACCAACTTCTTTACCAATCATCACCACTTTCTTGTTCAGTAAGCCCTGAACATAGCAGTGGGACTCGGTGAACAAAGAAAAGAGCTTGGTGAATTTTAACCATGACATCCTTAAGAATGATGTCATTGGTGAGTTTTAAATTTCCTATCTGTTTGATCTGAGCTTTAGTTCCATTTGGGTGACTAACAGTAAGATTCAAGTCAGACACATCAAGACCATTGATTATATGGTCATCAGTGGTAATCACATGCTGGTTTGCACCAGAATCAATGATCCACATATATGTGCCACTCAAATTAACATTACTGTTAGAACAAAAAAATTCTACTAAGTTTATAATCAAGAGTATGAGAGCTAAAGCTAAAATTACCTGACATGTTAGTTTTAGGAGGATTAACAGCATTCTCAGATATCAAGGACATTAATTGAGCAATATGATCAGGAGTAAAGGGCTGGACACAAGAGGTAGTATCTTCAGAGGAGTTATGTTTTCCACTAACAGCAATAGATTTGACTTAAGCACGCTGGAAGTTGGTTTTCTTCTTATAGTTAGCACGGTACACTACGAGCTCAAAACACTTCTCTATAGTATGACCAGTAAGGTTACAGTGGGTGCATTTAGGAGGTTGAGATTTGCTTGACTTTTGTTTATTCAGGTCATTAATCTAAAGACAAAAGCAGTGGTCTGAGTTTTTGAACCGGGACCTATCAGATTGGAAGTTCTATGAGACTCTTCAGCAGATATGATAGCAAAAGCACTCTTAACAGAAGGAAGAGGTTCTTTGGATAAAATAGTGGTTCTTAAAGGTTGACAGACTTTATCCAATCCTATTAAGAACTGCATCAACTTAAGATGACTATTGAACTCAACAATAGCAGCAGAAGAACTACAGGTACATGTGGGAAGTTTGATAAGAGCGTCATATTGTCTCCACATGGAATTTAGCTTATGTAATAGTCAGATATAGAAGAGCTACTTTGGGTAAAGGAATTGATTTGTTTATAAAGGTTATAGGTCACATATCCATCTACCTTACTCTAAGTTTCTTTCAACTCATCCCAGACATCTCGAGCAATTTTTGAAAAAATTTGACCCATGTATAGTTCTTCAGATATGGAATTAAGAATCCAAGATAGTACAACGGAGTTGCACCTATCCCACTGTTTGCTCAATATGTCATTATCAAGATTCTTAACCTCAGACCCATCTATGAACCCTAGTTTGTTCTTAACTTGGAGAGCAAGTTCCATTGCATTCGCCCAGATGTTATAGTTTTCAGTACCCTCAAGCTTGATTTTGATAATAGATGCATTAGAGGTATCACTCGGATGGAGGTACAAAGGGTTACCAAAATCTAAATCATTCAGTTTGGTGGAACCATCAGAGGAAGAGGACTTGAATTTAGGATATTTAGGAGATTTAGGAAATGAGCTTCCAGTCATGGTGACAACTAAAACAGAAAACACAACACAAAAATAAAAAAAATTAATAAAAAACACACCACAAGCACACAACAACTGTAAGACCCCAACCCGGGCATCCTACAGTTGGTTCTCATAACGGGTCATTCCTATTTAAAACGCATATATTATTTAATCAAGCTACAGCGGAAGTCTTTTTATGAACATTAATTACTAGTTAATGTTATTAGGTTTACCTCACGAACTTGCACACCAATACGAGTAGCACCGCTCCCTAGCCAACTTGCAAAACAACCTAACGTACACACAAAGTCAGCTACGTTGAGTGAGTTCTAATAGTTTAATTTAAATAAAAACCAACTCATCACAAACATTCTTTAAACTTTACTCAGTACCCTCAGTCCTTATAAAATAGTTTCATAATTCATTAACCATGGATAACCCCTGTTATCACTCAACATCCCATAACCATTTGCCACCCTCAGACCTTGACTTACCCTACCTTAACTAAGGGACTGTTTGGTAGCATCTTATGGTCATTAGGAGGCTACCTCTTAATGGTTCAAAGCCTCTTAATGGTTAAGAGTAACCTTAAGTCTGAATGGTTAAGAGATAACATCTTAATGGTAAGTCCTCACAAGTTATATGGCCCTTTACCTCTTAATCATTAAGAGGCTTTGAACCATTAAGAGGTAGCATCTTAATGACATTCAGAAGCTACCAAACAGGGCCTAAGACTCTTGCCAATCATCTGACACAGCGGCTAACTACACCGCTTCGCAATCCTGACACAACGGTCAATCTAATTCTACCTGTCATATTACTATCATCAACACATCACATTAACACTATCATGCACCCAATAAATATAACCGCACCCTCGTCACGGCGTTCGACACACCCTGAGCTCATCATTAACCTGTTAAATAAATGTCACCGTTGGAGATTTCCAAACGGACCTCGTCCTCCACAATTCCTGTTTGCCGTGTCATAAATATGACTACGCAAACGCACCACCCGCTGTGTCACATGGACAACGACACAAAACACGCAACACAAATAGTGACATAAAATATCACACAATATTTATATGACTCATTAACCACACCTGCACCTTACACATAGCAATAAAATAATAAACATATCCCACATAAAATCACAAGCATTTAGCTTAAGGTCCGACTCTCCTTGATCAACCTTTAACACAATACACCACTATTATAACATCACAAATACATATTCTATGTCACGTTACCTAAGCACGTACCCAGCTTTAACCTACACATTCCATGAACAACACATAATCCCTTAGCCCCATATTTGAATACATCAATTCATAAACTCATCGGGTTAAACCCCAAAGTTCGTTACATATTTAATGTAATAAAACACGTCTTTAAGTATGTACGATAGCCCCAAAACATTAAAAACTTTTAAAAGAAGTGGGGGATTAGAAACTCACCGATTGCGAATCTTTCCTTCCGAAGTCGCATACCCGTAAACTCGTAGTCCAACGCGAAACTGTCGTCAAATGAACTACCCAGATCAATCATATTACCGCAATAACACTAACGCATCTATTCTGGACCAGCAGCTACAAGCTCGGTCTAAATCGTCCCAAACCGTACAACCGACGCGCTCGCTCGCGTACAAAAACCCCTAAATTAACGTTACCAAAAAACGCTCCCAAATTTCATCCCCGAAAATTTTCTGACATCCCAAAATAGCCCCCAACAATGAATATAAAGTTCTATGGGGTCATACCTTTGCGTACAAGCCGTTCTAAGCGGTTTTGTACGAAACTGCTGAGCACCACCTCGCGAGAAGAAAACTTGTTTTGCTTATATCTCGACCATACAAGCTCCGTTTCGCGCAATCCATCTATCCATGTGTTCGTCTTGACACACCCGACCTCAGAAAAATACTGGTTTCGGCCGCTTCCGCCACCGCTGCTGCCAGAACGCCAATTCGTTATTCAGCACGTTTGTTGTCACGCGTCCATATTCGAGTAGCTTAAAACCGAACAAAATGAACTTTGTTTTAGGCGAATATTATGTCCACGCTTTCGTATTACCGAACCCTTTCAAACCCAGTAGTCGCTGTCACCGAAAACCACCGCAATCCGCACCGTAAAACGAAACAGTCGCAGGAATTGCCTAATACGCGCGTCCGTCTTTGCGCTGCTCGAATCCCTATCAAACGAACTCGGAATTGGACAAATAATATATCCATGCGACCGTGCCGCCAAGCCCTTCGACCTCTTACCATCTCCGCCGCCTGACGCCGCTGGAAAAGAGAACAGTGGCTGGAATCCTTGCCGGATTTCTCGTTTTCACTCCATTCTTTCACCGATTTCCTCCGAGTCACCTCCTAGTGGCCTTATCACTGATCGCGCTCTTAATCTTCATCGCGCGAACACCACCTAGAACCATCATCCTCCGGCGTCCCCTCCCCCGTGTCCTCTCTTGCTGCCGTCGACGCAAACTAGACCAAAAGTTGTTTAGGGTTTTTCATAACTATGCATTTAAGCCGTAGATATTTCTATCCGGGTCCCCACGGTTTCAATATGAGCAAAAATGGTTTTGTCTTACTAAATAACTACTAACTTGGTCCCTCTAGTTCTGTCTCGTATGTCTCGGTCCTAATTTGGACTTAACACGGCTGACTGGGCCCTTATGACCCATTGATATACGATTCGCGCACCAATTATGCCAATACATATGATTAAAAGAGATTCGGGTCGCCCCAGACCCGAACCATTAGCTCTTGAAATTTCGGGATGTTACAACAACAACTCAACCAGGAACCAGATACCCGGTCACTTAAGTGACTGGCCGGGTTTGAGAGGAGAGCTGTGAAAAGAACCTGTGAGCACTCAAGCAAACACAAAGAGAAACCAAACAACAACTAATAGAATCACACACTAGAGGAAACAAACACCCTCATATATCAGCAGGAACAACAATAGCAAACTTCAAAAATAATAAAGAACACAACTAGCATTGACCTAGAAACACGCAAGCAGTTACTCGGTCAAAGCCGTCCAGTGTCTATACTGGGAAACCCTAAATCAGAAGTCACAACTAGCATGAACCTAGACACACACAAGCATTTACTCGGTCAAAGTCGTCCAGTGACTACACTGGGAAACCCTAAACAAGGAGGACTTACAGTGTAGTACACAATACAATATTCTGGCCAATAACCACTCCACCTTGAGCTGCGAAAAATCAACCTACTCAGAGAGGTAACTAGCAAGCAAACGACCACACCAATTGGCAGAGTAATCAGGAAGACCTGCAAACAACCAGCAGTAAGAACAAATAGAATAATAACTGTAGATCTAGGGTTTTTACAACAGATCTAGGGAAGCTCGCCACTAGATCTTGGTATTAAACCCAAACGCCTCTGAGCAGGAACAAATCTGGAAAAACCACAAGAATCCCAGGCCTGAACAAGAACAGAAAACGCAAGGAAGACGGCAAACATGCGGAAGCGAAGAACACCTAGAATCGGACTTAGGGTTTTGAAAAACAACGATTTTAAATGGACAACCGAGAGCACGATGGCTCTGATACCATGATAAAAACGTGAAAAGTTATAATCGAACAAAAATCAAAACGATCCAGATACTAGATTACAATAAAAAAACTAACTAACAACACAAACAACTAACTATCCAGTCATCGCAGATTTCATGAGCAATGGATGAGATGATTTCATACCTGCAACGATGAGTTGCAGGTTGAAGATGTTTGTAGTCACTAGAATATACAGGAGAGCAAGAAAATGAATAACAGCAGCTGTCTTGAGAATAGGGTTCCTGAGCCTTTTTGTACGAGAACTAACACTCGAACATCAACACGCCTCTATCACAGCCTCAAGCCCATCAGCAAGCCCAAAACGGAATAAATCCCAAAACTGAAACAGAACTTTAAACAAATTAAAAAAAAGAACAGATTTTGAATTGGAAATAAACATAAAAAGGAAAAAATACTTATATTTTTTCAACAGATAGACGCAGGGGCGAAGCTTCATTAGCCCTCCCCCCCCCCCCCTCCCCCGATTTTTCGCTCAGAAGTGTTAACTTATACGTATTCGATCGAAAATTTTATAGATATTATCTAGAGCCTCAAGACCGTGTTCTGCCATTTAATAGACCAAGACAGTAGGTTGTTAGTTGTCCCATAAGTATACACAGTAACCGGATGTGGATCATCTAGAGCCCAAGATAACCCCCCCCCCCCCAGTCCACTCCCCAGCCCCCCGACTGTGACACCGAGAAAATGACGTGGTTGTCCCAAATTCTTTAGACATAGTGTCAATGATGATTTTCAAAATACCATAATCCTATGCGGTTAAAATAATATCATTTCGTGAGCAACACAATTACAAGACCTCTTTATATAGGGGAAGAAATAACGAACTATATTCCTATAATTATGTTAACTCTAATCACAAAATAAATTTTACGTAAATATATATCTTCAATAACCCCCCCCCCCCCCCCGAACCTTAATAAAGAATTTAGAACGTGGGTTTAACTCTCTTTTATAAGAGAGAATCGGTTAAACCCTAATGGATCAAGCCTGAGTGTCTCGGGATACATAATACAGGTACCGTGTACTTGTTCGTATATAAATATTTTTAACTATTTAAGAAAACTATATACATATTTAGATGAGCATGTCATCAGGTTTTTGGTCTGTTAGTCAGGGGGTTTTCCCTGTAAAGGGTTTTCTCTTATGTAGGTCAGGAGTTCGAATCCTGAAAAAGGCTCCCGAGAAGAGAAATTTTGCCAGTACTCTTCACAGGTGTAGGTGTAAGCTGTTAAAAAGAAAAAAAAAAATACCAAAATGGACATCTTCTAAATAGGCGCTAGCTATTCTGACAAAATTCAAAGGCTTAGTAAGCATTGTACCGGCTAAATGTCTATTTTGATAATTTTATACTGGTTTTTTTTTTTTTGAACGGCGAACATTGAATGTTGTGACGTCGCACCCCCCATCGCATGGGAGAGCCTCGTCCAACTCCGGCCAATATGTTGTCTTAACCGGACCCACTTGGCGTAAGAGTTTGAGAGCATCCAAAGAAAAATCCCACCCAATACGGCCCCTTCCGGGCTTGAGGGAGAGCCGAGGCTCGTACCCTGGATCGGCGTGGGTAAAACCTTGTGCATCAGCCTAAGAACTAAGCCTCATTTGCATAATTAATGGTGGTGGCAGGGATTGAACTCGGGTCTCTTGGGACTTCAGACCTCACCTCAACCACTACACCACAACCTCCTTCACAATTTTATTCCGGTTAATATCCATTTTAATATTTTAAAAAAAATGGATGAGCATATTTCAGTCATGCATGTACTTGAATAGTTTAAAACAAAAATAAGTTATAGAAATCATAAAACCAATCATGATCTAACAAAGTTGTTTAAAGCCAATCATGAATAAGTTGGCACATGATGTTTTCTTCCAGATTTGCATGTGCTCTCAGTTCAGACAGCAAAAACGACAAAAAAAAATATTTTAAAAAAATCTTCAAATAACTTGAATTAAAAAAAGTGAAAAATACGAAAATGAACATTTGATCAAGAAAATACTCAAAAAGTGACATCCTTATTTAGCTTACTATTTCATGGATATTGGTCATGACAGCCGGCTAAAGACGGCTAAGCTAGCCGGCTAAAATTTTCGTGCCAAAATTCCATTTGTCAGAGTACGAACCAATAATATGGCGACACGTGACAGGCTTAGCCGTCTAATAGACGGATATAGCCATCTAAATAAACAGTTTTAGCCGTCTAAATAAACAGTTATAGCCGTCTATTAGACGGCTTAGCCTCCGAAAATATTTTTTGAAAATTTTCGGAGGCTTAGCCGTCTAATAGACGGCTATAACTGTTTATTTAGACGGCTAAATGCATTAGACGGTTAAAATTGTTTATTTAGACGGCTATAACTGTTTATTTAGACGGCTAAATGCATTAGACAGCTAAAACTGTTTATTTAGACGACTAAGTCTGCCACGTGTCACATGCTTATTGGCTCGTACTCTGACAAATGGAATGTTGGCACGAAAATTTTAGCCGTTTTTAGCCTTTTCGCAAGAACAATGTCCATGAAACAGTAGGCTAAATAAGGATGTCCATTTTTTAGTATATTCTTTGGCAAATGTCCATTTTCGTATTTTTCCTTTAAAAAAACTACCTTAGAATTTTTCATACATTTTTTACATTTTAAAATAAAATTATTGGATTTATTTTGCGAGTATATCCATATCTATACTTCTATACTACTATATAATACATATTAGAAGGACATGATTGTAACTTACCAAAAATTTTAATACAACTAACACAAATTGTTGTGTATAAGGTACACTTTATCAATGCATAAAATATGATCATTTACCATTTAACCCTACAATTAAAGTCCAATACTTAATAATTACCATTATTTAATGCACATGAGATTATTTAATTCACTAAATTAAGTATTATTTTATTTATAATAATTAAAATTAAGATTTAAATTTACATTACTTTTTTTTACATTTTCATAACTAAATACAACTTAAATTAAGTATTAAGTTTTTAAAATTTCTTATTTTACAAGTTATAAGAGAAAACAAAATATTCCAAAACTAACTATAAAATTTTAGATAATTGAACAACTAAAATTGTAACTTTTTTTTATAAAAATAATAGGTGATTAATTAAGTTAATTAGCATTTCAAAAAACTATAATTGTATTTTTAGTTAAATAATAAGGAAATGAAAAAAAATAATAATAATAGAAAATTAATAATAATTGCAAAAACAAAGAACCACCAGGGTCCTCAAACCTGCGCTGTGTGTGCACATAAGGATGTGGCGCGGGAACCACCTGGGTCGGCACCCATTTATGTTCGACATCCGCTTTCCGTTTGTATATGTATATAACAAATAGATAAATACATAAATGAAGCAGCTTGAAAAAAGGAAGAGCAAGCCGCGCGTGGGGGGTTGGGTTGTGGTTTGGGCTTGAACCAGCGCCACTTACGTGTGAGCGTGGTACGCGAACCAACTGCGCTAACGCTCACTCTTGCTCTCAATCAATTTCATACACGTACATATATAGATAAAAGTTTTCACGTGGCAGCATCCCGTAGGTTGGGTTTACTGTTCATTGTCATCCATTTTTAATAGAGTGTATAATAATTAAAAATGTAAAATTTTAGAGACAATCCGTTAACTATCGTTTTAAAAATCTTCACACCAAACCCGCCAGGTTGGTCGGAACGACCGACCGACTAAACTGGAAATAACGGTTATGGTTTTACGGTTAAATCAAGTCACGAACTGAAGTTGAAATTATGGATTTTCAATTATGACGGAAATGAAATTAAGCTAATATATTGGATGTTATTTATTTATAATTATTTAAATGTTGAAGTGTATAATTACTAAATATTTACATAATAATAATAATACCCAAATATAATTAGTGTTTAAAACAATTCAAAAAAGATTACGCTCTACAAAAGATTCTCGATGAAACCCGACGCTTTGCGCGGGACAACCCGCTAGTATATATTAACAGCCCCCTCTATTTAGCACCATCTTCATTACCATCTAATGGTGGAACTAATGGTGGAACTAATGGTGATTGCTTCCATGTGGGAATCCATGGCTGCTTGGTTCACTCCCGCCGTTCTGTTTTGCGTCACCAATCTCATAATCGCCACCGTTTTCATAGCTTCAACTTCAAACAAACACCATCACCATGATCATGGCGATTCAAATTCACTCACTCCACTCGCTAGGGTTTCTTCCTTCCTCGATCGAGCCAGATCCATTAAATTATCATCCTACACCAGCGCAGCACCAGTTCCGCCTCAATCTAAAACCGTAAATTGCACTTCATCGAGTCGACTCGCTCAGTCAATCCACTTATCTTACTGTTATTCAAGACCACCTGAGTTTTCGGAATCGGAGGGAAACTCAGTGAGTCAACCCGCCGCGCTCCTTTTCTGTTTGAGCGAGTCACGTCCTTCAAATTCTGTTACAACGACACCGCTTTTTCCGGAGAGACTGACCAGATCTCCAACTCACCTGGTCAACTCGCCCGAGCTCCTTCGTTCTTAGACCGAGTCAAATCGTTCAGAATATCTTCCGCCTTCAAATCAGGACCGGATTCTACTCCAACGGAAAACGTCGATACGGATCCAACTCGTAACGGCAAGTCCGAGAAGACATCGGTGAAGAAGTCGTTGGTGGAGATGAAGAAGTCACGTAGCGAGGTGAGAATCGCTTCTGACGACGACGAGGACGTTGACTTGCGGCGGCCGGCGACGACTAGGGAGAGGCGGGATGAGTTTGACGAAGAAGTGGATGCAAAAGCGGATGATTTCATTAGCAGGTTTAAGCAGCAGCTGAAATTACAACGTCTTGAGTCGCTTGTGAGGTACAATGAAATGTTGAACCGGCGAGGCTAGATGTGATCGGAAAATATGGTGGTTTTTGGTGGTTAATTGTGAAGCTGCCGGTGCCGGAGAAGGTGGTTTGTTGTCCGTTGATATCATATAGGCACGTATTAATTTTGTAAAAATGATAAAAAGGATGGTTCACCTATATAACTATAAACTAGGTTAAAATCTGTGTATTACACGGGTCAATCCATGTATTACACGGGTTAAATAAATATAATGCAATACACGGGTTGAATAAACCTTTGTAATACATGGATTGAATAAAATATAATGTAATTTATTAACACATACACTCGTCAAAATACAACAATGTGAATATATGATTAAAAGGTTTTTATTTGAATCGTAGGTGGCTATAAAATTGTTTTCAGTTTATAGAGTTCATAAAAATATGATTGAACAAATTAATTGATGATAAACATAATTTTAAATTCAAAAATATGTTGATAAAAATTGAAATAAATAATTAATTTAGTTGGCTAAAATAGTGGAGTTGATTATTAATAGAAGAGAGATGCGGGAAAATTAGAATGATGAGGACTAGAATTATGACAAGTGTCCACCTAATTTACTTGTTTATTAAGCAGTATAGATTTTTAAAATGAAAAATAAAAATAAGCAATAAATGTCAAACAATCGGTTTCAAGTTTTAAACCGTCAAAATCGAAACGTATACATTTTGAACCGTTTAAACTGATCAACATGTTGAGTTGTTTCGGTTTAAACAACTCTTGTCAACTATGAATTAGTTGAGACTAATCAAAACCCTATCACGATCCTTTCTCTGCCTCCGCCCTCTCTCTCCCTCTCTTTCTATTCGTCGTCGAGTTATGATTTGTCATTGTTTCTAAAAAGTAAAGTCCAACATCATCGAAAACCATGACCAAGTGACCATATATTAAAAGAGGGAGAAGTTAGTTTGTTTAAACCTTATAGAAAAGTACTTGTTAATATGATACTTGTATCCTAAGACCATGTGTCGTGTATCCACGTGGAGGGCGTGAGCCGGGCAACACCCTTTGCCCTCTTTTCACATACTTATTTAATTTTCTAAACCAATAATAAATTTACACCTTACACATTTTTGTCTTAATATATGTTTTGTTTATTTAATTTAAACATTATTTTTATAAAGTGGTTAGATAAATCATTACACACTTTTTTAGGGTTTAGTTAGTGAGAAACTCACTCTTTACGTGTCGGCGATGTGACATTTACTTTTTATTAAGGGTGAGCAATAATCGAACCGTTAACCGAAACTTAACCGAAAATCGACGAAACTGGACTGAAATTAACCGAAAACCGATTAACCAAAAACCTAATTAACCGAAGATCGGTTATCGTTTTTTTTTTACCCTCGATTAACTGAAATTAACCGAACCGAACCATCCATATTTTCATATATTTCTAGCTTGTATACCTCCATTTCATGTATTTCATATTTTATACCTTCATTTCATGTATTTATACATCTATTTCGTGTATTTATTCATCCATTTCATGAATTTATACCTACATTTCATGTATTGCTTAGCAAAAATTATAATCGAAGGTTGGTTTTGGTTATTAACCGAACTGAACCGAAAACCGACAAACTAACCGAATAAACCGAAACGATTAACCGAAAACCGATTGGTTAATAAAATAGATTAATCGATGACTTCAGTTTTGGTTTCGAACCGAACCGAACTGTGCACACCCTCTGTTTTTATATTTTAGTTAAACCATTATACATAGTCTTAAGATAATTTCAGTTATAGTGTATACTCTATTGGCATAATCTATTTGTAAAACATATAAAATATAATCATAACCAATAAAACACTAGTAAAAAGAAAAAAATATTTGTTTTAATCTTTCTTCTATAAACCAATTGAAAAGGCATAACAAGAAAGTCGGTCTACTTTGTCATGTGAACTCTGAAGTACGAACACAACAAAAGGCTCATATTTATCGATGCCCCACACTAAAAGACGTGACCAGGGATGCACTCATGCACTTCAGAAAAGTTTAAAAAACAATCTTTTTTATAACACTAATTGCATATTAACTAACTTATAAATAAAATATAAAAAAACACATTAATGGAACTAAACTTGCATCATATAATTTAAGCTCTTATATAGTGTGCCAATTAATATATAATTTTTAATTCTAATATTTTTTATTACACAAACTCTTTTACATTCTAAAAATTTGATTAAGATCATCTAAGTTTTAAATAAGTTGGCTTTTACTATCATAAAAAGATAACATCGCTTTTGAGAGAAGATATAGTATAATATAACTCACGAAGAAGATTGTGAAGCCAAATTAACATTAGCAACATCATATTGATGTTGACATTTAGGGCCCACAAACAATATTATCACGAAGAGCCCAATTTGCATTGGTACACCAACCAACATGATGAAGTAGAAAATCGTACAACTTGGTTGATGATACCACAGCATATTGAAGAATATCCTTAAGGCATCGGAACGAGGTTTGTGATAACGCATAAAAAGACGGACTTGTTGGATAACATATGCAACATGCGATGAGAACGGTATCGTATTGAAAATACCGGTATCGAAATTATTAAAAAGTGGGTATCGGTATCAAATTTATCGGTACGCTGCCGGTACCTGTTACCAAATGTTTAACTTTAGATGGTATCGGTACCGAATTTATGGAAAAATGGGAACTGATACCGGTACCGAATCTATCGGTACAGTACCAGTACTCGGTACCAAATGATCATCCCTACATTAGAGTTGAAACCGGTTTTTAAGGGGGATGATCAGGTTTGAAACGGTCCGTGTAACACCCACTTTTAGTGGTCGTTAATTTTTAATTACTTAATTAAATTAATTAGTGTGACCAGAGCATTCACATCGGGTTCTGTATACGTTTGTGAGTGGGCTCTCCATATTTTAGGGAGTGGTTTAAAGTAGTTTTGGGTTGATGAGAAAGAAAATGTTACTGTTTATCTGTATATTTGTGAAAACGTTGTTCACATATATTAATTGTTTAATATTTTTTGAAAATGCTTGTGAGTGGAGGAGAAAGAAAAGGTAATGATAAATGTATAAAAAATATTATTTAATTGAAAAAAAGAGAGAAAATATAGTGATTTTTAATGTAATTATAGAGATGTTGATAGGAATGTTTTAGTGTGTATTTCACGTGTATATCCAATACCCGTGTGTAGCTAACATTTGATTTTTGTAAAAGTGTGAGTTTACAAAGCGAGTGAGTTAAAGTACGGTGTGGTGTGAGTGAAGTGTGGTGTGTTATTGTGTGTTGAGGTGTGGGTATGATTATTTAAAACTAAATCATTTTATAGAGTGTTTTTAAAGGATAAAACGATGTTTTGATATTAAAGTGTGTTTTGAAAGTTATAAACTCACCAATGAAAGCTGACATGCATGTTTTCGTACATGTTTCAGGTTGAGTTAAGGTGGGTTGTGATGGCATGGAATCTCTTGGCCCTCTCAGAAGGGTAGTTGACATCCTATGGTAACAAAGTGGGTTTTGGAAGAAGAGTTTAAATTATGGGCGGTCAACACTAATCCAAACACATTTAAAATCGTTTAACCCATATATAACATTTGTAAGCCATTTATCTAGGTTGTATATGATTTATTATCAAGTTATAAGCGCGTCGTAAATGGGTATGTGGATCATAAACAAGTTGACTAGTTAAACTTTTAAAATGTTTTTTGTTCTAATTTTGAAACGGTAGACAAGTTGACATTTTTAATCGTAATACAACTGAAACATAACTCATTTAACTAAACGTGTTAGATATAACCATTGACAAAATAAGGGAGGGGTGATGGTTCCTGCCAGATCTATATCTATACTATATAATAAATAAAGGTTTTTAGTGTCATATGTCGCCTCTATATTCATTTTCATTATTTTTTCTCGCCTCTCTCTCTCTTATTTAATGCACTTCTTTTAATAATAATATATATTTAAAGAAAATACTAATTATACTAATAAAACACATTTATTTTAAATTATCTCTTATTATAAGAAACTTTAAAATTTATTTATGTAACTTTCATTTCAATTAAATAATAATGAAAGTCAAATTACATTAAATGGTAATTAACGTATTTTTGAAACTCAATTATATATTAATTTTTACATATTTTAAGTTTGTTTATATCCTTAGTATATGTAATATATTTTTACACATATATAATATATACATAAATATTTAAAAATTGTATATATTGACATTTTTCACCTCGTGTGTAGACACAGGATCTAAACTAGTTTGCTACTAATTAAAACATGTAAGAGAGCGTTTTTATTGTTCCGCTTTTAATTACGCATGGAAGAAGATAAAAGAAGTGGTTTGGTTGAAATGACCACTTTCATCCAATAGTTTGTTTTCTTGTATCTACGTCCTCGTGGTTTTAAAATCTTGCCACTTTCATCCAGTCAACTAACACCATCCATTTTTCTTATTTAAATGAGGAGTATTTCAGTCCTTTTACATATTTGTTTTGTTTTTTCATCTTTTTTACTCATTTTTTAATCATCCCCAATTTAAGCTCTAATTTAATCATCCACCTGTCACCGGAAATTGGTCGGAATAGAGGAAGAACGCCAGCATGGGACGATTAAATTAGAGGTTAAATTGGGAATGATTAAAAAGTAAGAGTAAAAAAGATGAAGAAATAAAACAAACATATAAAAGGACTAAAATACCCCTCCATTAACTGAGAAAAATAGATGGTGTTAGTTGACTGGATGAAATTGACAAAGTTTTAAAACCACGAGGACCCAGATATAAGAAAACAAACTATTGAATGAAAGTAGCAATTTTGACCAAACCACAAGGATGAAAATGACAGTTTACTCTTTATTTTAAATTAAAACTAACCCTTAAAAATCACAAAGAAAGAAAGCCACTAAGAAAAAGATAGGATAGGATGACAACACGTTAACTTGAGAACTCCAACACATGAAATATCAATAATATTATTTTTTTATTATTTAAATGTATTATTTTAATTTTTTAAGTTATACATATATTTAATTTTTCCTGCTTATTTAAATTTACTGACATGAGAAAATATCAATAAACATCGGTCGACCATCGTTGTTGTTCAGGATACATGGTAATTGTGTGTCGAATGTAATATCTTGTCTCATCAAGCTGCACCGCCCGGTTAATCAATGTTTCTTATAGACAAATCTGATTACGGTACCGACATAATCATACCGCTTATCCAAACACTCGTATGAGGCACAGGCATTCTAAGCTAGGACAATGCAACTGTTCATGACACGATAATGAAGCGTTTTTCATTCAAAACTTCAATATACATGATACACATTACACTGAAAAAAAGAAAATACTTACAAGCCGGAATTGGATGCTTTGTGGCTCAAGTGCTCATGAATCAAAGCCACCTTCAAAGAGTCATAACATGTTAGCGCTCTCTTTAAAGACTAATGACATATTTAACCACACTTTGACTCAAAAATTAAGGGAAGGAGGTCAAATTAGTAATTACCAGTTCAGGCCTCCACAGCAGTTACCTCTTCTTCAGCTGAATCAAGGGCAATAACGTCTTCAGTATCTGTTGTTTCTACCTTTTTTGGTTCATCAACAAGCTTTTCTCTTAATTTGGTCTCCAGTTCCTCACGGACGGTCAAATTCTCCGCTAAGTAACGTTTTATAGAATCTTTGCCACAAAACTTCATGTCTCCCATGCTATAATACGCACCTCCGGCTTTCATAAGGAACTTGTGTTTAAGGCCTAATTCTATGAGCTCTGATTCACGACATATGCCCTTGCCAAATTCCAGCTCGAACTGTGCAGTTCTGTACGGTGGAGCAAGCTTGTTCTTCATAATTTTGACTAGAACTTGACTTCCTAGCGTCTGTAAGATGTAAAACAATGTGAAAAAAAGCATCTTGTTCGTTAATCTGGATTCCTTGACCATCGCAAGGACTCCATGTTAAAGAAATTCAGAAGGAATTAGCTTAGAAAGGAGCGGATCGAACAGGTTGAAAGTCGCCTAGAGTCTAATTAATATCATAATTAACACATTTATTACTTGTGATCTTTTAAAATGAATGAAAAAAAGTTTGCGTGTCAAACCAACCTGACTGGCCCATTTCAGTGGGTACTAAAAAGTTCATTACAACCAAACCATTTGAACCAAGAGGCAACCCAACCGACCTGCCCCTCTTGCCAAAAAGAAATATTAAAGTCAACTCTTTTGTTGGTAATTTGAAAATTGACTTTGACTAATTCAGGAGTGAACAGATAGAAATGATCATGATAAAACTCGACCGAACTGCCGAACAGTTTAAGGCCAAGACTCATGATGGTTAAAAAACTATAAGAAGATTCCACCTTTCAGGGTGTTCATTATGTGATGATTAGACAGTACAAAATTTGCAAGATTCAAGATCAGTAAAAAGCAGTACCTCTTCTCCCTTCTTTACAAGTCCTATTCTTCTAATATTTAGGCGGATTGAAGCGTAAAACTTCAAAGCATTTCCACCACACGTCACTTCAGAGGGTGCACCGAATCCAAAAGTAGCTAGCTTTGACCTTACCTGAGTAGCATGCAAACAATATCAATGCAAATATTGTTACACTAGGCCCAAAATTCTCAGGTCTCAGACCACAGTCACGTTAGAAAGATAGCATGTGCGATGGGCTACTCAGGACAAGAAACTTGGGATGATTGTAAACGGTTAATGATTAATAAATATCATATTTTTCACCTGATTTATAAAGATCAAAATAGTCTGTGACATAGATAATGAATGGCTCAATTTACGAAGTGCTTGGCTCATAAGTCTAGCTTGCATTGCCATATGTGCATCACCCATTTCGCCATCTAGTTCGCTTTTCGGCACAAGGGCAGCAACCTGACAGCGAAATAAAAAAAAACATAAGTAAAAAACAGAAGAAAAAAGAAGAGAACCCGTAACAACTTGCATTCATAAAGTAGGATAGAATTTGTTAAGAAAAAACAAACATGTGACATGGACTGCTAAATATATGCAACCAATAATCCTAAAAATTTATAAATAGAGACCTTACTTACACTATCCACAACAACAACATCAACTGAACCACTCCTGATAATGGTATCTACAAGACTCAAAGCTTGTTCACCACAATCTGGTTGTGACAAAAGCAAATCCCGAGTGTTCACACCTATAGCTTCGGCTAATGATGGATCAAGAGCATGTTCAGCATCAACAAACACGCAATAGCCTACAAAAGATAACAGTAGAACAATGATTTATTTTGTAGAAACACATTAGCCAAACACAGAATTTTACTTTTGGGAAGACATAAAAATTATATTTACAAGTAGAAGTTAACCTCCTTGCTTCTGTGCTTCAGCAATTACATGCAGAGCAAGAGTTGTCTTTCCAGAAGCTTCTGGACCATATATCTCCACCACACGTCCCTGCATAAGTGATAACTCAATGATTATAGAAAAAATCATAGGGCCAATTAATACATGCTTAAGATCATGTGCTTAGAAGTACCCAAATATACAACAAAATACCTTTGGAAACCCGCCAACTCCTAGTGCTATATCTAACGCAAAAGATCCTGTAGATACTACTGGGACTTGTCTGGGAGAAGCACATTGACCAAGAAACATTATAGAACCCTTTCCATGAGCAGTATTTATTTGATCAATTGCTTGCTTTAGAGCCAGATCTTTTTTAGACATGTTCTCTTCACCTGAATCACTTCCATCGGACTTCGATTTCTTTTTACCTAAAGTTGCATACACTGATAAGCTCATTAGCAATGAAAAAAACAAAAAACAAAAATTGCACATAAAAATTATTCCCTTGCAAGACAAAATAAAGTAAATTAACTTTAACTCTACTGCCAAATTACAACATTACATGTGGCTAAACATATGAATGCTTACAGTTCAGCAACCTAATATATGAAGCAAAGAAATCAAATAAGCCTAGCAAAACGGGTGGGTTGGGTAACGGGTCTGAATGGGTTTGGGTCAGGATGTGTTATGACCAAAATGAGTTCGGGTCAAAAAGGGTCGTTTTAAAAAAAAGTGACAATTTGCTTTGGATCAGAATGGATTGTAACCAAAAAGTGGCTCGGGTTGAAATAAAATGTCTTAGTACTCGTTTGAACCTATTCTAGTACCCGTTTGAACCCATTCTAAATTTACATAGTTTTTAGGCGACCCATCTTGACCCAAATTGTTATAAGGTGTTACCCATTTCAACTTGTTTTGTGTTATGGTGTTACCCAATTCAACCCAAAATACAAAAAAAATAAATAAATAAATAAATTTACCCAAACCAACCCATTTCCCCTACTTTGGGTCAAGATTGCTAGGTCTAAATCAAATATTGATAATGAAACCTTACAATCCCTCTTTTAATCATATTAAACACATCTTTCTAAGCACAACTCATATTTGTATGGTAAAGTTATAACCAGACACCAAACGAATCAAGCGCCCAAATGCCAAAACCACTTTTTCTTACACCGAACTCACCCGCCATTACTTGCTAATAAAGTTCATCATCATTCACAACTAGTATAGACAAAAGAAGATATAATCAATCATACCAACTAGAACTGAAATGAGCAATACCTTTAGTAGAGAAACTGCTTATCTGAGATGATGATCCCATTAAACATCTCTTAGAATCCTGCACAATAACAACCAACTAAAAATTCCAGAGATTTCACCGAATAATTTCAGTTTAATCAGGTAACTGTAGCCCTAAATAAATTTAAGAATCATAAAATTACATGAGAAATTAAACATGAAATCGAGGAACAAAGTGTACAAGTGTTTGATTGATCACCTCAAAATAGCATACGGAGCGTTTTAGAATCGATACGTTTCGAAGTAGTCTCGCCATTCTCGTATATCTGAATGAATCAATGTAAAAAGAAGCGTTGGTCCGCACGCGAAGAAACACGGCGAAAGGGTCTTCTAGGGTTTAACATTAATCTTAACCAGTTTCTTCTTTCCCCTCTTTGGAGAAGGAGACTGATCGGTTTGATTTTAGGGTTTAAGGCCAGTTTTCTCGTTTTTTCCCTCCTTCGTTAGAGATATTTACACTACCAACCCTTCGTTTTAATTCTAAATAAGTTCGGTCACCCGGGTAAGTCCATTGCCAAAAGGCTATCCATGTTTGCAAATGCAGATAGCGTTGGTGCCCAGCTTGCCCACTATTTCAGGAAAAATCCATCACCCAAAGATTGTGATAAAATCTCTAACTCACCTAAGCATATTACACCAAGTGAGATTCAAACATATGACCTTCACATTATAAATCATATGAGTGCTTTCTCACAAACCAATTTATATGAGACTTATTGACAAAATATAAGTTTAATACATATTTTTGAATTAGTTAGTGTAAACCTCTAAGTCTCATAGTAGAATTATTACATGTATTATATAATAACCCAATATCAACATCTTCAAGGTATGTAACTATAAATAAATAACTTATCAGGTGTATCATGGTATGAATATTCAGAGATAATTAGTAGAATAATAATAATCTAACTAAATACTCAATTTAAGACACCGATAAATTTCAATTGTTCATTTGAAGTAGGACGCAAACAAACAATCTCATGACTCACTGTTGAGATTGGTTGCAGAAATCTCAACATCTACTGGTGACTCACTCGACTACAAAGTTCTCACAGCGTCTCATACGTAAAAGGCCCATGATATTTTAGATTAATGGAGTGCTAGGCCTAAGGTACTCGAGATATTTCACACTAAGCCATAAGCGGTGATGTCAATTGAGAAGACAAGATTTTATAGATAACCAGTGTCTATGTTTAATGGCTCATTGATTTTGATAGCCATTTTTGTGGCAAGGATTGGATTTGTTTTAACACACCACAAGTGACTTGACTACGCTAAAATGAAATCTATATACTTTAATGTATCGCGTTGCAACTTTTAAGTATTTGGCTTGAGCAAATATACCTAAGACTTGAATAATCGGCGTAATATAACATATTTTTGTCAAGACAAAGTTGGAACTTTATTTTAGCTATGAGATCCGGATAGGGTCAACAACTCGTCAATACATAGAAGGCAGTAGTTGGTGATTTATCGGTAAAACCAGCAACATAAGCCAATGTCAATAATCTATAGGTGCTCTGTTGGTGAATAGTCATAGTTGATATGTCAGTATCACATCATTGGTGATTTGCCGGTGATATACATAGATTTTATGTCGATGACATTGGTGTCAGTGATCCCTTACGTAATTGTTGTCGATGAAGTATTTACCAACGATAAGTTTTCGTACAAACCATCATTGATGAATCCACGACGGGTCTTGCCTTCACCAAGCGATTGCCAATGGTTATATCCTCGTTGAAAGTCCGCTTATTTGTAGTATTCGGACTAGCCAACATACATTTAGCCACCTCGTGTTCTCTAAAGAGTCAACAAGTCTTCACTTGGTCATAATGTTAACAAGACTCGAGTTTATGACTATAAGTTCATAGTGACTTACCACTAACTCTTTAGAGAATTTCCATAGGACTTTCTTAACACTTCTTGCTAACAAATAGTAAGTTGGCCCTTTAGTCAACACTCAACATGACTTGAGATTTCACACTGACCCTTGAAACATGTGAACGACTCAACGCTTTACTTAATAAAATCCGCCAAGTTGTTCAACATACGATCAAACTCTTACTTTCATTAACCTTATACTCCGGTCAACATAAAACCATAGTGCTAAAAATCAACACTCGAGATAAAGGAAGATAAGAAATGAATGTATAGAACTTTATTATAAATCTTACAATCATTATTTGTATTAGTGGTCACTATCAGATTAGAAAGACGAAAGAGGTTATCAATGTCTAGATAGTGAGAAGATAAAAGATAGATAACCTAGCAAGTGAGAATAACGATGACATCTAGCATGTTTTAGAGATGTCTATAGTGAAGATTGTTGGTATGGGGCTTTAAGTTGGTGTGAGCGAGACCAAAAGAGCGTTCTAAATAAGGTAAAGTAATTACAGGATTAGATATTTGAAACCTGTGAAATAAAAAAGACAATAACTTTCATTGTTCAATTCTATAATGATAAAGAACTAAAGTGTTGTTTTGGCGATGTCACATCAACGATTGAACAACAAATTAATCCTAGACAAACCAAGATCAAGATGAACTAACCCTAAAACAAACTAAAACCTAAACATTTAGTGAGTATTTACAATGATTTGCACAACACACCCCTAATTTCTACAAAAGACATTATTTTATATAGAAGTTCTTTTCGAATATAGAGTTTTGAGAGTCGGATTGTGCATCAACCATTCTAGGCATACTCACTTTTTCAGAAGTTTTTTTTTCTCTATGTTTAAGAACTTTCACTTACACCGGGAAGTATCGTCTCACAAAAACTTCAATTATTCTAAAGTGGTCTTAAGATTTTTAAACATTTTCGTATTTAAAAGAGTGGTCGTATATTAAGAAGAGAAAAGTTGAGTGAGTCACATTGTAATATTTATTCAAACATATGTATTTATGATTCATGATATCTACAATACCGGAGACAAGTCTTTCGGGATCACTACCAAGTGTAATTGGATAAAAGCAAGTTGTGATCTTTAGAGATTTAAAGAGAATGTGGTTAGGAAATCTCAATTGAAAAATCATCATGTTAGTGATATATCTCTTACCCTAATCTCTTTAGTTACTATCTTACAACTTTAAAGTTTTCTAATATTACTATCTTGTTAACAAAAACACATTCTATAAACTTGTGCATAAACCGACTCCGCCGCTCAAATCGAGACAGGTTTAAATAATCTTGATTTGAGGCGAACTTAAAGGGGCTCAAACCCGAGTTGAATCTTAAAAGGGAGCTCATTTAATTATACGAGTTCGAGTTCAAGCTTCATATACTAGGTTTGATTATGTTAACTATCTAAACAAGGTCAATGTTTATACAAATATAATAATTCTTTATTTAATATAATATATAATGACATTATAAATTGTATACGATAAAATTAATTAAATAATATATATATATATATATTATTGATATATGAAATTTAAATTATATATAAGCAATTATATATGTATATGGATAATAATTAAATAAAACATTAAATGAGTCGAGCACTGACTGAACATGTAAAATTACTCGCTAGTCGAGCTCAAACTTTAGCCGTAGAGCTCGAAACGAGTCGAGCTCGTACTCGGCTCGCTTGACCCTACTTGTGGGATGTTATTGAAAGTGTTGATTGTAATTTGTAAACCAACTAAAATAAGAAACTCGGACCACTATACATTCTTGTGTTTATATAATGATATCTCTTACCCTAATCTCTTTACAAGTTGATTCTTGTCTCAGAAGTTATAAGTTTTCTTACAACTAACATGTTGTTAACAAATAATAATTTTGAAAAGATGATGATTCAATAAAAATAAACCTATTCACCCCTCTACCTTTCTAGGTAAACTCAGCTCAAGAAACTCAGATAGGATGGGATTCAACTGAAACAAGAGATCTTAAAGATGAAACAACAAGAAGCAGACACAGAAAAGCATTTGTGTTCAGTGATCAGTGACAAGAATGCATGCTAAGAACAGAACTAAAGCAACTACACTAAATAGACTTTACATCAAAGAATCAAGATGTTTAAGCAACCGTAAAAAGAACAATCACCCTTACAACTGAACCAGAGATACAGTTCTAACGGCTTATCATTGTGTTAGAAACCATCACATAATGAATTGATATTCGGGATCAAAGCACAGCTCAACATTTACCAACAGGCTGGAAGATCTGATGCTGAATCCAGCAGTATGATCTCCTTGCTTTGCTTTTCTTTTCTAATCTTTAGCTTGTTCTTGATTTTTTTTTCAAAACTTGGCTTTTCTTGTCCTGTACAATTGAGAAACTTGTCGTAATTAAATAATATAAAGCAATGAAAACAACATAGTTTTCTTAAATGTTATCCGATCATTGAGAACAACCGAATGCTTCATTCCCTATGCGCATATCATGAATCTGTGTACCTTTTCAGTTTGTAACATTTTTCAATATTAAAATAAACAATTTTGCGCATTGGTGGTGTTAATTGCTAAGAATCATAACTTGTAACTCACCTCAGTCGCGATTGCGATTTCTTTGTAACTTTTTACTAATGGAAGCTCGGAATCCATCCTTCTTTGGTGATGCAGCATCATGATCAGATTCTTTTTTTGAATGAATTGTGTCAACAATGGCCTCAATCTCTTCCTTAGCACGATGAAAGATGTTAGGACCTTTAAATTCACCGATTGGGGTGTCTGGATCAATATCCTCCCCCCTCCCATGAGTCTCACCACGGTAACTGGGACTGCCCCTATGCTCTGCTGCCATCAACATCAAAGACGAGCCAGTTAATAGGATCTTTGACAGGTAAGATGTTAGGATCTTTGACGTGTTTAGTGAGAACCTTCCGCATATAATCAAAGAAAACAGGATGATGAAGTTATTTCAGATGTACCTGCATGTGAGTTTTTTTTCTTTGTTTCTTTGAATATAGCATCATCCCTGAAACCATCCAAAGTTACTCCCAAGATGTCTCCAATAGATACTATGCAGAAACATACCTTTTAATACTTGAAGGTGAATCATGACTTTTATCTTCTTTACGTTGATGAATCGCTTCCACTATGGCTTCAAATTCCTCCTTTACCCTTTCAAAAACTTTTGGACCTTTGACATCGCGTTTTGGTGTATCCACATCAATATCGTCACGCAATCCATGGGTTTCCCTGATACGTAATGGGCGGTACTTCTCGTTATGCACCAATGTCTCTGTCTCTTCCTTACCTTTCTTGCACGCGTTGGGTGCTTCCGGCCCCTTATCTAACATCCATTAAAGATGGTACAGTAAACATATATGAGCCTATTCATATAACTATAATGTGTATAATTGAAAATCAAGAACTCTTTAGACTCAAATTCATCAATCACATGTCTTTTGAAATACACTTATTTTATTTATATACTTGTTAACCTTGTTTGATTGTTTGAAACCTGTTATGGGTTCTAATTCTTACTTAGGCATTTCCACAAACACTTGCAGGGCACCAAAGCGAAATTAGGCAAAACAGTTGAAAACAATTCAGAATCATCCTATAAATATAGTAAGAGCTACGCAAACAAAATTTACATTTGGGAGGGAAATGATTTAGTGGGTGTTCTTGTGATTTCGAATACATTTTTAAACGAATAAGCAATCCATGCACCAGTATGAACAATCAAATCGAAACAGAGAGACAGGTACCTGAGGATCGATCAGGTTTCGATTCATCCATTGGAGATTTGGGAGCTTCTGGTGATATAATTATGACAGGAATCGATTTAGGTCTTCACAACAGACACAGATAGTGGATTAGGGATCTGAAAATTTCGAGGCCAAACACAAACTAATTTATAACACGAAACTAAATATAACATTTTTAATGTTCTCAAGTTTTTCATGTACGCTGTATGTTCCGGAGTATAATAAATGAAAGAAAACAAAATATTATATTTTTTTATTTTATTTTTAAATTTGATTTAACTTTTCACATCTCATTCATATACACTTATTTTATTATTTTTTCCCTTTCCTAAACACTCACAAAAACTATAGAGATTGATGAAAATGGATCTTTATATTTAGAAAATGGATCTATATATTGTAATTTCGTATTCCAAAATTAGAACGAAATGAATATTTTTTAGAGAGAAGATTATTAAAAGCTTCATTTCCTATCCACTCCATTCCACATTCCCTTAGCAAAACGCATACAAAGGCAACTCACACTCATTCTCTCTTGCAGAACCAAGCCCTCATTCTTTCATCGCCAAAGAAGCAGCTCATGCTATCGAGGTCACTCGTCGGCTTCTTATTGTCGAAGCCACTCGTCGGCTTCTTATTGCCGAGGCCACCTGTTGACTTCTTGTAGCTGAGGCTAGTTCTAACCAGCTTCTTCTCACTTGATCTGGTTCATCCAACAACTTCTTTCAGCTTAGTCTGGTCCTTCTAGCAACTTCTTTCTACTTAATTTGGTCCTTCCAACAACTTATTCCCGCTTAGCATGGTCCTTCCAACAGTTTCGTCCCGCTTAGCTTGGTCCTTCCAACAACTTCTTCCTACTTAGCGTGGTCTTTCCAACAACTTCTTCCTGCTTAGCCTGGTTCATCCAACAACTTATTCCCGCTTAGCTTGGTCCATCCATCAACTCCTTCCTACTTGGCATAGTCCTTCCAACCACCTTCTATCTCCTATAACTTATATATATATATATATATATATATATATATATATATATATATATGTATGCATGTTTATATGTTGTTAATATCTTTACATACTCTCATAATGAGTTATTTGTTGTTTGTAGTTAGGATCTATGCTTGGGACTAGCTCGGGGGTTATACGAAAAATCGTGTTTTTTTGTATTGTATGTTATAATGAGTCTGTGTTTCGATGTAAGTTTTATTCCCGCAAATGAGTCAAACAGATAACGACCAAACTTCCGTCGCGTAGCGGGAAAAAAACCATTTAAGTTTCCATATTGACTTTGTCTTCTTTACTTTTAAGAAATACTTTCTATGTTGTCTTTTTGAAAGACTTGTGTTTCATCTTATCTTTTCATTTTCAACTTAGGGCATTTTTGGGATTATTTTTGAAAACTCTTTATTAACTTTTGTAAAAAGTTAATAAATAGTTTTGAAAAGTAAGATCTAGTTACTTCTTGAAAACTTATTTTTGCTTTTATTTTTTTTTATCTTCTTTTAGTTTATTTAAACAAACTTTTAACTTATAAGTTAATAAGTAGATCAAAAAGTAATCTCAAACATGGCCTTAAACTTAACTTTTTTTAATATTTATTATTAAACAAATATAATAAATAACGAAATTTAATTAACTCAAAGAATTAAATTACTTTTGTATTCGCGCCAATTTAATTGTTGATAACTAATCTATAAAATCAGGTAAAATTCCCGCCAATTCTCATGTCTATAAACCGTTTCTTGATTCGCTCCAACTGATTACAACGATCAACCACCCATGACCCATCCTCCCTCATTCGCACGCATGTTTGAAAGAGAATTCATGACGAATCAATCATCGAAGACTATTGACGCAAATCAAGATCATAAGAGGCGGTGTTTCGAGAAATTGGTGGTCAGTAGAGAACGGATGACGTCACAAGATGCTAAATGTGCATTGGAGGCTGAATTCGTTGACGACACGGCTCTAATCGAGGCCACATCTGCGAATAATGGGTTCAAGAATCGTCATAGGACTGAACCTGATGCGGGTTTTGGAAATCATCCTGGAAATGATGGCAAGAAGAAGAGGAACAAATGGTTCAAGAAACAGGAGGAAAGGTGTTCGATGAAATGCCTGAATGAGAAAAAAATAAACAGTCAAGGGGTTAAAGATAAAAAACCAACTGAGAAGAAGATTTCAGAGGGCAAAGGTCAGAAAGGGTATAAGAAAATGTGTGGTAATTTGAAATTTGGTTACCAAAGAAAGGATACCAAGAAAGTTGAATTGACCACGCAAGAAACTGATGTGAATTTGAAGGTTTCAGTTGGGATTGAAAAAGAATTGACCACAAAATTGGTAGAAACTGAAACTGAAAATGTAGATGAGAAGGATAATGGGTTAAAGTTAACTCCTGTAGTTACTGTCCACACCAAGAACAATGAAGCAGAAGACCAACAAAATGTGTGTGAAAACACACCTGTTGGATCAAAGAAACTTGCATACTCAAGGGCAGAGATAGAGGCACTCCGGTCTGTGGATGAAGAGGGGCAAAAGAGTAAATGGGTCGACGTGTATTCTGGGTTTTCACCTTCTGTGGCTAGGGAGTACACTGGGCTTGTGGCTGATGTTAACAATCGGCTAACGGAAAGGTACAGTCGTGTGGTAAACTGTGGTTCTATCCGTCATGCAAATGCTAGTCTTAGTATGCCACCTGTTTTACCTTTGTGTTCATCATCATATTACATGTAGTTTGAACCATGTGATTCTGTAGGTTTCAAGGGAAAATTTCAACTGAAATTGCCTTGGTGTCAAACATTGTCAACTCATATTCGAATATGAATTCGATGTATGATGCATTTTCTGTAAAATGATGTTGATGACAGAAACTTAATGGCTCCTCGTATTCAGTCTTTTGAAACAATAATCTGATATTTGGCAATAAATATTGCTGAGTTAGATTAATCCAAATAGATTAATCTTGTTACTTTTGGAAATCCAAATAGATTAATCTTGTTACTTTAGGGAAAACAATTGAATTTGGATAGGATTGGGTCAAATTTTGAATATGGATATTGATGGTCAACATCCATTGGAATACTGTTAAACATTGATGATACATCTTGAAGCTTTATTCCGGTCTTTCTAACCAACTAGTGTGAACTGCGGCCTTAAGCCTTTAAATGAATATTTGCATTACATGTGTTCATGGTTCGATTTAAATTGATGAAACCGTTCAAGCCAGTCATCCATTTGGTTTCACGGTCACATGTCTTAAAATTTTGGTCAATCGACTTATAAATGTTCAAACTGGACCGATTGGGTTGCTTGGTGTTTATAAAACTATTTTCAAATGATCTTTGTTCAAACTTCCATGGAGCGTGTAAATAAGTCGAGTCAACTAATCTATAGCTCGACTCGTTTAACTTTAAAAACTCAAGTTTGGCTTGTTTCGAGCTCGGTTCGGGCTTGACTTGTTTATTATTCAACTAAGTTTTATTTATATGTATAATTATTTCTAATATATATCTATTATTTTATATATAACATAGATTATTTATTTTTTTCTTAATTCATATAGTAATATTTATTATGCTATTATATGTTATATTAAAGAAAATATTACCACGCATATATAAGTAGCAAGCTCGTTTATTCTAATCAAGTTCGTGCTATGAAGTTTGGGTTCGAGCTCCTTTATCAAACAAGGGCAAATTTAGGCTTGAATGTAGCTCGAGCTCATATAAAATTGGCTCGATTCAAGCTTTTAACGAGCTATAACTCACGAGCTGAGTGAAATATAACATCTAGCTCTTTTAAGATTAGTTAGCAAACACTCTCATACTCGTATTGTATAAGGGACTCTCCTTCAAGATTCCCCTTCTTGTTTCCTCACTATTAAGGTGTTCCACGGAGCTTCAGCCTCGGGTCGTCTTTTAACGGGTTCATTACATATCAAAGTTCAGATTCTAACTTGAGAAAAAGAAAGAAACGAGTTCATACTAAATTCGTGTTTGACACCATAATATAAATAATTCTGTAAAAATAAATTAAAAATCTTGAAAAGGTTAAAATTATCAAGCCAAATACTTATAATTAAAAGACTTTCGAAATTTAATTCAAAAAAATTAATTATCATGTAATTATATCTCTGCACGTTTATTTCATTTGTATTCCAGCAATGTAACTTCTTGGAAGTCAAGACTATAAGGTTATTTTTGTTTATATTTTATAAGCAGTAAAATACATTAGATTAGATGAAAATGACATATGCAATTTTATAATTGTTACTACGTTCTTTTCACATATTATTTTGTTGATATGGCTCAAAATATTGGCATGCATGACAATTTTGTGAGCTCATAAAAGGGTTAGGTGAAGTATTTTTAGAACCGGACCGTACAATGAACCGGTCGTCCTAGAAATTCACCGGTCGAACCCAGGGGTGTCAATCGTGTCGGGTTGACGAGTTAATAGGTTGAATTATGCAACATGACCCATGCTTTTATTCGTATAAAAAATTTCAACCCTAACATGGATACACTTAAATTCGGGTCAACCTGAACCCGACATGTTTAGCCCATTTATCTATATCAAAATCATAAAGTACTAAATCCAAAATCTAATTAATTTAAAATCAACGTTATGAGTCTACTCATGACTTGTCCCTAATTAAAGATATTTATAATCTCATGGGCATGATGATTTTCTAAGACACGCATGTGACTTTGGCCAAGTTCGATTTTGAACTAGCCTCGGCTTTAATGTGGGTTATGGTTGTGACTTCTTGTTGTTTGATCCGGTTTTAATGAATATCTCGACTGCATTTTAACTCTATTTTTGTATTTTTTATTTATCATTGCTTCTGAACCTCAAAATCATATATTAACCAATCAATAAGTATTTTCATTGATGTACTTATTATTCCATTCTTCAAAAAAAAAAAAAAAAATAGAGGATGAACCACCGGAAAATCATTCCGGAGGCTATTCAAAGACGATTAACAAAGTTCTTCGTTTCCAATCTACCGGATCGATGTAGTGGAAGCGATATAGCGGGGGCCGTTCGACAATACGGTGCCATCTTTGATATCTATATTGCACGGAAAAGAGATAAAGGAGGTAATCGATTTGGATTCGTTTCCATGCTTGACGTAAAAGATAAAGTTGAGATGACGAACTTGCTAAGCAGTATTCGTTTGGGAGCTTTCACTTTAAAGTTCAACGTGGCTTGGTTCGTGTTAGAAGACGGAGAAATCGGGACAAAAAATTCGGACCAAAGGCAACCAAATAGGAATGGGATTGATTCGGGTGTCCACAGGGAAGGTAAAGATCCGGTCTACAATGCGGGAGGAAGATCTTACAAGGAGACTTTGATGGGGAACAGTAACTATAATGTTCAGACACGTTTGATCAAGATTGATAACAAAATTCAAGCGTTCAAAGATCTACAGGGGAAGGCTACCGTGGCTAGAATGATCGACATGGATGCTCTTAAAAACATTCGGACTATTGTGAAGAAAATTAATCCAGGTGGAGGTCGGGTGCAATACCTGGGCGGCTTTACAGTGTTAATTTCATATGATGACAGGAAGACGACGATTGACGCGATGGAGTCGGCTAAAGGTATGTTGGGCAGGTTCTCTCATATTTATTTATGGGAGGGACAATCATTGGGTTTTGAACGCCTAGCTTGGCTTAAGATTTACGGTCTTCCCATGCATTTGCTCCATAATGATGTGATTGATACTGTGGGGAATTCCTTTGGCAAACTAGTACATAAGGCTAACAGGTCTGAGAGCGACCCGGATCTATCCTTCGAGTACATTGGTGTTCTTACCGGTGAAGGAAAAAAAATCTCTGAAGAGGTGGACGTGTGCTGGAGAGATCGCAAATTTAGAGTTTGGGTTTCGGAAGATTCCAGCGAATGGGCTCCGGACCTTAGTGAAGTCAATGATGAAGAAACGCGGTGTAGTGGCTCGGCTGAGGACAGTGATGTTGATAGATCTAATGGTGATGAGGAGATGCAAGAGGATTTGAATGGAGGTGACGTAATTGAACCGTTGCCGGAACCGGAGAAGACCAGCGGAGAAGGTAACGCCGGTGACACGGCGTCAAATTTGGTAACCCCTTTGATAATCAATGACAATCAATCAACATTTAAGGATATAGCGGTTGAAAAGGAAACAAATTTGGAGGAGGATTTTATCTCGAGTAATTTATTCCCCTTTGACCAAGCTTTAGAAGATGGCATTTTTGTTCAAGTTGGAGGGGTTAATTTGAATAAAAAAAAAAAGAAAACAGGTTTGCAAAATGTGGGCCACCCATTTCCTATTCTAGTAGCAATGAGATTTTAAAGCAAGGAAAGAAGCCCAAGTGCAATAACCCTTTTGGACTTAATGATATATTGGGCATTCAAGACGATGAAGAAACTTGTGGGGAAGAGTGCTTGGAAAGAAACGCTAAAGGAATTTACAATTCCTCTGACAACCACATGGTAGCTGATAATGCTGGGAGAAGAGATGGGGTTCCCATTACGTCAGTTGTGAATTTTTTTTCTCAAGAGCAGGTTGGAGAAAAGGATAGGATCAAGACAGAGGTTGAAGATACGGTCCGCTTCGGTGAGACTTTGGGTGCTAAATTAAATGGGTTTCAGACTTTGGTCAGAGAAACAATTAAGGAAATAGGGCTACAATCAGGTGATAAATGAATTTTTTATCCATAAATATTAGAGGGATTGGGGTTGTTGGAAAACCTAGTTGGGTTAAAGGCTTAAAAGAAAAGTTTGGGGTTGATTTTTTGGCGATACAGGAAACGATGAATTCTGGGGTCCGCAATTTTGATTATTCCAGGTTGTGGGGCGGGGGCGGTTTTGAGTTCGAGGTGGTGAATGCTATGGGTAGGTCGGGTGGTCTAATTAATATCTGGAATCCTAAATTTTTCAAGAAATTTTCTTCGGTTCAGAACCAAAATTTCCTGGTGACTTCGGGATGCCTAGTTGAAGATGGGTCTGTTCTAAATGTTATTAATGTTTATGCGCCTCAAAGGTGGGTGAAAAACGGGACCTTTGGGACCGGATTAAAGGGGTGATGCAGAGTAGTCAAGGGATGTGGATTATTTTGGGGGACTTTAATGCCGTGAGGTACCCGGAAGAGCGTAAGAACTCTAATTTTAACAGTTTATGTGCATCGAATTTCAACTCTTTTATTGACGATGTTGGGTTACATGAATATTTTATATGGGGGAACAAGTACACCTTCTTGGCAAGCAAAGGCGGGGGAGTTAAGCTTAGTAAAATAGATAGAGCCTTGGTATGTCAAGATTTTTTCAACAGGTGGCCGTTAGCTTGCTTAAGAGCCCTTCCGAGGGGTTTGTCAGACCATTGCCCTCTTTTGCTTACGTTGGTGGACTCTAATTATGGTGCTAAGCCTTTCCGGTGGTTTAACTCCTGGTTAGAGAGAGAGGGGTGTGAGGGGGTGGTGGCTCGGGCTGTAGATGGGTTTGAATTTGAAGGGGCTCCAGATGTGGTCATATCAAAAAAATTCAAATGTGTTAGGGAGGCGTTAAAATCTTGGTGGAACGAGGTGATTAAAGAAGAAGGATTGGAACTTGCCAATCTTAAGGAAGAAATGGAGAGAATGGAAAAAATTATAGAAGATCGTGATCTTGAAGAAGAGGAAATGTGGGTGTGGGAGGAGTGTAGAGTTGGGATGGAGATGTTACATAGTTATAAAAACAGGGACTTGAAACAAAAATCTAGAGTCAAGTGGGCTACTCAGGGAGACGACAACACAGTTTTTTTTCATAGTTTCATTAATGGAAGAAAAGCAAAAAATGCTATTCCAGGTTTGTTAGTTGATGGTAGATGGGTCTCTAAGCCTTCTCATGTCAAAAGGGAGGTTTTGAAGTTTTTTAGAAGCCACTTTGTTGAAAGACATAAAAGAAGACCTGGTTTAATTTGTCATGGGATAAAGAGACTGGATGAAGGAAGTGCAGCGGGTTTAGTGGAGCCGTTTACTAAAGAAGAAATCAAATTGGCAGTTTTCGATTGTGGGTCAGATAAAGCCCCGGGCCCTGATGGTTTTAATTTTAGGTTTCTTAAACATTTTTGGAACCTATTTGAAGATGATTTCTGGAAATTGCTATCCGAATTCCATAGCACAGGTACGATCAATCATGGGTGTAGCACGGCATTTATAACCTTAATTCCTAAATCGAAGACTCCAGTGGGGTTAAAGGACTATAGACCTATAACCTTGATCGGTATTATTAGCAAAGTTATTTCTAAAATCTTGGCTACCCGGATAAAGAAAGTGTTGGGTTTAGTCATTTCCGAAACTCAATCAGCTTTTTTGAAGGATAGATTTATCCTAGATGGTCCTCTGATTATAAATGAGGTGATTGGTTGGCTTAAAAAGAAGGGTGAGCGAGCTTTTATGCTTAAGATTGATTTTGAGAAAGCCTATGACTGCGTGAATTGGGGCTTTTTGATCTCGATCTTGGGCCAGATGGGGTTTCCAGATTTATGGTGCACTTGGGTGAAAGGGGTTTTAGAATCTGCCAGATCTGCAATTTTAGTTAACGGCTCGCCTACCTTCGATTTCCAGTGTGGTAAAGGATTGAGACAAGGGGACCCAATATCTCCCTTCTTGTTTCTCGTGGTGATGGAGGCTCTCGCTTGTATGCTAAGGAGATTCAACGAAACGGGCGAGTTTATAGGTGTTAAAATTAATAATACAGGTCCGGTTATCTCTCATCTTTTTTATGCAGACGACGCATTGATTATGGGAGAAGGCTCTCGTTTTAACATTCAGAAAACTGCTCGGCTGCTTCGGGTTTTCTACATGTGTTCCGGATTAAAAATCAACCTCCAAAAATCTACTCTTTATGGGATTGGTATACAAGGGTTGGAGATTTCTAATTTGGCAGGTTTCCTCGGGTGCAAGGTGGGGGAATTCCCTTTCAGTTATTTGGGAATTACGGTGGGGGCAAATATGAATCGGATTTGTCACTGGAACCCGGTTATTGAAACTATTCAGTCTCGGTTGGCCCTATGGAATGCAAAGACGTTGTCTATGGGGGGTCGTTTAACTTTGATTAAATCTGTCCTCGCGAGTCTCCCTATTTATTACTTCTCGTTGTACAAGGCGCTGGTAAATGTTATACATCAGATTGAAAGCATCATGAAAAGATTCTTATGGGCTGGGGGGGCGAGGGTAGCAAGATTCATTGGGTAGCTTGGGATACGGTTACTTTGTCGAAGAAAGACGGGGGACTCGGTATATCCAAAATGTGTGATGTGAACTCCGCTCTTCTCGCAAAATGGGCATGGCGGTTTGTTACAGAAACAAATTCCTTGTGGAGGAAGGTCGTTGAGTTAATTCACTGTGGGCGGGGAGGGTGGTCTTTTTTACCGATAAAAAGATCCTTTACGGGTCCGTGGCAGACCATTGTTAAGAGCCTGGAAAAGATCAAAATTCACGGAAAAAGTTTACAATTTTTTATGCAGGCTAGCTTGGGAGACGGTGAAGATATTAGATTTTGGAAAGATATTTGGTATGGTACGGTTCCTCTTAAAGATCGATGGCCGAAGCTTTTCACTCTGGAAACGAACAAGGATTGCAAGGTTGCTGAGAGACTCTCCTTACAGAACAGGGAAATACGGCTGCAGCCAAGTTGGTCGAAAAGCCCATGTACTGTGGAGGAAATTTCCGAAGGACAGGATGTTATTTACATGCAGACCCGAGTCTCGTTCTCGGCTAATAGGGACAGATGGGCATGGATCGGTAGCAAAGATAATTCCTTTTCAGTTGCGCAGCTCAAAGATATGCTCAGAAAAGATAGAGACACTCGAAGGAATCAGTTTATGAAGTGGGGGAATTGGGTTCCGGCTAAAATCAACATGTTCATATGGAGAGCGGAGATGGGTCGTATTCCTACTCGCACCGCCTTGGCAAGAAGACAGGTTCAATTAGATAATATTATATGTGTTCTATGTGATACAGCCGATGAGGACCATAATCATGTTCTCATAGGTTGTGGTTTTGCTTTTGGGGTTTGGGACGCGGTTGGGAAGTGGTGCAAAATAGACCCAATTTTCGCTTTTGAGCTTTCGGATGTTTTGTTGCTGCACAAACAGTTTGACGGTACTAAGTGGGCTAAGAAGATCATTAGAGGCATTGTAATGATCTCGTGTTGGGCCATCTGGAAGGAACGAAATAAAAAGATCTTTGAGGGGCACATTCCTAGAGTAGCCGAAGTAGTGGCTTGTGTCAAAGCTGTTTCTTTTCTTTGGTTGAAATGTCGAGCTAGATTTAAATATTTAGTTTGGAAGGATTGGATGGTAAACCCATTGTATATGTTGTAATTGTTTTGGTAGGCGGTCTTTGTTTTGAGGACCCGCCCTTTGTTTTTTAATGAAGTTCACTGTTCAAAAAAAAAATAAGTATTTTCATTAATTGTTGTTGTTGACGGTGACAGATTCAAGATTTTTTTCATAGGAATTCATATTTTTTCGATAATTAGATTTCTCGGGTCAGGTCGGGTTAGGGAACAAAATGAAACACGATATCATAATATATTTGGGTCTTTTTTAAAGCATGAGTCTGACATATTTAACCTTAAAACTAAATTAAATAGATGAGCACTAAATGCTATAGGGAACAAAATGAAATACGATATCATAATAAATTTGGGTCTTTTTTAAAGCATGGTTCTGACATATTTAACCTTAAAACTAAATTAAATAGATGAGCACTAAACGTTATAGGACATACAAACTAAATAAAAAAACAACATATGAAGGGAACCCAAGATTATGAGATTATCAAACAAAAAAAATTAACCATTTTTACTAGCTGGAGTAAAAGAAATTAAATTTTATGTATTATATTCAATCCAAGGAATAAATGTCTTGTGATACTTCAAAATTAAAATCCTCCAAGTCACTAAAAGACAAGTTATAAAACTTAGGGCTGTAAACGAACTGAACGTTCAGCGAATAGTTCGTGAACCGTTCGACGGAAAGTTCGTTTACGTTCGTTCGTTTAATAAATTGACAAACATGAACAAGGAATTCCGTCCGATTAACTAAATGAACGAACATGAACAGATGTCTCGTTCGTTCAGTTGTGTTCGTGAACGTTCGGTAACATGTTCGTGAACGTTCGTTCGGTTATGTTCGTGTTCGTTCATGTGTCGTTTGTTTATGTTGTTTATTAAAGATTTTTGTATATTTCTCTTTTATTTTATCTAAACCTTTTATAGTCTTTAATTTTTATTTTATTTTATTTTTTTACCTAAAATTAACTAAGTAAAGTAAGTTCGATAGAAGTACAAAAAAACTTGATATTAAAATGATCTTATTAAATGTTCATTTTGGAAGACATTAGGGTTGATATCAAAAGTCCCAAACTATCCTTCGTTCGGTTTCGTTAGTGAACCGTTCGTGAACAAATCCATTTCCTTAATGAACGAACACGAACATGAAATTTCGTTCGGTTGGTGTTGGTGAATCGTTCATGAACAAGTTAAATGCTTAACGAACGAACATGAACACGGCTTCGTTCGGTTCGGTTCTAACTAAATCAATTATAAAGGAGGGGGTTCGAACCTGGAACATCCTTGTTAGAACTCAAGGCGTTAACCATTGCACCGGTTTTCAATTAGTTCACTCCAATTTTTTATACAGGTGTTATACTAAAATTTCAAAACTCGAGTGGCTCCGGTAAGGTGAACCTCTCTAGTAACCTAGATCCACCCCTGGTTGTTGAACTTAAAAATCATCTATTAACCAACTAGTGTAATGCGTATATATGTATTACTAGGTTAAAATCATGTGTATTACATGGGTTAAATAAATAAAATGTTATATATTTAGTAAAAAAAAATTATATGTTAAAAAACCCGTAATAAACCAGTATATTACATCGATTAAATAAAATTATAATGTAATTTGTTAATAAACACATTTGTCAAAATATGTTTTTAATAAAAATGTAATTTGTCGTGACAGTTATTAGGTCTGTTAAGTTAGTTTTTAAAACATTTTTTTTAACTGAGTATTAATTTTTTTAATTTAATTGATAAATGTTAGTTCATATTAAGTTCATTTGATTGATGATATAATAAATATTTATAATTAAATAATAAGTATTCATAATTAGATTTATTAATATAAATATTATTATTTAATAGGAAAGATAAATAGAAAATCTAATATTTAATAGAAGAGGGAGCCGAAAAAATAAAGATGAGCAGTAACCAGAGAGTGACACGTGTGTTGAAAAGATTTTCATTTATTAGAGTAGTAAGATATAGCCCTAATAACTTTGGATGACAACTAATTTATTGATTTCTATAATTAAGTCTTTATCAATCATCTTATATTTGTTAGTAATTATATTTTTACATTTTTAATAAAAAAATACCATAAGATGGTTTGTCAACTATAAACCTTAAGACAATTTCATCATTTTCCAAATTAAAATGAAATATCAAAATCACTGCCAAATATAATAGAGAATGATTTATGCATATAATACTTTTTTATTACACAAGATAAGATTATATATTGTGTATATATGGGATTTTATTATTATATACAAATTACAAGCTTAGCACACAGCAAACCGGAAAACTCATTAGGTGAAGTAGGTAAGTACAAGTTGTATTTATTTAAGACGTGCCACCAAACTTTTATTTTACTAAAATTAACCACATATTTATTTTTTTAACTGTGACCGAAATTTTATTTTGAAAACTAGTACATCCTCTAGAACCCCACATTTATTAAGTCCTTATCTTTACTGACAGGTAGTTCATAGTTATGGCTACGACATTGCTTATTTTATGTTAAAATATCAAGTATGTCCAAATAGGTAATGAAGATTCAACCTGCCCACGCAGGTTCGAATCTGATCCGAGCCGAACCGGGTTTTAGTCCGGAGTGCGTTACGCTAGCGGGGTTTGGCCCGTGTAGCGGCGCAACTGCTGTCAAGTGGCAGCAAGCTCCATGGTTTCCCGGTGAAAGCCTAGCCTCTCGTTCTGAACCCGCGGGCCCGGTTCAGACAACGTAGTGGTTAGGTTGAGGGGTAACGGGTCTCCGAATTTCGAAGATGCGACTGCCACTTAAAAAATGAAAGTCCCCTTTCAAAAAAAAAAAAAAGTATGTCCAAATAGGCAAATATCATGTCACAAGACTTTGTTATAAATATTTCAATGTCAATGAACGAGTCATCCACCGTGTTACATTACAAAGAGTTCTATTTTTTATTTTCTTAAATCTTCAAAACTTTATTGTAATCTAAGTCATTAATACTTTTTACCGTTTCAACATCAAATATTTTATGTATTTATAAAACTTGTTGGATATTTTAATGTAATTAACTTGTTTGATCAATACATATCATCCTAAATATCAAACAAGTTAGGAGGTGCGGAGTGCACGCTTATTTGAGTTTATCATGATATAACGAGGGTACGGGGGCAGTGTCCCTGAAAACGGGGTCCAAGGGGCGCCAGCCCCTGGCTGAGATCGAGCTGCCAAAGGTAGTTATTGGTGTAAAAATCCGAGTAAAAAAATGGGCCGATTTATTTAAAATTTGAATTTCGAATTTGAAATAAAAGGAATAAACTGCCAAAGGCTTATATTGGTTTTCCTAGATAAACTTGATTGATCATACGATGTTTCTTTCACTTTGGTTCAATATCATCACAAAATTCTCTATATTTGGTGTTCTAAATTCCTTGATTTGTATCCGACGATCAAACATTTTGGTGAACCATCAAATAGTTTTAATCTGAAAGTGATCACACGTCTTTCATAGTATCCAAGTTTCAATATGTTTTTCTGCAATTTCTATAACAAAACCTGTATAATATGATTTATGACTTTTTAAAACTAAACTTATTTTTTGTCGATTTTAATATTCATTAAAAATTAAAATACAACGACTACTAAAATGTGACAAAATATCATTTGTTTATTTTAGTGTAATTAAATTGACTTGTTGACCAAGTGAATCATCATATACATCAAACAACGCAAGAGGTGCGGAGTGCACACTTATTTGAGATTATTATGATTTTAGGAACCTAATTGACACTTAGGGTGAAACCCTAAGCAATTGAGGTTCCATGGGGACAACGTTCCATTAGCGGGGTTCAGAGGGAACGCCCCTAGAAGCGAGGTCCAAGGAGGGGCAGCCCCTAACGGTCCAAGGGGCAGAGCCCGGCTAGAGTCGAGTTTAAAATAGATAATTGCCAAAGGCAATTTTTGAAATTATAAAATTGGAGATAAAATTCAAATTTAAAATGGATAACTTTTAAAGGCAATTTCTGTCTCCAATCCTTGCAAAACTGATTTCTTGATCATTTGGTAAATTAACTGGTTTACTAAAAATAAAATCTCTCATACACACATATTCAATTCTTATTTCTCAATCTTAGTTTTATCCTATTGAAATATTCAGGTAAACCACTTAATAATTTCAATTTTAAAGTGTTTCACGACTCTCATCAGATATATAATCTATGATAATCTATGAAATCCCCTGCATATCAACTGTTATATTTAAATATTGAAAAGGTAACATTCATTAAAATAATTTTAAATTTCTTAACGGGGACAATAAAATACATTCAATAGAAACAAAAGTTTAATTCACATCAAAGTTTTTGTCACCAACCATGGTACGATCAGCCGTTATTCGCGACGTTAATTAATAACTAATATAAGCAAAGTCAAAGTCGATCAATTTTGTAAGAATAAGATACGATGATTAATTAAAAAAAGTCACTTAGATGCTAAAGCATTTACCACTATTTCAAAATAACTAGGTTTTTAAACTCCACTTAATATTTCGTTTAAACGACCCGTCTAATATTGTTGATCTAACCAAAAAAATAAATTTTAAATGGTTAAAAAAAAGAAATCTAAAGTACAAAAATAATTATATTTCAATTAAATAGTTCAACGTTAAATAATACGAAAATAATAAAAAAATAAAAGAAATGACTGATTAAAAAAAGGCAAAAAAAAGCTCTCTCCGGACTCGAACCCGGGTCCCTTGAGTTACAATCGTGGGCCCAATCAACCATCTAACCAATCCTATTTTTTATTTTATTTCCATATTCATTTGCATATATCTAAACAGAAATGCAGTTGGAACAAAAAAAAATTGTGCCAAATCACCACATCTCACGTGACATGGCGGCCCAATGACATGAAATAAATATTCACGTCGTAAAAGCGAATGTCACTCCGCCGTAAAACTTGAAAACGTGGCGTGAAAAAACCCGAACGCAATTACAAATGCAATGATTAGAAATCTAAAACCTAATTAAAAAAAACTAAAAAAAACACTACCAGATAAAATAGAAAGTATCCCCCTTCATGAACTTTAAATATAGTGTATATATATAATTACCACTGAGAAACAATAAATAAATTATGAAATGTTATAGATATTAAAAATAACATTTCATCCGAATTCTATTATTTGACAAAATCATTTTTATTTTGTATACACTGTTGTGCTTTTATAAGATGGGTTGAGTTATAGTAAAAAAGAGTATTTAATTTAAAAAGGGTAAGAAGGATTATGGGTTGTACATGTATCATTTTATTGTTTTTGAAGAGATGACATATTGGTCATTGTGTCAAATACGTCAGGTTATTGCGTCTAATGTCAGGTTATTGTGTCAGATAATGTATTTATCATTGTGTTTTACGTTTTAGATAATTTCATTTTATTTTTGTCACTTTTATTTTATGTATTATATATAACACATTGATAAAAAAATATTTTACACAAAAACCTGACATTATACACAATGGTGAAAAATAATTGACACATTGACTTGACAACACAATGACGAGCAATAATCACAATGAGTTGGAAAACATTATTTTTTTTCTCCATTTATGTATATAACGACACTATACTCGTTCTAAATATAAAAAACGCTCGTTTTTATGATATAATTTAAAAAAAAAATACCATATGTAAAAGTTATGAACGCTTAAAAAATGGGGGGAACTTAATAAAAAATAAACAAAAGTGGTCATGACTAAATACCATTTTAACAACTTTTTCTCCTATAATTTGATCTCAACCATTAAAAATATATCTAATAGCTTTAAATCTTTCTCACACTTTTTAAATTTAAAAACCTTTTTATTTGAATCTAATCCTTTAAAGCAAATATAATTTATAAACAAGGAATTTATATCTTTTGGAAAGAGTATGTTTAAATATATATTGAATTGAAGTTGTTGCAAAAGCCAAACTTGTAAGTGTTCAAGCATAATTTACAAACGATTAATGCATTAGTCATTTAACTCTTTTCTTTATTATATATTGAATTGAAATAGTTACAAAAGCCAAACTTGTTAGTCTTCAAGCATAATTTACAAACACTTAATGCATTAGTCATTTAACTCTTTGAGTAAACTTTGTTTTTGGCCCCTGTGGTTTGGTTAAAATAACGGTTTTGATCCAATAGTTTCAATTTAACTTTTTTAACCCATGTGGTTATCTAATTTTCTCAATTAAGCCCAACCCATTAACTCTGTTAGTTTTTTCAGTTAAAATTAAAGGTATTTTAGTATTTTTACTGATAGGGACTAATTGTGTCATTTTTTTAATATTCCCCACCATCTTCATCCTCACCATCTTCATCTTCGTCCCTCACCACCACCACCGCCACCATATCCTTCCCTTCCGGCCACCACCTTCAATTCCGGCACCCCACGCAACCAACACCGCAACACCACTGCTACCCCCACACTCAAATTCAAGGTGACCACAATGACAAAGAATTTTAGATCTTGCAAAATTAGCAAAGAAAAAAGTAGGTTTCTATAAAATTGGGTTTCCTACTGGTTGTATTATGATGCTACAACCAACTAACCGGAAAACGAGAAGGCGGTGGTGGCTTCCAGTGAAACTAACAGATATGTGAGGGATTGAAGGTGGCGGTTCCCTCCCTTTGTCAATTTTGCTCCTCCACCTGCAGGCGGCGGTGGCGGTGGGCACCTCCACCTTGTGAACACCTGCTGAACCAGACTTGTGAACATCTTCATTACGAACACCTTCTAAACCAGCCGCCCCCTCTGTCGTCGCCGCCACCGCCGCCCCCTCCGCTTCTGCCCCTTCTACCGCCTTGCTTGAACTAGCCTCATCCTCCGCCACCTTGCCAGAACCAGCCGCCACCTCCTTCATCGTCCCTCTCTCTGCAGATCTGAGCATTTGGGTGAGAACAAGAGTTTTCTTGTTTAGGGCATGTAATTACAAAACTAGTCCCTTGTTATTTGAGATTATTACATAAATAGTCTTTTTATGTGAAAAGTATAAAATACCCTCCTATTTAACAGAAAAAACTAACGAAGTTAATGGGTTGGGCTTAATTGAGAAAATTAGGTAACCACAGAGGCCAAAAAAGTCAAACTAAAACTATTGGACCAAAGCCGTTATTTTGACCAAACCACGTGAGCAAAAAATAAAGTTTACTCTAACTCTTTTCTTTATTTTATTTTCTCTCTTTTATTGAATTGATTTTTCTTCATCTTTTTAATTTTCAATTTTTTATGATTTATTTTATAATGTAATCTTATTTTTTCTATGTTTTAAGGAAACGTTAATTTTTTTCGGAGTAAAGTGTCATTTTCGTCCCTATGGTTTGGTCATTTTAGCCAATTTCATTCAAAAAGTTTTTTTTTTAGTTTTTTCGTCCCTGTGTTTTCAAAATCTAGACATTTTCATCCAAATGACTAACTCAGTTAAATATTTAATGTTAAAACAGGGGCATTTTCGTCTTTTCAAAATTCCTTTTTTAACCGCTTTTATTACATCTTCATCTTCTTTCTCCCACACTTATCAGACCTTTTCTAAACCTAATAAGAAGAGAAGCTGATCGTTAAATATTTAACTCGTCGTCGGAAAGATCCGACGAGTTGACTTATCTTTTCTGTTCTTTTTACTTAAATGGATAATCAACAGATTTATGTGATATTTCCAAGACTAGGATGATTAATATCAAAGCTGAAGCAAGCTAACGATATCTGTACTCGGGAAGCTCAGAGACGAGTTCAATGGCGAAATGAAACCATATGGCAAACAAAAACTTACTGCTATAGGATCCATTTAGCCGTCTAGGGCATTACACATAACCAAAATCGGGATATGGGAACAACTTACATACCACCGTCGCTTTGCCTCTGTCGCCGAGGCTGCGCCGGAACCCTGATCTGGGTTTGTCGAAAACCGTGTTTGGCCGGTTTCGGCCATGTAACCATCACCGCCTCATGTTCCGTTGCCTGAGTCCGTTTGAACGCCAAAGCCATCGTTGTCTTCCTCTTTTAGCCGCTGTTGTTGGAGGTTACTGTCACACATCCCTTTATCGGGATTGGATCAAAACTCACCGGATCTGGCCAAGATTGGAGGTTCCGTTGCCTCAGTCAACTCGTCGGGAAATTAAGGGGGTGTTTGGGATTACTTATTAAGCTACTTATTAACTTATTAACTTTTTTTAAAAGTTAATAAGTTAAAAGTTTGTTTGGATAAATCAAAATGAGATGAAAATATAAAAGAAATAAGTAGTTTTTGAAAAGTAAGTCCCACTTACTTTTCAAAACTACTTATTAACTTTTTACAAAAGTTAATAAGTAGTTTTGAAAAGTAATCCCAAACACCCCCTAAGAAGATGGAGAAGTAATAAATAAAAGGGGTTAAAGAAAGGAAACTTAAAAAGATGAAAATGCCAATGTTCTACCGTTAAATATTTAACTAAGTTAGTTATTCGGATGAAAATGGCTAAATTTTGAAAACCCAGGGACGGAAAAGCTAAAAAAAAACTTTTTGAATGAAATTGGTTAAAATTGTCAAACCACAGGGACGAAAATGACACTTTACTCTTTTTTTCCACTCGTTAACGCGCTGCAACGCGTGAAGGTTTTGTTTTTTATGTAAGTTTCAAAGAAGTTTTTTTTACGCTGATTAACACACCGCAATGCACAGACTTTAATCACCCTACCCACCTGACGCGTGTTCTAACCCAGACAACGACGGTTTTTAAAGTTTTTTTTAGCTTTGATTAACTTTTTTATTACCCTTTTTTTACTATTTTTACGTTTTTTTTAGTTTACGGTTTAAACTTTTCGTTAAATGGTTTCTTTGAGTTAATTAAATATTTTCTTAAAGACCACAAACTTTTTTACAACACGGCTTTTTCATAGTTTCCGAATATGTCGTCACGTTGTCCTTATGTTTATCTACGTTTCAATGTGCATTACATTTAAAATGGTCATTTTTAGCCGTTTAGCACACCGTAACAACACATGGGTTCGAGGCAACGCTTCGTTGTTATTTTTTTCAACGATTCTACACCTCCGCAAAACGGGAGTCTTAATATTAGTTGTTTATAAGAAAAGGGAAATTCACTCTGAGATATTTAAATAAAAAGAGTCGTGTGTAATTAAGATATGGACTTGAATCTAAAGTCAATACTCGATGCAATAGAAAAGTTGACGGCAAGAAACCGTGTGGAAGGGCGTAAGTTGTACTTTTATGGTACGACTAACAATTGCATGTTTTACTTGTTAGTATTGCTTTTTAATATATTTTAGTGATACACAATTATAAGTATATTCCATAATTTCATGTTAAAATAAAAATGATAATATCGAGTTAGTGTTGGTGGATGTGGGTGTTGGTAATGATGATGTGGCACCCGAGAAAGAATAGAGAGGTGTATAGATATTGATAGCGAAGAGAAAGAGATGGTTAAGGGGTGGGAGTGGTACCCTCCCATTTTAAAGTATCATTTTAAATCCATCAATTATAAGATGTCACCTCATTTTAAAAAACTAACCTTTTAGGTAAGAGTGGTACCCTCCAACCCTCTTATTTAAAAAAAAATTAAAACAAATCTATACTATATAATAAATAAAGGTTTTTATGGATACTTGTCATTCCCATTTTCATCCTTAATATTTTTTTCCCGCCTCTCTCTCCTATTAATTATATAAATTTGTTTAAAAAAATTTAAAATTTTTGTTTCCCGCCTCTCTCTCCTATTAAATAATAATGATATATATAATTATTTTTATAAAATGTTTTTTGTTTAAAAAAATAGCTTTATTCATAAAACATTTTTATAATTTGAACTTTTCTTTCATTCTTTTTATAAAACATTTTTAAAAAATAACTATATAACGTTTCTAAAATTTGTATTAAAAAACTATGTAATATGTAAATATTTATTACTAAGTATATATAACACTGCATTTATTCACCATGTGTAATATAACGGGTTTCTAACCTATATTATAATAAATGAATAACTATACTTGCTACGTGTTGACTTCTACTAAAGTCTAGATTTTTGTTTTACGCCTCTCTCTCCTATTAAATAATGACGATGTTAAATAATTAAATATCTAAAATTTATTCTAATATTTTATTAAAAATTACTAAATCATAATAAAATTTCAATTATATCTTATTTTAAAATACAATTTTATAATTCTTAAATCTTCATTATTTGTTATTTATAATTTTTAAATCTTCATTATTTCTTATTTCACCGATTACTGATAACATCCAACATACAAATCTTAATAGAAAATGTTGTTTTATAAAAAAGTTATATTTATTCAACCCATGTAAAACATGGGTTTTTAACCTAGTCAAATCAGTAAACTAAAACTTTAATTAATTAATTAAAAATACATAATAAATTAAAAGACAATAAATAAAAAAAACAATTAATAAAAACAACTTAAAAAACACACCTAAAAAATTAAAAATCACATGATCAATCATACTTTGCGGCTATTTCTCATTTCCGTTTTATAATTATTTCCAACATCGATCCGTTTAGATGGCCGTGCGGTTCTGAAAACAATTAAAATTCTCGGTCCAGTATTAGAATAAATTGCAGTGGATGATGTAGAAATAGTGGGTGATAACACGTGTTAAACTCTCAGATGATACCATGTCCTAACAAATGATATATATAGATTTTTGACTCTTAGATATTTTTGGAAGTCACACAACGGCTTCAACTTCAATTTGAGCGGGTTAATATACCCGTTGGTTGAACCCGCTACGCACTACCTGCTGAAGCCGCTTGGGTTGCGACGGTGTACCCGCCAACCCGCCCCCTACCCGCTGTGAACACGTGCTCCACTGCCAGTCCCCTTAAGAGGGAGACTGTATGTGCCAGAATTGGTGGCGGCAGAGGACGTAGTGGTGGCTGGAGACGAGTGCAGAGAAGGGCGTAGGGGATTTACCGGTGAAGATGGCGGAGTGAGAGGAAAGGGATGATTATATTTATATTTATACGTTAACTACTTTAAATCTAAAGTTCTTTAAAATTAAAGAAAATAAAATGTAAAAAATAGTTTGATCATTTTATATGGGAAGATTGAATGGGAAAGATAAAATGTAAAATATGTGCTTCTAACTAGAGTTGTTTACGGTTAAGTTAGCATGAATTCAGGCTTGGGTCAATGATGAAACAAGCAGAGCCAAGTAATGAATCAACAACTTGACTCAGTTTTTTCAATTTTGATAATTTTGTATGTTTATTTTTATATAAGTCTCAAGAAACAATTACAAAAAAATTTCAAATTCAACAAACCTTAAATAATATATTATTAATATATTAAAATATTAAAAAAAGAAAAGAAATATGACCTAATCTTTTTTTGAAAGGCAAATTTTCTTAATTCCTGATAGGAGTAAGACTTGAACCTATGACATCTCCAAACCTTGGTATTCTTAAAGGATTTTCCTGTACCATTAGGCCACAAACCCCAATAAATATGACATAATCTATACGAGCATGACGTTTGAGTTACTCAAACCAAATCAGTTTGAGCTTTGAGGTTTTAAACAAGCTATCTACCTTCGGCTCAAATATTTATACGCGCCATCGAGCTAGAGCAAAATTCGTTGAGTTGAGCTAAATTAATTCTTGAAAATATTTTTTTTTCATTTGCCATTCTCGCAAACAAAAATAAATTTTATCTGTATTTTATAAAAGGGAAAATATGTTAAAAGTAAAGAAAATGACAAAAAACATTTTACATCTCATGCCCCGTTTGTCAAAGAAATGACTATTTTTTTCCAAATATTTTACATTCACAAGTTACATTTGAATATAATCTTACAAAAAAAATATTTTATACTTCAATTTACTCTATATTATTCTATCATGACTCTAACGTTAATATTTTAATATAAATTTTAGAATGATAATCCATTCCGGAACCAATAATATTAATAATAATATAAACTAGACTAAATTAAAAAAATTGTGATTTATAATCACTCAAATTAAAAATAAGTACTTTAAAATTTTAACTTTCACTCACTTTCATTTATTAAAAAAATTCTCAAATTTATCGTCCTTTTGACTAACTTGAGTTAAACATTTCAGTTAAGTTAAGTTAAGGACATTATTGTGTTTTTAGATATAAAGGACTATTCTTGTAAATGCAAAAGTTTTTTATTTTTCTTTTCTTTTCTTTATTTTTCTTTTATTCTTTTTATCATTTTTATTTTATAGATTTTGTTTAAAATTTTAAGAATTAATTAACCAACTTATATATTTTATAAAGATATATATAAATTTTATTTTATTTATTTTCGTTTGTTTGAATAAGTTATAACCTTTTCTCATTTTGTTATTTGTTTGTTTGAACACGCTCATTTTCTTAACAAACATACATGAACAAGAAGACCTCGTTCGATTAGTTGTTCGTGTTCGATCGTTTGTTTGGTTAAAGTTAAACGAACAAAACAAATATGTCTGATTCATATTCGTTCAGTTCATTTAAAAGCCTATGAATACCGACTTAACCCTTACAGGGTTGTCTCTATAATACAGTTTAGGACCCCTTCTATCATGTTTATTTTACGTGAATAGGTAAAAATTCTGGAAAGGTTAGAGCCGGTTTGAACGGTCCCAATGCCCGATCTTGACAAACGACAACCAAACCTGTTTCACTCACGTAAAAGTAGCCTATAGAACAAGCGAACATCCATTGAACACTTACTCAACGGATGACAAAACCTCAAGATTGAGTGTAATGATTACAAAATAAACTTTAATGTTCTACTAACTCTCTAATATACAAAAATTTAAAATAATTATAAAATGATAAAAATAAATAGCTTAATAAAGAACAAATATAATATATATATATATATTATAAAAAATAAGTTGCTGAATTAATTAATAAAAATTTAAAGAAATCTATAAAATAAAAGTGAGAAAAATATATTACTTATTTAAACAAACGAAAATAAATAATTTAAATAAAAAATTTATATCTTTATAAAATAAATAAGTTGATTAATTAATTAAAAAAATTAAAACAAAATCTATAAAATAAAAAGCGATAAAAAAAAAAAACTTTAGTGTTTACAATTATTGTCCTTTATGAAATTATGGCAAAAAGGACAACAATATTTTTAACTTAACATAAATAAAAAAAGTGAGAATTTTCAAATAAAGGAAGGGTGAAAATCAAAATTTTAAAATAGTCATTTCATATTTTATTATTATGATAGTTATAAAGGACAAAAATTGTAATTTAATCTATAAAGTAACTACCTTATTTATTTTTGATAATTATTTTTAACTACTTGTTTTTAATAATGACAATTGATAATCTCACAAAAAGGAATTCATTAAAAGGTTACAAGTGTTCACTAGTTGAACAATTTTAACGTTTTATACCTTGAGAAAAGTAAACGATTTAGAATTTGATTAATAGGATATATTCACATTTTGACTAATTTATTATATTAAAATATTCTTAACACATTAAAGACTATTTTAAGTTAATAAAAAAGTCAAAATTGGAAAACCATAGCCCAATTTGTCCCCATGCTCGCAAACAATATCCGTCTCCTCTGTTTCCGCCATTGACGAGGAACCTCAAGCTTTCAACATCCTCCATAATATTCAAATAAAAATCAACAAAACATAATCCACTTGTTTATGTTCATAATTATTATTTTATTTTATTTTTTGCATCTTTATGTCAACACACGCTTAAAGATCACTATTCATGTGTTCACCACGCTATTTTTCTATTTTAAAAGTGTATTGTTATAACTTTTTAAACGTTTCCAACATTTTTTTTACATAAATTATGAAATTAAATAATATTATATATTAATCAAATTTAGAGGAATAGGGTTCCTTAAACGCACCCAATCTATTTTTCATTCTGTTCAACTTGTCACATTAGTAATATTTTTCTCTATAAGCTGGGAATGGAAATCCGACCCTTCTCTCAGAACAAATTCTACACAACTTAATATTTTTCTTAGTTTGTTAATGCATGTGGAACTTTCTCAAAACAGGGATGAATGGAGGTGGAGCAACAACACTGAGAAGACCATCTCTGTTAGCTTGGTCAGGAAGGAGTTGGAAAACTGAAAAGATATGAATAATGTGGCTGCAGATTTCAAATGGAACACCTGGACACCGTCTAAAGTACAATTATTCGTGTGGAGGGAATTGGAAGGAAAAATAGCCACAATGGATGCATTGGAAGCTCGGGGCGCAGTGGTTATCAACCCAAAATGCCCCAACTGTGGTATTCAGCATGAAAGAGTAGACCGTTTATTGATGTCTTGCATTTTTACAAGATCGATTTGGTGGCAAAGTCAAATAGTCGGCTAAACAAAGGCAAATAGCCGTCTAAGGAAAGTCAAATGACCGGCTAAAATCGAGCAAAAAAAAGCGCGCCGGCTGAGCCTATTAAAATAGAATATCAAATACAACAATATTGTATTTGAGTACTATTTTTATATGATTGTTGTGTTTATTTAAAAACATTTCATTTATATTGTTTTTTATTACTTATTATGAGATTGTTGTGTTTATTTTAAGAAAAATAGCCGGCTAAGGATAGTCAAATAGAAGGCTTAACAAAGACAAACAGCTGGTTAAGAAAAAGTCATATAGCAGGCTAAACTCGAGCAAAAAAAACGTCCCGGCTAAGCCTACTATTTAGTGGGCTTCAACCGGCTTGGGAGTCGGTGCCGTCACATGTTGTTTTCTGGTTGGTTAAAACTCTGACAAAAAGTTGGTGGGCACGGAATTTGGAGCCGGTTGAACTAGCCTACTTCAGCCGACTATTGGTCTAAATGACCACAACTTAGTAGGCTGAAAAAGTTTGTCTATTTTGTTAAGTTTGACTCGTCAAATGTCTATTTTGATAATTTCCCCTTATGTTAAACGTTAAACGTACCTCATCCATTTTTACTTGTTGTAAGTCTCTCTTCTTCAACTTGTTATATTAGTAATATTCCCCTCTTTTTTCCAGACTAAAAGATCAAAAAACCATTGGCTTGATATTTTTTAAGGAGGGTATGATGAAGATTTAGGAGGTTACCTTTACGCTTTGTTCCCGAGTTTACTAAAGGAAGGAAAAGAAAAAAAGAGATTCATTCTCCTTATTTTCTTTCCCCTTCTTTTCTCTTCAAATCTTTCCAATTTGGAAGGATGAGAATAAACTATGTTTTTCCTTCATTTTCCTCCATTAAAAAAAACTAGGGAACACTCTTCCCTTCATTTCATTTCATTTCTTCTCTTAAAAAAAACTCTGGAACAAGGCTTTATTTCCTTTTCCTTTCTTTTCTCTCCTTAAAAGAGACTCGAGAACATAGCCTTAGCTTATCCCAAAGATGAATAGTGTTATTATATGTAACCTATCTATTTTTTTTTATTGTTGTACCCCTTACATCTAAAGGTGCACAAAAAAAGGGAACCAGTACAGGTTTAGAACCTGGTTTGCCAATAACTGTCAGGAGCTGACCTGAACAGCCCGTTTGATATCTGTTTGAGAATTCTTTCTTTGAAACCGGTTAAAACCAAACTGAACCGATTAAAAACGAGTTTAGAACTAGTGTAGAACCAAACTGAACCGATCCTTTTATACTTCACAAACCGATTCCAAACCCAAACCAGTTTCTTCAAAAAACCGATTTTAACTATCATTGATCAAAACCGAACGAAATTGATAAATAAAACCGAGTTTGTACACCTCTATTTACATCATTAAAATCCTCTTTTCACACTAGAAAAAGTTTTGATGATTTTCAAGGGTTTATAAAAATTTAAGGGTATCAACAATAAATAGTAAATAGTATACGCATTACCCCACATAAAATTTGATTTTATGATTCTTCATGGAACCCCAAATCCAGCTTCCTTTCTTTGACCATTCTGATTTCTACCTATCTACTTCAATATATTTATACATCTATCTTCAAAATTCATTCACACATAAACAAGCAAACTTTCTATGAACAGCAAAAAGTGCATTCCAAATTCTCAAGCTTTGAATCCTAAAAACGTGCACCTAAGCTTTGAAATCTGCTTCCACATCTCTAAATCAAAATCAAACCTTTATTTTTTGATAATTTTTTTTGGTCAATCTTTTACACAAGTGAAAAGAATTCAAAGCCGTGTGCTATAAATTTTCCACAAGGGTTGTTGTATAAATAGCTGAGGCTGATATTTGTCATCAAATATACAAGCAAGAAACACACAGACCTTCAACTCCATTGTTGTACCAGTTTATACCAAAAACAGAGCAAGTGTTTGCAAAATACTCAAATCTTGATCCAAGGTTAGTGTTTTTGGTTTCAATTTCTGGGTTTGATTCATCTTGTTGGTAAATTATTGGGTTTATCTTCTTTTTCAATTGGGTGTCATGATTTGCTGAAAAAACTGGATCTTTATCATAGTGTGTGTTTTTACGTGTTTGTGTGTGTTTCTCTGTTCAGTTATTGACAATTTTGTGCAATTATTGCATGTTTAGACAAAAAAAGAAATAAATAAAGCGTCCAATTTGTCATTTTTCTGTTTTTGGCATCAGTTTAAGACAATAATTTATATTTAATTTTCCTAATTTAAGCAAATCTGTTCATGATTACGCAGGGGATCTTTAACTGTTATGGGTTTATCTTTGTCACTATTATCATCAGCCTGGAAAGTAATCTTGAAACATGGTTTCTTAAAGAATCAGTTAAGATCCGATAGTTTCAAGAAACCCGATTCAGGATCCGAGATTACCTCGAAAACATTCGGTGATTTGCAAGATTCTAGTCCAACAATTAGAAGAAAGAATTCAATCAGTTTAAACAAGTGTGAACCGTTAAAGATAATGCTTGAAACCACCCTTTCATTCAAGAATTTGGTCCAGGAGATTAGAAAACCCGAACCCCAAAACCCGGGTCTTGAAACGGGTCATGTGGGATCCACGAATCTTCTTCCGGAACCCGTTGTGTTCTTTTCGCCTCGGCCCGTTAGTGAACTCAATGCTGCAGCTACTACGGTTCAGAAAATATACAAGAGTTATCGAACACGAAGAAATTTAGCCGATTGTGCTGTTGTTGTTGAAGAGCTATGGTTAGTTTAAATCCGATACAGTTTGGCTTACCCTATCAATAGCTCTGGTATACTGTTTGTTTGTATAAATTTTTTTTTCTAAAATTGTATAATGTTTTGTAGGTGGAAGGCTTTGGATTTTGCGGCTTTGGATCGAAGCTCAGTTTCGTTTTTCAACGTAGAGAAGCACGAAACCGCGGTTTCGAGGTGGGCTAGGGCTCGGACCCGGGCTGCCAAGGTGGGAAAGGGCTTATCAAAGAATGAAAAGGCTCAAAAACTGGCCTTGCAACATTGGCTCGAAGCTGTAAGCACCCGAAAACACCTTTTAGGCTCGATTTTATGCAAATTTGTATAATAATTCGCCATAATTGTTTTCTTTTTGGACTTGCAGATTGACCCGCGACATCGTTATGGTCACAACTTGCACATGTACTATGATCTATGGTTCGAAAGCGAAAGCAGCCAACCTTTTTTCTACTGGTAAAAACTTGTTGTCAAGATTTTTGATCATTATTCTTAATGTCAATCGAATTTTAATGATGTTTCGTTTCTTGAAATATGAAGGTTGGACGTCGGAGATGGCAAAGAAGTAAACCTCGAAAAGTGTCCGAGGTCACATCTACAACGTCAATGCATCGAGTATTTAGGACCCGTAAGTTTGAACCCTTTTCTCTTCTGCTACTAATATATACTTTATGTTACTTGTATTTTTATAGTAATAACAAAATTATATGGGTTTTTGAGTCGGGTATCATCAGGAGTGGGATATAAATATTACACAGTCTGGATACGTTTTTTTGTTTGTTTGTTTTAAGTCGAATTCCGCCCTCATTTTCATAAAGCCAACGTAAAGTTTCATAATTCTAATCATTCTTTTATTCAACAGAACGAAAGGGAATCATACGAAGTGATTGTCGAAAACGGGAAGCTTGTTTTCCGGCAAAGCGGTTTGCCATTGGAGACCGTTGAGGGTTCGAAATGGATCTTTGTTTTAAGCACCTCAAGGAACTTGTACATTGGCCAGAAAAAGAAAGGCCTTTTTCAACATTCAAGTTTTCTAGCAGGTGGCGCCACCACCTCTGCCGGACGATTAGTCGCCCACGGCGGAGTTCTCGAGGCTATATGGCCGTATAGTGGTCACTACCTCCCAACCGAAGAAAACTTTAAAGAATTCATTTGTTTCTTGGAAGACAACCATGTTGATCTCACAAACGTAAAGGTACGGATATAGTAATCAAGTTTTTTAAATGTTTTAATAAATTCATTAAAACTTTTTTTTCTTGTGAAGCTTTTTTATAAATATTTAAAATATTTAAAATTAAGTGAGTTAAATGAAAGTTTTCGTATTTAATATTCAACTTTTGTTATGCATTAAATAGTTGTACATTTTATGGTGGTTCGAATACTTATTACAACTTTTAATAATACAGAGATGTTCGGTTGACAATGATGACGTCAGTGTGGGCTTTTCATTTAATGTTGCTGAAACCGAATCAAAACCTAAACCGCTTGTTATTCCAACTAGACCGGTTGACATTCTTCGTACACCTACTCATGCAAGCCTAAACCGCTTGGCTAACCGTTTGTCATGCAAGTGGACATCCGGAACCGGACCACGCATCGGGTGTGTTCGGGATTATCCAGCCGAGCTTCAATCCCGAGCACTTGAACAAGTCAACTTGTCTCCTCGTGTCGTTGCTACCAACTTTGCGAGTTATGGTCCAATCCCGTCACCAAGACCTAGCCCAAAGGTTCGGCTCTCACCACGGCTTTCGTACATGGGACTCCCGAGCCCTAGGACCGTGGCTACATCTAACTAGGCCACGTTGATTATATCTGGTCTTGTTATGAGCTTATGACTCTGAAATTAAAATGTGAAGGTAGGACCCACACGTGACTTATTGGTTTATTTTTTTATTACTCTAATTGACATGTGTTATCTTGTTATACCTAATTTTATAGCTGCTTTTTTTGGCAGTTGGGTTTTTTAAGTCTATTTGTATAGAAAGTTGATAGATTTCTAATGAAGAAACAAAATTTCTTGGTTCATTTCCGATGCGAAATGTCATGATGTGTAAAATGTCGCGTAAAATAAAAGAATGTTAAAAGTTAAAAGAGAAAATCATGAAAGTAGTCATTTTTTTATGTGTGTTACTTTTATGCTTATTTCAAAACTATTTTACACGTACTCAAGAAACAAGAATTATTCAATCATCTTCTTTGAATAACAAGATTGGTGACTGAATTCCTGATTCAAACTTAATAAATTTGATGTTGATTGAGAGTTATGATGATAATTATCAAAATTGAGGTGTATAAAACAAGTTACATTGATTATAAACTAACTAGTTTGAGTGTTTTATTGTATCCAAACGAAATTGAGTTGTGTAAGGATGTGTACTATTGAAATTGGGTTTTCTGGGGTTCGTATATGGGTGCATAATATGGTTAAACGATCGGATAAAGTTGTTGTGACCGCACATAGGTGTATACATGTTGTATACAGTCGTATAAGGGTGGTGGTGACCATATAAGGGCGTATACATGTATATGGTCGTATAAGAGTGGTAATGACTTAAATGGGCGTTTAAATGAGGTATTAACGGCCGTATAAGCCACCATGTTGGTATATGGGGTTATAAATGATGGTATATAGTTGTATAGGGTGTGTATTAGGCTTATATGAGCTAAACGCTTATATTAATGAAACATTAACAAAGAAATTTGACATTACAAGAAGTTAATGGTTAGAAGGAGAGACTCCTACGATAGAAGGTCCTTTGGACACAAGTGAGTAATTACACAACTCAAATATGAAGTATATGTGCATACCATATGAAGTTATACTTATATCTAATTGTTATGTGTGAAATGTTTTTAAAAAAATAGCATTTTATACATGTGTCTGAGCTGAATTGAGAAACAAGTTGTGTGTTAAGAGTTTACATTTCAGTGTTATTATGAACTCACGGATGTATTTTCTAAAGAGAGAAAACCTAATTCATAATGATATATGGATTTATTGATTAAAAGTATTTATCATCGTAGTTAGGTAAACCTACATATGAATCACCATAGGTAGGTGAATATAAACGTGAATCGGCCAAGGGTATGTGAGTATGTATTGAATCACCGTGGGTATGTGGATATAAACGTGCATCACGATGAGTAGGTAAAAATAAATGTGAATCGTTAAAGGTATGTGAGCATAAACGTATAACACCATGGGTAGGTGAACACGATATTGAATTAAAAATGAGGATGCGATTTATATGGACGCAACTTGTAGTTTGATTGATTGGGATTTGGGGTTACAACTTAGGTTGTTTAAGTGTAATCTTGCTTAGCCATTGCTAATATTGTGTAATATATATGTTTTTAGGTAAAGAACCTTTATTCGACGGCAGATCAAGATCAATCTTGGAACGAGTTTTTTTTTACCAAACAACAATGTGGTATATATGTGATGTTGAATTAATCAACTTATGTTTTGTTACTTAACTACTTGTTTTCTAATTTTTAGAATCTATACTATATAATAAATAAAGATTTTTCTATGACACGTGTCGTCTCCACATTCATTCTCATTATTTTTTTCCCGTCTCTCTCTCTTATTAAATGCACATCTATTTTTTTTAATAATAATATATTCTTATGAGTTTTTTATCATACTAATAAAATACATTTGTTTTAAATGATCTCTTATCATAAGAAAATTTGAATATAATTATGTAAATTTTATTTACAATCAAATAGTAAATGAAAGTCAAAGATTAAATATAATTAACGTATTTTGAAACCCAATTATGTATTAATTTTTGTATATTTTGAATTTTGTTTTCTATCCTTGGTATATTTAATACATTTTTACACCTATAAAATATATACATAAAAATTTAAAAACTTTTATACTGATATTTTTCACCCCGTGTGTAGACACGAGTTCTAAACAGTGTTTGTATAAAATACATGTTGATATTTTAGGAGGGGTTTAAAAATAACATGTTTACATGTTTGATATTTAAAAAAAATCCAAACCTAATTTACGTGTTTAAATCTAATATTGAGTCCTGAAATATGGGCGTTACATACGTCCAATGATAGTACTAGAAAACATGCCTCGAAAAAATATTGAGTATCATCTTATATCCTTTTTTATTTGGATTCTAAAAAAATAAAATTAGGGATCTCATAATCTGGTTCGATCAGTTTGACGAATATTTTGGGCCGAACCACTATTATGATATCAGAAATGACAGACTAAGCATGCCGGGTTAGTTATATCGACCGGACTGGCTGAGTTTGGCTCCTTGGTTTGGGCGGTTTTTGGTTTTGAACCAATTTTTTTTTTTTTCTTCAAAGCGTAATTTTGTATTAAATTTAAAAAAAAAGATAAGGATAGTTCATTAATACAACATACTCATAATTGCATATCCTAAAATAACAGAGCATAAATAAAAAACGTTCAACGGACAGTTCGGTTTACACTATCGGTTTCAAGTTTCAAATTGTAAACTGAACCGCAAAATCGTCAAACAGTCAGAATCGAACCACATAGTTAAACCGGCCGACTTACTTATGTTTAAAAGGTTCAGTCGGTTTCAAACACCTTGATATTATTGAACTGTTAAGAAAGAAAACGACATTTTAGGTTTTATTAAATTATAAAGAATATAGGCTTCTACTATAAATAATTTTCACATATAGATATTTAATAAGAATATTTAAAAATTAGTTTTTTCCTATTCTATATTCTTATAAGCTATTTTGATAAAAACATGGTCATATATAAACTTATAAAGTATGGACTAAAGAGGATATCTGTTAACTAAAATAAAATAAATTATATACGAAAATAATGAAGAATAATCTACCGTTAAATAATAGCATCGAAACAGGTGTTTGGTCTGGTGGTCAGGGGGTTTTGTCTTAAGTCTTTCCTCCTGTAAAGGTCCCAGGTTCAATCCTTACAAGACGCACTTCATAATTTTAGGAACACTCTCTGTAGTAGGACTTGAACTCTAGGCTATGAGGGGTTAGCGACATCCTAACCGACATGTCGTTCTAAAAAAATAATAACATCGAATAGGAAGTGCACAATGCCCGAGTCGTGTGTCTAGACTCTAGAGTAAAGAGTCAAGACCAACTAAACCAGGACCACCAAATTTTAGGTAGAGCCACATAGGGTGCCATGTGGACCCCTTCATGTGCCAACAAGTGGTGTCCGTGTCCATTTGCATCTCGGGACTTGAAACTTGAAAGTATGCCTGTCTGAGTCCGACCATGATAAAAATGGTCAGCTCACATTAAATCATGTCTCGTTAAACTGATAAGCAAAAAAAAAAAACAAATATCTAATTTACACGAGCGCATGGTATCGGTGATGGATTCATAAATTTTTTATGGGTAAGTTTACTAACGATATATAGTATGTATATAATACTAAAAGTTTTTTATTAGAGACGAACATGATTTTAACGCGTATATAATACAAAATTTTTTTTCTATCAAGGGCGGCTTCCCATCCTCAAGACATAGGCCGCCTCTAGGTAAGATAAGAGGACTAGTTTTGTTAATCTCATATCATATCCGATTATTCTCATACTTGTTTTTAGACTTGTTACTATCCGTAGGGTTAGGGGTTTACCAGCGGCTATTGAATATATTTGGTTATAATCTTACGTGGTTAAAAATTACCCGTTAAGATTTCAATTATCTTGTATTAAACTCACTAAAAAACTAACTTCAAATATCAAATATTGACTTCTAAAACTTCTGTATTTATTATAACGAGCCGAACTTATTAAGAGCGAACAACATCATTGTCGGCGTTGGTATTATCGGAACCAGTGTTATTTTAAAACGTAAGTGCAATGATAAAAATAATATTAATAAAAAAAAAACATAAAACTAAATAATAAAAAAAGAAATAAAAAATTAATGGATCGGGTCGTCGAAAACCATAAAAGCGAATACCGATACGGTTTCAGATAATATCAATACCGAAAATGATGTTGTTCGCTCATAACAGGTTCGACTCGTCACGGTATGATAACGGTAACGACTCTCGCTATAGGTAACGATAAAAAAACCTTTGATATTAAATACAATTCCTTTTAAAAAATATATATCGGAACATTGAAAAAAAAAACAGTTGCGCCCTCCGTGTTTTGAAAAAAGTTAACGAACGAAAGTTATTAAAGGAAAACAAAATTAATAGAAAATGAAACGGGTTAAAAGCGTATATTATATAGTGTAAGGGTTGAAAACGAAAAAAATATATATCTGACTGTTGACAAAAAGAACTAAAAACAGTCGCACTCTCCGTATTTTAAAAAAAGTTAACGAACGAAAGTTATTAAAGAAAAAACAAAATTAATTGAAAATAAAACGAGCTAAACGTATATATTATATAGTATAAGGTTGAAAACGACAATGTTGAAAAAGTAAAAAATAAAATAAAAGAATTTAGTGGCTAAAATGAAAAGATCTAAAACTATACTATTCACGAAGGTTTATTTTTAAATCTTAGTTTATAATTTTAAGTTTTTAACAACATTAAAATACTATTTACTATATTTTTTAAAGTTATATAATATATTAGCATATTCAGGCCCGATCACAAGAATCCTTGAAATGTTTTGGGCCCGTAGCGTGTAAAAAAAGCGGAGCCCTATAATATAAACTCAATAATCTTATATAAAAAAAACCTTACACGTTACGTACTTTGGCCTAACGACCGTTCAATTTTACCGTTAAGTCTGGTCACGTGCCATGCAAATGAGGGTATTTTGGGGCTTTTACACATAAAATGACTATTCTTGTAATTTGTTTCTATGAACGAAGGTTTACAAAAATAGTCATTTTTAGGGTAAAAGCCCCAAAATACCCTCATTTGCATGGCACGTGACCAGACTTAACGGTAAAATTGAACGGTCATTAGGCCAAAGGACGTAACGTGCAAGGTTTTTTAAACATAAAAAAACGTTTTCTATAAGTTTCTCAGTTAAAGGATATATACTAAAATTTATAATTAAATGACGCAATTTGTAATTTGCTCTAAACTTTTCTATACAACAAATATCTTATATGTAATAACAAAAACAAGTTAAATAGTAATTATTTTTGTTGAATAAATCATATGAGGTTGCATATCTATACTATATAATAAATAAAGGTTTTTAGTGCCATGTGTCGCCTCCAAATTCACTCTTATCATTTTTTTTCCGCATCTCTCTCTTATTTAATGCACTTCTATCTTTTAATAATAATATATATTTAAAGAAAAAATATAATTATAACACATTTATTTTAAATTATCCCTTATTATTAGAAATTTTGAAATTTAATTATGTAATTTTTATTTCAATCGAATAGTAAATGAAAAAATTACATTAAATAGTAATTAACTTATTTTCAAAACTCAATTATATGCTAATTTTTACATATTTTGAGTTTGTTTTTATCCTTAATATATGTAATATATTATTTACAGCTGTAAAAAATATATATAAAGATTTAAAAATTTTATATATTGATATTTTTAATCCCGTATATAAACATGGGATCTAAACTAGTGTAATTATGTATATATTTATGCGACTTTCAAAACAATTGAGATATTTATCTATTTAATTAAAGGGATGTTTGGGAAGCATATTTTAAGTTTATTCTTATTTTTGACCACTTATGAAATAAGCATCTTCAAAAGTGTTTAAAAAAGATTATTTTATTATAAAACTAGGTTAGAATTTCGTGTATTACATGAGATTGTATATTAAAAAAATATAAAACTTATAAATTTATAAATACGTCATAATTTGTCAGAATATTATGATAGTCTCGAGATATATCAAGTGGAAATGTGTGTGTATATAACAAATTAGTATTTTTCCTTAATTAGTTATATTTTGAATTCTTATTATATATTCTTATTTAATATAATTATTATTCTTCTTAATAATATATTTATAATATCATTATTATTTAATAAGATAGTGGCGCATTTATTAGGAGAGATAGGCGGGAAAACCAATATAAGGAGGCATGAGGGAGTGACATGAGGTACCACAAAACCTTTATTTATTAGTATGTATAGAATAGGTAATACGCATTTTTTTCCACCCAAACAATTAAAATGACCTAAAATTTAAAAACACAATAACGTAAAAAAAAGAGAAGAAACACTTAAAAGTTTAAACTCGTAATCCCAAAGATACTTCAAATTTGTTAATTTCATTATAGATAATACAAATACAATATAACTTAATTTAAAGAAAGAAGTGAAAGGAAACTAAAAAATATATGTTCTTTTTAAAAAAGTGGAAAGAATAGAAATAAATATTTTTAATAATGTTTCATCCTAAGTGTCCTTTCAAAATGGACGGATTTGGAGATGAAAAGGTAATCAAATACATTAAATTACATTATATATTTCACTACCTTTCAACTCGGAAATACATAAAATTTTTAAATTCTTTTCCTTTATTCGAACTTTAAAACACAAAATTACATTATATATTTCTCTTCTCTTCCTTTATCTTCTCCCTTTAATTCAATTTCTCTTCTCTTTTTCATTTATTAAACTTAGAAACACAACGTAAAGGTAATGAAATTATAGTTTCATGACTTATCCTTACACGAGTCATATACATCTTTGTAAACCCCTATTTTCATGTTTCTTTGTTTTTACGCTTAAGTCCATGAACCAAAATCATCAATCTAAACAACCAATTGAGGGTTATACCAAATACATTAAATGACATCATCAAAATACTAGACGACATCATCATAAGAGCAATATAAATGATGAAAAACGGTTATACAACCCATATAAATGATGAAAAATGGTTATACAACCCATATAAATTAAACATAATCGGCTTCTGAATCGTTGCTGACCCACTCCGGTAATGTAGCAAAATGTTCAACAAAATCATATCATAGTCTAAAGTGTGTCTCTTGATCCCACAATTCATTAAATATACCATCGTCTACTACTAGAATCGGATAATCCCGAATGCAAACCAAGAATGCTAGAATCAGATGAAGACATTTTTAAAAAAAAAATTTGAGTTTTACAATATAAATGAGATAAAAATTATGTTTGTAGAATATATGTATATATAAAAAAAATAGTTTTTTTTAAAACACCCAACCCCCCTCCCAACGGCTCTCTCTCTCTCCCTCATGTCCGAGTAAATTTACTCGAACCCACAACTCGATTCACCCTACTCGATCCAAAGGAGGCGGTGTACCCCCACCAACTCGGCTTACTCGGCCAACTCCAATCTCACTCAGGTATCCCACCCCTTTCACCCTGAAAGGGAGGTAGTGTTGGAAATTGGAATAACTTGAGGCTTTTTTATAAATTATTATTTTTTAATTATATTTCCAATGGAGAGTTGAGTCATAAACCGGCCTTTAAATCTGAACCTATCCGGTTCAAGAAAAAGGATGCCGCTTTCGGTTCACCGGCAACGCGTGTGTGACCCTTTCTATTTTTATAGATATAATGATAATTTCTGGAGAGAGAACCGATGCTTCTTCTTCGTTTTCTTTAACCTAATTCACTCCTAGTACGTTACATCATAATTCAATTTCAATCTTCAAAACCCTAGATCTTGATGGAACCTCGTGTTGGTAATAAGTTCCGTCTAGGTCGAAAGATTGGCAGCGGATCGTTCGGAGAGATCTATTTAGGTCTGTTCATCCTCACTTTCTCAATTATTCCATTCACGTGTTTTTAATTTGTGGAAATGCCCAAATTCTATGTGTCAATTGTTTAATTTTTGTGTTGTGTGTGATTTGGATTGTTTTGTATTTCAGGTACTAATGTTCAGACGAATGAAGAAGTTGCAATTAAGCTTGTGAGTGTTCTTTTCATGGTTAGAATATTAAATATTTGTAAAAGGATTGTTAATTAGTTGATTAGAAGCTGAATTTGGAATGTTGTTAGTTCTAGGGTTATTGTGAAGATTGAGTTAATTGTTTTGTTAGGAATTGGGATTTTCAAGAACATTTACTTTTTTTTAAATCTTGATGAATCATGAATGTGTTTGGTACCTTTGATTATCTAGGTAATAATTCAGTAATGGTGTGGAGTGTTGCTAGAAATGTTAGGTATACAGACTAGGACAAATTAGGAAAACCATGCCAGTTTACAGTCATATTGTGGAAACAGATGGTATGAAGGAGTTTAAGGCTGGCACCTGAGTTAAAGGTGTGGCACAATTGAAAACAATGTTAAATTATTTGACTGACCATCAGGTAATTGATAACTGGTGGTAGTTAATGTGTTAGGAAAATTCATCTGGTTATGATCTCAATACTTTTTTCATTCGAGACTTCATATTTACAGCATTAACATCAAGGATCTTTTGAATCACATACGAAATTTCTCAAAATGTGAAAGGCGAATACACCACTATTCTAATCACGCTTTTCATTGGCAGAAGTTTTGTTTTGGGAACTATATATATAATTTGATATCTTGCATGGGGCTAGTAAGTAGGTTTAGTATGGTAGTATGGGATTCGTTTTAGTCTAATCGTGTTCTTTAGGGCGACTGAAATTTCCCCTAGCGACATGTGCCATACTCCATGGCCCTTTTCCTGGTTCCTACTATGCTTCTGCCACATGCTATAGCTAACATGTATTTCAGTATTTGTCACACATCAGATTAGGCTTTAGTTACTTCCTAGGTTTTGGATTTATGTTTAGCTGATTAATTTCTAAGCAAATCAGTCTTGGAAGCATGGGTTATACATCTACAGGTGTAGTTGATATAATGGTGTGGTGCAATGTGTAATGAAGTATACTAGAATATTCAACATTGTTGTATTCTTCTATCCGTTAGCTAATGTGGATTTTCTTGATTAAAGGTCGATTTGCATCACTTCCTTATACGAAAAGGAAAAATGAAATTCTTTTATTATTATTTTCATTTTTTGAAGTTTTATTTGTAATGATTCTCAGGAAAATGTCAAGACAAAACATCCTCAGCTGCTGTATGAGTCCAAGTTATACAGAATTCTACAGGGAGGAAGTAAGGAGCTGCATCATCATATTTTACATGTATTTTAAGAATTCCATATTCTATTGTTGAAGCATTTTATTGATTGCCACAATTCCATCATTGTAGCTGGTGTTCCAAATGTGAGATGGTTCGGCGTGGAGGGAGATTATAATGTTCTTGTGATGGATTTGCTTGGGCCCAGTCTTGAGGATTTATTCAATTTCTGTAGCCGGAAACTTTCTCTAAAAACAGTTCTCATGCTTGCAGATCAGATGGTTAGTTGGTTACCGTTTTTTTCTAAATATATTATTGCCGTAGCTATTGACATTTATGTTGTTTCTTTCAGATCAACCGTATTGAATTTGTTCATATTAAATCATTTCTCCATCGGGATGTCAAGCCTGATAATTTTCTTATGGGCCTGGGACGACGTGCAAATCAAGTAGCATATTTTGGTCATTGTTTTGCTGCCAATTTTGGAGCCTTTTTTACAATAATTTAGTAATTTTCCTTTTATGTTCTCATGCAGGTCTACATCATTGACTTTGGTCTGGTCAAGAAATACAGGGATACTACAACTCACCAGCACATTCCGTACAGGTGAGATTGTTAACAACTCAAATATGGTTTTAATATTTTCATGATACATGCTCACTTCTTTGTTCTGCAGAGACAACAAAAACTTAACTGGGACTGCTAGATACGCAAGCATGAATACGCATCTTGGAATTGGTATGCTTTGCTACACATATCAAAGAAAAATAGACTCTTATGCAGTCTTGTGAATATTGACGGGTGTTTTTTTAAATTCTTTTTGTTGCTGGATCATGTAGAACAAAGCAGGAGGGATGATTTAGAATCTCTTGGATATGTTCTCATGTATTTCTTGAGAGGGAGGTAATGACCGTTTTCTTTTTGTACCCGCTCTCAAACCACTTGTGTTTTCATCAGTCAAATGATGTTTGTGTTATACTATCAGCCTTCCTTGGCAAGGGCTAAAAGCAGGAAATAAAAAGCAGAAGTATGAGAAAATAAGTGAGAAAAAAGTTTCTACATCAATTGAGGTATTGCAATCCAAGTGATTAATTCTATTTTACTAACTACTAATTTAATACTTAATAAGAAGTTTGGGTAATAATTTTTTTTCCCACTTTTGTCAGGCCTTATGCCGTGGTTATCCAACAGAGTTTGCATCATACTTCCATTACTGTCGTTCACTGCGGTTTGAGGACAAACCCGATTATGCTTATCTGAAGAGAATATTCCGTGACCTCTTTATCCGTGAAGGTTTGTTACTTTGTACCCCCTCTAGCCGATAACACTTAACAGCATAAAAGTTTATTATTTTCATTGTACACCAGTCTTTAATATTTTGATATTTTTACAGGATTTCAGTATGATTACGTTTTTGATTGGACTATTTTGAAGTATCAGCAATCACAGATTGCTCCTCCTCCTACCCGTGGCCTTGTAAATTTCATAATCATGCATTTGGTGTTGGAAATTGTAATTACAAATTAAACCTAATTGTTCTAACTTCTAACTGTAGGGTATGGGTGCTGGGCCAAGCTCTTCTGCTATTCCAAATGGTAAAAGTTCATCATCAGTTTTACTTTTTAGCTTTAGGCTTTTGTTTTATTTATTTGGTTATAGTTAACAATTTAATAGATTCTGAGATGGTTGTTGTTAACTGTTGATCTGTTGTAGGCGAGGACAGCAGTAGACAGGTGGGCTTATCGTCGATGGATCCTTCTCGTAGAAGAACTTCTACACAACTCACAAACTCTGGAAATTTACTACCTAGAGAAAAGAATCCAGTTGCTAATGATGCAACAATCAGCACGGATGCCATGGTAAGTACCAAATTAAAAGGTGTTTAGTTTATAATTTTAGTAAACATAATCTTGTTTCTTTGTATGCAAATATGACTGTTAATGTTATGGACTTGTGTAGAGAGCAAGTGGATCGACGAGGCATGTGGACCCCATTGGTTGGTTACGCATCCCCGAGACGAGACAGAGAAGCTCATCACAAGACGGACCCTCGAACAAGAATGTAGCTGCTGAGACAAACACATATGAAACAACTCTTAAGGGAATGGAAAGTCTGAATTTTGATGATGAAGAAAGGGTTCGTTAATCTTTTGTATATTGTGCAATCTTTTACCATAAAACAAAGAAACTGCCCTAAGGGTGGGATGGGGGGAATTGTCGTGTTTACCCCTGTCTTATCTTGATAGTAATTGTGATAGTTGGTGACCCATAGTATGTAAATTTGTAGCTTTTATGACTTTCAACTTACATCTTTTTTCTCTAAAATGTTTTTTATAGTTAAAATGTTTACACGAGTGAGTTTGTTTTTTTTAACAGTTTGTAACTATTATAATCGACTTTGGCAACTAAAAAGTAAAAACATCATTTTTGTTGTAAATTTGAAATTTTATAAAACATCATATTTTAAAAGTTGTAAGAGGAAAACAAAAAAAAACTATGAAAAAGTAGAAACCTTGAAGTAGTTTTGATGACTCATACGTTGATGCTTTGATAACTTGTACATTATTACGCGCAACTGCGTTTCGAATGAAATTTACATCGAAACGTAGATAAAAATACGCATTTCGCAACGGTGCATTCAGAATTTTATAAAACATTATATTTTAAAAGTTATATAGAAAAAATAAAATAACTTCAAAATTAATTATAATAATAAAATATTCTAGCACAAAAAGAAAAAAATTTATATAGCAAAACTTGAGGAAGCTAATATGTAACTTTTCAGGGGGTGTTATTTCAAATTAAAAAAATCCTGCATAAACTGCTCGTTTTGCCTAAGGTCATATTTTAAAAGTTAAAAGGAAAAATAAAATAACTTTAAAATTAATTATAATAGTAAAATATTCTAGCACAAAAAGATGAAAAAAGAAAAAAAAAACATTGTTTATATAACAAAACTTCAGGGAGTTAATATGTAACTTTTTAGAGGAAGTTGTAAATTAAGAAAATCATGCATAAACTGATTGTACACAAAGCTTTAACGCTTTATGTTTTGCATTTTAAGGTTTACTAATAATAGTACCAAATGTATTGAAGTGCTTATTTTCCTGCTAATAAAAATAAAAAATAACTAAAATATATATAAAAGAAACTAAGACCTAAAAAAAGGTCACTTTCAACGCTGTTTTATCCTCTCCCTCTCTTTCAAGGGTAGAGAAGAGACCAAAATAAACAAAAGAAATTAGCTATTTATAAGCTAAAGCAAAATTAGATGCATCTTACATTTCCAAACAGTGACTTCATATATAAAAAAATCACATGGGCCAAACTTATTGCAATTTCAACAAACAAGATTAACTTTCAAGAGCACACTCAGTGGCGGATCTAAGAAAAAAATCTAGGGGTATCTGTCTATTCGTTCAGGGGTATCTGGATACATAAAACGGTAAAAAAAACAAAAAATTCCCACTGCGCGTCAAAAGTTGAGAGGTACCGACAGGTACCCCTGCCCCTATGCTAAATCCGCCACTGAGCACACTATAAGTTCTAAACTCGAGCACCAAAAGTAATAACGATAAATATAAACCACCAATACCAAACGATTCATTAACTCAGACACTTTTTGGTGGTTTCTTCACAAAATCTTTATATATTTTTTTTACATGTGTAAAAATGTATTACACATACTAAGAATAAAAAATAAATTCAAAATATGTAAAAATTAATATATAATTGGGTTTTAAAAATACATTAATTACTATTTAATATAATTTGAATTTCATTTACTACTTGATTGAAAATAAAAGTTAAATATTAGATTTAAAAGATTTCTTGATAAAAGATAATTTAAATAAATGTGTTTTATTAGTATAATTAGTATTTTTTTTAAATATATTATTAATATTAAAAGATGGAAATATATTTAATAGAAGAGAGAGCCAAAAAAAATGATGAGAGTGGATATGGAGGTAACATGTGGCATTAAAAACCTTTATTTATTAGATAGTATAGATAGATAAGTATATAAGTTAGTAACCATTGTAGTTCCTAGTTAGTAAAAATGTCTGAAAACAACCATCATACTTAACAATCTGTTAACCATAATGTCAAGTTTAGTGATTTACAACATGCCATATGTTTATAGATCCTGATACAAATCGTTTCAGCTCAACAACTTAATTTCCTCAACGAATTTGGAAGCACGAGACTGAATACTCGTATTCAAAAATTAAATGTCTTATCATTCATACAACAATTTCGATCCAACTCAAAACCTAACTTAATCGTTCAAATGTGAATATAGAAAACGAAACATGAACATCGATTTACTTACACACGCAAAAATAATGGAGAAATTTTAGCAGGTGAATACGTACACAGAACAAGAGATCGAGTAATCGAGATTTGGAAGAATGAAACCAGAAATCAAGAGTTAAATACTTGAATTTGCTGAAGAGATTAACGAAGAGAGTCGGAGTGGTTGATTAGGGTTTTCTCAAACTCCTTGGATCAACTCCGTGGAGTTGAGGAAGATGTGTGAGTTTATGCGAGATAAAATGGCGAGATGGAGAACGACTGGAAGCTTACCTTATTTTGCCCTTTTTTTTTTCTCTTGTTTGACGATTTTACCCTTACAAACAAAACACTGTTTTTTTATTTTAACATATAAAAACATAATTTAACTAATCAAAATGTTTGATTATTAGACCATGGTATTTGATTCGGCAAATACATCATTACTGTATACACTTTCATATATATGGCGCAACCCATTTTTTTTCGAAATACCTAAAAATACCCAAATACTAAGAAATTCCCCTTTGACATTGATATATATTGTAAACAATTAGTTATCGTGTCGTGTTCGTGTTGAAAACAACAGGTCATTGTGTCTTATCGTGTCGTGTCTGACATGTTATACCAACCCTATTTGTAAGCAATGTAAGACGAAGCTCGTGAGAGACGCATTAAGTAAAACGGAGACCAGAGTTCTGGTAGTTGTCTTACATGGTACGATACCAATGTATATAGTGGTGCATACGATCAGGGGGAATGAACATGTTGAATGTGTAGAGTGAATATATAAAGATTATGATTGAAAGTTTAATAACTGTTTGTGCCAAATGGTTTTGTGTCATGATAAACGTATTCACCAGCGTTCGCGTTAACGTTTTATTTTCCAAAACGTTTTTAGGTAACAAATGAAAAGGTATCGTTTGCCGGTTTTGCTACAGATATAACCCGGAAACATATGTGAATAAACATTGATTATCGGGTTGGCTACGGATATAGCCCGAGGTCGAGTGTATATAAAGATGTTACAGGATTACGTGCGGTGTGGATTATGATACATTAAGCACATGAAGATCCTGAATATATAAGATAAGGATAGTGCCAAATGACTATGTTTCTCTAGGCATAGAGTTACCTTGTGGCTAAATTACCTGTCAGGGGACAATGGATGTATTTTAATTTCAACTATGTTTGTAATCAAACACACGGGTATTTAAATCCCGAGTTTATAAATAAAGACCTTTGTTTGTTTAAACGAGATCTTGATATTTACAATAATAACCCTTGAGGTTGAGTTTTATAAAGAAACAATCCATGAAAATCTTCCGCTGCTAAATACAAACTCTGAGATCAAAGAACATGTACCAATCGAGTCACATATGCCTAGGGGATACCTGGGGCGAGGTGTGACAGTAGAGGATAGTTACACCATCGTATATTTGTGCATTAAACACTCCAACGATATAATATGAATTCTAAGTCTATCATCATAGAAAATCAAGTCGCCTAATCAATGAAACAAATAAGTAACATAGCACTTAATATTAAACAAGCTAAAATTCAATATTTTTTCAAGCGTGTCATAGAAGTCGTAATATGAAAAAGAACATAAGTGGCAGATCAGGTTATTAATGTAGTTAGGTTTACGTGTAACATTATGACCATACATCATATGCACGTCAATTAGGTATATCGATAAGACATTGTCTTCAAATAAGCTTCACATCTAATAATGGTATGCTAAATCGCTAGTGTGTCTATATATATATATGCATGTGATGAACAACTTCAATTAATGACGCCAAAGGTCTATGTATATATACAAGGTTTAAAACACGTGCCCATGTTGCAAATAGAGTTTAGTAATGGCTCTAATAAACTCATTCATTTAATTAGTGGCCTGAACATTTATAATCTCTAAATTTTTAAAACAATAATTATTCCTCGTATTCTTTATATTAGCTTTGAATCAACACTATGTAAATATATCATACTAACTCTACATGCATATTATGATATTGTGAAATTTCGTGCACTCTTCAATTAATTAATTTTGATTTATCTAAAGTCATTGGAGGACTTATATTGGTGTTGGCGGGTCGGCCGACACCCATAAGCATGTTAAAAAGTAAGTCCCTACTACAGTCTGCATAATTTTATTTACGATTGAATATAAAGTTTATTCAAAATTGAGCCAGCTTAAAATTTGTTTTTCTTTTATAACTTTGAGTATATGGGAAGGGTTAAAATACTAACAAGTTTTTTATATGATAACCATTATCAAACAATCACATAATTTATAATTTATTTTTTCTTTTAGTTGTTAAATACTTTTTGAACATATATATTGAATATAAATACGGAATGAGGAGTCTTACATATACGTATCACATAATGTTACATATACGTGACACTTAGTGTTACATATATAACACTAACAAAAATGATAATTGTTACATATACGTAACACTATGTTTTAGAGTGTTTATCATGGCTATCACATGTTGGATATTTTAGTGTAATTGGATTAACTTGTTTAATCAATACATATCATTATAAATATCAAATAAGTTAGGAGGTGCGAAGTGCACACTTATTTGAGTTTATCATGATATAACGAGCCCCTGGCTGGGATCGAATTTCACCTATGTTTTCCCAGATTATCTCTTGATTGATCATACACATTTTCATTTCTGGTTCAATATCATCACAAATACTCTCCACATTTGGTGTTCTAAATTCTCTTATTTGTATCCGATCAAACATTTGGGTGAACCACCAAATAGTTTTGATCTGAAAGTGATCACACGTCTTTCAGAGTATCCAAGTCAATCCGTTTTTCTGCAATATTAATATCACATAAATATTGGTTAATATTTGAACCTCAAACTGGGTATATAATGTTTTACGATTGGATATAAATTTTCAAAACCGAGCCAGGTCAAAGTTTGTTATAACTTTAGATATATAATATTTTATAAAATTCCGAATATATCATTACAAACTTCTTATTTTTTCCATGTTTTCACGTAAATTTTATTTAAAACCGAGTTATCGCAACGCATAGACATTAAACGAAAATACAAAAATTAAATAGGCTGGCTTGAGTTGTTCAAGCCGACTTCAATCTTGTTATTCCAATAACACCCATAATCTAAACTCATGTTGCATCCCCATCGCGCGACATAAGCCATGGGCAAAACGGTAATTTGGCGCATAGCCAACGCATCTCCGATCATAACACTGGGGGAGGCGCTGCCATGGCTTCGGTTGAACCTTCGATTACCTTAACCCCCAAACTCAAGAACACATCTTATTTTTATTATTATTATTATTTTTATTTTTATTATTATTAGAATCCTTCCAAAAAGGGAAACAAGAGGTAAATCGCAAATTCGCTAAAAAATAACCTAACCGTAAATTTCCTAAAAGTCGATCAGCTTCGTATAAACCCCAAAGGACGAATTTCACACGCGATTCGCTGTTACAGCTGAAGGTATATTTGTATTCGATCTCGTTTTTGTTTAATTGAATCTATTTTATCGATTTAGCTTGTGGATTTTCATAGATTCTGCTTGATTGATCTTTTAACTTGGGTTTTTGCGTCGTTTGGGCTTCTAGGGTTTCAATTGGCACAGATTTGGGGTGATTAGGGTTATAAAACTGTTAAATTGTATTGCATGTGTTTAATCTGGGAGTAACTAGGATAATTTGAGATCAGAAGTTTGTATTGATCTCTGATTGGATGTAGTGACTAGCTATTTTTTGTTTGTATTCAATTATGTAGTTAATTCTTTTATTAATGTGTTGGAGGAGGAGTATATACTGGAAATGTATTGATCAGCTTACATAGTTAAGATGATAGATATAGGAAGTATCCATATACAGTTAATTTGTTGGATTTGCCATTAATTTTTGAACTAAAAATTAACGCGAAGAGAGACATATGTGTATGTATTTTCTATGATGTTGGAGGGATCAACTGGTCAGGGTTTGGTTTTTTAACTGATGCTAGCAAATTCATCAAGATTACCTGATTCTTCTCTACTGATCAAGATACATGAGGTATTTTTATAAATATTATGCGAATGATTATGGATCTTTTTCTAACGCTGAGTATATACAGGATATTTCCTATTTAAAGGTTTATAGAGTGTGTAGACATTTTTGTGCATTGTATTCCAATTGCAAGAACCTAATCTTAAACTGATTCACCTCAAGGCTTTGGTTTTTTTCCAATTAGAATCCAATCTGAAAGCGAATTACTTCAATGCAAATCTGAGGCTTGTATCATTTCTTCAATTGTTAGGCTTTATTCTTCTTTTGCCATTGGAAAATTGGGCTTCACTTCCATGTGCTGTGATAGCACAGTCTTGTCATGCACAACTGTGATTACAGGACTTGTAACACAGAGACTGTTTATGAACTGATGCAATGGCATCATCTGGTAAGTTCGACTTGTCATCTGTTAGCCCAGATAGGCCATTGTACAATTCTGCACGTGGGTCCTACACAGCTGCTTTACTGGACAGATCATACAGTTTCCATGACAACATGGAAAATCCAATCTTGTCATCTCTTCCAAGCATGTCAAGAAGTACCTCAACTGTCACACAAGTAGACGTGACCAACTTTTTTCAATGCTTGCGGTTTGACCCGAAGTCAATGGTGGCTGAACATAAGTTCAACCGACATGGAGATTTTAAACGACTTGCAATTGCTGTTCTTGGTTGTTCACCAGATGAGTCACCATCTGGTTCGTTTAAAGGAAAGCTGCCTAATTCCTCCCCTGAGGATCTCAAGCGATTAAAGGCTGGTTTGCGTGAATCCACCATTAAAGCCAGGTATATTTTTTACACATCTATGTAGGGTCAAAGGTGTGTGCATATACATTTCGTAACCTTTTTGTTATGTATTTAGGGAACGGGTGAAGGTTTTCAGTGAGACTTTGTCGGTGATGAACAAGTGCTTCCCAAGTATTCCTTCAAGGAAGAGATCAAGGCCCGATGTCTTACCTGGTGACCGTTCTAATGGTTTACTCTTGACTCGACCACCTATGGGGGCAGGTGTTGGTAAGATGGGTACCCAAAGTCATTCCCTCACAAATGCATTCGACTTTGAGCAGCAGAAGGTTGAAGAAAGGGGTAAAAATGTCATTCCTAACAAACGAACCAGAACTTCCATGGTTGATCAAAGGGTTTGTATATTGTTCGTGATGTTTCCCTTTTATACTTTCTTTTGAACTCATTTGAGAGTTTTACAAATATAGGTCGATGTGCGTCCAAACACTCCTGCTAGATCATCTGGGAATATAGACAGGGATAAAGAAACGTTAAGGCTTCCAAACAGTAATGCTTCACAAGGTGAGGATCGATCATTGCCCATTGTAGCTGATGGTTGGGAAAAGGCAAAAATGAAGAAGAAACGTACTGGAATAAAAGCTGATACTGCTCCAAGTCCAAGCTCAATGTCAACAAAAGCTATTGATGGATATAGAGAACCCAAACAAGGAATGCATCCAAGGCATCTTCCTGATGCCATGTCACGATTAAATGATTCCCATGGGTTAAGGTATCAATTCTCATAAGTCATACATCAATAGTGTTCAGTTTTATGTTTATGGTCAACTTTGATGTAGGCCAGGAGCTGTTAATGGAGTAGTTGGAGGTGGAAAAGCTGATGGTCCAGCTCAGCAGGCAAGTGTGGGCATGCGGTCTTCCATCCCAAGGCCTGAGCAGGAGACTACATCCCTTCATGATAAAAGAGATAGAAGTACCAGTTCTGAAAAGGAAAGGACAAATCTCAGATCAGTTAACAAGTATGATTTCATTTTGTCATGTTACTGTCTTGGTTATCTGCTTGATTGGATTCTGTTTGCATTCATGTTTAATACTCATTTTTGTTATCATTTACTTATAATCTCGTCATCATGTCAACCAGGTCGAATGTCCGAGAGGAGTTCATGTCTGGTAGTCCTACTTCTAGCACAAAACTGCGTGGGACGGCTCGAGGTCCGAGATCAGGTTCAAGTGTGATGCCTAAATTATCAACAGTGGTTCAAAGGGCAACCGCTTCAAGTGATTGGGACCTGGTTCATGGTACAAGCAAGAACCCTGGATCTTTTGGGTCCAGTAACCGTAAACGTACACCCTCAACACGGTCCCCATCTCCACCAGTAGCACAGTGGGCTGACCGTAGGCCCCAGAAGATATCACGCACCGCAAGGAGAACCAACCTTGTCCCTATTTTATCCAGCAGTGATGAAGTCCCTGGTTTGGATAATACCAGTGATGTTACTGGTAGTGAATGCGGGCCAGGGTTCCCCAAACGGTTTCCTGCAAATTCTTCTCAGCAGTTCAAGTCAAAAGGCGATCATTTCCCATCATTTACATTATCTGAAAGTGAGGAATCTGGGGCTGCTGAAATCAGATCTAGAGACAAGGGAAAGAAGTCTGATGAAGTAGAAGAGAAAGGCGAACAGAATGTTCAAAAGATGTCAAATTTATTCCCCCCAGCAAGAAAGAATAAGACGGTGAATGGGGAAGCTGTTGGTGATGGAATTCGCAGAGCAGGCAGAACTGGGCGGGGTTTTGGTTCTGCACGGGGACCGCCAGTGGAGAAGATTCGCAATGTGGCAACTGCTAAACAACTTAGAACTGCTAGACTTAGTTTTGATAAGTCTGAAAGGTTGTAGATCATCTATATGAAGATAAAAAATGGTTCTTTTTAGTAGCTGTTTTTTATTGAAATTTGTGTGCGTGGTAATTTGACAGCAAATCAGGTAGGCCTCCTACTAGGAAGCTCTCTGATCGCAAAGCTTATACTCGTCAAAAGCATACACCATTCAATGCCGTGGCAGATTTTCCTGGTATATGAAATGTTGACTTTTCACTTGAAGATTTCTTGAACATCTACCCATTGGATTGCAGGGAAAATGCGATCACATGCAAACAAAATAAGCTTATATGATCATAGATTTCTGAAATTTCTTCTTTCTTTCTGTTAGTAGGTTCTGATGATGGGCAAGAAGAACTTCTGGCTGCAGCTAAAGCGGTTCTTAATCCTAGTACTGTTCTAAATCAACAGCTCTTATAATTTTTTATGTGAACACTTAGGTAAATCTAATTACTGGATTGGTGGTTCCAGATCATGCTTTGTCCAGTCCATTATGGAGGCAGATGGAACAACTTTTTGGCTTTGTGTCTGACGTGGACATGTCCTATTTAAAGCAACAGGTGATGGTTCATCCTTCGGTTGTATGAGATATACCATGGTTCTTCCAAGGGATGAAAAGACAACATTAGATGTTGTGAATTCCAACTCTTAATGTTCTTATTTTACTCTTTTACAGGGAATAACTCAGTCCAATATTAACACAATAGACCCAGTTCAGCAAGACAATGATGGTTCTGGTACACTTTCTAATGGAACAGAAAACAGAAGCATTGAACCAAGTCCCGAACATTTTGCAACAGGAACCGTGGGTCTGGAGGAAATTCCCCTTTGTCAGAGACTACTTGCTGCCCTAATTTCAGAAGAAGGAAACGACGAGTTTCCCTTTAATGGGAATAATGACCACAAATTTAATGTTTATGGACCTTCATTTGAGTTTGAAACAGATGTAGAATCAAATTCTGTCAATCCTCGGTCACTGCAAAATTACGAACTTGGTCCACGTGGTACTTTCAGTGGTCGTACGATAAATCCTGCACTGAGATCTTGTAACGAGTCCATCTACAGCCCGCCAGATCATCATATTATGTCCTTGTCAGATTCGACAATTGCTACCGGTTTTGATAACTCCTACAGTGGTCTACTTTCAGATCCAGCAATGACATCTGCCATAACCTTTTCGGATTATCAGTATAGTAACATGTCAATAAATGAAAGACTTCTTGTAGAGATTCAAAGTATTGGGCTTTATCCAGAACTTGTGGTAGGTGCTCTCTTTTCCTCACTTCCGTGTGTTTTTTGACCTTTAAAATGAAACTTTTATTCAAGCCCAAAAATACAGTACATCTTGATGCAAATACTTTATTTTTGGCCAGCCTGATTCACCACGTAATGGGAATGAAGGCATTAGTGGAGAACTCCGCCGACTTGAAGAAAAACACCATGAACAGGTTACAATTTTCTGAACTCAAAAAATTTGAATTTTTTTTTGCTTCTTGCTGATTGCTCAATAAACGGCTACAGTTCTAGTACATATTGCACAGAACAGTACTGTTTTTTTTTTGTTTTGCTTCTGTTGTTTCTCTTTTTATTTGATGGGAAGTTCTGCACTTCAAATAGAAAAGCCTCATCTCATGACAAGTTGATTAATAGGTTTCCAGGAAGAGAAGGCTGCTTGAGAACCTTTTGGAGTCCACTAATGAAGCAAGAGAGCTGCAAGAGAAGTAAGGATATTTTTTTAATTTCACCAGTGATTTTGGTCTTTCTGGCCTTTAGTATGTGTTAGGAATTCTAATATATGATCAATTGTGTTTTTGTAGGGAATTTGAACAACTTTGTATAGACAAGCTCACTGCAATGGCTTATCAAAAGTACATGGTAATTTTTATTGATTACCATCTCTTCTCGCAATCTGCATCTTGTTAATTCTTGTTTACCAACTTTGTTCCTTACAAAATCAACATTAATCTCTGTACGTGAGTTCCTATAAAAATGCTAAAATAATCATGATATTGATATTATCTTTTTGTCTGTCAATAAATGTTCATCAGAGTTGTTGGGGTCCTCATGCATCTAAAAGTGTTGGTAGCAAAGTAGCCAAGCAAGCTGCTTTAGGTTTTGTACGACGGACACTAGATCGATGTCATGAATTTTTAGTAACAGGCAAAAGCTGCTTCACTGAGCCTTTATATAAAGAAATGTTTCGTTCTGGTTCATCTCACTTAAATGACACACAAGTAGATGCTGCAGATGATGAATTTGGTAAAATATATGGGAAATCAGGTATTACATATTACTCACAACTATTTACAACATCTATTCTTTTGCTTGTGCATACAGTGATTTTGGTTCTCTTTTTATAATAAAGTAGGTACACAGCTAAGCCCTTCGTTGAATATTCATGACATCTATTCGTCTGATGCATTCCACTTCTCTGAGCAAACTATTGGCAAAAACGATAATATATGGTCAAGCAGGGTCAAAAAGAGAGAATTATATCTTGATGATGTTGTCGCTGGTACTTCTTCAGGTATTGGAACAACAATTTTAAACAGTGCAAAAGGAAAGAGAAGTGAGAGGGACAGAGAAGGTAAAGGGAACGGTTTATCCAGAAATGGAGGTCCGGAAGTTGGGCGACCTGCTTCTGGTAATGTTAAGGGTGAAAGAAAGAATAAGATGAAACTGAAACAGAAAACAACTCAATTGTCCACTTCATTCAATGGCCCAACTGGAAAGATTTCAGATCTAAATAGGACATTTTCTTCAGTCCCTATGAAAAATGATACGGTCAAAGAGATGGATGATTACAAGTTACTGGAGAACACTGAGGAACCACTGGACTTTTCCCACCTGCAACTACCTGAAATGGATGTTCTTGGTGAGCAAGGAGAGGATATAGGCTCATGGTTGAATATTGATGATGAAATATTACAAGATGATGACTTTATGGGACTCGAGATTCCAATGGATGATTTATCAGATTTGAATATGATGGTCTAAACTCTGAAGTTGATTATGCTATGTTGTATAGACATGTTCATTATACCACTTCAGATCAATCATAACTGCTGGTGTCGAGAAATTCCAGCCTGTGATTGGGCTACAGATTCTTTTCAGAACCCATGAAAGAGTTTAATCAATACATGTGTGGACGGTTTTCGATGGTATTGATTTTGGTGATATTTAATTAATATATAGTGACTTAGTTTGTAAAAAGTCTTTTTGTTCTCTACGTATAAGCTAGTTGCTTCTGCTCACTATATCTTAGGAAACATGATTTATCGTTGTAGCATTCAAAGATCAGGGGACAATACCCCTTGTACATACAAATTATGTTCTTAATAAAATCAGTTCATTCATAAGTCCACTGTTTCGTATGGTTATATATCTCATCTTTTCTTCATGTTTATTCTCTATGCCTTCGAGTTTCTATTTATCATCAGGTACAGGACACCTCTGGGAAAGAGAACCGTCTCCTACACCGTTCCGGCTGCAATTTGAAGACCTACATACTAAAGTAGGTAATCTTTAATTCTTTTTCAATGGGTTAAAGCCTTTACCATTCCATTTTTAAATGGCCACACGACCAACTGTGTTGGCTTTGTTTTATTCTATTTACTTGTTTTAAATCTTTTTCTGGACAATGGATTCAATGTTGCTGTTATTGCAAGTAAGTCGTTCAAAAATTCTAGTTACTTGTTTTAAATCTTTTTCTGGACAATGGATTCAATGTTGCTGTTGTTGCAAGTAAGTCATTCAAAAATTCTATTTACTTATTTTAAATATATTCCTTGGCCTTTAGCTTGCACGAAGCTCAAAAGGTTTTATACTGTGCAGGATTTTTGTGACTAATGGGGGTAATCTAACTTGACTCATCAGACAGCCTAAAAGGATCTTAAGATGCAGATGCTTTTCTTTTCGTCTTGCATACTTTTGTGCAGCGGTATGCACTCTTTTCACTTAAATTGAGAAATCAGAAATGATTTAGGAATATGTTCGTCATATGTTCTTACAGTCCTAAGAGCAAGAAACCATTATATGTGATAGCTACATTGCTTTTCTCTAGGGCCCATTCAGGGAGCTGAAATTCTCAGATGAGGTGCAATATACAAAAAATTTAACTTCTAATGCATGATGCAAAGCCTTTTATAAATCTTTTGGATTTTTAGTTCTAGATACCCTTGTTCTCATCTCTGTAGCTATTGAGCTGCATATGTGATCAAATATAACCTCATTGATTGTATTTAATGGTAGTATTTCCTGGTCTCGTTACAATTACCGACTTCTTTAAATTCTGAAATATTTTATGGTGCTCTCTTTTAAGGTTTTATGTTCAGAATTATAGCATCCGTTATCTTCATGAATGGATATCTGCTT